>OZ024831.1:80188262-80788262 GCA_964016985.1 Anodontia alba | reverse complement strand
TTGTTGAATTGGATCTCCGATTACTTACATGAAAGAAAACAAAACTTGCATGTCAGATTTTAAAAGGGTCAACGCCGGAGTTCCTCAGGGCTCAGTGTTAGGTCCCCTACTATTTTTAATCTATGTAAATGATATTTCTGAATCCTTACTTAGTTTGACAAGATTGTTTGCAGACGACAGTTCCTTGTTCTATTCAGCATCAAGTTTAGTAGATATTGAAGGAATTATAAATCATGATCTTCGACTACTTGTCCTATGGGCAAAGCAGTGGCTCATAAAATTCAATCCTCTGAAAACTGAAGCAATACTTTTTACTTTAAAATTTTTTGAACATTTTCCCAATTTAATCTTCAATGATACTCAGATTAAATTTGTTGAAGATCATAAGCATTTAGGTTTAACTTTTAGCAGCAATGGCAAATGGCATAAACACATAGATAATATCTTAAATAGTGCTGCTAAAGTAGTTGGCATTATCAGAAAGCTTAAATTTACATTAAGCAGAATTGCATTAAATCAGATTTATGTTTCTTATGTCTTACCAATAATAGAATACTCATCAGTAGTTTGGGACAACTGTTTCGATCAAGACGCTTATGCTCTAGAAAAGTTACAAAACGAAGCTGCTAGAATAGTTACTGGCTTGACTAGATCAGTTTCACTTGATAAGTTATATAGAGAATGTGGGTGGGTTACATTATCTGAACGCCGCAAGAATCAGAAACTATATTTTATGTACAAAGCATTAAATGGACAAGTACCCTCTTATATAAGCGATATTATTCCCCCTCACATACGAGAAACTACTAACTATCCATTAAGAAACCGAGATAACATTACTGTTCCATTTTGTAGAACAGAACTATTTCGAAACTCTTGCATACCGTCTTCTGTTCCGTTATAGAATAATCTTGATGAAAATATACGAAATAGTTCTTCATTCAGTTCTTTTAAGTATGGAATAAAACGTCACAACTCGACAATCCACGGAGTACCGCAACATTACTTATATGGTGATAGATATTTATCTGTTATGCATGCAAGAATAAGAAATGAATGCAGTAATTTGAATAGCGACTTGCATCAAAATTTTTTGCTAATTAACCCATTTTGTAATTGCAACTTAGAAATCGAGAATGCGGAACATTACTTTTTTCGCTGCCCGAATTATTTAAACGAACGTACACGACTGTTTAATGAAACCCGCACTTTTCATCCTCTAAACCTGGATATCCTACCCTATGGCGTTGTGGAGTTGTTTTTAGAGGTCAATATGTCTCTATTCAAATCTGTTCAGACTTACATAAAGGATACTGGTAGATTCTCTGGAAATCAGTAAGTAGACAAATTACTACACTACCGCTGATATCCTCCTGTGCAACAACCGCCACGTATAGAGACTCGCAATCCTATTATTTATTTATTTATTTATTTACTTATTTATTTATCGAGTTTCATTCAACAAGTACTGCATACTTTTTATTACTGAAATTTTTGGCAATGTCACGTGGTTGTTGTTGTATGTTAAAATTGTAGGGGGAGGGCCGTAACTAATGTTGAGAGAAATTGTGGCCCAACCCAATTGCATACATGTATATTCTTCATGTAAAGTTGCAATAAAATATGTTTATACTACTAGTATTTAAGAAGTTTAGCAGTCATACGTTTATTTCGATAATTTAAGTCACGGATTCGACTCGATACGCTATTAAAACAAATAAGCCAAGATATGTCCCATATGGGCCATGCGAAAATGTGTCTTGAGGTATATGCGGACAGCGAAGGTCCAGATCAGCCTGTGCATCCGCGCAGTCTGATCAGAGCCTTCACTGTGCGGTGACAGAAATATTGGACACTACAGAATGTATCAATGGAGATAGGCAAATGCCCGGATGAGACCACGCATGCGTGGCATGAATCTTAATCTGAACCGTGCATTTTGCACATTTTCGAATACAGTCGACTCTCGTTATCTCGAATTCTAAGGGACGCTCTGAAATACTTCGAGATATCCGTACCTCGACATATCAGATTTGCAGAATTGAGGGGAAAATGCGATTAACTACATTTAACAAATACGAGGGGCGTTCATTTTATTGTGTCACTAATGGCCCACCATACGGCGTGGCTGTAAGGAGCATGTGGAAACTGCGGTGATTTCACGGAGGAGTGATTTTCTATAATAGGATGAAATTTCGGTCTAATCCGTTCAGTCTTTCAAAAGTTATTGAAAGTTCAAGTTGGTTCGGTCACATATACTCAACCCTTACTGTATGCAAAATGAAAAACGTAGACCTGCAACCGGTTTAAGAGGTCTGTGTCTTATCCATGACAACGCAACTGCTCACAAATGTATTCTTGTCCAAGACTTGTTGAAAGAGGAAAAGGTAGTACAGGTTTCTCATCCACCTTATTCGCCAGACCTTAGTCCCTGCGATTTTTTCCTGTTTCCTTTACTAAAGAAAACCCTTTCTGGTCGTCGTTATGAATCCCGAAGTGCACTTGGTAGTGCAATTTACCAGTGTCTTCAGGGTATACCTAAAAAGGCCTACTTCTCTGCCTTTACAGAATGGATTTCGATACTTGAAAAGTGTGTTTCCGTCAAGGGAGAATACTTCGAAGGGCTGAAGTAAACGAAATGTGAATGGGATTAATAACGCGCCCTGAAGAACCCCAATCACAACATTAAATGAACGCCCCTCGTATATATGTAATTGGACTCTTGAAATTAGAGATATATTGAAAATATTGTGGAAACAATATGTTTTACCTTTGTTAGATTTTCATGTTTAGGCAGGGACCAGATTTTCACTTAGAGATAAGCGGTTATTCGAGATAAGCCAGGTCGAGATAGCGAGAGTCAACTGTATATATATTTGCTTGGTGTGGCCCATTTGATATAGCACGAGGAAGATCGCCAGGTGAAAAAGGAAAATGTACAATAATAAAATCAAAATCATCCCGCTTATCTTAAACCTTAGTTGAGATTATATCATTAAATATTGGTAACTTTAAATCCAGTGTCAGAGGTATTAGCTTTGTTCAGCTGAAGTGTTTTGTTTTGTTTTGTTGTTGTTGTTTTTTTTGTTTTTTTTTTTTTTTTTTTTTGTTTTTTTATATATATATATGTTTATCTAACATATGTTCAAAACAATCATTATCGATATTTAGCAAGTTATATAATTAATATGAAGTTAATAGGTGCTACCTATATCCGTGCATCTAACTTAATATGATTTCAGACCACGCTTGACTTCTGAATCCACTGCATGAATTGCGATATAACGTCCAAGTCAACAATATTTCAGTAGTTTTGAGACATTGCCTCCGAATTTGTGGGACTTTTACCCGACCCGATCACATGAATTCGGGTCCTGCTTAGTTACTAGCAGCTCTACCATGGAGGCTTTAGGCAGCCCATCTATTTCGCGGGTCCCGATGGGCGGGGCCTCTCCGAATACCGAAAACTATTGTATGCCGATGGCAGGTACAACGACAATACACTTTTGTGCGCTTACCTGAAATCCATTTTACTGCTTCAGGATTTTTTCTAAAGATTTTTTACTGTTTGTGCGTTTTTGTCTTTGTTTCTTTTTGGTCCTGTTTTTTTTTTTTTTTTTTTTCTTTTTTTTTTTGTTTTTTTTTTCCGAGTCTACATATTAGGAAAAGCAGGGGAAAAAACATTAAAAATAACAAGAATTTACGAACCGGTCTAACAAGCACATTATTGTGTCGAAGTTTTTACTGATTATCACGTGAAAAGAGCATTAAATCTATGTGCTATCTAAAAATCTACATCAAAGTGTACCTTATGCACTAAACGAATCATGCGTAGCTTGTAAACGGACGGAGAATGGATAGAAATAAAATTCGAAGTGGAGACAAAATTCAAAATGGATGCGATCGCAAATTTTGTAGGCTAACGTCATGTCTCGTGAGTCAACCGCTTGAAAATTGGAATACTTGGCGTTTTTTTGGCTGTTTTGTTGCTATTATTGGCACGGCCGCCGTGTCAATAGCCTCTGCCAAATCACGAAACGCTTATTGTTTATTTTTTTTTTTTTTTCAGGATAAGCACCGAACCACCCAAGCGTTTGTTGAAGCATCACAGTTTTGGTCACACACATCACTGGTCACATAGTTAGTCTATAGAAGTGCGTCTGCACGCCGAACCGCTTCGCGGTTCGGGTTGGACGCGCTTATTAAAACAAATGAATAGAATGTTTCAATATGCTTGATGTTGTGACAAAGGGACAACTCAAAGTCTCTTTTGACACAAAACAGACACAAACTTGGAACCAGGGGCACAGTTCGAACTCATCGGTATCCCTACTATCTATTTGTATAATTTAGTACCAAATCGAATACAGATTATGCCATGAAGAAAGGAAAGAGGCTCACAACCTTCCTAACAAGACTATACATTATCATGATTATGATAGTCACACCTTTTGCTTTAGGAATGTTCTTTCAGTTAAGTTTAAGAAGTTTATCACTCCATGTGGCACTGTTGTATAAACTGTAGAAAAAAAATCATATGTTGACGCAAGGATGTCTGCAGATATGAGTTTGTTTAAATACTACCGGATTTTTTTTTTTTTTTTTTTTTTTTTTTTTTTTTTTTTGAACAAACGGGATTTGTTTTTCAGATTTGTATGCCGGTATTTAACTATTAGTTTTTCTTTATCAGCAGAAGGACCAGAAGTTAACCCCCTTCACCTCTGAGTTTCTGAAATGGACTCTTCCATCTCTGAATTTTGGCACACTCATTGTTGGAAATAGGGGTTTCAGTCAGAATGGACTGTTATCAAAGGTACGAGTATCTGTACTGGTCTGCAGTGATGAAAGAGTTAACTAGAATTGGCAATAAAACACACTGGTTCTGTTTAATAATTACGGTAAACTTGACAGTATGAGGACAATGGTTGTTAACAATAGACTTATACCGTTAGAAGTCTAAATATAGGTTACAGTACTGTCAAGTTCTTTTTTAAGTCGTTCACACAGTTTGAACTCATGCAATGACACCACTGCGGCCTTGTCAACTGAAACTAAAACACTTTTCCTTATAAATACCTTGCTGCAAGTGCCAAAAAGAACATAAAGGTTTGCACAGGAAAGGTTTCGTTGTTTTAAAGTAAAGTAAGTATGTTGATCACTTTGAATATATTTAATTTCCTGTCATTTAAGGTGTTAGACTCAGCAGACTCTTGTTAGCACAAGTGGTCAATTTCTACTACCTAAAATGTGATTAGTGACTGACAATGTTTCTCATCTACACTGTTTGCTTACCCATGTTACAAAATATGTGCAGGGCTTTACTCTTACTTGTCTGGAGTTGGACTCACCGTAATTGATGTTTGTTTGTTGTTGTTGTTTTTTTTTGTTTGTTTTTTTTTTTTTTTTTGTTTTTTGTTGTTGTTGTTTTTGTTGTTGTTGTTTTTTGTTGTTTTTTTTGTTTTTTTGGGTTTTTTTTTTTTTTTTTTTTTGCTTTTTTTGTGTGTGTGTGGGGGGGGGGGGAGGGGTTGTGTTTTTTTTTTTGTTTTTTGTTGTTGTTTTTTTGTGTGTTTTTTTTTTTTTTTTTTTGTTTTTGTTTTGTTTTGTTTTGTTTCGCTGACTTCCATTTTGTAGGCTAGTCCTCTCTGTGTTTCATTAAAGTGTTGATATATTAATACTTTCATCCCTGAATGTCTGAAGTGGACGCTTCCATCCTTGATTTGGATATTTCCACTGATGCAATCAGGCTATTGGGTCTTAAATAAAAAACAGAATGACAAACAGTGTAGATCCTGATGAGACGGCTCCTTATTGGTCTCTGCAGGGTAAAAATGTTAGCTACATTTTATACTTTCTGTGTTGAGCCACTGATGAATGAGGGAGTGTATCTGGAACTGTATCAGGATTAAGGGCGAGGGTTGATGGTTAGTAAAATATCCTACAGGAGGGCTGTGTTCCGTCGTTGTAGCCTTTCCTGTTGATCCTCTTAGTTAGGTGAGACGAACTTAACTTTTAGAGTAGACCCCTTCTCAGAAGGGGATTGGTTTGCAAGAAAGCAAACAAGAAATCCCAAAAGTTATCTGTCTTGTTAAACTCCCAGAGAATATATCAAGTGTTTCAAGTCCCTATACTATTGTTATTTTGGCAATGCTTCAGTACTTCCTCTCTCAAGAGAAAAGAGTGGGTCTGTCAGATAGGAACAGTTTTGCTGGCTAAGGAGTAAGAATAACAATATAGTTGGACGTGAAACTGTGTTTTCTCTCGGGACATATTTCCTGGAGCTATTTAGGATAAAAAGAAAAGGTAACTGTGTCTAGCGACCGCCGTGTCTTTGGCTACAACATATGAAATCCGTGGTCCAATCTTTTCCTTTCGCTGCTTTTAACCTTCCCACTGAATGGTTCTCATTCACTGCTAGGCGAACAGAGAGTGTTTTTTAGTCGATGGTCTGAACTGGGCTTGAACCCGCAACCTTCAGCCTCGTAGACAAATGCTATAATACCTCTCTGTATGACAGACGGACTGTCTTAAATGACCTTTTCTCAATGGTTTAATACTTGGTGCAGTACCATCATTTTATACATCAAATTAAAGGGGAGATAATAGTTTGATTGGTTATTTTTAAGTCAAAATTATTTTGCTATTAGAGGAAACACATATATTACCACCTTAGCCGTCTTTACTAACACTTTCATCCCTGAGTTTCTGAAGTGGACTCATCCCTCTTTGAATCTGGACAGAACCATTGTTCCAATAGAGGTTTCAGTCAAATTCAAAACAGTGTGGCAAACAGTGTAGATCCGGTTAGTGTCTTTGCAGGAAATACGCTGTAAACTAAACACTGTTTTGGTCTGCATGGCTGAAGGGATTAATTTTAATACTGTATTTTGAGAAGGCTCTTTAGACAGGGATCAGTAAAGGCACGTCAATAATGTGTCAAGATAGTGGCCGCGCCACGCGGAACGTGTCTTCGGGCACATGCGGACAGCGAATGCCCAGATCAGCCAGAGCATCCGCGCAGTCTGATCAAGGCATTCGCTGTCAGCTAACAGAATCATTTGACATTATAGAATGTATCAATGGAGAGCAAATGCCCGGATGAGATTTTCGCATGCGCGGAATGAATCTGAATCTGTGCATTTTGCGCATGTTCGAAGACACCTTTTCGCTTGGTACGGTCCACATGTACAAGGTTTTATTTTCTCTATCTTATTTCACTGGATACACTAGACAAAAGTTTCATTTACACAGAAACGAAGGAGGACACTGAATACCTGTTCACTTACGGAGGATAGGCAATAAGAACTGATGTTTCAGTGGACAAATATGCAGGTGGGCCTATAAATGAAGGCAATGAAGCACTTAAACGCTTAGCACTCTGGGTAAAATTTCAGCAGACGACATCTTGAACTATTTTTCTTATTTTCCCCAGAAAACAGGTTTTGGCATCTCATGCAAATTGTCTCCAATAGAGACAATTTGCATGAAATGGCAAATCCTGTTTTCTGAAAAAATAAGAAAAATATTTAAAATTCAATTCTGGGCTGAATCCATATTTTTCTGCCCGAGGTAAATCAGCATTGCGAAATCTCACAAAATCTGCATTTTGAAAGTTACATTTGGAACTAACAGTTTGTATATTAGCCCGTTCTAGACAATTGTAAACCTTTACTCAATAACTTACTTTATCAAGGGAGCAGTAAATATCCCAAGACAAGAGGGTCATCAGGAACTGAAGCATGTGGCACCCGTTAAAAATCTTTATGCACTAAGGGGCTTTCATCTGACCTCAGCAAATTATCCTGAACGGTAATAGATATACTTTCAAGGGAGGCAACTCTCTGTAAAACTTTTGTCTCCCTTCTAAAAAAGGATTCTACTCTAAAAGAAAATTATTTCCTTTCCTTTCAGAACAGAGAAGTTTTCAAAAGGGGTTTGGCGTGCAGAAAAGTAAACAGGATGTCACAAATGTTTTCATCCTTGCACAAAATGTCGGAAAATCTATCTAGTGTAAATTGATAGCGAAACAACCCACATCTTGAGTTTCAGTTTTATACCCACCACTTATTCTAAAGTTTTATATTTTAACAATTTTAGACTTACTACTGAAGGATTTTGCAAGTTTTAGTATATTGGGATGTTTTTTTTTACGAGAGTGTACGTGCGTGCGTGCGTGCGTGCGTGCGTGCGTGCGTGCGTGTGTGTATGTTTATGAAAAGCAAAAAGTATCTGAAAATGATAATAGATTTTCACACAGTACATTTTTACCTCCGTGACATTGTGCGTTGCTATACATTATATTCCCACTTTTCCCGCCATTGTTGTCTTTTTTTCCTATTTATTTACTAGTTAAGGGGACGGGAGACTCTTGGGAGTTTTTCTGCCATTATTTTACAAGGGAGAAAACTTTAGCAACTTCATGATTGTTTTCTTGCATACAAATCCCTCTACTGTAAGAAGAGAATTTTTACCTTTTAGAGTTGACCCTTTTTCAGAAAAAAAATAAAACAACTTTGGCAGAGTTGCCTCCCGTGAAAGTGTATGTTTCAAATCAAACATTTTTAATAAACGTGATACAGACACATACACTATTGAGTGATAGACGACTCTACCGAGTATCCATAACACATGTTTTCGTGGTAAAAATAAGAAAAGAGAGACACTTCTTTTATCTAGAACTGTACGGGTAAAATTATAACACAAGCAAAATAATACGCTGTTTATTTCCAATATTTAATTTCTTGTTTCTTTGGATCATCAAAAATACAAGTAAACACTGACAGTTGTATAAATAACATCTCTGTTGAAAGACATTTGGGTTTAGAATAATTTCATTCTATCACAGTACCGTAATAACCCTAAGTATTGGGACATACAGGCCTGAACAAACAGTGAAAACCAGATCACACGCCGGAGAACGCGGCGTCTGATCAGGATCTACACTGTTTGCAACTCGTCCAGTATTATTTTAACCCTTAAAGCGCCAACAAAAACTGCATCTGAAAATGTCGTCTGTCTATGTCGTCTGCTGAATATTCTTGCAAACTTTTCAAACCTATTTTTGCATACAGGCAAACAGTGTGGACCCAGATCAGGCTGCTCCTAAAGGAGCAGTCTGATCTGGGTCCACACTGTTTGCAAAAATGACTTTTAAAATCACAAGCAGATGACAAAGCAGACGACAATAGCTGTGATTGACGCTTTGAGGGTTAAACACACCAACAGATAGTGGAACAGATTTTTAGACATTTTAGGACAAGTATAGTAAGGAGTTTGGTGTCCCAATATTTAGAGTAAATAAGATATATCCAATAAACATGCTGTAATGATACTTCTGTCTTGAAATCAGCTTCTTATCTTGCAACTTTAAACCTGAAATACAGTAAAGATAGCTTTAAGAATAGTTACACTTCCAGGGGTAGTGATACACTTTCGGGGCGCGCGTGTGTGTGGCGGGGAGTGGGGGGGGGGGGTGAGGGGGGCGTGTAACTGATAAAGTGACCTAATTTCAGCCTAATACCAAACTTCAGTCATTTTTAGCCTCTAATATATAAACAAAAATGAATTTCTAAATAGCTTTTGGGGTATTATAAGCTTTTGGACAGAAACTTATACCTAAAGTGAGTAAAATGTATGTTGTTGCTTCTCCACTATCTTGTTACGCTAGGGTTTAAACGTGTTAATAAACTCGTTTATTTCACCATTTATGTTTTATAATAAATTATTTATTTCAAATGTATACTTCAATGTAATTTCATTCTATTGTTTAAAGGTATAATTCAATGTAACTTCAGTCTGTTCTTCATTTTAAACATATGCTTCAATGTTACTTGATTCTGTTGTTCATTTTAAAGGTATACTGTAATTTAACTTGATTTTCTTGTTCATGTTAAAGGTATACTTCAATGTAACTTCATTATGTTTTTTTTTTTGTTTTGTTTTGTTTTTTGTTTTTTTTTTTGTTTTTTCATTTTTATTTTAAAGGTAAAATTCAATGTTACACTGTTACAATCTGTTGTTCATTTTAAAGATAAGTTTCAATGTCACTTGATTCTATTGTTCATTTTAAAGGAAAACTTCAATGTAACTTCATTCTATTGTTCATTTCCAAGGTATAGTTCAGTATAACTTCATTTTGTTGTTCAATTTACAGACATACTTCAATGTAACTTAAATCTGTTGTACATTTTACAGAGATATACTTCAATTGTAACTACTTACATTTTAACGGTATACTTCAATGTAACTTGATTGTGTCGTTCATTTTACTGAGATATACTTCTTTTTAAAGGTATACTTCAACGTAACGTGATTCTGTTGTTCATTTTACAGAGATATACTTCAATGTACGAGTAACTTTAATCTGTTGTTCATTTTAAAGATATACTTCAATATAACTTCTTTTTGTTGTTTATTTTACCGGTATACTTCAATGTAACTTTTCATTTTAAAGGTATAGTTCAATGTTACTTCATTCATTCTTTGTTCATTTTAAAATTTAACTTCATTCTGTTGTTCAATTGAAAGGTATACTTCAATGTAACTTCATTCTGTTGTTCATTAAAAAGGTAGACTTCAATATAACTTGATTCTTCTTGAACGCAAAATAATACTGGGTTATTGTACGACTGAAGTATGGTACACCCGACTGAATTTTTGACCATTTAGACTTCTGTGGAAATGATTATGTAGCACATAAAACGGGGAAAGTGATTTTCCATCAGCCATAAAATAGACAGGGAATAATGTTAAACAAAGAAACGTAATCGTGATACCATTATTTGCTGGTATGCTTTCTATTAAGGGGACTCACTTGGTAGTTTGTTTTTTTTGTTGTTGTTTTTTTGTTGTTGTTTTTTTTTTTTTTTTTTGCGGAGGGATGCCCTGTTTTACAAGGGTGACAACTTTTCTGATTTTATGCTTACTTTCCCACACACCAGGCCTTCTGAAAAGAGACCTACTCTAAAAAAAACAATTTGCTCCCGTGGGAGTAAATTCTTATCTTTTAGAGCAGGACCCTTTTCAGGAGGGAGGTAGACCATTTTTTACAGAGCTGTCTCCCCTGAAAGTGTATCCAACCCCCGCCCCCCTTAAGTTTAGTCCGAGAGTGCCTGAACTGTGGTCCTTTACCCTAGTACTGACTTCTTTACGTGTATCTACGTTACATATATTATGTACATAAATAAGCAACTTCGACATAACAATTTCGTAACAGAAATTCATTGATCACATCACGCAAAGAAACTAAACAATACCAAGCTATCGAGATCTTTTGTTAATAAGATTCTACAAGGATTTGCCCATCGAGAGCAATGAACACACTCTCTAAACTGTATTTTCTGACTAACTAGTTACGACCAATTAGGCCTCATCAGAGACGCTCATATAAATTTTCAAAAATCCCGAAATGGGCTTACAGATCACAAAGGACCAGAAAATATAAACTACACTATAGTGAAGTACATTCATAAATGTGAAGAAAAAGATCAGACTGTGCACTTTTTCTGTTCACCTATACAGAGCAGTTCTTGTAGAATATATCTATAAAAGGCGACGATTCTTATCCAACACCGCGACTGTTCTTGATCTTTCCTACATGAAAAATATCGACAGGAAGTTAGCAGTAGCAGCAGTACAGCAGTATACTGTCCGTACTGTTGACATATGTTTTCTTTTTCATATACAGTCGACTCCCGTTATCTCGAATTCCAAGGGACTCACTGAAACACTTCGAGATATCCGTATTTCGACATATCAGAGTTGAGAGAGTAAGGAAAACAATAAATTGAATAACCACATTTAACAAATAAATATGTAATTTGACTCCTGAAGTTATATATATAAAATATTGTGGAAAAGAGGAGAAATTGCTCCTGAGGCCTGAGGAGCAATTTCTCCTCTTTTCCACATTATTTTGTTATCTGTTGTGATAGTTTCTTGTTAAAACAGGGACCAGATTTTCACTTCGAGATAAGCGGTAATTCGAAATAAGCGAGTTCGAGATAACGAGGCTCGACTGTATTCTGAAAGTTTCATGAATTATATGCCAGAGTTTTGAGATACCGCGAGTCAAATATAAAGCACTTTAACTTAAGGGAGATCGCGGAGACTTTTCCATTCCTTTGACTCCAAAGTCAAAGTTTTGCCAGGAATCATATTATGTGTGTTTGAGCGCTAGTGTAGGGTCTTTAAAAGCTCCATATTCCTCAAAAATAGATATTTATTTTTTATTATTTAAGAAAGGTTTCATTAATTGATATATAGTATTAATATGATATAAAATCTGGCATCTTACAGTAAGTTTCTCGTTTTTGAACTGGATCAAAAATGAAATGATTTTTTATCGTATCTCTGAATTAATGTTGGCAAAAGTATTCAGAGATACAATAAAAACATCATTTCATTTCAAGAACGAGAGACTGACCGAAATTTTACAGGCTGTCAGGTGCCACATTTTATGATTGCATTAATACTATATATTAATTTATTAAACCTGTCTTGGATAATAAAATGTCTATTTTTGAGGAATATGTAGCCTTTAAATTCTACAGGTTTCAAAAATAAATGGTCGACAGAGTTTCGAGGTATCGCGAGTCAAAAAAAAAACCCGCACACACAGGGAGGCAACGATACAGCAGTATACTGTTGTACTGCTGCCACTGTTAACTTCAAATAGGCTTTCCCCAGCATGGTTGTCATTGTTTTCTTTTACCTTTACTAGAGACGCATTTGGTGTTTCATGTGTTTGGATAATGGCGAGACAGAATATTATACTCACACTATATCACTAGTGTTGCACTTGTACATTAGAAACGATGATGGTGTCCTCCACTACCGCCGAAAAGATTTCCCTTCCCCAGGAAAGACAGTATAAAGATGAGAAATATCACTGAAAGTATACACAAATAAAATGTATTAGCACTTTTGGCGCCGAATTTCAAACGACAATTCTTGTCTACTCTTTTTAACAAACTATCTCGGACTGAATGTCAGACCGTGTAGATCCTGATGAGACATCTCATTTGGATCAGCTCTGTTGGTAAAAGCCTCTTATTGTCTGTTGTGGTACCGAAAGCGTTAAAACTCTTAAGGAATTTTTATTATTGCATAAAAAGCAGTGCGATCAAACATGGTTTTTCAATGCATTAACATTCGCCAGGTCCCTTGGGAGGTGTTGAAAACCGTAGCCTTCGGCCTCGGTTTTCAACACCTCCCACGGGACCTGGCGAATGTTAATGCATGAAAAACCATGTTTGATCCCTATATTGACACCTTCTTGGAAATTTCAGTTTAACTCTTTCAACCTACAGACCAAAACATATACCTTTGCAAGCAGTGTAGATCCAAAACGAGCCGTATCATCAGGATCTACACTGTTTGCCATTCTGATTTGATTTTTGAATGACACCTCTGTTTGCAACAATGGATATGTCCAAGTTCAAAGCTGGAAGAGTCTACTTCAGAAACTCAGGGGCGAAAGGGTTCTCCATCAGGTTCATTGAAACCGTGGCTTTAGAACACGAGGTTGATATCCCTGTTGTGAATGTCTAGTTATTTTCAGTGATACACTCTCTCTCTCTCTCTCTCTCTCTCTCTCTCTCTCTCTCTCTCTGTGCGTGCGTGCGTGTGTGCGTGTGTGTGTGTGTGTCAGGAAGTGCCACAATTACCGCCCGTCGCCGTCTACCTCCGAGTCCGAGAGGACGAGCGGCTGAACAATAACATTCACAGACAGAGCATATAACAAAACGACTAGCCACGCGAACGTTTGCCAGTCTTTTAAATAAAATATCAGCCAAGACTGACACGTTTTAAGAAGAAAATAAAGAGTGCTGAAGGTTAATTAAGGAAATTCAAGCCATGCCTTGAGGCAACGGCCATCATCACAAATGCGGACAGCGATTGTGAAGATCAGTATGTGCATCCACAAATATGATTAGAGCTTTCTTAGTAATATGGCTGATTTAAGTATAACAGGTACAATGCAAATCAACAAGACGCATTTAAGGTGTGGTAGATTTCCCGCCATTTTGTACAAGAGAAACAACTTCTACGATTTCCTGTTTGCTTTCCTGCGCGCTTAGCCCTTTCTGAAAATGGGTCTTACTCTAAAAGAAAAGAATTCGCTCCCAAGGAGAGCATTTTAGTATAGAACCAGATCATATGCCGTGTTCTATTGATCCTAAGTACTAGGACAGTCAGAGCTGAGAAAACAGTATAGACCCAGTTGAGCAAACAGTGTAGACTCAGATCATATGGCGTGTTCTATTGACTCTAAATATTAGGACACACAGAGCTGAGCAAAAAGTGTAGACCCAGATCATATGACGTATCTAATCAACCCTAAGTATTGGGACAGACAGAGCTGAGCATACAATGTAGACCCAGATCATATGCCGTGTTCTATTGACCCAAAGTATTAGAACAGACAGGGCTGAGCAAACAGTGTAGTCCCAGATCATATGCCGTGTTCTATTGACCCTAAGTATTAAAACAGACAGGGCTGAGCACAGTGTAGAGCCAGATTGTATGCCGTGTTCTATTGACCCTAAGTATTAGAACAGACAGGGCTGAGCAAACAGTGTAGAGCCAGATCACATGCCGTGTTCTATTGACCCTAAGAATAGATCCATTTTCAAAATGGGACAAAACCATTTTGACAGAGTTACCTCCCTTCCTTGAGAATGTATCAATTTCCCTTAAATAGAACGCAGTTTGTTTTTATTATTTCAGAGCCACAGACTATGACTGTCCTACTCCAAGTGACCATTAGCCTCTGTGCAGCCCTTTACAAATATTAGCTTTCACAAAAATCTTTGTCTACGCTCAGCACACAATGTGCTAACCGTAGACTAAGCTTATTTTGCGAAATTAATACTTGTACAGCAATAGAGTGTGCTAAGCGTAGACGAAATTGTTTTGTGAAAGCTAATACTTGGTTATAGTAACGTTGAGATGTCCATGGAAAACAGAATAGGGCCAGTCCATAACCTTTCATAAAGTGCTTCCGGGGCAATGGCAAACTCTAAGATTGTTTACACCCATTACGAAAACACGCCTATTTAAATATATTGAGAATTTTACCACCAAAAAATGAAAACTTTCATCTAAAAAATTCTGGTAGTTTTCATATTTCTGCTCAAAACATAGATTGCGGGTACTCGTTAGAACCGCCTCGCCGAGGCGCAGAATCTATGTTTTTGAGCAGAAATAAGAAAAATAATGTATACCCCTGTAAATCCCAGTTTTACAATATGAAAATGGGGTTTAAGGGGGTCAAAATTTTATAGGCATGTTTTCGTGATGCATACAACAAACTTACTGGACATAAAGTTTCCTCCTAAGCCACCTGCACCGCCAATACCAGCCATGCCTCCTCCATTATACATTGGGGCAAACCCATAGCCGACATAAGTACCCAGTGTCATCCCAACTAAAGACATCAGGGAGATAAGGCTTAATGTGATCAGCTGATTCATTTCGTAGAAATCTGCAAAAGTAATACAACTGATACCGATGCAAGCATAGCTCTAGATAAGAGGGGGTATCCACATAATATTTTTGTATTTCTCCATGTAAATATATGTTGTGTGTACTCTTTAGTAGCGCCTCGGCGATGCGCTTCTAATGAGTACCACCAACATATGTTTTCATTAAGAAAAATATCGGTAATTTTCAGATGAAAAAATGCCTTATATGGAGCTATGAACGCAAGTGAATATTAAAAGGAAAACAACACTAGGTTTATTTCAAAGTTTGATCTCAATTCAAATGGATCATAACGATGGTCTGTAGAGCCACATTGTGCTCTCTATACAAAATGCTATCTCTGGCTGGAAGGAATTATCAAAATATAGAATTACAATCTATTTCATAAATTACTTACTTTAAGCAACTCCTCCTAAATTATTCGGAAACTTAATGTAATATAAAATCGCGGTCCGTCTGATGTGTCAGTAACTGGCCTTTCAATATATATATGTTTTAATTCAGTACCATTTCCTGCTTCCGGCAGATGTGTTTTGGTTAACCATTTACATGTATAACACGCCTTAGTTTATAGGTGGTATTTTATGCAAAGGAAAAAAACATGACCTGTTGTTTGACTCATTACGGACATCGTATAGTAAGCGCACCTTTGGGGTCAATTTAGTAAACAAGTCTAGGTAATACCTTTTGTTCTCCCATAATATATAGTGAAAACATGGCTATGCAGTAGTCTATATTATTAGGCGGATTTGGGGAATTTCACAGTTTTTAAACAAATTTGTTTTTACTTGTAGCAACCTGTCTTAATATGCCTCATTTCTCATAGTGTATGGTGAAAATACTATGGCCTATAGCTCTAGATTCAAGGGGTGTCAAGACAATTTTTTTTTTTTCTAATTTTCTACTCAACATATTATGTTGCAGGTACTAATTAACCCTCTGGGGCACTTCAAATGAGTACCCAAAAACAGATGATTTCGTAAAGAAATCAGAAACCTATCAATAGAAGTACAGTCGAACTTCAATGGCTTACATGGAAACTTGTTCGAGATATGGGCAGTTCGAGCCACTGAGGGTTAATCATGTTGCCAAGTCACGAAGCAAATGGTGACAATTTAGGGAAGTCTTTTCGACCTTCTATACAATAATGTTATGTTGAGTATATTCATTAGAATCGCCTCGATGAGGCGATTCAAATGAGTACACACAGCATACAATTTAATGATAAAATCAGAAAATGTCCTTAAGTATTGTTTTCTGGAGGTATCGAAAGAATTTCGTAGTGACTCAAAAACGAATTCGAATCAGCCATGATTCTAAACGAGCCATCGGTGTTTGAGCTATTGAGGTTCGGCTGTATACATTTACATAGGTGCGTTAACATAATGTATAGATACAATTAGAACTGAGCAAACAGTGTAGACCTAGATCATATGTCATGTTCTACTGACCCTAAGTATTGGGACGACAGGACTGGGTAAACTGTGTAGACCCAGATTATATGTCATGTTCTATTGACTCTACTATGCTTTCGACATCTTTCAGAAAGTCGTTTTTTGCTTGGTGCTTTACACAGAAGAAGTAAATTTGCAAACCTTTGTCATGATTTAATTCAAAACCATTTGTCGTAACTTACTGTGCACAAAACAATATTCTAGTCATTGTTTTTTTTTAAAAAAAATAGATAGTTTCACTTTTTCCTATAGTAAAAATGAATTAAATAATGCAGAAATCTGTGGGTTATGTAACTTGGAGGCAGATTTTCAACATGTTCCACTTGCTCTATTTTTCTGAAATTTTCAAAATATCGTTGTGAAGCATGTATAATTCAAATCAGCAAAAAATTCCAAAAAAAAAAAAAGAAAAAAAACACTTTACTATAGAAATTGCATACGTCAGATCAATGTTTGGCCGTAAATTTAATTTTAGGATAAATTTTTTAGGACAAAAAATAGAAAATGCAAATGGTTTCTGATAAGATATGCTCAATAAGAACAAAATAGTTTCATTTAAAATAAAACGCCAGGCAAAAAAAAACGTCTTTCTGAGTGATATCGAAAGGCGAGTAAGTATTAGGACAAATAGGGCTGAGCCAACAGTGTAGACCCAGATCATATGGCGTGTCCAATCAACTCTAAGTATTGGGACAGACAGGGCTAAGTTCACAGTGTAGACTCCGATCATATGGCGTTTCCAATCAACCCAAAGAACAGACAGGGCTAAGCAAACAGTGTAGACCCCGATCATATGCCGTGTTCTATTGACCCTAAGTACTAGGACATACAGGGATAGGCAAACAATGTAGACCCAGATCATATGCCGTGTTCTATTGACCCTAAGTATTGGGACAGACAGAGTTAAGCAAAAAGTGTAGACCTAGATCATATGCCGTGTTCTATTGGCCCGAAGTATTGGGACAGACACAGCTAAGCAAAAAGTGTAGACCTAGATCATATGCTGTGTTCTGTTGACCCTAAGTATTATGACAGACAGGGCTGAGCAAACATTGTAGACCCAGATCATATGCCGTGTTCTATTGACCCTAAGTATTAGGACAGAGAGGGCTGAGCAAACAGTGTAGACCCAGATCATATGCCGTGTTTTATTGACCCAAAGTATTAGGACAGACAGGGCTGAGCAAACAGTGTAGACCCCGATCATACGCCCTATTCTATTGATCCTAAGTATTGGGACAGACAGGGCTGAGCAAACAGTGTAGACCCGGATCATATGCCGTGTTCTATTGATCCTAAGTACTAAGTATTGGGACAGACAGGGCTGAGCAAACATAGTGCAGACCCGGATCATATGCCCTGTTCTATTGACCCTAAGTATTAGGACAGACAGGGCTTAGCAAACAGTGTAGACCCAGATCATATGCCCTGTTCTATTGATCCTAAGTACTAGGACAGTCAGAGCTGAGAAAACAGTATAGACCCAGTTGAGCAAACAGTGTAGACTCAGATCATATGGCGTGTTCTATTGACGCTAAGTATTAGGACAGACAGGGCCGAGCAAACAGTGTAGACCCCGATCATAAATATTAGGACACACAGAGCTGAGCAAAAAGTATAGACCCAGATCATATGACGTATCTAATCAACCCTAAGTATTGGGACAGACAGAGCTGAGCATACAGTGTAGACCCAGATCATATGCCGTGTTCTATTGACCCAAAGTATTAGAACAGACAGGGCTGAGCAAACAGTGTAGAGCCAGATCATATGCCGTGTTTTATTGACCCAAAGTATTAGAATAGACAGGGCTGAGCAAACAGTGTAGACCCAGATCATATGCCGTGTTCTATTGACACTAAGTATTAGAACAGACAGGGCTGAGCAAACAGTGTAGAGCCAGATCATATGCCGTGTTCTATTGACCCTAAGTATTGGAACAGCGAGGGCTGAGCAAACAGTGTAGAGCCAGATCATATGCCGTGTTCTATTGACAATAAGTATTAGAACAGACAGGGCTGAGCAAACAGTGTAGAGCCAGATCATATGCCCAGTTCTATTGATCCTAAGTATTGGGACAGACAGGGCTGTGCATACAGTGTAGAACCAGATCATATCCCGTGTTCTATTGATCCTAAGTACTAGGACAGTCAGAGCTGAGAAAACAGTATAGACCCAGTTGAGCAAACAGTGTAGACTCAGATCATATGGCGTATCTAATCAACCCTAAGTATTGGGACAGACAGAGCTGAGCATACAGTGTAGAACCAGATCATATGCCGTGTTCTATTGACCCAAAGTATTAGAATAGACAGGGCTGAGCAAACAGTGTAGAACCAGATCATATGCCGTGTTCTATTGACCCAAAGTATTAGAACAGACAGGGCTGAGAAAACAGTGTAGACCCAGATCATATGCCGTGTTCTATTGACCCTAAGTATTAGAACAGACAGGGCTGAGCACAGTGTAGAGCCAGATCATATGCCGTGTTCTATTGACTCTAAGTATAAGAACAGACAGGGCTTAGCAAACAGTGTAGAGCCAGATCATATGCCGTGTTCTATTGACCCTAAGTATTAGAACAGACAGGGCTGAGCAAACAGTGTAGAGCCAGATCATATGCCGTGTTCTATTGACCCTAAGTATTAGAACAGATAGGGCTGAGCAAACAGTGTAGAGCCAGATCATATGCCGTGTTCTATTGACCCCAAGTATTAGAACAGACAGGGCTGAGCAAACAGTGTAGAGCCAGATCATATGCCGTGTTCTATTGACCCTAAGTATTAGAACAGACAGGGCTGAGCAAACAGTTTAGAGCCAGATCATATGCCGTGTTCTATTGACCCTAAGCATTAGAACAGACAGAGCTGAGCAAACAGTGCCGACCCATATCATATGCCGTGTTCTATTGACCCTAAGTATTAGAACAGACAGGGCTGAGCACAGTGTAGAGCCAGATCATATGCCGTGTTCTATTGACCTTAAGTATTAGAACAGACAGGGCTGAGCAAACAGTGTAGACCCAGATCATATGCCGTGTTCTATTGACCCAAAGTATTAGAACAGACATGGCTGAGCACAGTGTAGAGCCAGATCATATGCCGTGTTCTATTGACCCTAAGTATTAGAACTGACAGGGCTGAGCAAACAGTGTAGAGCCAGATCATATGCCGTGTTCTATTGACCCTAAGTATTAGAACAGACAGGGCTGAGCAAACAGTGTAGAGCCAGATCATATGCCGTGTTCTATTGACCCTAAGTATTAGGACAGACAGGGCTGAGCAAACAGTGTAGTCCCAGATCATATGCCGTGTTCTATTGACCCTAAGTATTAGAACAGACAGGGCTGAGCACAGTGTAGAGCCAGATCATATGCCGTGTTCTATTGATCCTAAGTATTGGGACAGACAGGGCCGAGCAAACAGTGTAGACCCGGATCATATGCCGTGTTCTATTGACCCTAGGTATTAGGAGAGACAGGGCTGAGCAAACAGTGTAGATCCAGATCATATGCCCTGTTCTATTGATCCTAAGTATTGGGACAGACAGGGCTGAGCAAACAGTGTAGAGCCAGATCATATGCCGTGTTCTATTGATCCTAAGTACTAGAACAGTCAGAGCTGAGAAAACAGTATAGACCCAGTTGAGCAAACAGTGTAGACCCAAATCATATGGCGATTTCTATTGACCCTAAATATTAGGACAGACAGAGCTGAGCAAAAACTATAGACCCAGATCATATGACGTATCTAATCAACCCTAAGAATTTGGACAGACAGGGCTGAGCAAACAGTGTAGACCCAGATCATATGCCTTGTTCTATTGACGCTAAGTATTAGGACAGACAGGGCCGAGCAAACAGTGTAGACCCCGATCATATGCCGTGTTCTATTGACCCTAAGTATGAGGTAAAACAGGGCTGTGCAAACAGTGTAGACACAGATTATATGGCATGTCCTACCTATCCTAGGTATTGGGACAGAGTAAGCAAACAGTATAGACCAAGATCATATGCCGTTTCCAATCAACCCTAAGTATTAAAACAGTCTGGGCAGAGCACACAGTGTAGACCCAGATCACATGCCTTGTTCTACTGACCCTTAGTATAAGAACAGACAGTCTGGGCTGAGCAAACAGTGTAGACCCAGATCATATGCCCTGTTCTATTGACCCTAAGTATTGGGACAGAGAGGGCTAAGCAAACAGTGTAGATCCCGATCATATGGCGTGTTCAATCAACTTTAAGTATTAGGACAGACAGGGCTGAGCAAACAGTGTAGCCCAAGAACATACGGCGTGTCCAATCAACCCTAAGTATTAGGACATACAGGCTCGAGCAAACTTTGTAGACCCAGATCATATTGCATGTCCAATCAACCCTAAGTATTAGGACGTACAGGGCTGAGCAAACAGTATAGACTCCGATCATATGACGTGTCCAATCAACCCTTAGTATGAGGATAGTTAGGGCTGAGCAAACAGTGTAGACCCCGATCATATGCCGTGTTCTGTTGAACCTTAGTATTAGGACAGATAAAACTGAGCAAACAGTGTAGACCCAGATCATATGGCGTGTCCAATCAACCATAAGTATTAGGACTGACAGGGCTGAGCAAACAGTGTAGACCCAGATAATAAGCTGTGTTTTATTGATCCTAAGTACCAGGACAGACAGGGCTGAGCAAACTATGTAGATCCTGATCATATGCCGTGTTCTATTGACCCTGAGTATTAGGACAGACAGTGCTAAGCAAACAGTGTAGACCCCGATCGTATGGCGTGTTCTATTAAGTATTAGGACAACAGGGCTGAGTAAACAGTGTAGACCCATATCATATGCCGTGTTCTATTGACCCTTAGTATTAGGACAGGCAGGGCTGAGCAAACAGTGTAGACCCAGATCATTTGCCGTGTTCTATTGACCCTAAGAACTAGGACAGACAGGGCTGTAGACCCAGATCATTTGCCGTGTTCTATTGACCCTTAGTATTAGGATAGACAGGGCTGAGCAAACAGTGTAGACCCCGATCATATGGCGTGTTCTGTTGACCCTTAGTATTAGGACAGACAGAGCTGATCAAACAGTGTAGACCCCGATCATATGGCGTGTTCTATTGACCCTAAGTATTAGGACAACAGGGCTGAGCAAATAGTGTAGACCCCTATCATATGGCGTGTTCTGTTGACCCTTAGTATTAGGACAGACAGAGCTGATCAAACAGTGTAGACCCCGATCATATGGCGTGTTCTGTTGACCCTTAGTATTAGGACAGACAGAGCTGATCAAACAGTGTAGACCCCGATCGTATGGCGTGTTCTATTGACCCTAAGTATTAGGACAACAGGGCTGAGCAAACAGTGTAGACCCAGATCATTTGACGTGTTCTATTGACCCTAAGTATTAGGACAACAGGGCTGAGCAAACAGTGTAGACCCAGATCATTTGCCGTGTTCTATTGACCCTAAGTATTAGGACAACAGGGCTGAGCAAATAGTGTAGACCCCGATCATATGGCGTGTTCTGTTGACCCTTAGTATTAGGACAGACAGAGCTGGTCAAACAGTGTAGACCCCGATCATATGGCGTGTTCTGTTGACCCTTAGTATTAGGACAGACAGAGCTGATCAAACAGTGTAGACTCCGATCGTATGGCGTGTTCTATTGACCCTAAGTATTAGGACAACAGGGCTGAGCAAACAGTGTAGACCCCGATCATATGGCGTGTTCTGTTGACCCTTAGTATTAGGACAGACAGAGCTGATCAAACAGTGTTGACCCCGATCTTATGGCGTGTTCTATTGACCCTTAGTATTAGGACAACAGGGCTGAGCAAACAGTATAGACCCAGATCATTTGCCGTGTTCTATTGACCCTAAGTATTAGAACAACAGGGCTGAGCAAATAGTGTAGACCCCGATCATATGGCGTGCTGTTGACCCTTAGTATTAGGACAGACAGAGCTGGTCAAACAGTGTAGACCCCGATCATATGGCGTGTTCTGTTGACCCTTATTATTAGGACAGACAGAGCTGATCAAACAGTGTAGACCCCGATCGTATGGCGTGTTCTATTGACCCTAAGTATTAGGACAACAGGGCTGAGCAAACAGTGTAGACCCAGATCATTTGCCGTATTCTATTGACCCTAAGTATTAGGACAACAGGGCTGAGCAAACAGTATAGACCCAGATCATTTGCCGTGTTCTATTGACCCTAAGTATTAGAACAACAGGGCTGAGCAAATAGTGTAGACCCCGATCATATGGCGTGTTCTGTTGACCCTTAGTATTAGGACAGACAGAGCTGGTCAAACAGTGTAGACCCCGATCTTATGGCGTGTTCTGTTGACCCTTATTATTAGGACAGACAGAGCTGATCAAACAGTGTAGACCCCGATCGTATGGCGTGTTCTATTGACCCTAAGTATTAGGACAACAGGGCTGAGCAAACAGTGTAGACCCAGATCATTTGCCGTATTCTATTGACCCTAAGTATTAGGACAACAGGGCTGAGCAAACAGTATAGACCCAGATCATTTGCCGTGTTCTATTGACCCTAAGTATTAGGACAACAGGGCTGAGCAAACAGTATAGACCCAGATCATTTGCCGTGTTCTATTGACCCTAAGTATTAGGACAGACAGGGCTGAGCAAACAGTATAGACCCAGATCATTTGCCGTGTTCTATTGACCCTAAGTATTAGGACAACAGGGCTGAACAAACAGTATAGACCCAGATCATTTGCCGTGTTCTATTGACCTTAAGTATTAGTACAACAGGGCTGAGCAAACAGTATAGACCCAGATCATTTGCCGTGTTCTATTGACCCTAAGTATTAGGACAACAGGGCTGAGCAAACAGTATAGACCCAGATCATTTGCCGTGTTCTATTGACCCTAAGAACTAGGACAGACAGGGCTGTAGACCCAGATCATTTGCCGTGTTCTATTGACCCTTAGTATTAGGACAGACAGTGCTAAGCAAACAGTGTAGACCCCGATCATATGGCGTGTTCTGTTGACCCTTAGTATTAGGACAGACAGAGCTGATCAAACAGTGTAGACCCCGATCGTATGGCGTGTTCTATTGACCCTAAGTATTAGGACAACAGGGCTGAGCAAACAGTGTAGACCCAGATCATTTGCCGTGTTCTATTGACCCTAAGTATTAGGACAACAGGGCTCAGCAAATAGTGTAGACCCCGATCATATGGCGTGTTCTGTTGACCCTTAGTATTAGGACAGACAGAGCTGATCAAACAGTGTAGACCCCGATCATATGGCGTATTCTGTTGACCCTTAGTATTAGGACAGACAGAGCTGATCAAACAGTGTAGACCCCGATCGTATGGCGTGTTCTATTGACCCTAAGTATTAGGACAACAGGGCTGAGTAAATAGTGTAGACCCCGATCATATGGCGTGTTCTATTGACCCGAAGTATTAGGACAACAGGGCTGAGCAAACTATGTAGACCCCGATCATATGGCGTGTTCTGTTGACCCTTAGTATTAGGACAGACAGGGCTGAGCAAATAGTATAGATCCAGATCAGACTTCGCAGATCGCGGCGTTTGATCAGGGTCTACACTGTTTGCCATCATCCAGCAGCTTTATAACACGTCAATATGTATAAAATGTACGTGCTCCTCTGTTAGGATCAGTAATGTAAGGAGTTTACGTGTCCCAATATTTTGGGTTTGTACGGTATGTCATTTGCTGACAGAAGACGCATCACAGCCTAAAGTAATATGTTACGGTATGATTATGATCGTGTAAAAGACTTCCTTGATTACCGTATATATCCGGCTATTCGGACACCTTAACTCTTTACCGTACTTGTTCTAAACATTGAACAAATCTATTTTCATACATATTGCCCAAAAGTTTTGTTTGAGGGGCAAAACAGTGTAGACCCTGATTAGACGCCGCGTTTTGCGGCGTCTGATCTGGGTCTACACTATTTTCTCAGGCACGTTTATCCGAAATCGTATTGTAAATACGACAGACAGACATTCTCAGGCATGTTTGTCCGAAATTGTACTGTAAATACGACGGACAGACATTAGAAATCAGCAAGTACTGTTTGCCTATAAGTTAACATGCATTAATAAAAAAAAAATTGCTATGCATACTATAGAATGGTATTGTCAACACGAAATATGAGGCATTAGCAGGGTGTTCTAAATTAAATCAAAGTAGAAAATTATCATTGTAAGTGTATAATGACGTACTTGGTATCGCTTATCTCATATGCGGAAACTTAAGTTGTAATTAGAAAAAAAAAATGCGTCTTATTCATTAAATCAATAGAACGTGAAATGTACCATGCTTTAGGGCCAAATCGCTCATATCAACAAAGGGACGGTATTTAAAACAAAATCACGTCAAGCATGCGGGGTTATTTTCAACAGTCGACATTTTTACTTCTTTTTTCTTTATTTTTTTTATTTTTTATTTGCAAAGAAAAAGGACTTGACATTTCATGCGAACTGTCTCCCAGAGAGTTTGCAT
Organism: Anodontia alba; assembly: GCA_964016985.1. NCBI lineage: Eukaryota > Metazoa > Mollusca > Bivalvia > Lucinida > Lucinidae > Anodontia > Anodontia alba. The sequence goes on along the minus strand of OZ024831.1, from coordinate 80,762,814 downwards.
GCACATTTAATCCTATTCTTTGGAACAAAAACAAGGAAATACTCACCAATTTAACATCTACTCAATTTCTCAGAGAGTTCTAAGGTTCAAACAACATGGATGTAACAATCCCTTTGCACCTAAGGCCTCGTTACAAGAAGTGTATATACAGTTTTTTCTTTTGTGTAAGACTGGCGCGATGCGTTTATTTGAGACGTGGGCACCTTGGGAAAAGGGCCCTTGTTGTTTTAACAGTAACACTTCTCACAGCACAAACCTCCGCAGTCAAAGAATATATCTTCAGCAACATCCAATCAAATCACTATGACTGAAGTCGACATTTTTACTTCTTTTTTCTTTATTTTTTTATTTTTTATTTGCAAAGAAAAAGGACTTGACATTTCATGCGAACTGTCTCCCAGAGAGTTTGCATGCACATTTAATCCTATTCTTTGGAACAAAAACAAGGAAATACTCACCAATTTAACATCTACTCAATTTCTCAGAGAGTTCTAAGGTTCAAACAACATGGATGTAACAATCCCTTTGCACCTAAGGCCTCGTTACAAGAAGTGTATATACAGTTTTTTCTTTTGTGTAAGACTGGCGCGATGCGTTTATTTGAGACGTGGGCACCTTGGGAAAAGGGCCCTTGTTGTTTTAACAGTAACACTTCTCACTTGTATCTGCAAGTAGCCATTTCTTAACTCATACCGACATCATACAAGTAGCTTTCTGGTAATGATGACGTCACCTGGCCCGTGCTGCTTTCTTACAGGTATTTCACCATTGATTACAAGGGAGGCCATTTCTGAGACCACTAGTTTTAATTTGTATACAGGAATCCCCTTCAAAAAGGGTCTACTCTAAATAGACCCTTTTTCGGGAGGGAAGCGAAATAATTTTGACGGAGCTTTCTGTATCATTTTTCCCTTAATTAATCGATTAGTTCGTGTGTTCTGTCTGTCCATCTATAGTTTAGACCCATCTATAGTTTAGATAATCTCAACAATGATCAGCATTTCGATTCACTTTTCCTCAAATCGCTTACATACACGTTATCCTACTTGTAAGTCCAAATACTTTTCAGACAATCTATATTACTAAATAAATAGATTGTAAGATTAACCGAGATAACGGTAAAGATTAGCAGTGGGGTTTCAACACTGATTCGTCAGCATATTGCCCTCATTGATAATTTTGATTTGAGATTTATGGAATTTTGTTTGCTTTTTCTGATTTTTTAATTTAAAGAAAATACTTTTTTTCAACTTCTCCCAAAGTAGCTGAATCTTTCAGGAATTTTCTACCTATAAATAGTAGCTGAATCTTTCTCGAATTTTCCACCTATAAATAGATCACGTATAAATAGATCACATGCACTGGCTCCCGACTTAGCTGTGCACCGCTGTGACATCTAGGATACAAGCGCTGCCGCAGATTGACCTTACTGACCTTCATTGGAAATGAATAATTTCATCCAAGTACATTACTGCAGACGGTGAGCAGCTTGTGTGTGTGTGTGTGTGTGTGTGTGTGTGTGTGTGTGTGTGTGTGTGTGTGTGTGTGTGTGTGTGTGTGTGTGTGTGTGTGTTCTTTTTTCTTTTTTTTTTTTTTTTTTTTTTTTGCTTTTTTTTTAATTCAATAAACATTTTTAGCTGTGGTTTTTCTTTATTTCTTTGTTTTTTCTTTTACTTTATTTTGAAATTGTTTAACCAGTTAGCAAAAGCAGTTGGCCTACTTCAGTACGATCCAAATCATATTATGGAAAGAACACATTCTTATAGACAATGGCGTAAAATACTGTCTGTCTTTCTTTCTTTCCTCCATTACGTCTAAACCTCCTAAGAGGACACCGGCGGTGTACATTGTACACTTCGGGCTGCAGGATGAAGGCCTGCAAGTAACCAATTTGAATTACCGTAGAGTTTTTTAATCTGCACAGGGTGTGACTTTTCCTGCACAGGGGACCTCCAGTTAACGTCCCGATCCGAAGGATGGCACACTGTTTTCATGTCATGCCTGCAAAATGAATTGAAGGAAAGTGTGTTCGGACACCGACAATTCCCATGCCTAAGCCTGGGATGTATCCCGGTACTTGATCTATCCCGGTACTTCTAGCTCTAGAGGCCATTGCGCTCACCACTGAGCTATCGCGCTACCTAAAATATGTGATTTTATATGTCTTTGTTATGGGATAAATGCATGTTTTTTGTTGACTAGGCAACACAAATCTTAGTGGTGTGAATGTTGCTTTTCACGCACAGTCAGATATTTGCTAAGTAACGCATTAAAAACCAGGCAAATAATAAACACTTTATCTTTCATAGTTAAAATCAGTCAAAAACCATATATTATTTCAATAAAAGAAACAGTTTTGTTACCAGTGCAACGTAATTTTTTCTTCAGTGATAACTTTTTTTTTCTAAATTGTCATCCAGAACTTGACAATCAAAATGATGAAAAAAAAAATAGAATTGCATTGTAAACAGAATATATTGAATAAAACTATATGCTTTTATGAGATAAATTCGACATATTTGTTGCCATGTCAACATAAATTTCTGTGTCATGTTGATTTTGTTCATAAATTTGTGTTTCAATATTTGACAACTATGAAACTATCAAGTGGATATGCTTTTAATTAAATTGTTCTCAGATTGTTGCCATGAAAATCGAAATACAACATGTAGTGTAATGTTGTTGCCATAGCAACCATTACAGTTGGTTTATCAAACTTATTTTTTTTTTTTTTTTTTTTTTTTTTTTTTTTTTTTTTTTTGTTTTTGAAGATGTCTCTTGTTGACTTAAGAAAAGTTTTCATCAATATATTAAATATGGCAGATTTTTGTCATTCGTGAACCAATCCCTTTTGATTTGTATCCTGAAGTCTTTAGCCTATAGGTGAACTTATAGTATAGGCAGGCTCCATCGTCCACACTCTTCGAACATCTCAGAAACCGCTGGGGTTTTCCAAACCCAATTTCATATAAAGCCTCAAAGGCATTTGGGGAACACTTGTTAAAATGATCCAATCATGTCATCAGGATATCCGCCTTGCCAATATACATTGTTGTATCTAGAGGGGTACAAGGGGCTATTTCTTCGCCTAAAAGCATGAATGGGACAACATTCAACATTAAGTCGTGTTGCTAATATTAAGGTTAATAGAATCCCTTAAAATAGGTGATGGCCCTTTAACAATAGTTATCGGGCCAAAAATGGCCCCATCACTTTGGTCCTAGCGGCAACACTGCATATATGAGCCACCGCATGAAAAAATCAACAAAATGACATGTGCATCTAGCGCAGACTCAGATCAGCCTGGGCATCTGCCCAGTCTGATCAGTTTTCACTGTCTACACGTAGAAACCTTAGCTCCTTAGTAGCCCATTGAGTGTACAGTGAAGACTGATCAGTCTGGGTGGATACCCATGTTGTTCTGATTCTTCCCTGGGAGCCCAGTCATTTTGTTGGTTTTGTCATGCGCTGGCTCAGTTATTGTAAAAAATCGTTTAAATCAGCAGGCCGATTACCTTCGAACCTACTGGAGCAGTGGGTCAGTTACTAGAGCGTCCGGTTTGCGTCCGAGAGGTTGTGGGTTCGATCCCCGGCTGAGTCATACCAAAGTCTTTAATAATGGTATTAGCTGCTCTTTCGTTTGCGCTCAGCATTGAGAAAGCGGAACCGGTCGGTCCGGTGTCAGTATGTGACTGGGTGGAATGTCACGTCATGTGTCTGAGGTGTGATATGTCAGTGAGGCAGCACTCTTAAAGTTAGCATTGACCTCCCTGTCACATCCAGACACCATCGCGATATGACTGAAAGATTGTTGAAAGCGACAATAAGTCTGAATAAAATAAAAAATAAATAAACCTTGGAACTTTCTTTTTTCAGGTTAAAATCGGTCCGATGGATTAAAATTTAATGTCATACCCGCGCTTGCGCGGGTCCTTTTCTAGTTTAGATAATACGCGTTACGCCTTTGTACATAGTGTAAGTAGAGGGCAGGTGTGACACCGTCTTCAGAAAAGTCTTGCTTTTTGCAGCTTTCAAGGTTTCTAACTTTGCCAAGAAGACTTTCCTGTTAAAGGGAATCTGTATGAAACGTCAATCTGGGAACTGACTGTCGCTAAGACTGGTTTGCCTCCATTCTTCAACCCATTTATGCTGAGGACTCTTCTGCTTAACGCTAAGGACCAGTCCATTTCAAATAGAAAGGGTGTGTGGTTATTTTTTAATATTACCATCTTTTATAGAAATTCCTGTTTTTAATGCAAACAATGCAGACCCTGATCAGACGCCTCATTCTGCGGCGTCTGATCTGGGTCTACACTGTTTGCCAGTGTCCCTTTTATGGGACGCTAAGCATAAATGGGTTAAGGCAACGGAACTGACCATCAAAGGTAGTACTTAAACTATAATAAAGACTGATTTACATGCTTATTTAATTAGCCATGCTAGGGCTACACTAGCGAAATTAATAGAAACGAAGAGCGTATTTATTCTTGCACACTAGACAAGGAAATCCTGAATTTAACCCTGGGATAGAAATTCTTTTCTTGCATACCGGATAAGGATTTCCGCCAATTACACCGGTGCTAGCAAATCTTATCTCACACACGCTTATCCGTCCCGTGGGAAAGATAATCAAAGGACTGATAGTCCTAAGAGTCTGCTAGCTTGTAAAGTATTGATGGAGTGCTGTGTATCTTCTATGCAAACACAATACATGCAAAGAAGACAGGCGGCATTCCAATGCTACCAATACTACACCATAAGATGGAGCTCTATGGAATATATCAAGCATCTGGGCATTGTACTTCCTGAAAAGAAGACTTTCTTTAAAAAAAAACTCTATCAAATGTACGTCAAGCGAAGACTGCATATGAGTTGAATGAGAAAGTCATAGCGAGTGTTGTCTCTAAATCAAGGAAAGGATACTCGTATAATTTATCTCCTGCAAACAGAATTTCATTCATGTTGTTCACATTCCACATGTTGGTACAGTTCTTTTTCTGTACAGCTTTCACCAAAAATACTAAACAACATGGTAGGCATTGGCGCCCTCTTGAATCATGACTAAAAGTCTCATCTCCTTGATGGATACTTCCTTGCAATAATACAGATGCATTTGCTTGTAGATTTATATGGTTTGATGGACCTGGATTTTGCTCTATATCCATATTTTCACACTTGCTTACAACCAGTGGCTTCATCCAATATTAAATTTACATTCAGAGACAAGGATTTGTGAGAAAATTAACTATTCCTTGAAGAACAACCAACATGAACACTGTGTACTACATGCTTTCAATATCAATTTCTCAAAATCAGTCAGATGGAAATGCATTCTACTTTTTTTAATGTATAAATAAGAATGGGTCTTTACTGAGGCATCTGTGTAAAACAGATATACATATATAATCTAACCATGTACTGAAAAACTAAATACAATTATTTCTCTTCTGTTTTGTTTCTTTCTTCACAAAAAAAAATCCATTTTATTATCTGCATATATAGGCCAATGCAGTGACTGGAGTAATGAACCTCTTTATTTTCCAATGAAGTTTATCACCTGATTATTCCAAATGAGTGTATCTCCAGCAGCAATTTCCAACTTCTAGAATTATTAAAGTTCAACTCTAGATATGCTCCAGTTCATACAAATTCAACACCTGATGTAGCTCCACGATTATTCTTGTACAATTTTATAAATATCAACTTATTATTAAGACAAGAGCAGATTAAATAAATTTGAAATGGCTATGTTCAGTCCAGATTAGCGTTAACAACTGATTGTCATTTGCTAGTGCTTCACCTAAGCATCAACAGATTAGCCCGACCAGCTATGCCTACCCTTTTCAAGAGATTTTCAGATGTCCAAAAAAGAAGGGTCATAAACCTATAAATGGGCCAGCAGTCGTAAAACAACAAACGTGTCTCTGAGGTGTGAATAAAGTTATTTCATGTAGAAGGAATGAATTAAGTGCCTGATTTCTTGCTATATTTAATATCGAATAAGTAGATTCTGATTATGTAAATATTGATACCTTTCTTTTCGTTCAGCACAACATCAAAGATGGCGAGCGGTCCTACTAATCACCCCATGGCACCCCACGGTACCCCATGACAGCCCACGGCTTCAAACTATATGGATATTTATCATAAAATATGTTATAGATGGACAAGTATACTTTTGCAATACTCGTCTTCATCTTAATAAACAGAGATTTATATTGATGATGATGACTTGTGTTTGATTTATAATATTATGTCTAAAACTCTCGTAATTTTTTCGCCCCACGGCATCAAAATATATGTATATTTACCATAAAATATGTGTTTTAGACGACAAATAAAAGTTTTGTAACACTTGTCTCTATCTAAATAAACAGAGTATTTATACTGATGACTTGTGTTTGAACTTGAATATAAAATGTAATTTTAAGTTACAACTTATTTTTGATAGACTATCAACTTACACCATTGGTCTCTTTGCTATATTTTAGCGTCAGTTTGAATCTTGGTGTTTAGGCGCCCCGAGATAATCGCTTGAAGTATGGTTAATGTCTTAAACTATCACAAAAACAAATTTGGATACATAAAACTAATACCCTGGTGTAATTTCAGCATTCAGTTAATAAATACAATGAAATAATTTAGTGCTGTGGGGTGCCTTGGGGTGTCGTGGGGTGCCATGGGGTGATTAGTAGGACCCCGTGCCGAATTAAACGCCTTGACAAAAGTAGCGCGTATTACTACACCGAATTTTGAAGTCTATGTTTCAAATTGCATTATCTAAATCGATTTCAGTTACAGTTATGTTAGCGAAATAAAAAAGCCATACAAAATTCCGCTGCTTCACACTCAGTTCACCGTAATAGTGCCGCATTGCGTCTGATTAAGAAGTAGTGCGTTTATAAATATACGCATAAATAGCTGTGATGAGAATCCGCTCGTAAAACCCCATGCGATTGCAAAGAGCCTGCTAGCTGTCGCTAGCAGACTCAAAAATCGAGAATTTTCACGTGTTTGATATACATTGGTTGTATAGGACGTCACGGTACGCCATCGTTAAGGTTGACGTCACTGAACGTAATTACGTCACTAAACGTCACGGTATTGTCATCACAATATGGCGGACGTCTGCAATCTAAGTGACTGCATTATCAAAAAACCCACTTTCAGAAATGAAAGGTATGCAAGAAAAAGATTCTACCATGGGTGTGAGGGACAAACAGAAAAATCCATCCCTCGGTATCACAGTCTGACACCACTCGGCAAGCCTCGCGATGCCAGACAATAACCCTCGGGACGGATTTTTCTATGTACCACTCACCCCCATGATAGATACTTATAATCCTACCCAGGTTATCCTACCCAGGGTAAGATAAAAATCGAGAATTCTCAAGTGTTTGATAAGCACTGGTTGTAATGGACGTCACGTACGCCATCGTTAAGGTTTACGTCACTGAACATAATGATGTCATTAAACGCCACAGTAATGTCATCACAATATGGCGGGCGTCAGCAATCGAAGTGACTGCATTAATGTGAACATTAGCAATTGGATAATAATATGCCTAAATGCAAGCACAGCGCAGACCTATCTGTAGTCTTTTCACAAGTCCTTCACAGCATCATTAAAGAATAAATATCAGTAAATAAAGATGTGTGTAAATCAATAATAGCGAGCACAGCTCGCGACGCGCGAAGCGCGTCGCGAACGAAGTGAGCTCTACGGCAGAGAATATGATCAAGGAAAAGTAACATACAACGATATATACTTTCAGCAGAAATCGCTCTGACCAATATTTTCTTCCTTTTTCTTCCCGGAAGTTGTCACCGGTTGGCAGGACTGGGGCGGACTTGATTATACCTCTAGTCACAAAATTTGGGTCTCACTAATAAGCGTCACGAAGGTGTCAATAAGTCACGAACATATTTTGCTGATTATTTTTATTATTTATTATTGATTTACATATATTTTTTATATACTGATATTCATTCTTTAATGATGTGTGAAGGACTTTTGAAGAGACTACAGATAGGTCTGTGCTGTGCTCGCATTTAGGCTAAGCCTATTTTCAAATTAGCGAGCACAGCTCGCGACTAGCGAAGCGCGTTGCGAACGAAGTGAGCTCTACGGTAGAGAATATGATCAAGGAAAAGTAACATACAACGATATATACTTTCAGCAGAAATCGCTCTGACCAATTTTCTTCCCATTTTCTTCCCGGAAGTTGTCACCGGAAGTTGACATGACTGGAGCGGACTTGATACTAATAAGCGTCACGAAGTGACAAGAAACGAATGTCAATAAGTGTCACGAACATATACTGATAGTCAGTCTTTAATGATGCTGTGAATAACTTTTGAAGAGACTACAGATAGCTCTGTGCTGTGCTCGCATTTAGGCTAAGCCTATTTTCACATTAGCGAGCACAGCTCGCGACGCGCGAAGCGCGTCGCGAACGAAGTGAGCTCTACGGTAGAGAATATGATCAAGGAAAAGTAACATACAACGATATATACTTTCAGCAGAAATCCCTCTGGCCAATTTTTTTCCCGTTTTCTTCCTGGAAGTTGTCACCGGAAGTTGAAAGGACTGGAGCGAACGATACTAATAAGCGTCACGAAGTGACAAGAAACGATTGTCAATAAGTGTCACGAACATATATTGCTAATTATTTTTATTATTTATTATTGATTTTCATATATTTTTAGCTCACCTGAGCCGAAGGTTCATGGTGAGCTATTGTGATCACTCATCGTCCGTCGTCGTCGTCGTCGTCCGTCTGTCCGTCCGTCCGTTCACAATCTTTAAACAACATCTCCTCCTAAACCACTGATTGGATTTGACCAAACTTCACAGGAATGATCCTTGGTTGATCCTCTTTCAAAGGTGTTCAAATGGTTTCGGTCCATTGCATATCTAGGTCACAGGAGCTAAAAATAGCTTTTTTAACTAAAAACTTAAAAAATCTTCTTGTCAGAAACCAGTTGACTGATTTCAATATAAGTTTGCAGAAATGTTCCTTTGGTAATTCTCTACCAAGATTATTCAAGCCATTTGAATTCGTCAAAAAAACATGGTCGCCAGGGGGCGGGGCTTATTTTCCCTATATATCTATATAGAAAACATTAAAAATCTTCTTGTCAGAAACCAGTGGACCGATTTCAATATAATTTTGCAGAAATGTTCCTTTGGTGATCCTCTACCAAGATTGTTCAAGCCATTTGGATTCGTCAAACAAACATGGCCGCCAGGGGGGCGGGGCTTATTTTCCCTATTTATCTATATAGAAAACTTTAAAAATCTTCTTGTCAGAAACCACTCGACCGATTTCAATATAATTTTGCAGAAATGTTTCTTTGATGATCTTCTACCAAGATTATTCAAGACATTTGGATTCGTCAAAAAACATGGCCGCCAGGGGGGCGGGGCTTATTTTCCCTATATATCTATATAGAAAACATAAAAAAAATCTTCTTGTCAGAAACCACTGGACCGATTTCAATATAATTTTGCAGAAATGTTCCTTTGGTGATCCTCTACCAAGATTGTTCGAGCCGTTTGGATTCGTCAAAAAACATGGCCACCAGGGGGCGGGGCTTATTTTCCCTATATATCTATATAGAAAACTTTAAAAAATCTTCTTGTCAGAAACCACTAAACCGATTTCAATATAATTTTGCAGATTTTTTTCTTTGGTGATCCTCTACCAAGATTGTTCAAGCCGTTTGGATTCGTCAAAAAAACATGGCCGCCAGGGGGCGGGGTTTATTTTCCCTATACATCTATATAGAAAACTTTAAAAATCTTCTTGTCAGAAACCACTGGACCGATCTCAATATAACACGGCAGAAATGTTTCTTTTGTAACCTTCTCGCAAGATTGTTCAAGCCGTCATGATTCGTCAAAGAACATGGCTGCCAGGGGGCGGGACTTATTTTCCCTATATATCTATATAGAAAACTTTAAAAATCTTCATGTCAGAAACCACTGGACCGATTTCTATATAACTTGGCAAAAATGTGTCCTTGGTGATCCTCTACCAAGATTTTTCAAGCCGTCATGATTTGTCAAAAACCATGGCCGCTAGAGGACGGGGCTTATTTTCCCTGTATATCTATATAGAAAATTTTAATGATCTTCTTGTCAGAAACCATTGGACCGATTTCAGGATAACATTGCAGGAATGTATCTTTTGTAACCCTCTACCAAGATTGTTCAAGTCGTCATGATTCATCAAAAAAGTGGCCGCCAGGGGGCGGGGCTTAATTTCCCTATATAACTATATAGAAAACTTTAAAAATCTTCATGTCAGAAACCACTGGACCGATTTCTATATAACTTGGCAAAAATGTGTCCTTGTTGATCCTCTACCAAGATTTTTCAAGCCGTCATGATTTGTCAAAAACCATGGCCCATAGAGGGCGGGGCTTATTTTCCGTGTATATCTATATAGAAAATTTTAATGATCTTCTTGTCAGAAACCACTGGACCGATTTCAGGATAACATTGCAGGAATGTTTCTTTTGTAACCCTCTACCAAGATTGTTCAAGTCGTCATGATCCATCAAAAAAGTGGCCGCCAGGGGGCGGGGCTTAATTTCCCTATATATCTATATAGAAAACTTTAAAAATCTTCTTGTCAGAAACCACTGGACTGATTTCATTATAACTTGGCAGAAACGTTTCCCTGTTGACCCTCTACCAAGATTGTTCAAGTTATCACGATTCGTCAAAAAACCTGGCCACCAGGGGGCGGGGCTTATTTTCCCTATATATCTATATAGAAAACTTTAAAAATCTTCTTGTCAGAAACCAATGGACCAATTTCAATATCACTTGGCAGGAATGTTTCTTTGGTGACTCTCTACCAAGATTGTTCAAGCCGTCATGATTTGTCAAAAAACATGGCCGCCAGGGGGTGGGGCATATTTTCCCTATTTATCTATATAGAAAACTTTAAAAATCTTCTCTTAAGAAACCGTTGGATCGAGTTCAATGTAACTTGGCAGGAATGTTGCTTTGGTGACCTTCTACCAAGATTGTTCACGCCCTCATGATACGTCAAAAAATATGGCCGCCAGGGGGCGGGGCTTATTTTTCGTATATATCTGTATAGAAAACTTTAAAATTCTTCTTGTCAGAAACCACCTGACTGATTTCAATATTACTTGGCAGGAATGTTGCTTTGGTGACCCTCTATGTAGATTTTTCAAGCAATCATGATTCGTCAAAAAACATGGCTGCTAGGGGTGGGGCTTATTTTCCCTATATATCTAAATAGAAACCTTTAAAAATCTTCTTGTTAGAAACCACTGAACCGATTTCAATATAACTTGGCAGGAATGTTCCTATGGTGACCCTCTACCTAGTTTGTTCAAGCAGTCATGATTCGTCAAAAAACATGGCCGTTAGGGGGTGGGGCTTATTTTCCCTATATAGCTATATAAAACATTTTAAAAATCTTTTTGTCAGAAACCACTGGACCGATTTCAATATATTTTGGCAGAATTGTTCCTTTGGTGATCCTCTTTCAAGATTCAGTTCAAGCCATCATGATGCATGAAAAAAAAACATGGCCGCTTGGGAGCAGGGCTATAAAATTTATACAAAAATCTTAGAGCAGTGAACTTGGCTGAAACTTCAACAGTAAGTATGCAAAGCTGTTTGCTCAGGTGAGCGATATAGGACCATCATGGTAATCTTGTTTATATACTGATAGTCATTCTTTAATGATGCTGTGAAGGACTTTTGAAGAGACTACAGCTAGGGTCTGTGCTGTGCTCGCATTTAGGCTAAGCCTGTTTTCATATTAAATAATAAAATAATCAGCAAAATATGACGCTTATTGACACTCGTTTCTTGTCACTTCGTGATGCTTATTAGTGAGACCCAAATTTTGTACCTAGCGGTATAATCAAGTCCGCCCCAGTCAGTTCTGCCAATTTCCGGTGACAACTTCCGGGAAGAAAAGGGAAGAAAATTGGTCGGAGCGAATTACCGCTGAAAGTATATTTATCGTTTTATGTTACTTTTCCTTGATCATATTCTCTATCGTAGAGCTCACTTCGTTCGCGTCGCGTGCTGTGCTCGCTATTAGAGCCAAACATCGTCCAAAAAATCAAAGTATAAGACCTAAGCTTTACCATTAAAATTTTGGTATCGGATTCTGGTATCGGATTTTCCCAGTTGGTCCCGGCAAATACAAATAGATCTGCCACATTAATTGAGAACCCGACAGACTGCAAACAAAATGTTTATTTCCGGTTTCGTTTGACGGCAACTGCTGTACCAAAGAGCTTGCTCGTGCAGGCCGAAAGCCTGCACCGCATGTTTGGCCACATGCGGCAGCGAGCTCGCTATTAAAAAAATCTACATTCAGAAATGAAAGGTGTACAAGAAAAAGAACCTAACATGGGTGTGAGGGGTAGATAGAAAAATACTTCCCTCGCGATCACAGTCTGGCATCACTCGGCAAGCCTCGTGATGCCAGACAGTGATCCTCGGGACGGATTTTTCCATCCACCCCTCACACCCATGATAGATCATAATCCATATATTCCGACACTAAACTACTTGTCAAAAAAATAATATATTTTCCAAATAATGATGTTGATGTGTCTAAACCCCTTCTGGATGAGTGGCAAATGGTGTAGGTCCTAATCAGACACCGCGATTTGCTGCGTCTAATCAAGATCTATACTGTCTGCTCGCGTCTGTATATATGAATACATAGCGTACATGCGTGGCGTAACGATCAGTTTATTCCAATTACAGAGTTACTTTAAATTACAAAAGACAAATGGTAATAATTATATATGCATTGCAAATAATACCTGGATAAGCAATATACATGTACTTAGATATTGGTCATTTAGCTTTTGTCTATGATTGTTTTTCTACTTTATATTAGCAATGTTTATAATGTTTTCAATTCTGTTCACCACGTCTTTGAGACTAATGCGTTCTCTTCACACATTTCAACAGAAATCGGACCGAGCTTTTCACAAAAATAATATGCTATTTCAAAAAATACTTTGCCCAAAGAATAAATGTCACTTTGTGGAGTGGACGGTAAACACTGTCGAACTTCTGGTGCTAGGTAGTCATCGTAAGAGGAACAGTCGGAACAGCCAGCAGGCGGTTCTAGTCTTCTCCCTCTCCTAAATGTGGCCTGTCCGAAGTCGATGAAATAAACTAGGACACCAGTATGGTTGAAATCTATTAGAATGTTGTCAGCTTTTATATCATTATGAAGGACACCCCTCTGGTGCATATTGTCAAGGTTTGTTGCCAGATTACAAGACAACTGCAGCCACTGTGTTTGAAAGAGAACCAATGTCTCTGCGTGACATGCCTGGATTGTATCATAAAGCGTCTTACCTGTAATAGACGTAATAGGAATTATTGCAGATTAAACCTTTACCGCTCTCTGGGCAAATTCAGCGGACGAAAAATCGATGGTATATATTTTACATTTTCCTATTTTCTGGGTAAATAAGAGAAATATTTAAAATGCCGTCCATTGAAGTTTTTACCCTGCATGCTAATCCTTAACCTTAGAAAAATAAACTGTGAAATTAGGAAACAAATATATCAAATGTCGTCTGCTGAGATTTTTACCCAGCATGCCAGCGCACGACAAAAACCTACAATAAGCCTTGTGCGACCGGCGAATACTCAGATCAGCCTGCGCATCCGCGCGGTCTGATGAGAGTCTTCACTGATCGCATATGCCTTCTTCAGCCTCCGGCCTATCCAAAGAGGGATGAACGAGAACCCTTGCCATACTGGATGGATGTACAGACTGATTTGAGTCTTTGCTGGTTACACAGGTTTTATTGTAGGGTTTGTCGTGCGCTGGCTCATTTGTCAAATAGTGTGAAAAAAAGGTCTTCTCGCATGTACGAGAAACGAATGCCTAATTCTGCCTGCTCATTCATACGGTCTGATCAAAACCTTCCCCAGCGGGCAAACAATGTTGAAACAACGTCGATTCAACGTTGATACGACGTCTTGACGATAGATACCGTAGAATATATTGTTTACTTTCCTGCACACCAAGCCCCTTCTGAACACGGATCTCAAAAAAGGGAGCAAACCCTTTCCTATAAGAGTAGATGCCTTTTCAGAAGTAAGGCAACACAATTTTGACAAAGTCACCCGCCCTGAATGTGTAACAATTCCCCTAATTTAACAATCAGGGCACAGTTGTTCAAAGCTAACGACGTCGTTAGTTAACGATTCGTTAAGATTTACATCGAGTGATACGCAAATATGCTGAAATTTTTTGCTGAAAAAATGTGAGTAGCTTTTGCAGTGCAAAAGCTACTCACATTTTTTCAGCAAAAAAAATCAGAATATTGTATATTGAATCCGCTAAAACAGTTAACGAAATGATCCTTAACGAGCTCGTTAAGCTAACGACGCTTTGAACAACCGGGCCCAGTTTGATAACAGTATCCAAATCGCAAATACTTTGATATACACAGTATGAGGGGCGGTCGGAAAAATATCCGGACTTTTCATGCTCCTATCTTTCCACGCGCAGCTACCTACACATATTATACAGGAGCAAAACAACATTTTATCGCCTCTTCATCGGTCAGTTCATTTTCAATGAGAAGTGTGTATTACGAAGTTTTGAGCATTTAAACAAGATAGGTGTTTGGGCTACCATGGACTCTAAGCTGGAGGAACAGAGATCTGTAATAAAATTTCTGCTTTTTAGAGGGTGAAAAACTTAGCTACATTTTTCAAAGGTTGCAGAAAAGTTTTTCTAAAGCCTGCCTATCCCGTTCAATCATTTATAGCTGCGTTTCACAGTTTAGGGAGGACAGGATCAGCGTGAGGGACAAGCCCAGGTCAGTGAGGCCCGCTGAGGAAGTGACGAATTGTTGGCGAATGGTGGCGATTGTTGTTGTTGTTGTTGTGTGTGTGTGTGTGTGTGTGTGTGTGTGTGTGTGTGTGTGTGTGTGTGTGTGTGTGTGTGTGTGTATTTTGTTGTTGATTTTTGTCAGTAAAGATCGCAGAGTGACATTGCATGAGGTAGCTAATCAGCTTAGCATCGTTAAAGCGTCGGCACATCAGACACGAAAAAAATATAGGTATGAGCAAGGTAAGAACAAGGTGGGTGCCGAAACAGCTGAGAAAAGACCAAAAGGTATCCAGGATGCTCCCAGTAAGCATTCTTTATAAATCTACAGCGGGCCGTTATCGGCCCGTCAGGGTAGCTGACGGGCCGATAACGGCCCGCTGTAGATTTATAAAGAATGCTAGCTGGGCTCATAGCAAACGATCATTTGGGGCGTTTTAATCATGATGAAAATAAGTTTTTGAACGTTCTTGTCACTTGGGATGAAATGTAGGTTCATTATGCTGAACCTGAAACAAATGCTCAGTCAAAGATGTGGAAACGAGCCGGTTCCCAGCTTTCTAAGAAATTTAAGCCATCTCCATCTGCTGGCAAGGTTATGCTGGTTGCTTTTTAGGATTCAAGTGGAATATCACTGGCTCAATTCATGTCAAAAGGTCGAACTGTGACTGCTAGATACTATTCGAGTTAATTTGGAAAATCAAACTCAAACAAAAACTAAAAAAATGCACCCCAGGCTAGCCCAGAAAAAATGCCTTTCTTTTGCATCACAATGCCCCCTCTCATACTGTCTCATCTACAGAAGAACTTATCGACTACTTCAAGTGGCAATTGCTGTCCCACCCTCCGTACAGCCCAGACCTTGGCCCTTGCGACTTTTATTTGATTCCAGAACTGAAGTAAAAGGCTCGCTGGAAACAAATATGAGACCAGGGCGGCTTTGATTTCAGCTGTAAATTGGTACCTCAGCTGTTGGTCTACTTCATGGTTTGCAAAGGGAATACAAAAGCTCCCACGCAGATGGCAAAAGTGTATAGCCGTATGAGGGGAATACTTTAAAAAAGAATAAAAAGAATTTGAAAAATATTCAATATTTTTTTAGAAAGAGCAGAAAGTCCGGATACTATCCGACCGCCCTTCGTATACAGTCCTTTCGACATCAAAGATGTTTTTGTTTGGGTTTTTGTGTGTGTGTTTTTTGTGTGTTTTTTTTTTTCTGCTGGGCGTTTTACTTGTGGTTTACAGTTTGGTTTCTTGCACATCAACCCACTTCTGTCTACTCTAAAACACAGATTTTGCTCATGGTTGTTGGAAGGGTTCATATCTATTTAAAGGGTGTTATACAGACATCTGATCTGGCGCTACACTGTCTGCAAATGCCCCTTTTGGGGGCATTAGAATTTATGGATTAACATATCATCCATTAACTTAGTATCACTTAATACAATTTGTTCAATAGCCAGGTCATGTTGACGTGTCACTAAACGTTTATGTGAAAACAACTGATGTGTTATTACTAATAATCAAAGTCTAAAATAGTTCCAAAGTCTAAAATAGTTCGGTTTAAGCTATTAAGTTTAAGACTAAAGGCTTACCGCCAGCGCAGAACTCTTGTAGAATCATGGTTTCTTCAAACCCAGGTCCACCAATTAATCCGAAAATTTGAGGAACGTACAGCCCTGGTAGCAGGTATATCTGAATTTTTACCTCTCGTAAGACATCAATGAACTTTATGTTTTTAATTTTCTTCACTATTATCATGTCCTCTGAATCAGCCATATGTGCTGTGAATATATCACCAAAGCCACCTGATGACAGGATAAGCTTTTCACCATCTTTGTCTTTGTCAAATATGATATCTGACATGTCTTTGAACGGTACAGTTATATGTCCTAGGTTCTCTGGTACACTGTTCTTAAATTCTTGGAATTCGTTAGTTTTGGAGTGTAGGTAACCGGAAGAGTCATCTCGAGGGTGCCAGGTAAAGAAATTTTCATAAACATATTCAGCACTAGTTTCTCTATCAAACGGAAACTCTACGTCTCGAGGCATGTCAGAATTTACGTTTTCACAGCCTAGCCAGTCGCCATCAGTATTTTTGTCTTTCATGATTTCATATTCAAAGAATTCGTATGCATAAGCAGTTATGCTGCTGTCCAGTGTCTCATTCCATGAGTCTTCACCTACAATATTCCCATCCTGTATCACCGCATTTCTAAAGAAATCAAACTGACCTGCATGACAGAGTCCATTAGCTACTTGACTACTTACGTCTTTACCTTCACCGTTTTTGTCCCGATTATTTTTTTCATCAACCTCATACAGTCCAGCGTCAAGCATTCCTTCATTCCACGTCAATTCATCACCCACTTTACTATTTCTATTTACTTCCCCTGCACTATTAAAGAATGCATATTGCCCTGCATCAAAAGTTCCAGTAGCGTCGTCACTTTCACCCTCATTCTCATCCCATATATCTTTTTTTTTTTTTTTTTATGATTTATTTCATTTTTCCACTAGCATGTCAAATATCATACAACATTCAATATAATAATTCATATAAAGTGTGCTTTTTACTAATATCCATTCATAAATGCTTTCATACAAAATTTAATGGCGATATGTAAAGCTTAGCATTACATCCACAGAAGCACAGTAAGAATCATAATAAGCTTTTATGCTAGGCGTCTGTAGAGTTATTTTGTTCAGTAACTGTATACCGGGATCACTAAGCGCTTGACTGAACACCATAGAGTATGCATGTATGTATATAAATATATATACATACATACATAGGATTTGGTGTAGCTTTCACGTTTGTATACGCAGCAGCGGCTTATTTCAGGTAAGTTTATTATTATTATTATTATTATTGTTATTATTATCTTTTTTAAATATATATTAATTGCACTATCATGAGGAAAATGTCCGGTTCGACTGGACTGCCTTGTGTAATCGGACCCCACATTTTCATCTCACAGGACAAAAACAGGAATCACGTATTACTCGAGCAAGGCTCGAACGGACATTATGAATGTACATTTACATGGACGCCTCACATGTGACCCGAAAATGGTTCGAAACCACATTATGAGTTTACCGTTGATATTGACTATAATTCCAATAAATTTAACCATTTTCCCCAGTGTTTTATAAATATTGGATAACGATCAGTTTTAATCGCTATCATTTTTTCAATATGTATAAAAAAGGTGACTTCTTTTATCCATTCTGCTATACTTGGTCGATTGCCATTTATACGGCATTTATAGATGTAATATCTAGTTAAAATCAATATGTAATTGATCGATTTATTATTTTCAGTTACATTTGTTATACCTAGGATGGCTCGTTGCATGTCTATATTAAGTAAATAGTTACTTTTTTCATATATCCACATTTCAATATGTTCCCAAAATTCCATTATTAGGGTACAATACCAAAATATGTGCTCAAGCTTTTCTGGGAAACGTTTGCAAAAGTTACATAAATTATCTTGTTTAATGTTACACTTAAATAAAAAATCGTTTGTCGCTAAAATTCGATGGAGTAATCTATATTGAAACCAATGTAATTTAGTATTATTACAACTTTTTGCGGGGATATTGTACAGTTGTGACCAATTTAAATGGATTGGTTCAAATATTGTGTTCCATTTAACTTGACTGCTTGGAATGATATTCTTTTTGTTTATTAGTTCATACATATCTCTACTTCCTCGTTCATTTTTCAATAATACTTTTATTTTAAATGGTAAATAATTGTTTGTTAATATGTTAGTATTTATTGCAATTCCTTTATTTCTAATATACAGTTCTACCGCTGCTCTAACACCATAAAACTGTATAAAATTGGTTTGCACCTCAAACTTTTGAATGAACTGATTATAGTTCATGAGACGTCCATCATCATTGAATAGGTCTTTAATATAGTGAATGTGCTTATCATACCAATGCCGATAGAAAATTGCTTTATTATTAATTTTTAATTCTTTATTATTCCATAAGTTTGTTGACAATATGTCCTCAAATTTAGTGGGAATTTGTTTTTCACACACAACTAGCCATGCTTCCAATACGTTATTCCAGAACTTATTATTTTTATTTGTTTTTAAGAATCGGGCGAAGTCTATGCCTCTGTTAATTAAATCTTCTACTTTCGAATATTTTGTTTCAAAAATAGTTTTGTATTTTGAGTCATTTATTATTAACCGTCTTATCCATGTTGATTTCAGTGCATAAATATAATTTCTTAAGTTTATCATTTTTAGCCCTCCAGTTTCGTAGTTTTGCATTAATAGTTCTCTTTTAACTCTATCTTTCCTGACTGCCAAATAAAGTGAAAAAAAATCTTTTGTAATGTATATATAACTTCATCTTTTGGATCTGGTAGAGCTATAAATAGGTGGTTTAATTTAGATATAATTAGTGTTTTTAAAACTGTTATACGCCCGAACGGAGTCAGTTTTCTTTTAGACCACTGTTTCAATTCGATATCGATTTGTTTGATTTTTTCTTTATAGTTGATTTCAGTCATTGTATCGAGATTGCAAGAAAATTTTATTCCTAGAATTTCGAAGTCTGTTTGATTCCAATTTAGTTTTAGTCGATGATTAAAGGTTTCCCCACTAAACTTTCTACATCCTATCCATACCGCTCTTGTTTTTGAATTATTCACTTTCAGACCCGACATGCTTGCAAATAAATTTAAAATTGAGATAGCTGTTTCTAGCGATTGTTGTGACCCATCTAGTATTATGGTTGTATCGTCAACAAACTGAGATAATAAATATTCCACATCTCCAATTTTTATCCCATTAATTGCAGCATTTTGTTTTAGCATCAACGACAAGACTTCTGCACATAATAAAAAAATATAGGAAGAAGAAGGGTCGCCTTGTCTGCAGCCTCTGCCTATACTGAAAAAGTCTGATAGGAAGCCACTTTGGATTATAGCGGACAATATATCATTGTAAAGAACAGAAATCCACTTTTTAATTGACGGACCAAAATTAAAAAAATCTAAAACATCTGCAATGAATTCCCAAGATATGGAATCAAAGGCTTTTTCAAAGTCTACAATTAATAGCAGTCCAGGTATATATTCCTTATCTACATGATCCATTATGTCATATATAAGTCGCGTGTTTTCACCTATATAACGGCCACTGATAAATCCTGTTTGATCGGAAGATATAAGTTTTGGTAGTACAGATTTTAACCTGTTAGCAATACATCCTGAAGCAATTTTGTAAATAACGTTTAACAAAGTAATTGGTCGCCAGTTCTTTAGAAAATGCCTTGGTTTATCCCCTTTCGGTATGCATGTTATAATACCTTGTCTTTGTGTAATTGAGAATTTACCCATTAAGTAACCCTCATTGATCCCACGCTTTATAAAAGTTTTTAGATCTTTGAAGAAAAATTTGAAAAATTCCACAGTGAACCCATCTGAGCCTGGACTTTTGTTATTTTTCATGTTTTTCAGTACATGTGCTATTTCATCTTCCGTGATTTCTCCTTCTATTTTTGATCTTTCCAGTTGTGTCAAAATAGGATGATCTAAAGTATTTAAAATTTCTTGATAATCTGTTTCTTGACTTCTCTCTTTACCTTTATATAGATCAGAGTAAAAGTGTTTTATTTCCTTTAAGATATCTTGTTGCTCCTGTATTATATTACCATCATCTGTTTGAATTTTTGGTACTGTTTTATTTATATAATTTCTAGCTTCTAAACTACAAAAATATTTTGTTGGTTTTTCACCTTCCTCTGCCCATTTTATTTTTGCTCTAATCATTATACCTTGTATTCTTTCTTTACGTAAATTTTCAAGTTCTAACTTTTTGTTTTTTATCATTTCGGTATCAATATGTTCTAATTCTTCCATCTGTTCAATTTCTTTTTCTAATTTTTCTTCTTTTTGTTGATTTTGTTTTTTCTTATATGAGGAATAAGAAATTGTTTTGCCGCGTATTTCCATTAATAAAGTTTCTAGAAATAGTTGATCTGAAATTGTTAACTGTAGATCATTTTCGTTACTTAAAATGTATTCTAAATTATACACCGGAATCATATGTTGTTGTTTCAAATTTTGAATACAGTTTTTAACTTCTTTAACATAATCCTTATCTTTTAATAGACTATTGTTGAATTTCCATAAACCGCGTCCTCTCTTAAAATCATTTATTTGAAAGGTGATAACAATAGTCGAATGATCTGATCTGTAACTTGGTAAGATTTTATGACTTAGAATGCTGGGCATAAAGTTTTGTGTAACTAAAAAATAATCTAGCCGTGCTTGTTTAAGTGGATTTGGTTTTCGCCATGTATATTTCCTTTCAAATTCATATAATTCTCGGAATGGGTCCACTAAGTTAAATTCCTCTTTTATTGATAAAATACATTCCTTTGCCCTGGGGTTATTTACATGTAAATAATTGAAAGAGTCCAGATTCTGATCTTGAATTACATTAAAATCCCCACATAAGATACATGTATCATTACCTATTTCTTCTATATAATTAGCTATATTTCTAAAAAAATCCGGCGAATCTTCGTTTGGCCCGTATATGTTGACTAAAGTTAGACGTTTTGCTTCGATTTCTAAATCTAACAAAATAAAATTGCCATCACCATCCGTTTTAGATTTTAAGACTTTATACTCTAAATTATTATTGAATAAAATACACACTCCTTTAGCGTTTGATGTATAGGAGCTACAATATATATTCCCACCCCACTCTGCGCGGATATATGGTTCCAGACTTTCAGTGAAATGGGTTTCTTGGAGACAGCAAATGTGGAATTGTTTATTCCGTAAATAATGAAATATATCCTTGCGCTTTTGTGGATCATGCAATCCCCTTACATTCGAGGATGATATTCTAATCTGGTTATGCGACGCCATTCATTACTAAAAACATATATAGAAACAGCAATTAAACAGCACATAAACAAAAAGTGACATAATACAACAAGCTCTTGCTTCTAGACTGCCAGCGGTTTTTATAATATATAGAAATGAAACAAACAAATATAGAAAAGGAAAAAAGAAAACAAAATGAATAAGATAACTCGTGCTTCCACACTGGTGCATACTTAACGCACACGCAGGTATATAACCTTTATATTTCAAAAAGTCTTTTCATGGATATATTGTCAAAATTGAAGTTTTTAGTATCATGTATGGCAACTAAATTTGTGTGCTGAAATAAATAAATAAACAAATAAGGAAATAAATAAATAAATAAAAAACAGATCAATGTAATGTAATCGACTGATACATATATGAAGAGCTAAATGAACATTTATACACACACACACATACATATATATACATACATATATCTTTGCCGTCGAAGACGTCGTAATGTTTTGCATTATAATCGGATTTGAGTTCAACATCTCCATTCATGTTGTCTTCTAATGTATATTTATATGCGCCTTCAATATTTTCATTCACTTCGCCTATGTCATCAAAGAATTCATAATTTGCTGCTTCAAAAATTCCAGTAGCTTCCCCATCTTTATCAAGGTTCTCAACCTTTATATCTTGTTCGCCTTTGTTCCAGTCTACATCGGCTGACTTGCCATAAAAATCGTACTGCTCTACGTTAAAAACAGTATTATTTTTAATACTATCATCTTCATTTTCTCTGCGTGTAAATCCATCTTCATTGTGCGGATTTTCTGTATTTGCGTTCTTAAAGAATGCATAAAGCCCTGCACAAATACTTTATCAGTCCTATCTTCTTTACGTACATAATCATCCAGCGGATCACTCTTGCCAATACTCCAGTCCAATTGGATGGGGTTTCCAAGGAGGCCATAATGTTTGCCATAGTTTTTAATATTATTGCCTCTGTTTGTAGCTACTTCTTTATTTATTTCTGACTTCTGATTGAATTCAACATCCTCATTCTCCTTGCTGTTGTTTGCAAAGAAATCATACTGTCTTGCATCAAACCCTTCACGAGATTCAATTTCATAATCCATTTGATTTCTCCAAGTATCATTATTATCTACCTGATCATTCCATGTAGCTTTCCAATTTGCATGACGGTGAATTTTTATCTTTGAGACAATATCAGTTTCAACATTATTCACGACCTCGACTCTCGCACGAGCAACGAAATAAGGTACAGGTTCAAAGACGCTGTGCCATATTTCAGGTGAGTTGACGAAGTCGTCTGTTGCCGATCTGCTATGTAAGAATTCGGTGTTTCGGTAAGGCAGACAACGAGTTGATAGTACAAACCTCGTCATATCTCCATTCATGCTGCAATCACACATAAAATGTCTGTTTACTGACCTAGACATTCTGTCAGAGAGATCACGTATGTCAGCTCCCACGAGTGCTTGTTTGTAAACACTTCCGTCTACAGCTACATTTTCTCGATGAAAAGGATTGGTAGATCCTACCTGTAACAGTCCGAGAGATGCCATCAGTCTTTGTACTCCAGGTTCAGCATCGATTGCTAACAATCGTTCTTTTCTGTTATATGCACCATTCTGGCCTGTAAAGGAATATTTCTCAAAGGATGCCGAACGAAGATCTGAGCACTTTTGCAAAATGGTGTTTATTAATGTTAATGGAACAGAAGTGACAATTAAGTGTTTGTATCCGCAAAGTTGAATGGTAATGTTACATGATATTGTATTTCTGAGATTCAGACTATTTGTAACAAACTTTGGTACTCCATTAACTTCAACAGTGGAGTTGTTTGATTGTGTAAGGTATACGGTAACTCCTTCTATCGCATCCAAAGTTTTCAGTAACCTTTTCTTCAGTAACATGTCTTTAGTCTTCCACTCCAAATCAAACACATTATGGAAGAATTCCATTGAGGCGTCTTGTCTCTTAGCAACACCTTCAACTCTGCAAGATGTCCTCATCGTGGACTGAGTTAATAACAGTTTGTGCTCCTTGCTCAGAATGGTCTGTCCATCTACAACACACGATGCATCATCTGTCTTCAACGGACACATCGCTTTGGATTTACGACAGAGCCTCGCAAGTATGCCTAGCTTCCTTGTGTTTCCTAATGGAGGAGACAAAACACTATCCGGTGTTAGCAATTGTATATTCCTGAATTTTATTGAGAAACTCTCTACTCTTTTTGGCTTTCTGTGGTGTGCTGTACCATCAAGTACTTCATTATATAGCCTTGGTTGCTTCAATTTTTTTATACGGCATACATCAGCTTTGGGATTTTCTATTGTAGTGTTTATTATTCTACCTAGCTCTGATGGCTTCATCGTTTTGTGATTTATAGGGAATATGGCATTATCTAGCTTCATGATGTTATTAGAATTGTATTCCAGCGATGGTCTTTTCTTGAATCTGATTAAACTTAAAGACTTGGACAAGAATATTGCCATTTGGTCCAATGATGCAATCGCCAGCGGTCGTGGTTCTTTATATGCTGTATTTAAGAACCTTGATTTTTTATTTAATTCGGACAGCGCTTCGTCTTTTACTCTTTTGTTTTCGTTTAAGCAATACTCAGAAAATTGTCCTTTTTTCATTAGATTTTCTAGTAGCTCGCTATGAAAGCATACATTGGCTTCTGGACTCTGTTTGACATTAGATTTATTGTTACAGATCTCAATGAGAACTGAAGCTACGCTGGTGTCGAAATCGAGACGTAGAGACACATTCTTTGGTAAGTAGTCTGTGGCATAAAGTTGATATAACCATTTTCTTGGATTGCCTGAAATTAAAACAGTGACTTTTGTTTAGTTTAACATAAAGGCGTCAGATGTGCGAAGAAAAATGTATTTGCATTCCTAAAGAGTGTAACTGGAATGGGATTAGTGTGAAATGAGGGTGAGTGTGGGCTGTTAACATTGATTTCAACAATATTTCAGCCATGCTACAACGGTGGCTGTTTGTGATATGGAACTAAGAGCTGATTTATCATGTTGTCTCACATAAACTACATCAATGGACATAATCATTTGCCATTTCGTGACGCTGTCGTTCAAATAAAAGCATTTTTACGTTTCCTAAAACATTTTGCATATTTCCTAGCTGAGGTATACCTTGCGAAGAACACACTTGATTTAGATAAACAAAACTACAATATATCAATAAATTTGATGATTTTGCTGTTTGATATAATGGAGCTGTTATTGTTTCAATTGAGCATCTCAAATTCTAATATTTCTACTGGAGTTAATTGTTATGTTGCTGCATGAAAAGTAAAATGTTTACAGACTCGTGGAATTGTTGCTTTCATCAATTTGCATAATTTTCTTATATATTTCATTACAGTATCTGTAATCGGAATAGTTTCAGTGTAGGCATTTTACAAAAAAAATGGAAAAACGGAGAGAGAAAAATACAAATAATAAAACATTGTTGTTTTCAAAGCTTATCAGAACTGTACTTCCGGCTCTCTTCAGAGGAATTATGTATATAGTTTCATGGGAGGCAACCATGTCAAAATCATTTCGTCTTCTTCTTAAAGGGCATTTATTCTCGTATGTAGATTTGAACGGCGACGTCACAAAGTGTCTAACAATTGTTCACTGATTGTATCACAACCGGACACGCGGCATGAATAGACACAGTCAAATCTGTTCTGTATTTCCAAAGGATCCCTACTTCAGAATATTTTGTGATCACTGTAGCTGTTGTTAAATTCTTGTGTGGAGGCCATAAACAGTCACCCCGTATTTCGATGTACGCTAATACTGTTTCATTGTCTAGTCCTTTTGGATTTTTGGGTTCAAACGTACATTATGTGAAAATTCAGTTCCACTCAAAACTGCTAGGGGCATGAGGAACATTGCATACATCCATTGCATAAAGCTCTTATAAATACAAAATTGTTTTGTTTTCTGGTGTGTGTGTGTGTGTGTGTGTGTGTGTGTGTGTGTGTGTGTGTGTGTGTGTGTGTTCAAATCATACATTGCTTAGTTTCGTCCAGTTTGATAGTTAGTCTTGCTGTTAGAATAACTCCATAGATTGCGTAAATTTTACCTAATTACCATACCGAGAAAGTGTTGTAGTAGTAGTTGCTGTGTGTGTGTGTGTGTGTGTGTGTGTGTGTGTGTGTGTGTGTGTGTGTGTGTGTGTGTGTGTGTTTAACAAACTATTCTTCTGATTAAATAATAAAAGAATGTTATATATATATATCTTTTACTATGAAAAACTCAGCGATGAAAAAAACACCCACTCTCACTGCATTTTCACACTTTTACAGTTTAAAGTAATCACAAGCTAAGGATATACTTTTCCCAACATCTATAAGCCAAGCGAAAGCATACACGCATTTGTAAACTATTAATAAAACGCAATATATTCGCTATGCATTCCTAACCCATCTGCGTAATAAAGGCTGATTTTGTATTGAAAACGGAAGATGTTGGTTGCTTCTTTGCAGATCATATTAAAGTAACCTGATCTAAGATGTCCCGCCACTTTAGGTTTTTATAGCAAACTTACACAATATATGTACGTGAGACTTTTACACATATGGGCGAGGAAGGGAACAGGATTACCTAATCCATTAAATCCTGAATAAAATCATGCTTTAGTAGAATACAGTAATATAACAATATACCAATGTCATTCACTGAACAGTATTGTGCAGGCTATTGTAGCCGTTCCACCATTAAATAGGTTACATGAATAGTTGTGCAGGTGTATTTTCTAAAACAGCGTTCGCAATATAACGCCAAAAGTTCTGAAAACATGGATCTTTTGATAGCAAAACACACACTAAATAAACGAAAATAGCAGACCTGAGTATAAACAATAGTTGTAATGTACAATACTGCCCACGCCGTTGAAGAACTGCAATAGAAGAACCGAAAAGGAGGTAGCGATTCTTAAAGTAATAATAAAATATACCAAGGTCATTCACTGAACAGTATCGTGCATTTTGCATAAACAATATCTGAGTTGACTGGGTTACATGAATATTTTGTGCAGGTGTTGTTTCTAAAATAGCATTCGCAGTCTTTTAAAGGAAATCACACATTAAAAAATAAAAAAAAGCAGACCCGGTTTTATCAAATCTTGTTATAAACAGTAATGTAACGTACAATTTTGCGCACGCCTCCTAGCCTATCGTTGATCAATAGTCTACTTTCAAATAAATCTAACTGAGCTCAGTTATTCCAAAGGCCCAAGACATATAAACTACATTAAAGTACGGGGAGACGTTTTACGGCCGCAGCAGTCATATTTTTCTTGAACAGGGAATATTCTGCCATCACACTACCCATATGCTAAAAAACAAAATTGCCAACAAAAACTGAAAGGTTGATACATGAGATAGCTTTGATCTAACAAAACTGTCAGCAACATCGCTGATTAAAAGACTTTATTCTAAACTGATTTCGCCGATCTGGAGACTGTCAACTCATTGTGAAATTAATACACAACCACTATTTAATTGATAGCACAATTATCTCCCTTGACCTAACTGGGATTCGCAGCCTAGTAAACAAATTACCTGTTTTGATATATACTTTTTTCTAATACTATGTTGATGTATTGCTCTCAGTTACATTTTATATGTACACTGGTGCCTCTACATTTTATTCGGAAGTGGTATTTTTAGGTATCAAATTATAAGGTTATGTACCAGATGTCGCCTTGGTATCAACCTTTAAAAGTACACGGAAGACCGTTAGTTAATAAACGACTGTAGAAATTCACCTTCTCCTCTATTCTGTTATTACTGTTAGGGTAATTATATGTATTGCCCGATTAATGAACGTTTCAGTTTAGCTTTGCACAACATACTTATTTTCAACTGCTTTTTAGAAGATGTGGCGGGAGTGCTATACTTACAGAGATTTTGAAAAGCCTCAAACAGGTCTGCTGTGTGATGCATCTTCAGTATGTTAACTCCTTCATCCATATAGCCGTCAACACTTGAAGTAGCATTGTCCGTATTATGGATTCTCTCGGGTTTTAGCATGCCCACCACTGGATTGGAACACGAGTCTTTGCGAGAAAACGTCTTGGCAATTCTGAAAAATATACGATATCTGAGTTGTGGCAAGCATACAAGGATAATATCGTACATCCGCGCATTACGCCTTGTCTGCAAGGTCCTTAAATATCCACTGATGCCTTGGTTTGGAGTAGACTTCTTTCAAGAAGGGGACTTTAAATGTCCCCTCAAGAGTTAGTAAAAATGGCTTGTGGCACTGCTTAGTGTTAACCTAACACTTAGCGTAACCCATTTAAAATAACTAACGTTGAAATTCCAACGCTTACTTTTCACTTTACCATGGTTAAACTAAGCGCGAGACTAAGCGTCGATCATGTCGATCAAATAACACAATCAACCGTTACTATAACCCTTGCATAGACAATTACTTTAGCCATACCGGAATGATTTGTTTTTCAGCTTTGATTTGAAATTTAACATTTTTAGGGCAAAGTGGGGTAGGGCCTTTGTACGGCAAAAAGGGTAAGAGAAAAGTCCAGGGAGTGCCACAATCACAAACCGCAGCCCTTCCCAGACCCCAAGAAGAAGAGGAAACCGACAAATCTAAACAAGCACAAACCGAACAAACGTACGAAAAGCACTAAGATTAGCTCTCTCTTCCCCAAACGAGGTAATCGCAATACTAAAAGGACTGAAAAACACAAGAACAAAATGACGCACGGAAAGACATACAACAAATCGCCTCGTAGAATAGCTCACACATATTTCTTAAATTTGGAATGCATACAGTGGGTACCCAGAGTAGATTATAGAATACCCGGGTTCATCTGGGCAGTCACTGTCCCAAAGCTTCTTATAGGCGGCGTCTGATCGGGATCTACACTGGTTACTCAGGTCTATTTGTCTCAGTAGACGGGGTAAATGCGGTAGAAATATAAACACAGAAATTCACAAATTGTCCTCTAAAAATCTATAGTAATAAGATATGATATACTGATCATCATATCAAACAACTAGTGCTGGGAATCGGAGTGAAAAATCACGACCGATTATCGGGAAAGTAAAACCGACTGATTATCGATTATACAATTGGATATCCCATAACTGGCGTCAAATAATAAATCATTATAGCATATGCGCTTACTTAAAATGTAACAGCAATAGGATAGTATAACAAGGGTAATTTAAGATATAGGTTGTTTCAAGGCAAAGCAGATTTTGCAGCCATGTTTCTAGTCAATGAGTCTTTCATAGTACTCTTAATCTGTAGGCCTTATTATGTGACCTTTGGCGCACGTTTCTAAAAATAGAATTTCAAATAATCGATAATGAAAAACAATATCGATAGTTGACGATAGTGGGCTCATCCGATTAGTTTTCGATTAATCGGCACAACACTACAAACAACTAGCTAGGGATTCTATAACATTGTTAAAGGGAGTGGATACACCTGGCAGAGTTTTTGCAATTTCCGCCAAGGGACACAACTTTGGTGACTTCCCGTTTACTTTACTGTACTTACTTTACTGTACGCTGAGCCCTTTCTGAGAATTGGTCTACTCAATAAGGAAAAAAAATTGTTCCCTCTGCGAGAACATTCTTTCATTGTAGAGAAGACCACAGTTTAGGAGGGGACAAAACCTTTTTTGTCAGAGTTGTCTTCTCTGAATGTGTTTCATTTCCCCTTAAGCTTGAAAATATGATTTATGTTATCGTTTACAATATTAACTACAGATTTACTTTTCGTGGTATAATCACTTTTTACGGTTATATTTTTTTCATGTGCTTTAAAGATATAGGATTCATATGCAAAGACCAACCCTCACTTTCATATCTCGGATTTGGTCTGAATTGACGTTCATTTTCTGCATTCATTGAATGATTTGAAATACCGTCAGAATTTAACCGAGGAGATGCGCCACAATCATAACTTTTTTGTGTGCATGTGTTTTCGATGGCATTTCCTTTTACGCCGCTGTTAGATTTCCCTAAATTATCGCTTTTTGCTTCCTGACCTGGTACCATGATTAACCCTCAGTGTCTCGAACTACCCATATCTCGAACAAATTTCCACGGTCCCAAAGATGTTCGAGCCATTGAAGTTCGACTGTAATATCATAACAAAACTTGACATGACTTACTTTTGGAACCGAATTTTGGTCTAAGATAGTTTGTTTTGACAGTAAACTTAGATATACTACTCTCCAGCCACCCAAACACCTACCCCCATCCCCTCACCAAGCCATTCATACTTCCACTGTAAACCCTGGAAGAACTTCTAACTTCTTGATTTGCTACTTCCAACCTCAAGACTTGAAGAGACTTAATAAAACCGAGACCCTGACTATCGTTCTTTTGTGTGTTCTTGATTCCAAAGGCAAACCTTTTAAATTTTTGTTTTTACTTCTGACTTCTTTACTTTCTGCTTCCAATTTCAGCAGTTCTATCTCCTAACTTTTTACTTTTTTTTTTTTTTACTTTCGCTTACTTCTTACTTATGTCTAATTTCTGACTTCTTAATTCTGACCTCTGACTTCTAACATCTACCTTCCGTTTTATTACTCCTTACTTCTAACTTCTGACTTCTACTTTACTGTTTCTAACTTTCGATTTCTTACTTATAACTTATAACTTCCATCAGGTAGCTCCTTACTTCTAACTTCCATTTCTAACTTCCGAGTTCTTACTTCAAATATCTGACTCCTAACTTCTTACTTCTAACTTCCGACTTTTAACTTCTGACCGCTTTCTTCAAACCTCTTAATTCTAATTTCAGACTTTCTGCTTCTAACTTACGACTTCTTATTCCGACTTCCTACCACTAACTTATGACTTCTTGCTGCCAACTCAAAATTTATATCCACGACCGTAATAATGCAGAAGGCGAGAAAGTTCAAGAACTACTACTGAAGTTGGAAGTCGAATTATGAAGTTCCGAAATAAGAAATCAGAAGTCGGAAGTAAGAAATTAATAATCTTAAAAGTAAACGAAAGAAGTCGAAATTCATCAGAAATAAGATGTTCGAATTTAGAAGACACAAAATATACGTAAAAAGCTGGACATTAGATGCAAAAAGTCGGAAGACATAAATAAAGTTCGAAGACGGTAGTAAGAAGTCAGAAGTTTGAAGTTGAAGTTGTAAGTCGGTGTTAAAAGTAAGAAGTCGGTAGTCAGAAGAAAGAAGTCGGGGGTTAAGCGTAAGAAATCTGAAGTAAGAAGTCAGAATTTAGAAGAAGGCAGTTGGAAGTCGGAAGATACGTAAGAAGTCGGAAATAAAAAACTAGAAGTAAGAAATAAGAAAAAAGGTAAGAGAAAAGTCCAGGGAGTGCCACAATCACAAACCGCAGCCCTTCCCAGACCCCGAGAGGAAGAGGAAACCGACAAATCTAAACAAGCACAAACCGAACAAACGTACGAAAAGCACTAAGATTAGCTCTCTCTTCCCCAAGCGAGGTAATCGCAATACTAAAAGGACTGAAAAACACAAGAACAAAATGACACACAGAAAGACATACAACAAATCGCCTCGTAGAATAAACCACAAAGCATCAAAGAGTAAGACTAACACCGGGACCATCGCCTTAGAACGGTCGGTAGAGCAAACCACCGGGGGGGGGGGGGGGTTAAAGCACTTTTACAGCTAGCTAACTTCACCCTGGGTCCCGATGCTACTCTTAATACAGAAATACATAAAAATTCGGTTCGCATAAAGGCTCCCAACTCAGTCAATGCATCAAAGCGAAAACATAAAAATCAAATTAATCACTATAATAAACAAAGACGAGTACTCATGGCTAATTCTACTGTATGCCAGAGTAAATGAAAACCAATAGTTGAACCACGGCGGGCCAAGCCAAAGACATGTCGTCAAGCCCCAACCCTCTGTTAAAGTTTTACGAAGAGGCCGTCATTGAGTCTGAGGCCCGAACCGCCGTCGTGCAATTAAAGAGTGAAGCATAGCCATCAACAATGATTGGGTTGACAACTAGGCATGCGGTCTGCCGCATAATATCCAGGCTATAGCCAATTCTTTTATAACGGTTAATAAGTTTTCTGAATTGCTCCGAAAAGTTAGATTTACCTACAATTTTTCTAAATCTGTACACTTAGTCACCGTAAAATTCGGGTTCCGATATACCTTGTTGCAGAAGTGTTTTCAGACTGACGCTATATTTTTCTAACAAGGCACTGTGTCTGCGATAAAATTTCGAAAACGCCTTACGAAGTTTAAAATAACGATAGCCCTGCCTAAGAAGTCTGAAGTTACAAGTAGAAAGTAAGAAGCAGGTAGTCATGAAGTTATTTATGAGAAATTTTGAATTTGTAAGTAGGAAGTCATTAAGTTATAAGTCCCTCCAGAGCTTCATCGCTCCGCCATCATAAAATCAACTTACCTTGAGACCAATTTCTGGTAGCAGTCTGATTTACTATCCTTAGCGAATGGATAGTTGTCTACATCCGGACTACTTTTGAAGTTTCTACAACCATTTTCTGTCACATCAGCCTGAAACTACAAAATAAAACTAAGCATTGGAGAACATTCAAACATACTATGAGCCGGGGCACAACATTTCAAACCAGATTGCATGTGCGCCCAGCGAAGACTTATCCGCGCAGTCTCATCAAAGTCTCTCTGTGGGTAGCCAAGGATCCAAAATGTTTTAATAAGGACAACAAAGACTCTGATCAGTCTTCGCTACGCACACATACATCTCGTAGGAAATACTGTGCCCCGGCTCATATGAAAGCCTGTTGTCTAAGTCTAGCGGCGTGGATTCGAACGGATAGATTGTTTATGATTCTAATTCTGATTATGTTTCATATAACCAAGACACAATAATTCCGGAGATCCCGTACGGAACTGTAGCTCTACTGGTGGTCTTTAGGCTAGGGAGAGACTTGTGTAGGAGAGTCCTTTTTAAGTCCTCAGTTATTTAAGTTCTGATCAAGACCTTCAATTTGATACCAAATATCGCTATATACGCAAGCTGATATCTATACAATGATCCCTTATAGGGAATGTGGTTAGGACTGAGTGTTGGATAGCCCACTTGACTTGTCATCTATTGTCAAGGTTTTCATTAAGACATTTAATTTGGTACCATACATAACAATGAATGACGGTTGATTTCTAATGACCCATTGTGTTGGGGTGGTTGAGGCTTCGTGTAGGTGAGATCCATTTTAGGTCACTACTGGTACCAGTAACGAGAACTCTTGCAAGACAAAATCACATTTTGCCTTATAACTTGAGTATCTATTACCCTGTTCATCTGAAACTTGCACTATACATTGACTTGACACGTGAAATGCAATTATAGTGAGATAAAAAAAAAAACATATTTCGCTCTAACATGGGTTATTACCCCTGATTACTATTTTACTATTGTGCTATATAGGAAAAAACTGTGCTTAACTTAGTAATAATGCATTATCTAAACAATCTATTTCTAAGATAAGACGAAACTTATTATGAAACCTTGTTATGACAGACAGCACACCATAGATGCTTCTGACATATATTGTATTTATTCTTGCAGGAGTTATTGCCCCTGAATTGTTGCATTTATATATGAAAATGGGTAAAATTCATGATTTAATTTAATAATTTTCATACTGGAGATCAGGTTACAATAAAATTTGTATGGTAGCATCCATTTGATAAATCCTCACAACTAGTACATCAGTTTACATAAAATAGTGTGTATGGCATGAGTTATTGTCCTTGATTTATAAATTTTAGTGGGTAAAATTACCAAAATACGCCCTTTAAACTCATTCAGTCTTCCAAATGTGCAACGCATCCATATAATTCAATATAAATGTTGGTTTATTAGACGAATCCTGCAATATGATGTATTTATTACAAATAACAATTATATTTATGTGGCTATTTGAACCATTTTAATCACATTTATCATGCTGAGCGTGTATCCCTAGAAAACAGTGGGTAGGACAACAATTCAAAACTAGTTGCTAAGACAAATCATCATTTTGGTGTGCATTATTATTCAAATTGTCTCTTTATATGTAGTATATGACACCATATCATTTTAAAGCAATACTGACCTTTTGGAATCGATTGAATTTATCAAAACTGTTCAATTATTTAGAAAAATATAATTTTGCAATTTTTTTTTTTTTTTTTTTTTTTTTTTTTTTTTTTTTTTGTAGGGTGGGGGGTGAGGGGGAGGGTAATTATCAAGCACTATCTTGTTTCACAGATGGTGAAATTTTATGTCATTTCAGAATAATACTACACAATAAGTAGTGGTCATTATTTGAAAGTTTAATGAAGGTTTGTTGTTGCGAAATATCTTTAATATTCGAATATTTACTAATTTTTGTTAAAACTACAGTAAATTTTCACCATTTTGGGTGGACAAAAATATTGATTATTAGGTACGAGGGTGAGTCAATAAGTAACCAGCCTAACTTATTTTCGGTTGAGATCCACTTCTTCTTTTTCGATGTAATTGCCCTCTAGTGTGATGCACTTAGACCAACGGTGTTCAAGTGCCATCAGCCCAGAACTGAAAAAGTCAGGGTCCTTTCCATTGACCCACTCTCAACTGCCGTCACGACTTCTTCGTCAGACCGGAAATGAAGTCCACGGATATCCTTTTTCAAGTTTGGGAATAGGAAGAAGTCGCTAGGAGCTAGGTCAGGCGAATAGGCAGGATGTGGTATTAATTAATACCCGTTTCGCTCCACAGCATCCATTGCAACTTTGCAAGTGTGGACTCTCGCATTGTCCTGTTGCAGCAAAACACCTTTAGAGAGTTTACCTCGGCGTTTTTCACGGATGGCGGTTCTCAGCTGGTCTAACAAGTTTGCATAGTACACTCCAGTTATTGTACTTCTCTTGGGTAAAAAGTCCAACATAATAACGCCTTTTGCGTCCCAAAATACTGTGGCCATCACCTTGCCAGTAGATGGTTGCGTCTTGAACATCTTTGGCCTCGGGGACCCAGGCCCTACCCACTGACGACTCTGAGCTTTATTCTCTGGCTCATAATAATGAACCCAAGTCTCATCTAGGGTCAATAGACGCAAAAGAAAATCACCTTTTGACCTAAAACGCTTCAACAAGGCGCTGCATATTGATGCTCTTGTTGCCATTTGCTCATCGCTAAGGGATTTGGTGACCCAACGGGCTGTTAGCTTGCGCATACCTAAACGATCATGTAAGATTGTTGAAACGCTACCATGTGAAATGCCTAATGCCTGCGCTATTTCTTCCACCTGAATTCGCCTATCAGAGTATACCAGATCCCGAACTTTCTTACACATTTCTTCGTCGGTGGCATCCAGTGGGCGTCCAGACCTGGCTTCATCTTCTAAAGACGTTCCACCGCGTTTGAATTCCCCTACCCTGAATTTAACCTGAGCATAAGATGGTGCAGAAGACCCATAAACATCGGCTAACTCACCGTGTATTTCCTTGCCTGTTTTACCTTTTAAATACAAGTACCGAATTACAGCACTGTACTCAACTTTAGATGAAAAGCATGCCTTTGCATCACTTGCCATGTTTGACATTCAATATCTTATTAAAGAATGACTCGATGTGCGTGCAATTTTGTACCCATGTATAAAACATATATTGAAACAAAGCATGAAAATCGTGACCGTCTCGGTCCATCGAAAATGGGATAGGCTGGTTACTTATTGACTCACCCTCGTATATTAAAATTTGCTTTACATCCTTAAGTTACATCTTTGAAGCATCAGAACTCTGATACCAGGTGGTGACTTCAGCTTTTTTATTGTTTTATAACTTTCAAACTGGAATGGGAAAGCAAAATGCAGAATTTAAAGAAAAATCTGTTTTTGGGATAAAAAGTTGCACCAGGTGTCAGTAGTTACCTTAAGCCATCTATTGCTTTATTTCTCATCAAAACATTGTTATTTATATGGCTGTGTTGGAGCTTGACCCTTGGGATCAGGGTCTGGTTTAGGCAAACTATATAAAGATAGCCATGGTATGCCACAATCATGAAGCAAAGCTTTCCCGAGGCACCAAAAGAAGGAGAGATGAGGAACAAATAATGACAAAACAAACGACACATATAATACCACCGACGAACAAAAAAGCTGAACTGCAACAAAGGGGCCGCCTTGGAACTACTGGGGTGCTAAAACCAGTTTTATTTGTACGAAACCTCACCACTTGAATCACACATAGTTCAATTTCTTATTGAGAACTTCCGTTTGATACCTCACATTACTATTTAGAGGTTGATCCCTGATGACCCCTTTTGTGATAGGGGTCGGAGCTTGGTGTGGGTAATACTCATTTATTTCTATCAAACATTTCCAGTTGACACCAAACTAAGTTGTTGTTGGCCCCTAATGACCTCTTTTGGAAGTCGGTCAAGGCTAAGTGTGGGTGAAACCAATTTAAGTATACTATTGTTAAATAAACGTCAAAAAGATTGCCTTTGGAAACAAAGAACACACTACGGATCAGAAAATGGGAGTCTCGGTTTTATTGGGACTCTTCATAAGCAGTAATGAAGTTTGCAACACTGTTTACGCCCTCTAGCGTATACATGAGCAGAACTCCATTTTCAAATACACCATAATAGGCCCATGATCCCAAGGGAAATGAAATAAAGTTTTCATCAACCGTCTTGATTTGACACCAACATGCCATGTCTAAGGTTTACTCCTAATAGTTGACCCTTCTTTGGATATGGGACCGGTCTGGTCTGTGGTGGGATTGGGTCGTGATTGGGTCTTGAATCTGGGCTGGATACTGGCAAGACCCCTTCAAATCAACTATTGTTATAACTCTTATCAATAGCTTCGACTGGATACCAAATACAGCTATTTTTTATGCCTTATTACCCCTTTTGGGGTCGGGTTTAGGCAATTGTTTGGGGTGGGGCAACGACAAATTCCTCAAGTAGCTCCGGATGAGGTGCGATAAAAAGAAAATTCAAACGCGGGCATCTTCGTTTAGGCACAACTAAATGGAGGAAACCCTGGCAACAAACCTTCCGAATGGCCTCAGATTAGATACGATAACGAATAAAATGTTTACGGACGGGCGGGTGGAAAGATGCATACCCGCTCACGGAAATAGCTCGCATGGACAGTACCAGCAGAGCTAAACATACTGCGTTGTTGCTGTTTTTTTTTTTTTTTTTTTTTTTTTTTACTTCTTCTTCTTCTACCTCTGGTTTTTGCTGCTAACACCCCGATAAGTCAGTCAAACTGTCCAGATTTTACACCCCGATTAGTCAATTAAACGGTTCGGGTATTTTTTTTTTTATTATTTTCTTTTACTTTTTATATATGATGGATAAATGATCTGCAACGTGCGAAAATGTTTCTTATGCCAGTAGCTAACATCGAAGACCCAAATCAGCATGCTGATCCGTGCAATCTGATTAGAACATTCTCTGTTCGAGAATGCGCAGGCTGATCTGTGGCTGCGTCGTCCGCAAATTACATAAGGGCCCTTTTCTCAATCGTTGCGCATCAAATATAATATTCAACATAATATCAGTATTATATAAATGAGGGTCTGAATGGGGTTTATTGACTACTGACTAATGGCCTTATTTTTTATTGACTTCTGATTTTTGGCCTAAAATTTTAGCGACTTCTGATTTTTGTGATGAAGAATTTAATGATTAAGCCTAAAAAAAAAATATATTGATTTTTTTTTTTTTTTTTTTTTTTTCGAAATAGCTTTATCTATTACTGAATAAAGGGCTAAAATTTTAATGATTAGCGATTTTTGTACCCCTATCCAGACCCTCATAAATGATAACTCCGTTAAGTTATTTAACAAAATATTAAAAATTTACCTTTTTCTGGTGTGAAAATTTGTATTTTTGTTTCATCTTCTTAAACACTTTTCCCGGCATTGCTCATTTGTAAATCGAACAAAACTGGAAATTGTAGTCTGAGCAAATATTGCGCGTCTTTCTCTTGCAGATAAATGCAGATTGACTGAAGACCGAACCTTGGCAACAACGTTACGTAACCAAGGAAGAAACGTCATCAACGTCAAGGAAATGCATTGTCGAAACGTTATTTGTAGATTTACGTCAAATACACCATATAGGAGCTTTGTAGAATTTATGGCGAAGATTCTTACCAGACTACGCAGACAGACAGACGCCCCGTACATAGTGGTGCTGGGGTGAAGTGGGCTGGACACTCCCTACCGTATTAACCCTAATTATTGCATAAAAAGCAGTGTCGTACGTTATTAACAGCCGTGCATTCACCGGCGAAAAGCTGTGTATTAACAAGGCAATTCAAGCGCTGTTAATGCACGGCTATGCAACTTTCAGTATGATCGTACGGGGGCCACAGATTCGCTGCCGTTACGAGATGTGTACTGCCCGGCCCTAGAACGAGCATAGTCCGTGGAATTTGCGTTCGCGAAACATCGGTGAAAAGGCGAAACAAAATAGTGCAAGAAATAACGCGAAATGTAGCATATGTTTTCAGTTTTTATGCAATAATAGCGATCGAACATGATTTTTCACTGCATTAACATTCGCCAGGTCCCTAGGGAGGTATTGAAAACCGTGGCCTACGGCCTCGGTTTTCAACACCTCCCTCGGGACATGGCGAATGTTAATGCATAAAAAACCAAGTTTGATCCCAATATTATTGCATAAAAAGCAGTATCGCACGTTACTAACAGCCGTGCATTAAACGGCGAAACGCCGTGTATTAACAAGGCAATTCACGCGCTGTTATTGCACGGCTGCAACTTTCAGTATGATCGTACCGGTGCAACAGATTTGCTGCCGTTACGAGATGTGTACTGCCCGGCCCTAGAACGAGCATAATCCGTGGAAATTGCGTTCGCGAGACATCGGTGAAAAGGCGAAACAAAATAGTGCAAGAAATAACGCTAAATGTAGTAAATGTTTTCAGTTTTTATGCAATAATATCGACCGAACATGGTTTTTCAATGCATTAACATTCGCCAGTTCCCTTGGGAGGTGTTGAAATCCGCGGCCTCCGGCCTCGGTTTTCAACACCTCCCTCGGGACCTGACGAATGTTAATGCATGAAAAACCATGTTGGATCCCTATATTAATGCATACAAAGCAGTGTCGCACGTTACTAACAGCCGTGCATTAACCGGCGAAAAGCCGTGTATTAACAAGGCAATTCACGCGCGCTGTTAATTCACGGCTATGCAACTTTCAATATACTCGTACCGGGGCCACAGATTTGCTGCCGTTACGAGATGTGTACTGCCAGGCCCTAGAACGAGCATAGTCCGTGGAAACTGCGTTTGCGAGACATCGGTGAAAAGGCGAAACAAATAGCGCAAGAAATAACGCGAAATGTAGCAAATGTGTTCAGTTTTTATGCAATAATAGCGATCGAACATGTTTTTTCAATGCATTAACATTCGCCAGTTCCCTTGCGAATGTTAATGCATGTAAAACCATGTTTGATCCCTATAATATTCAGACAATGTAAAACTCCTTACAATACTTGTCCTAAAAATTTAACGTCCGTTTTTTCTACATGTTAATGCTTTTCAAAATTCTGGAAAAAGCGACAAATAGTGTAAACTCAGATCAGAGAATGTGAGGTCTGGTCTGGGTCCACATTGTTTGCTCAAGCCAAACATTTGGGGTAATTGCGGTATATAGCTGTAATTTTATGACAGATGATATCTTGTATTCAGAAATCTGGGAAGTGGTTATGTGCCTGGAAATATTTGACTGGAACAGAGTATAGGTGTCTAAGCTAAACGTACGAACGAGAATTGTATAGCTAGTGCTACCATGAGGTGGACGCCCAGGCTGATCTGAGTCTTTATTTCGTGAATGAGTTTCTCGCAACCAGTGTCATCATTTCAACTGGGTTGTCCGACTGGAATATTTTCAGCTCTGAGTAGGTGATGGTTCACATAAAATATTTCTTCCGAAAATATTTTAAAAAAATGTCTGCTGATATTAAGATGTTCTTGTTTTACAATACAATATTTTTCTACTCGCATATTACATGAGACATTAACGATTTAAAAAATATATACTAACAATATGAGAGACAGAGAGAAAGTGTGTGTGTGTGTGTGTGTGTGTGTGTGTGTGTGTGTGTGTGTGTGTGTGTGTGTGTGTGTGTGTGTGTGTAATTCATTCACTAATAATTAATTTCCAGTATAGCAATAGATTCTAAAAGGATAGCAGTGAACATACCCACACAAATAATCGAAATACCTAAGCGTAAAGATTCCTGTACAATACCATAGCTAGTTCCTCATAAGTGACCCTATTTTTTTTTCTCTGTTATACAGGAGCAATGGAAAAGTTAACTTTTGCTAGAAACGCGAACAGTCCAGAATTATGTACCGTCCTCCGGGTGCATCTGAGCAGTCCCACTAGACTCTTCACAGGGTTTACGGAATCTGTTTACGGAATAATTCGGTGGGACTTCCCACTTAGAAACTATTTTAGTGGCTAGCAGGAATAACCATTTTGATGCGCAGATTGACATCTTGCAAAGGGATAAGATACGATTTTGCTTGTGGCCGCTTGTCTCAATAATCGGGCTGGGCTCAATAATCACGAAGGACCAGAAAATATTAACTCGTATTAATGAAAAACGGGGAAACGTTCTTAAAACGCCCGCTATATACACAGTACTTAGTCTAAGGCTGGCTAATCGGAGCTGAAAAGATAATCGATTATCAGTCATGCCACTGTAATCAATAATCGATTAGTTATCAATGAAGATTTGGTCATAATTTTACCTGTCACCATATGTTATACTTTGTTGCATATATTCGGTCAGCCAGGTCTGAGCAAACAGTGTAGACCCTGATGAGGCCGCAAATGCGGCGTCTCATCAGGGTCTACACTGTTTGCCCATCCAGTTATTCTTAGATACAACAATGGGTAGTAAATTGTACTTGTTCAAAGTTTAGATTATGTATGGTAAGGAGTTTAGGTGTCTGAATACTAAAGGTAAAATACGGTAAAGTAACAAACACAGAAATCACATGATCGATTATTGGCAAATCAGTAATGATAATTATTTTTTGTGGAATTTATCGTTAATTAATCGATTATCCGATTAATCGTGCCAGCCTTAGTACTTACACAAGCTGTAATGAAGATATTTAAAAAGACTCCGGCAATACAGAAACAAATGCAGTGGAACATTCTTTAATAGTGCCCTCCTGTCGACAATAACAACCTCCAGAAAATACCTACTTTTCTGGCTTTCCATGGGTACCTGTTACACAGAAATGTAACTATACTTGTTAAAACCTGTTGTATGTTTATATATATTTGACCGCTCAACAACAAACATCTGTAACAACCAATTGTAGGTGTTTCTCGAGACGGCTTTTATATTAAAAGAGCAATATACTCATTTCAAATTATGAACACTTAATGTTTGGCTGCTTTTCTTTTCTTGTTCTTACCGGTCTATTTTCCCTACAGCTGTACCAGGTATCCACAAGTCGTAACATTTTCATGTTTCACTGACTGAATTGCATTGATGTACTAGCTAATATTTGCTGTAGATTTGCTATAGAAAAACAAAAGAAGTGGACTAGCAGTCGCGTCATAGTTCTACACTGATTTGCTTCCAGTCATTGAAGTCAGACGGATCCCCATATTCCATATCCAAACTATAATCAATACAGAGTTTTGTTATATAACTACTTAGGCCAAGTAAAAAGAAAATATGTGTGATTAGGGTAACATGTAAGAAAAATAAATAGGTAGGGATTTTTTATAGAATTACACCATAATTACCAAATATGGGCACAATATTTCACATAACATTTTAGCAAGTCTGTTTGACTAGCCTTTAATGTGTCTAAAAATACTGATAGAATGACAAACAGTGTAGACCCATGATACACTGCTTGCTCAAACCTACTTGTCCAATTTTGTAGCATAAACATGGTAGTACAAATATTTTTATCATAGTAACACCTATTATTTATTTATTTATTTATGTTTTTTAAGAGAAAAAAACATGAAAAAACGTTAGGTTTCACCAGGAGAATTAGATAGGGTAGGGTTACTTTAAACACACACATTTTTTGTTTGGCCTTGCTTGAACCTTCATCTTCTAGGTTTCATTACTCTTAGTAAGTACCTTATTACTATGAATTGTTGTTAACTTTCTATGCTTTTTTCTTAAAGGAGAATAACATCTGCATTTTGTACATCCTGAGAGCTTGTATTTCGTAAAGTCTGTTTCTGAAATGCTACGCACATCTTCAAATCTATGATTTATTTCAGAAAAAAAAACGGTATAGTACCTATAAAAACAAGGTGTTCTATTTACCTTGTGCGCATGTCACTTTTATTTCATGGGTGTTACACAATGATACACATTTGAACAGTATGAACAAATTAAGAAGACCATCCTCCTGTTACGACACCTGTGCTACTATCAGCAATCTTACTATCCAGCAACCATTGTACCCTGGGATACGCTGGACCTCAGATCGTCCTTATCAATGATCCTAATAGTACGGACTCCAGCACTTAATTTTTGCTAACCCTAGCATCGGAAAGATATACGATTTATTTCGATATAGGATGAAAGACTGGACATATCTGTATATAAAACAACTGTATAGCAGATATGCAAACATAACATTTCGCGAAAACTTGCACGTTTCTGTGGAGGCCCATTTGATACTTTACAAATTCTAAATATACAAAAACTTACAGAGTATTCAATTCACTGAAATCATGAAAAAAGGAAAGAAAACTGCTCGAAACAGAAAGCATATTGTTTATTTTCTCTTGCACATGTGCAAACATGACGTCATTAGTGAAACTCCGGTTGTTTTCTGCATTTATACCTTTATACCTGCGGCCACACTCTATACGTGCAGCCTAGGGGTTAAGCGACCGAGTCATAGAAACCCCATGTAAATCCTGTAGATGTCTGTCAATGGCATTCTTGAATCTGTTTACTGTATCAGGTGAGATTACATTCTCAAGAAGGCGCTTCCAAGGGTTAAATACTCGTTGAGTGAAGAAGCTCTGTCTGATGTTTAATCTCGGACGAGGTTTATTAAGCTTCAGAGAATTTCCTCTGGTTATAGCTGAATTTAAAGAGAAAAGACTGTTGATGGGACTGCCTTCTATACCTATGAGTATTTTAAAGGTTTCAATAAGGTCACCTCGATGTCGTCGTAATTCCAATGTGGTGAGATTTCAGCGCTTTAATCTTTTGTGATACGGTAAATGAGAGATTTCAGATTATAAGTTTTGTAGCTCGGCGCTGAACTTGCTCCAGAAGCTCAATATCTTTAATTAATGACAGATTCCATGCTTGTATACAATATTCTAGTTTAGGTCTCACAAGGCCTTTGTACAATCTCATCATGGTGATTTTATCTCTAGATATTGTATGTCTTTAATCATTCCTAATGTCATATTGGCCTTCTTAACTGAACTAACACATTGTTTTAAGGGTTTCAAATCATTTGAGATAATTACACCTAAATCAGTTTCTTCTGTAACAGACTGTAAGACTTCTCCATTCATAGAATAAGTATGATGCACATTGTTATGACCTAAATGAAGCACTTTGCATTTCTTCACATTAAATACAATTTGCCAGTCCATGGACCATTGACATAAATTGTTGGTATCTGGCTGCAATGTTGCTATATCTGTTGCTGAAGGAACTGAACGATACACCTCACAATCATCAGCAAACTTTTGAATGTGATTAAATATAAGTGTATCAATGTCATTCACAAATATGAGAAAAAGTGTTGGTCCCAGAACAGAGCCCTGGGCACACTTGATAAAATGTACTGCAATCTAGAATATTCCCCATTTAGTACAACCCTTTGCTTGCGATTATGCAACCGTTCAGAAATCCACGTTGCCATGTCTCCACCAATTCCATGAGCCTCAATTTTATACAAAAGCCTCTGGTGAGGGACCTTATCAAAGGCCTTGCTAAAATCAAGATAAATCACATCCATAGGCTTGCGCTCATCTCTTGCTTTAGTAACATCTTCAAGAAATTGTAATAAATTAGTTAAACAAGATTTCCCTTTAGTAAAACCATGCTGAGATCGTAATAATAATGTACGGTTAGTCAAATGATTCACAATACTATCACGTATAACAGATTCAAGAACTCTGCAAGCTTGTGATGTAAGACTAATTGGACGATAATTACCAGGGTCAGATTTATCTCCCTTCTTGAATACTGGAGTGGCGTTTGCATAATTTCCAGTCATTAGGTACTTGTTTCATCTTAAGGCTGAGATTGAAAATAATGCTTAGTGGTTCTGCAATAAAATCACAGGTGTCCAGTAGAAAAGCCTATCCTAAAGTATCAGGTCCAGGTGA
The DNA here is from genome assembly GCA_964016985.1 of Anodontia alba. Lineage (NCBI taxonomy): Eukaryota > Metazoa > Mollusca > Bivalvia > Lucinida > Lucinidae > Anodontia > Anodontia alba. Next base: position 80,718,684 of record OZ024831.1, on the reverse strand, counting down.
TATTACTCTTTTAACTTTATCAAATGTTTCTTCACAAGGTCAGGTATGATAATAATGTCAGTGAGTTTCTCCTCAGTGTTTCCTTCAAATTTTACATTGCAGTCTTTAATGTTTTATCATTTTCACGGGTAAAAGACGAGGTAAAGAAATTATTCAGCTCTTCAGTCATAAAGTTTGAATCAGGACTTACTTCACCGTTTTGTCCTTTTAAAGAGCCAATACTCTCTTTAACTTGTTGTTTGCTCTTTACATATTTGTAGAAAGATTTAGGATCATGCTTTATATTTTCCCCTAGTTTCTGTTCAAAACGACGCACAGAATCAAGAATAAGTTCCCTGACATGAGATTCTACAACTTTATATCTATTGTAAAATAGGTAAGAGCAAAGTCCAGGGAGTGCCGCAATCACAAGCCGCAGCCCTACCCAGACACTAAGAGGAAGGGTTCCCTTGTTAGTCTGTAATTCCTGTACAGGTGTTTTTCTTTCTATTTTGACGAATAATTTCTCTTGTTATCCATACTTTTTTATCAGATTTAATTCCCCTTTTTTTTCATTGGTACGTTATTCTTAACACTAACTTCAATTAATTTCTTAAACTCGTCGCAACTTGAATAAGTAGCCTTGCCTTCAAATTTGACCTTCCAGTTCACATTTAGGCATTCCTTTATTTCAGCCTTTTTCTAATCTTGTACTTCTTGAGGATTATCAGGGACAACAGTGCTTAAATTTAAGTTCGCAAGAATAAGAACATGATCACTACTACCAAGTTTGCCATGACAGTCTATACAATTAACTATTTGGGGTAGATCCCAGCAAGCAAAAAATATAGGACCCATATTGGCCCTAAATGGGTATTTATATGGGTCCTACATGGGCAACCCATAAGGGACTCATGAGGGATTTGCAACAGGGTTCCATGTTGGACCCACATGGGCAAAGCCATGTGGGAACTATATGGGTCCAGTATGGGAAAAAATCAACCCACATTTATCTTCCAGAAAAAAACAATTTTTACACATTTTTACACAAATGATCATGTCCCCAGTCCCAGCCCATTTGATGGACTGGTAAGGTCCCAACCGATAGAGACCTATGTACGTGTGCAAGTTATTGCCTTAAAGATATAGGCGTCTTTTTTAATAGTTGGAAATGTTGGCATCATGCGTATTTATATATACCTCTCAATTTTAAAAATAATAGGGACATACGAGTTAAAATAAAAATATGACCATGAATCGACGTCCATGTCTGGAAAATAGTTAAGATAAATTTAATAGATACTTTCATTTTGTAATGAACAAACTATTATTTTTATTTTATTATTATCATTATTATTTGCATTTATATCAGGAAATTTACTATTTTTTTATATTATGTTTAAATAGTGGTAAAGTTGTTCCCCTTAATACCCATATTGAACCCATATGGGTCCCATACAGTAATGGGAGGTCAACATTGGAACCATAGAGGTCCAATATCTGTATCACATGGGAGCCATTTGAGCCCCAATTATGTATCTAGAAAATATCACTTTTCCAGGATTATTTCAATTTTATCTCGGGGGTCCCATATATTAGAGTGTATTTTTATAGTTATCAAATTTTACCAATATGGGACCTATAAGGGTCTTATATGGGCAAAAAAGCCTATATGGGGCCCAAGTAGGACCCAAATGGGATAAATGCCCCGAATCTGCCCATATGGTTCCCATATATACGTGTTTGCTGGTCAAAGTTTACCAATATGGGACCTATATAGGTCTTATATGGGCAAAAAAGCCTATATGGGGCCCATGCAGGACCCGAATGGGATAAATGCCCAGATTCTGCCCATATGGGTCCCATATATACATGTTTGCTGGGATGTAAGGAGTATGTACAACATATTATCTTCCCTTGTAGGAAAATGAACATGTTGATGTAAGAAATTGTCCATGACTAGATCTAGAAATCCTGAACAATCACTGGTAGCATGAAGACATTCCCAGTTGATATTTGGATAGTTAAAGTCCCCCTGATGACAAGATCTCTATGACTCAGTTCTTGAATGCAATTAAAAAGTTTCTCATCATTATCAGCCGATGAGTTTGGGACCTATAAACTACACCACCAAGTCTTTTTTTCCCCACTTTAGGGAGAGTGTCCCGTTTTCCTGTCTGGAGTCATTTTTTTTTTTTTTTTTTTTTTTTTTTTTTTTTTTAATTTCGCATGCAAACTGTGTTTCAAATAAACCTTCTACCGTTTTCTGTAGCCTTTATTAGAAGGTATACAGAAATGGATTAACACCAAAAAATGTTGATTTCGTCCAATATGGCCGCTACAATAAACCTGTAAGGAAACGTTTGATTTCAAATTTTATGACACCATTTTGAATGGCACATTTTAAATTTTACTAAATATTTTTCAGGCGTTCGTGCTCATGGATTTTTAATAAAAATATTCGTATAGAACACTGTATTGTACCTACTTACGAAAGTCTTAAACATGCATGTTGAGGGGAAACATGCATGTTGTGGGGGCATCGCCGCGCATTTCTTAATGTCCATAATTTCAAAAACTTTGTTGACGAACTATACTGGGTAAGAATGTATGAAGACCAAACATAATAGCTGACGTAATTTCTGCAAACTAAAATATTCATCAAAATTCCATAAAATACACGCAGTTTTGCATTCTAAATAATCAGTGCTAATTTATATTCAAACATCAACTGTACATCTTAATTTATCGCGAGTTATCAAATATATATGTACTGTACGCTTAACAGAACATAATTGTTTGGCAAAACTAAACGTCATGCAAAATCCATGCGTTTCTCCAAAATGCACTAGTTCCGCATTGTTATACAGCGGTTTAGTATGAACCAATATCCAAGCTTTATGTATACAAAAACTATATCTTTCCGACTCTTGGGTTACGTTTTTTTTTTTTTTTTTTTTTTTTTTTTTTTTGTTGTTGTTTCTTTTTGCAAGATACAGGAATTGAGAAACCCTAATATAGCTCTTTCAAGGAAAGAGTCAGGGTGAGCTTGTACCAATCATCATAAGCGCCAAATACTGTTTAAACCTGTTTTTAACCACTTATTCTGCTAACTTTCTTTCTTTTTTTTTTCTTTTTTTCATCGTGTCACACTTTTGCACTTTTTAAATTCACGTTTTTATCCCCTTCTAAATCTAACGTTTATTCTTACACTGAGAGCGCAACTGTACATAATGCTCGAAATCAAAGAGGGTGCTTCAGTATGATGAAGATAGATATATAGAAGGACCGGCACTGTTGGACATTGAATAATCTGTATCAGACTATGCGGCTGCGCAAGTAGTATAGGCAGGCACTATGGGTACTTGCGCAACGGTCGATCTGAGCCTTCCCCGCACGTGCGACAAATGGATTGAACAACAAGAACTCAGTCGATGTGATTTATTTTTACTTTATATATGAAAAAAAAAAAAACTTTATGTTAGACATAACTTATAATGCATAAGGTGATTTAACTTCTCACAAAGAGTTATTAACCAGTGGAAAGAGTTATTAACCAGTGGAATATCGTCTCGGGTGTGTGTGTGTGTGTGTGTGTGGGGGGGGGGGGGGGGGGGGGTAACTTCCTGTATATGGCATAGTACGGATGTGCGTGCCGAATGGCCCCCTTTTTCAGCGCTGCCCCCCCCCCCCCCGCCCCTTTTTTCAACAAAAACCATATGAATGACCCGATTTTTCTGGATTACTATGTGAAAGGCCCCGTTTTTCTGACATCCTGGTATATGCACATATTTTTCGCTCAGAGATTTTTCGAGGCTGCTTATCCTCTTGGTATTACATGAATTGACTGTGATATATGTCCAACAACCAGCAAAAAACGGGGGTACAAAAAATCAAAGGGCAGTATATGAATAGGTCAACGTTTTGGATGATCAAGTATATGAATGGGTCCGTTTTTTCAAAGGCCAGGTATATGAATGGGATAGGTTTTGAAATACTAGCTCGCACACCCGTACCAAAATTACCCCTAAGTTACCCCCGCTCCCCTCCCCCCTCCCCCCTCCCCCCCCCCTCCCCACCCACCGAAGAATATCGTTCCCGAGGTTGTAGTATTTTCGAAATCTTTGAACCAATTTAAATCAAGGTTAAACAAAAACTGGAAAACATTACGGTGAATTGGTGGTCAATAACATTCTTTCCAAAGTAAATGCTCGTCTTAAATTCATGTATCGACACAGTAACAGTCTGTCTTTACGTACAAGAAAAAACTTGTGTTTAGCCTTGATTTTATGTCACTTTGATTATTCTTGTCCGTCTTGGTATGATGGCCTCACCAAAGGATTGAAGAGAAAATTGCAAATTGCTCAAAACAAAGTAGTTAGATTTTCAATTCTCTAGGACACAGAACAAGGATTACTGCTGATATTCTTGCCGATTTGAATTTGCTTAACGTTGAAACTCGGGTAAAACAGCTGAGGCTGAATCATGTGCATAAGATTTTCTACAACTTGTGTCCTACATATTTGAAGGAGAACTTTGTTCGGTTGAACGCTGTGCACCTGCATGACACAAGGTCTAGTCGTTATAACTTCTTAGTTCATCATTGTCGAAGTGTTGAACATTCTACCTTCTATTATAGAGGGATTGCAGATTGGAATTCTCTTCCTGACTGGTTAAAAGAATTCGAGAAACCTCACGAGTTCCAAGCATCCCTCAAAAAGGACCTTATTGAGCATCATCAAGAAATTGACATTGGTGATTTTTTTTTTCTTTTATTGATTGCACAATGTTTTTTCTATCCCATATGTTGAAATGATTCAGAATCTGTGATATATTGTTGTCATGTCTGTCGCGCGCACCAGATGACTACTGCCAGCTTTATGCCGAGCGGATTTGTCCACCGGCCAGTGTGGGTGTCGTTGCCCTGAGCTGGGTTTGATCGTTGGTGGGATCCTTTCCAAACACGTGAGAACACTGCTCTGGATTGCGGGGCTCGGTGTGGTCGGTGTATGATTCGCTCCCACATTAAATCTGTCAAATGTAAGGCCCCGATTCTTATCCGTGGTCTTCTGGTGTGCCTGACGATTGATACTATAATGCTATTGGTATCTGATATATTTATAACTAAGAGCACCCTTCAGTGATGTTAACATTGGAATTCTCATGCAATAAAATTCTGCTTCTCTCGTACCAAAATCTTGGAACTGTTAAAATGGACCCCATTGGAAATAAGCCATATGGCTTTATGGGCTATCCATAGGTTTTTAAAGTTTTTAAAGTTCTGTGATATGTGGGTGCGGGTGCTGGCCTCAGTGCTGGCGCCCTAGCCCACCATGCCAAAATCTATATGTTTCTTAACTTATAAAATCAAATTTAACTTTTAAAGTGATATTTAAACTACTGTTGCTATAGATCCATCAAACTATTTTATATTATTCAAATGTGCTCTTTTTACTAAATCATTCACAAATTCATTCAATTGTATGTAATAATTCTCATTCATATGTCATATCGTTTTTTTTTTTTTTTTTTTTTTTTTTTTTTTTGTTGTTGTTGTTGATGCTTATATGTTGATCTTAATGCCTGAATAAATCTTAATCTTAATCTTACCAATAAAATTACAGCCAGACTGCCATATTGCATACTCGCAACACCAGCACCAGTACCAAAGAAGAATACCAGAGCGGTTCTCAGAGGCGATCTCGACAAGTAGGCCTAAGACAAGTAAGTAAAAACCATTTTCCCATGACATAGCTTTTTTTCTGCTTGGCGCAAGTATCTGAACGAAAAAAAAGTTCCTCTGGTATTAATCATTCATAGTGGATGGAAATTGCTGAAACTATATCAGGGGAGATAAGCAGGCCAAATAGCCAGTTTTAATGAGTTGTCCCCCAGTTTGCGTTTATTTCAGTTACGCCCCTTTGTAATTAACCTTATCACCGATCAATTAATTGTTAATATCTTTACGCGTTGAGCGCTGATTCTTCTGTCTAAATGAAGACAGATATGATTGCAGATGAAATAATTTTATCTGAATGATTAATTTTGGAATAAACACATTCATTCATTACAGAAACATGAGCATGTTAAACATTTGGTTAGGTAGAATATTTCGAACTCTTTTCTGTTGTAATTGACCGCGACCTTATCACACCCAAAATGGCAGTTTTGTTTGGGGAGTCAGATTCAGGTGCCCGAAAAATAGAATTCTCGGGCCGACAAAGTAACAGTAAATTGTACAAACAGATCCGTATTTGAAGCAAGGTAATTGATTTGAATATGCACATTTTACCGCAGCTTAAAGCAAATCCAGTTTCATTGATATTGTTGCCATTGGTGATTTTCATAAATGGGACATTTTGACCGAAATATCCAAAATGTCCAAAAACCGGAAAATCGATCTTCTTACTTTGTTTGGCAGTATTAACTCCTGGTGATGAGACTAATAAAACTGCATGCAGAAAAATTAGGTCACACGTTTCACGACTGTAGAGGTAATTCTTTACATTTTTTTTTTTTTTTTTTTTTTTGAGAAAATATTTAGGTACATTTTGCTTTTCACGCCTGGCTTGAATTTCAACAGGCAGCAAGTGATGAAAATGTTGAGTCCTATTGGAAGTGATTTTTTATATGTCATAAAATTGTCATAAAATACTGACAGCCATAAACATATTCCTTTATTAGTTCAGATCCCTTGTACCTGAATCAAATCCCGCTAGTGTGGGATTTTTTTTATATATATATATATTATTGACCACTACAATGTTATTGTTTTCATCCAGGCTACTGATCACGATTTCAATGTTATGCTACATGTATGTGACCAATAGTTATGGTTGGCACAATCTATTTCCATTTTTATTGATACCAATTGATTAAAGCCAAATTTTACCTGGAAAAATGAGTTTTTACCTTGTATTTAAAAATGCAGCTTTGAAAAGCATTTGACTGCTCCTAGGATAATACAGTTTCAGCCCAAGAGTTTCAGTGATATTTTTCTGAATCAGCAGGCACGCATGCAGCTGTAATATTTGCTTTATGGTGACCAATTACGTTCAGAGATGATCCCGGTCCTTTACCTGGAAGAAGAAGAAGACCATTTTAATTCCTAGTTTTTAGCTAGTTGATAGATAAAATGTGTTAATATTTGTCATAATGACATTTATATGATCGGTTGATAGAGAAAATGTGTTAATATTTGTCATTATGACATTTAAATGATGTCGATGAGAATCTCATTTGAAAATAAACTTCTTTCGAAAGAAAGCTGCTTTATTCTTCTGAAAAATCATTGGCCATTTCACCAGTCAGGAGCATAACTTCTACATGGCCAAATAAAAAAGTGTGTGTTTAGGGTAACCCTACCCTACCTAATTTTTCTGGTGAGACATAGCAATTTTTTGCATGTTTTTTTTAAATTAAAAAAAAAAGGTAGTACTGGGATAAAATATTTCTACTAAAAATTCGGACAAGGAGGGCTGAGCAAACAGTGTAGATCCAGATCAAACTGCTCGATCAGGGTCTACACTGTTTGCCATTCTATCAGTACTTTGAGAAACGTCTAAGGATAGTCAAACAGACTTGTAAAATTTTATGTGAATTATGTGCAAAATCAGAATATATTTGGTAATTATGGTATTATTCTTCAAAAAAAAAAAAAAAAAAAAAAAGAATCCCTACCTACCCTACCTGTTTTTTTCTAACATGTTACCCTAAACACACATAATTTTTTATTTGACCCAATTTGAATTTCTTTGCTTCAGTTTGTGGATTTAACTATTTAACTTGTTCAGTTATTTTTTTAAAGTGTGTCATTTTTTTCACCTTCTGATTGTAGACTTACAGCAATTTTCATTTGCAAGTGGTTAATTGCTTGACTAGTTAAGAATCGCTAAGTGTGAAGTGCCAGCACCTGTTTACATGTAACTACCACTTGCCTAGCAAGTAAATATTAGTTTTTTTAAGACGCTACCGACAGTAAAAATAACACATGGCGAACTTGAGACTTAAGACAAACAATCTGATCATAAATTAGTAGTAGTCCCACGAAAAAAAAAACAAAAAAAAAAAACGCATCCTGCGGACTCAGTTTTAGGAATTTTTAGGAGTCCTGACCCTGATTTATGCGTCCTGGGATGCAGGATTTTGCATCCTCAAGAACCCTGATTAATGGTATGCATATGAACATTTGTGTGGTTGGTGGCCTAGTGCTTTACAAAAAACTTGATTAAGTGGTAGTTAGTGCTTCAGGTTGTACTAGTGCTAAACTTAATAAGTGGCTTCCACTTATTTTTATTTCAGACAAAATTATGACTCCTAGACTATTTGATATGAACAGTAAGACTGCTTTTAAACCAAGTGAAACCTCAAGGTAAATGAAATAAAACATTCATATTTGGTGCTTTTGTGCAACAGAAAAGTAAAGATACATTTCTTTTCCCCCATTTTTTTCACAAGAACATTGACTCGTGATAAATGTTAGAAATTGGTTTTTATCTGAGCGTGCAAATCAGCAACTATACATGTACAGAGCAATCAAAATCCAAATTTATACATAGCTACAGATAAGAGGGGGTATCCACATAATATTTTCTTTATTTGTCGACGAAAACATATGTTGTGGGTACTCATTAGAAGCGCCTTGGCGGGGCGCTTCTAATGAGTACCCACAACATATGTTTTCGTCGACAAATAACAAAGATATCAGCATTTTTCGGATGAAAAAAAGTGCCTTATCTGTTGATAAGTTCATATAATGCATAGAGGCAGTATGTAGTCCTTTAGCTGGTTCACATGTCAGAGGCCTATCATGAGTAATCCTATTACAATGCATAGACAGACTGAAATCAGATTGTGCACAGCTGCTCACAATATTTTTCAGCATTCCATGTACAAATTTTCACTCAGACTCGGCAGAAATTTCAAACTGTCACAACTGATTTTTGAGTTCTAAAGTAAAATTCATTAGGATGGATGAATAAAAATAGAGCACATACATGTATGTTTACAGAAGTAATAAAAGGGATATTTTTACATTTTTCTTTGAAATTTAGCACAAACTAGTTTTGTTGATTTATTACTTTTTAAAAGCAGGTGCAATATAGGACTGTCCAGTTTTCTGTCTTGTTTGTTTGTCTGGCAGCTTTTGCGGCCACCCAGTGACCAAGTTCATTTATGAATAACTTGTTACACCTACAATCATCTTATTTGATAAGTTGGCATACATATACATTTTTCCCGAACAAGATCTCAAACAGTGCATCATCATTTTATTACCATGACCTATTTTAGTTTAATGGCATTGCCATTTTTTACATCAATCCTAGTGTTTTGCTCCATTTCTTATTAACTGTAACATCTCCACTCCAGTCTAAGTGGCATGTGCTTTCTCCCATTATGGACTCAAGCATTACAGTGTCATTTTATGATCCTAACCTGCATGTACATGTAATGATGTATATTACGTGGTCAAATATCAGACTGTCATTTTTTTATAATCTTAACATTTAGCTCCATTTCAGCTTAACCATTTGACCAGCAGTGATTTATTTACAATTTTATACTTAGGCGTCCCGGGACTCGCTTGGGCTATGTAAAGTGAGTCCTACTAGAAAATCATTGCGTCCATTACAGAATTTTCCACTATAACTTTGTGAGTCCTGGGACTCACTGAGATTTAAAATGTGAGTCCCAAAGCAAAAATGTGAGTACGGGACTCGGGATGCGCAGGTAAAAAAATCACTGGACCAGCAGTCATCAAAACTGTCATACACTTACTCCCTACTAGGGATTCTTACACTATGATATTGTTTTGTACGAAAGAGCATTAGGGCCACATATACTTTTATTTCTGTTGATAGGTATCTGGAAATTTCGACTGACTGTCCCGAAATTTCAACATAATAAGTCGAAATTTCAACTTAATAACTCAAAATTTTGACTTAATATCTCGAAATTTCAATTTAATATCTCAAAAGTTCGACATCTCAAAATTTTGACTTAATATCTTGAAATTTTGGCTTATTATCTCAAAATTTTGACATAAGATATCGAAATTTGGACTTATTTATGGTCTGTTGAATTTGCCCATAGAGTGCTAAGATTAATTCACATAATACTTATGGTTAGTCAGAGGAGTTGTTGGAGCTCTTATGTAAAAATTTCGAGATAATAAGTTGAAATTTCAAGATATTGAGTCAATAATTTGGTACAGTAAATCAACACCAACACGAAATAATCTTTATCATGCATTAACATCAACGTTTCGCCATCACGGCTTCTTCATGATGTAATAAACAATAGATATAGATGATGTCATGAACGAAATGTAACATGATGCTATGCGCCACGCCAGCTACGTCACACAAAAAATAGCGGCAATGTACAATAAAGCAAGTTATCCGGGGCACAGCAATTCCCACAGTACACAAGTATGCGACAAGTGAAGACCAAGATCAGCCTGCGCATCCGCGCAGCCAGTTAAAAGTCATCACCGGCCGCATAAAGGATATATATGATCCCAGCCTTCCATAGAGCGCACAGGGAAGACCCAGATCAGACTGCGCGGATCTGAGCCTTAGCATGGCATGCATGCAAAATTAACAAACAGCCGCGTAATGGATAAAATACCACAGGTCCAGGCACAGCTGACCTCCAGGAGGAAGTAATACCGGCCAGCAAAATAAAAGATTCAGGCTGCGCAACTGTGCAGGCTGACCAATTATTAAGCTGTCGGCAAGGAGACCAAGATACCAATATGTCACATAGTATAGACCCAACCAGGCTGTGCTACCGCATGTGCTTTTTTTTTTTTTTTTTTTTTTTTTTTTTTTTAAGATATTGAGTCAAAATTTTGAGTTATTAAGTTGAATTCGAGATAGTAAGTCGAATTTCGAGATACCTATCAAAAGAAATAAAAGTATGTGTGGCCCTTATGCTCTTTCATAGTTTTGTGACCATCACATGTGAATATAAAACACTTTTCGTGCTATGGGCAAATCAGCAGATGACAAATTGATGATATTTTTCTTCTATGAGACATGAAATGTCAAATTCTGTTTTTTGAGAACAGTAAGAAAAATGTTTCAAAATGTCGCCTGCTGAATTTTATAATGTTAATGCTGTTTGTCTATTCCAGTTTTAAATATTTGGAAGAACTCAGTTAAAGTTGATAAAGCCAGTAACAACAGCTTATCACTCAGAATGATTCAAAAGACAAACTGTTAAACACTGATACACAGCCAGCAACAGAAGTGACTATTGACACAATAAAATACCTTCAGAATTCAGTTCAGATTCTTTGTGTATAAAGAAACCAAGCTATTCTGAAAAAGATGGACAGTAGAGAATCATCGCGTGAACCCAGAGATCGGTCACGGTCCGATCACTCGTCTAAGTCTCGGGAGAGTTCGCAGTCGGGATCAAGGTCAGAATCTCGTGATAAATCCTCAAAATCTGAATCTAGGTCATCCAAGTCAGAATACTCAAAATCAAGGTCAGAATCAAGACACTCAAGCTCTAAGTCAGATTCTCCCGATAAAAAATCAAGACGTGACCATTCATCTGATGCTGATCGTGATAAATCCAAGCAAAATACTTCACCAGGAGAACCAGAACATAAGGAGCCAATCAAATTAAAACTCTCGTTATCACAGATCCGATTTGCATCCTCACATGTGACAGATGATTCTAATGATTCAGCAACGTCTTATGAGGACTATGAAGAAACAAGAAAACGTACAAAGTCAAAGAAAGAAGGAAGCTCAAGTAAAAAGAAAAGGTGAGTTAACACCATTACAATATCCAAGCACTAGCATGACTCAGAGCATAGCTCCAGATAAAACACTTTCTTCAATTTCTCTATGAAAATACGATGTGGGTACTCATTAGAAGTACTTCAGCCTTGGAGTACACAATATAGGAGAAATAGAAAAAACATCTGGATACCCGTCATCTGGAGCTATGAAAAGGAGCATTCAGAAATTAAATGTTAGCTTGTTCTTTATGACAGCACTGGAACAGCTACTACACTGTCATCATCAAAGTTGACTGCATAGTTTCAGTGACTGAGGTCAAGCTCCCAAAATATTTCACACTCCAAATGTTTTGAAAGAGCTACATCTCCAGAATGCGCTTTCATCCCTGAGTTTCTGAAGTGCCCTCTTCCAGCCTTGAATTTGGACATGTCCACTGTGATGGCTTGATACGAGTGGTCTCGTTTGGATCTACACTGTTTACAAAGGTACATGTATCTGTTTTGGTCTGCCAGGGTTGATGGATTTAATTGATATTTGGATTTATGTTAGACTCTGGTCCAAAGTTTTTTATTCCAGTACAAGCTTCACCCCAATAATAAGTATGGGGTCATGGTCATGGATTTAGAAATTTACACTCTGAAAATGTTTGTGTTTAATGTTAAAGGTCTATGTCTCATTATAGTCTGATTAGTTTCTTAATACCTGGGCTGTTGTTAGATACTGGTCCCATGTTTTGCACAGTACAAGCCCAACTCCTCTTAGTAAAGTGCTGCAGTTATGTTGAAACTTAGAAGATCTGCCTTCTAGATATCTGATTGGATTTAAATAATACTGGTACTTGGGCAGATGTTAGGTGCTGTTACAATTGTTTTGTTCAGTGCAAGACTGAGGCCCACTTATTCATCTTGAGATCAAGTTCATACAGTTAAAACTTTTTCATACCTAGGCAAGCACAAGTTCAGGTGAACTTGTATGTCCTTTGGGATCTTGTTGTGAATGGTGCTTAATGTTGTTTTTTTTTTTTAAAAAAAAGTATTGAATGGTTAAAAGTTTGATATCAAGTGGATATGACTGTGCTTCATGATCATGGCATTTCCTGGGTATCTTCTCTTACATTTTTGCTTCTCACAGAAACTGTGTCTTACAAAGTTCAAATGGACATTTATGCACAGTGAAACCTGGCTCAGTGGCCACCTCTATTAAGCAAGCAACCTGTATTAAGCAAGCAGATGTTCAGTTTCCAGAAAGGGCAAATATGTTGAAATGTACCTATAGTAATCAAGCAACCTATATTAAGCAAGCAGGTATTCAGTTCCCAGAAAAGGTAAATATATTGAAATGTACCTGTATTAATCAAGCAACCTGTATTAACCAAGCAGGTATTCAGTTCCCATAAAAGGCAAATGTGTTGAAATGTACCTGTGGTAATCAAGCAAGCACCAAAGGGATACTCAAAATGTGGACTGTATGTGTAACTCAAAAAATATATATCTAAATGTTACAGTTTTTGCACTCTGCACATTATCCAATGTTGACCCTTGTCATGCTGAATAAATTAAGATGCCACGCCTACTTCTAATTTCCAGCCAATCAGATTATTTGATCTGGGTTTTTGATAGAAATTCACATATTTAATGACAAACAGTGCAGATCCAGATCAGTTGGCTTCTTCAGAAGCCAACTGATCTGGATCTACACTGTTTGCTAAGACAGGGCATGTCGTGCTCAGCAAGAGAAGGGTTAATATTTCTATGAAGTTTCATGACGATTTTATAGAGCAGACAGTTTTGTCACAGAAACAGTTGCTTAGAAAATTCAGAGGGAAATAACTAAAAAAAATATATATCTGAGAGTTGTGCTCTGTATGTCGTCCAGTGTTGGTTATTATTTCTAAGATGTAGGATAAGATATTATTTCTAAAAATATAAGAGAAATAAGAAATATATCAATATTTTTTGGTTGAAAAGTGCCTTATCTAGAGATACATGTATGGTTACTAGAATAAATTTGTATGTACATGTATTCTATAAACAGGAGTAAAGACAAGAGCAAGAAATCAAAGTCATCATCCATTGATCCTGAAACATTAGCACCACCTGAGCTGGAGTTGATGGAGACAGGGGATAATACTCTGATGAGTGAGGCAGAGGCTAACTTGCTGACAGATCCAGAACCCCTCGCCCTGCAGGAAGAAACAATGGATGTGTCGACAGAGAGCCTGCCCGGTGGTAGTACACCTTACCAGGATACAGAGGATGTGGGTTCACAACAAATGTAAGAGTAGTCTGACCCATAGCTCCAGATAATAGTTTTCTAATTTCTCCAGGACACTTGGTGTGGGTACATGTTAAAAGCTCATTGGGAAAGTACATGTACTTCTAATGAATACCCACAGTGTTATGATGCAGTAATAAGAAAAGTATCTGTATACCATAATAACCCTAAATATTGGGACAGATAGAATGCAGCATCTGATTAGGGTCAACATTGTTTGCCACTCCTCCAGCAATATTTTAGACATATCTACAGGTAGTAGAATGAACAATTTTATGAGAAGTACAGTCAATAGTTTAGGTCACAATAAGGTGTCCCAATATTTAGGGTAAAGTTCTAAAGCTATGAGTGTGTTGATATGTACTCTGATGTTTAGATTAGAACTGCTGTTTGTCCTCAGAAATATTGGAAACGGTACACTTGCTGGTAAAACTTCAATGCTCTTCAGACTGCATGCATAAATTTGTCACACCAGACTCTGACATAACTCTACGTATCCGTGTACGTCAAGAAAATGTATGTTGCTATGAAAATGTATGTTGTGGGTACTCATTGGAATCACCTCAGTGAGGTGATTCTAGTGAGTGCACACAACATGCATTTTTGGACTTTTTTTTTTTTTTTTTTTTTAAATCTGTCCTTTAAAAGATGTCCGGGCAGTGGGCGGCATCCCAGATTAACCTTTTCCTTAACCTTTCTTCAGAGTTATATGTAACCATTATTCTTCAGTGGATTGCTTTCATATTTGGTTGGGATGAAGAGGAGGACCAGTAGGTGTTCGTGCAAGAGAGACAACTCTCACTTTCTTTGTTATAAAAAAACCCATCCATAATGCTGTTAGGTGTTTTTCTTGTTGTGGAGAAAAATGAAGAAAAAAACAACAAAAAAACCTCAATACTTAGAGAAAAAAAACACTTTTATCTAGAGCACAGGAGTTCAGTCTGAGAGGCCTCATTTAGTGTGAAACAATGTTAGATGACAGGGAGGAGGTTAAATTGAAGTGTCCATACCTTCCATCTGTCTGTATATACTCGTATATCAGTCAACATTTGCATTTGTTTTCTGTTTTGATTATATTTCAGAATGTCTTTGTTTGACATTAATGATAGCTTATTTACCCTTGTTTGATGTTGTTAATACCATATTTACCCTTGTTTGAAGTTGAAACCATATTTAACCCCTGTTTGAAGTTGATATCATATTTACCCTGTTTGAAGTTGATACCAATTTTTACCCCTGTTTGAAGTTAATGTCCTATTTACCCTTGTTTGAAGTTATCATATTTACCCTTTTTTGAAGTTCATACCATATTTGCCCTTGTTTGAAGTTGATATCCTATTTACATGTACCCTGTTTGAAGTTGATACCTTATTTACCCTTGTTTGATGTTAATGATACCATATTTACTCTTGTTTGAAGTTGTTGATACCATATTTACCCTTGTTTGAAGTTGATGATACCATATTTACTCCTGTTTGAAGTTGATATCATATTTACCCTGTTTGTTTGTTTGAAGTTGATACCATATTTACCCTAGTTTGAAGTTATTGATAGCATGTTTACCCTACATTGTAGTTTGAAGTTACTGATACTGCATAAAATTTACCCAACATAATGGGGCGTATGTGGTGCTGTAGAAAGTAGTGTCTGATCAGGGTGTACACTGTTTGCCACACATCAATGGGAAGTAAGGAGTTGTGCCACAATATTTAGGTTAGCTGTGGCATATGATTAGCATTACTATTAGTTAACATTTTGCATGGTGGGTAAAAATTTCAGCAGACATTTTTAAATGTTTGTCATATTTTTCCTAGAAATTAACAAACTGTCTTGCATGAAATGTTGAGTCCTGTTTTACTGGAAAAATAAGAAAAAAATTGCAACTTGTTGTTGTCTGCTGAATCTGCGCATACATGTAGCATGGTAAGTGTTAATTGATATACGGCAAGTATGCTAATGGGATGGATACAAGTAAGTCAGTATTATCTTGCTGCTACTGTTGTTAGAACAGTGTCTGTCTAGAGTTGATGGGCAGAGGGGTATTTCTGGGGCCCTGCTCACTTGCTCTAGGTAAACCATCACTAGCAAAGAGCAGTATGTATGTTAGTGTAGAGTATTCTAAGAACAGAGCAATTTATCAGCAGCTAGGAAATTGTTGTACTATTTTGTGTTCAGAATTTCATTGATAATGTTAATGCTTAGCACTTGGGTAAAAATTTCATCATACAACAGTTTGAATTTTTTTTCTTTAATTTGTCCCGAAAACAGGTTTGACATTTAATGCAAATTATCTCCAATTTTCATGAAATGTCAAATCCTGTTTTCCTCCAATGGACACAATTTCATGAAATGTCGAATCCTGTTTTCTTGGAAAAATACAAAAAAATGTCATCAGAATGTCTGCTGAAATAACCCTTAGAGCAGTGAAGGTTAACATGTAGTAGAAAATTAAGTCAGGAGTTAAGAATTGTTTCATTTCTTAATCTTACAGGTCAAAAATGTGTGCATTCTGTGCGTGTGGTGAAAGATCATTACTAGGTCAGGGAGATATGGACCGGTATGACCCCACCCCAGGCTACAATCCTTTCCGAAGGTCTTCTCTGAAGTCTGCAAAGAAACCTTCATCAGAAGTGGAAGAGAGGGGACTCGACAGAGGCCCTAAACCCCTTACATCAAGGAGAAATAGGGCTCCATTAAAGACATCCTCAAGGTAATTAGGCTTCCTACTGTTATTTGAAAGTGAATGTGCATGAAACTAGACAAAACCTTTTTTTTTTTTACTAAAACAAATTAAAGCACTTAAACAAGTATTGATATTTTTCTTATTTATTCATGAAAACATGTCATGGACAATCATTAGAAATACATCATCGAAGTGTTTCCAATAATTATATGTCAGCCAAACTGACCTGTTGCTTTGACCTTATAATCAGTGATTTTTTTACCTGCGCATCCCGAGTCCTGTACTCACATTTTTGCTTTGGGACTCACATTTTAAATCTCAGCGAGTCCCAGGACTCACAAAGTTATAGTGGAAAATTCTGTAATGGACGCAATGGTTTTCTAGTGGGACTCACTTTATATAGCCCAAGCGAGTCCTGGGACACAAAGGTATAAAATTGTAAATAAATCACTGTATAATTATAATTTTTATAGGAATACATTTACTGCATAAACAGATAGTGCCTGTAAAGGTGAGCAATAAGCTGTCTCACATGTAATGCAGGGTTTTCTGACTGCCTGAATTGTATAGTGGATGTTTTCCTTATAAATACAGTCGACTCTCGTTATCTCGAAGTCCAAGGGACTCATCGGAATACTGCGAGACATCTGTACCTCGACATATCAGATTTGCGGAATTGAGGAAAACAGTAAATCGAACAACCACATTTAATAAATGAATATGTAATTTGACTCCTGAAGTTAAGAGATATATTGAAAATATTGTGGAAAAGAGAAATTGCTTCTTAGGAGCAATTTCTCCTCTTTTCCATAATATTTTGATACCTGTTGTTAGATTTCCATGTTAGAACAGGGACAAGATTTTCACTTTTGAGATAAGCGGTTATTCAAGATAAGCGAGGTCGAGATAACAAGAGTATCAAATGTAAAGATCAAAGCGACATGTCAGTTCAGTCGATCTATACCAATATATTCTTGGCAAAATAAGAAAAAATATTTATCTTGCTTACTCTTCTTGTTTTTTTTTTTTTTGTGTGTGTGTTTTTATTTTAAAACACCAAGCATACTGTATATATTTTAAAGTGGGAAATAGCAACATTTAATGGATATAAGGTTAATACTAGAGGTTAATAAAACACCAAGTGTATAGTATAAACTGGGAAATAGCTACATTTAATGGGTATGGGGTTAATACTAGAGGTAAATAAAATGCCAGGTATATTGTATATAGTAGCTACATTTAACGGGTATAGGGTTAATACTAGAGGTTAATAAAATACCAAGTATATCGTGTATAGTATAAACTGGGAAATAGCTACATTTAATGGGTATAGGGTTAATACTAGAGGTAAATAAATTGCCAAGTATATTGTATATAGTAGCTACATTTAACGGGTATAGTGTTAATACAAGAGGTTAAGAAAACACCAAATATATTGTATATAGTATAAATATGGAAATAACTACATTTAATGGGTATATGGTTAATACTTGAGGTTAATAAAATACCAAGTATATCGTGTATAGTATAAACTGGGAAATAGCTACATTTAATGGGTATAGGGTTAATACTAGAGGTAAATAAATTGCCAAGTATATTGTATATAGTAGCTACACTTAACGGGTATAGTGTTAATACAAGAGGTTAAGAAAACACCAAATATATTGTATATAGTATAAATTTGGAAATAGCTACATGGAATGGATATATGGTTAATACTTGAGGTAAATAAAAGGCCAGGTATATTGTATATAGTAACTACATTTAACAGGTATAGGAGTAATACTAGAGGTTAATAAAACACCAAGTATATTGTATATAGTATAAACTGGGAAATAACTACATTTAATGGGTATAGGGTTAATACTAGAGGTAAATAAACACCAAGTATATTGTATGTACCGGTAGTATATAAATTTGGAAATTGCTACATGAAATGGATATATAGTTAATACTAGAGGTAAATAGTATTAACCATACGTGTATGTGAGTTTGTCTGCAGGTGTAGCTGATGCTACCACTGAGGATATCTGGAACAACATCAAGACTGGCCTGCTCAAGACAACTGAGGAGGTGTGTGGCACAGCTCGGCCCCACTGTTGGCGTTGTGAAACCTGGTGGTGGAATAAGCATGTGGAAAAGGCCATTGCTGCTAAGGGGAAAGCTTTAAAGGCCTGGAAGACTGGTAAATGCACTAGGGCATCATACGATGCAGCCAAACGCATTGCCTGACATGCAGTGCACCATGCTCGTCAAAGCCGACAAGGTCTATGAGAATGTTCACCCCAAGTCTTCAGAAGTCTACCACCTTGCTAGCCAGTTTAGAAGAGAGAATGCGGATGTTGTTGGTGACAAACCGGTGGAGATGTCAATGAGTGAAGAGTCAAAGCAGAAGGCCTGGTTAGAGCACTACCAAAGGCTTATCGATGTTGAGTTTGACTGGGACCCAGACCACCTGTCTGATAAACCATCAGTGGAAGGCCCGCCCATCCCAATCACCATTGATATTTGTAAGAAGGCTATCTCTCAGATGAAAGCAGGCAAAGCACTTGGCCCATCAGGCATAGTGGTGGAGATGAAATGAGCAGCCGATGACACAGATCCTCCATGATCCATGACCTCGCAGCTGCAATAATTCGCAATGGCAAGGTATCCTCTGACTGGGAGCAGAGTTTCATTGTCTGCCTCTACAAGGGTAAGAGGGATGCATTGGAAAGGGGAAACTACTGTGGTCTCAAGCTGACAGAGCAGGTCATGAAAGTGCTGGAGAGGATTGTGGGCGGATTCATCAGTGGTGTCAATCGGCGATTCCCAGTTTGGCTTTGTCCCCGGCAGAGGCACAACAGATGCAATCTTTGTTGTCAGGCAGCTGCAAGAGAAGTATCTAGCTGCCAACAAGAGACTCTACATGGCTTTCGTAGACCTGGAGAAAGCATTTGACCGAGTGCCTCAGAAGGTATCTGGTGGGTGCTGAGAAAATGCAGTGTGGAGTAGTGGATTGTGCGACTGGTGCAGGGGGTGTATGCCTAAGCGCGGAGCCGAGTCCATGTTGGTGAGAGGTACAGTGAAGAGTTTGAGATAAAGGTCGGTGTTCACCAAGGCTCCGTACTCAGCCCACTGTTCTTCATCATTGTGCTTGAAGCCTTGTCACGCGAGTTCCGCTCTGGGGTCCCCTGGGAGGACCTCTTTTCTGATGACCTTGTTATCATCGTTGAATCGCTCGAGGAATGTGTCAAGAGGCTCTTGACTTGGAAAGAAGCAATGGAGGAGAAAGGACTGAGAGTAAATGCAGGAAAGACAAAGGTCATGATCTGTGGTACAGGTCTGGATCTCCTGCAGAGTTCAGGCGAGTTTCCATGTGCCATCTGTCGCACTGGAGTGGGCAGCAACAGCATCTTCTGCAATAGCTGCAAGCACTGGGTGCACAAGAAATGCAGTGGGCTCAAGCGCTTCTTGACAAAGGACCCTGATTACAGATGCACACAGTGCCAGGGAACTGCACACCCCTTGGAGGGCAGACCACAGAGGGAAGTCCAAGTTGGACCTGACAAGCTGGAGGTGGTAGCTTCCTTTTGCTACTTAGGAGACATGGTCGCAGCAGCCAGTGGCTGTGAACTTTCAACCACAACACATGTGAAAACTGCCTGGAAGAAGTAAAGGAGCTGCTACAAGTTCTGTCTTCCCGCCACCTCTCTTTCAAGACACGTGGCCACATGTACAGCTCTTGTGTGCAGAGCGCAATGCTCCATGCCAGTGAGACTTGGCCATTGACAAAGCCAAACCTCCAGTGTCTGCAGCGAAATGACAGGGCAATGATCAGACAGATCTGCAGTGTCGCGGCAAGACATTGTCACCACCAGATCCAATGAGCTACTTGCATGGCTTGGCATTGAGGATCTTGACCTTATTCCGAAGGAGAGAAGGCTGTGCTGGTATGGACAATTAGGTGTTTATTTGTCACTCTTTGAACAACAAAGTGCTTATCTCGAAAAAAAAAAATATTTATATTTTCTTTAAAAAAAAAATAAGAATTTATTATTCAGAATTTTAGAATATTTACTGTAAATATTTTCCCTTTCCGGTTTCTTGAGAGATTTTTGATACACAATTCTTTTTGTTTGTAGTGATGAACTGAAGTCTCCCAGGCGGACTACTGACGATCAGTCTGAAGGTTTTGATGAGTTAGCGACTGTCGGTTACCCAGAAGATACAGATGTGTCTACTGTCATTGAACCATCAGGTAATCTCACAGTCTTTGTAAATAGAAACACACATAGCTCCAGATAAGGTGCTTTTTTTTTCATCTAAAAAGTATTGATATTTTTTTAGACAAAAACATATGTGATGAGTACTCATTAGAAGCGCCTTGACAAGGCACTTCTAATGAGTATCCACAACATATGTTTTCATCAGGAAATGAGAAAAATATTACGTGGATACCCCCTCTTAGCTGGAGCTATAGGAACATCCTTGTGTTTGTGCAGGTGAAGCAGCAGGGATGGAAACCAGTCTGTCCAGACCGGTCAGAATCAACAAGTCAACAAACATGGTTTCAGATAAGACACTTTTTTTCCAACCAGAAAGTGTGTTTATGTGATCTTATTTCTCCACAAAAACATATGTTATAGGTACTCATTAGAAGTGCCTTGCAATAGAGATGATGCTAATGAGTATTGGCATTTTGCTGAATATCTCAAAAATGAAAGCACTGTGCTTTTTAAAAAGCATACAAAATTCTTCACCAAATACCTAATTAATGTCAAAGAATATTTTCAGAAATAAACATACTGTATCATATGTGTATTCCACGCGGGTATGTACAATGGATACCTGCTTTTAAGGGAAATGCATACATTTTAGTGGGAGCAAATCTATCAATATTGTTTTGCTCCCTTCTGAAAAGGGGCTACCAGTACTCTAGAAGGTAAGAATTTGCTTTGACGGAAGAACAAATTCTTTTCTTTTGGAATGGACTCCTTGTTTAGAAGGGTCTTGTGTGCAGGAAAGCAAACATTGTCCCCATTGTAACTAATTGCCAAAAATCTACCACAAGTATCAAAGTCCCCTTTAGTTCCAAAACAATTTCCTGTTTAAAACATGCATATACTTTTTCAAAACCACTATCTTATCAGTCAAAATGGTGTCACTGGTGTTAAAGAATGTCTCATTAGCTCGCCTTAACAATATTTACAGAGAGAGCTAATTGCACTAGCCTTGGCGTTGGCGGCGGCATTGGCGTCATCGTCCACAAATGTTAAAGTTTTCGTTAAAGTTTTTAAGACCTCATCACCGATTGATTCATCTTTGGGATGATGATACATATTGGTCCAAAATTTTGCGCAGTACCATCCCCACCACCCTAGGTCATGTCAAGGTCAAGGTCACAGACTTAGAATTTACATGTTAAAATTTTACGTCAAAGTTTTTAGGATCTCATTACTTCTAAACTACATGTTGGATTCAGTTCCTATTTGGTATCATGATAGATACTGGTCAAAAGTTTTTATCAGCACCATCAGCACTCATGACCATGACCTTGAGGTCGAGGTCACAGACAAAAAAAGAAGTTAAATTTTAAAGTTTTTAAGACCTCATTATTTCCTAACCTTATCACCGATTTGATTCATCTTTGGTATGATGATACATATTGATCCAAAAGTTTGCGCAGTACTATCCCCACCACTCTAGGTCATGTCAAGGTCAAGGTCACAGACTTAGAATTCAGCACTCATGACTGTGACCTTGAGGTCACAGACTTAGAATTTAAATGTTAAAGTTTTGTTAAAGTTTTTTAGACCTCATTATTTCCTAACCTTATCACTGATTTGATTCATTTTTGGTATGATGATACATATTGGTCCAAAATTTTGCCCTGTTCCATCCTCACCCACCTCATTCTTGTTAAGGTCAATGTCAGTCATGTCAAAAGTTTCATGTTAAAATTTTACGTCAAAGTTTTTAGGACCTTAGGTCTTCTAAACCAAACGATGAATTTAATTTATATTTGGTATCGTTATATATACTGGTCCAATGTTTTTATCAGCACCATCAGCACTCATGACCGTGACCTTGGAGACTTAGAATTTTGAAAATGTTAAAGATTTCATTTAAGTTTTTAAAACCTCATTATTTCCTAACCCTGTCCCAAAATTGATTCATCTTTGGTTTGATGAAAATTTTGCAGAGTGATTTCCCTCATCCCCCACCCCCGCATCACCCATGTCATGTCAAAATCAAGGTCACGGACTTAGAATTTTCCAGAAACAAAATGTGCAATATCAGGCGAGCTATCCTGTCTGGCGACAGGTCTTGTTTAACCTTTGCCTCTCTCTGGGCTAATTCAACAGACGACAAATTGATGATATTTTTCTTATATTTCCCTGAAAACAGGATTTGACATTTCATGCAAATTGTTTCTATTGGAGACAATTTCCATGAAATATCAAAACCTATTTTCTGGGAAAAATAAGAAAATTATTTCAATATGTCTTCTGCTGAAAATTTTAGCCAGAATGCTAAGCATTAATGATGTTTTCTTCAGGTCATACTTCCGCCCATCATTGCTGCGCTGCCTGGTCAGATGGTGTGCTCCAGACAGAGGAGTTTATGTTACAATTTGTCGACAAGGCTGTCAGCATGGGACTTTCCAAGGTATGGCATATATATATGACCACACTTTCTTGCACACCAGATAATGAAATCCTGGATTTAACCCTGGGGTAGAAATTCTTATCCTGCCCAGGTTATTCTACCCAGGGAAGATACATATTGAGAATTCTCACGTGTTTGATATGCACTGATTGTAATGGAAATCATATTTGCCATCGTTAAGGTTTACACTGAATGTAATGATGTCATTTAAAGGGTACACTGTCATCACAATATGTAGGACATCAGCAATTGAAGTGACTGCATTATTAAAAAATCTACGTTCAGAAATGAAAGGTGTGCAAGAAAAGGAATCTATCATGGGTGTGAGGGCTAGATAGAAAAATCTGTCCCTTGCGATCACAGTCTGGCATCATGTCGAGGTCAAGTCACAGACTTAGAATTTTAAAGTTTTTATCAGCACCATCAGCACTCATGACTCTGACCTTGAGGTCGAGGTCACAGACTTAGAATTTAAATGTTAAAGTTTTCCTTAAAGTTTTTAAGACCTCACTCAGAAATTCTCTTGATGTCAGACAGTGATCCTTGGAACAGATTTTTCTACCAATGATGGATCCTTATAATATTTACCCTAAGTATTCAGACACCTTGACTCCTTAGTCCTTACCATAGTTTATGTTGAAAATTTACTACTTGTTCATGTGTCTAAACACTTCTGGATGAGTGGCAAACTATGTGGATCCTGATCAGATGCCACATTCTACAGCATCTGATCTGGGTCTGCACTGTTTGCTCAAGACACTCTGTCCCAATACTTAATGTAAATATGGAAGTCAGAATTGAATGTTTTGCAGTTTGTTGCCATGTCAAAAAGACCATTGTAAAGATTGCAAACTGTATGACTATTTTTTGTAGTATATGTAATGCATTTATTCTGATACATGCCTGTATACAGAATGATTTTTTACAGCTTGGTATTGAAGCATGCATGTGGCTAAGTAGTTAAAGTTCCTAACTTTGTTTTACGAGATGAAACCTCGCTAGAGGTAGAAATCAGTTTATGACTGTATGGCGCTTCACTGTTAATAATACAATATACACCTATACCGGCTCAGTCGGTAGAGCATCCACTTTGTGACTGGGAGGTTGGGGGTCCAATCCCTGCCCAGGTCAAACCAGATACTTTAAAAATAGTACTAGCTGGTCTTTCCCTTGGCACTCAGACAGTAGAGCTAGGAATCAGAACTGGTCAGCTCAGTGTTGGTATAATGACTGGGTGGAATATCATGTCAAGTGTCCAGGGTGTGATATTTCAGTGAGGCAGCACTCTAAAAGTGAGCAGTGAGCTCCCTGTCACATGCAGTCACTGTCACGATCTGACTGAAAGATTGTTGAAAGCGACGTAAAGCCTAAATAAAACAAATAAACAAGACGTAATACACCAGCAAATCATCATCATGTTTTTGGTTCGAATGAGTCCAAGGACAGAAATCATGTCTTGTGAACAAGCTAGATAATGACCAAACTGTGAAAGTAGTGCAGTTGGTAGTATATCTGCTTGCAGACCCAGGGATGGCAAGTTTGAATCACAACTCCGCTACATAACTTTATTTGAGATTGATCCTGAAATCATGGTTGTGGTCATCCTTCCCTTCCACTGACTCAAGAAGGGCAGTTGTCAGTTACTTGTAAAAGTATGTGCACAATTACTGGTCAACAACTTGGAGGACTGACCAGGAAAAGCGAGTAGGTCATCTGGCTCAACATGACCTTAATAATATTGACTGGACCATAGAACTCCAGATCAGTTCAAAAGTTGAGCTTACAGATGTATGAGTGCAAGTTGTACAGAACTGCCTATGTCAGATTTCCAGGTGATTATTCTTAAACATATGTTGTGGTTACTCATTAGAAGTACCTCATTGAGACATTTCTAATGAGTACTTACACCATGTTTTCATGCAATACTTTTAGGCCGGTAATTAGTAGGTTATCTGGAGCTATGCTGTGCATTGAAAAATTATTTTGTTATAATGACAATTTGCATTTCACAAATCCTTCGCTTAAGAGGTAACAATTAATCACAAACTATGCAAGAATATTGTATTTAATACCTTAAAGAAACATATGTTTTAGATACTTGTTAGAATCCCCTCAGCGAGGCGATTATAACAAATATCCAAAACATGTTCTATGAGGATAAACAACAAAACAAGACATTTCTTACATATCAATCTGCTCATTAAGTATTCTCTACAACAGCAAATTCATTTTAATGGCAACATCTTTGGGAACAAATGCTGTCGTTGTAACGAGGGTTCACTGTATATGCTTGTAATGAGGGATTATTGATATTGTTCTTATGTACCATATTTATCCTAAGTAATCAAGACAAACAGCCAGAACAAATAGTGTAGACCCCACCCCAGACACCACAGAATGTGTCCTCTGATCAGGGTCTACACTGTTTGCCATTCATCCAGCAGTTTTTGGACACATCAACAGGTAACCAGTTGGGGTTTTTTTTACGCCACAACTTCAGAGAGGGGCATATTGCTTTGGGTTGTTTGTTCATCCGCCTGTCTGTTCATCATGCTTAGCATACAGTCAAGAACAGCTAGAGATAGGACCTTAAAATTATATATATGGAAGAAGGATGGAAAATAAGCGAATCTGTGTTGTTGTTTTTTCTCGGACTTGTAGTTCCGGAGTTATGTCCCTTTTTCTGCTCATGCATTGTAAGCCTATGGGACATAATGAAATCTTGTGCACAAGATATCGCAAAAACTATTTGAGTTGGGGCATTGAAAGTTGGTGTAATTATTGGGGATGATGAGGATTTACCTGATTAACTTTTGAAAGGCCAGCTTCGGTGGCTCATTTGGATGCGCTGTCCGACTGGAGACCAGGAGGTCGCAGGTTCAACCCTCGCTGAGGTCGGCAACATTCTTTCAAGGAGATTGATCGTGAAATATTTTCTACAGTCATTCTCTCCCTTCCACTGATTCAAGAAGGGCAGTTGTCAGTTTCTGGCGAAAGAATGTGCACAATACTGGTTAACCACTTAGAGGACTAAGCCTGCCCAGTAAACGTGTGGTTAGGTAAACTGACCATGCTCGACATGACCCCATTGGGTTGACTGGGCAAACACAAACAAACTTTTGAAAAAAAAAAAAAAAAACTGTTTTTTTTTATGTGCCCAATTTCTGCATCATTCATCCATCCATTCATCACATTTTTCTTGTGAGCAAGATATCTTGATAACTATCTAAGCTATAGCCTTGGAACTTGGTGAGCTTGCTGGGGCTGGGGAGTATATCACCTGATTTGAAAAGAATCTGATTAATTTTGTGAGCGTTATGTTCCTTTTTAAATTAGTCATTTTATAGTTTCAAGCATATAGTTGGGGACATGGTGTTTTACAATCACACATTTCTAGTTCAAATTTTAGGACAAGTATGGTAAGGGATTAAGGTGTCCCAAAATTTAGGTTAACCCTTGTCATGCTGAATAAATTAAGATGCCATGCCCACTTCTAATTTCCAGCCAATCAGATTACTTGATCCGGGTTTTTGATAAAAATTCACGTTTAATGACAAACTGTGTGGATCCAGATCAGTTGGCTTCTTCAGAAGCCAACTGATCTGGATCTACACTGTTTGCTAAAACAGGGCATGTCGTGCTCAGCAAGAGAAGGGTTAAATTAGATATTTTCAGAAAATAGGCTTGATCTTGTTTTTCACTGAAAATAGGACTAGATACAGTATGAAATGCCAAGCCTTATATTCTGTGAAAAATAAGTAGAATGCGACTGTCATTCACCAGCACAGTGGCTCAGTTGGTAGCATGTCCCCTTTGTAACCGAGAGGTTGCGGGTTTGATCCCTGGCTGAGTCATACCAAAGACTTAAAAAAAATGGAACTAGCTGCTCTTTTGCTTGGCGCTCAGCATTAACAAAGTAGAGCTAGGACTCAGAACTGGTCAGCTCGGTGTCATTATAATGGACTGGGTGGAATATCATGTCAAGTGCCTGGGGCGTGATATTTCAATGAGGCAGCACTCTAAAAGTGCGCATTGAGCTCACTGCCACATCCATACACCGTAGCGATATGACTGAAAGATTGTTGAAAGTGACGTTAAGCCCGAATAATACAAACAAAACCACTGTCATTTGCTAATAAATTCAGAGTGTTACTGTTTGTATTGACTCTGTGTATTACTTGTGTTTCAGAAATGCAGCTACTGCTTACGTTATGGTGCTACTATCATCTGTAGATATTCTAAATGCAATAAGATCTTTCATTACCCATGTGCTTCTGCTGGTGGCTGTTTCCAGGTAAGTAGGCTACATTTATAACATGAGAAAATCTCATACATACATGTAGCTCAAGGTATTTTCCGTATATCTCCCATGAAAATGTATGTTGTGGGTATTCATTAGAAGCGAGGCACTTCTAATGAGTACCCACAACATATGTTTTTATGGAGACTGGAGAAATAAAAAATGATATTCCAGATACTCCTCGTATCTGGAGCCGTGTCATGTATATATTGGTGAAATCCCAGTACAGACTGTGCAGCTGGCTGTCACTGTTTGCCATTAATGTACAAATGGTCTGTGAGTAAACAATAAGGACCTTGATTAGACTGTTTGAATGCACATTTTGATCTAGACATTCACTCTTCATAACTGATTGTTATAATTATGCTTTAGGAGCAGTCTGATCTGGGTCCACACTGTTTGTATGTATGCAAAACTAGGTTTGAAAAGTCTGCAAGAATATTCAGCAGACGACATAAACAGAAGGCATTTTCAGATGCAGTTTTTCTTGGCGCTTTAAGGGTTAACACAAGTCCTATTCATATTTCATACATCTTAAAACTGCACAGTGAGTGACAAAAAGTGTAGACCCCGATAGACACTGTTCTACAGGGGGTGATGTGGGTCTACTGTGTTTGCTCAGCCCTGTCTGTCGCAATACTTAGTGTTAATACAGTAGTATGTTTAACGGTGATGATAAGATTTTAGTTTGCAGAAAGAAGTAGCTATATTTTACCATTTTTACCCTAAGTATTGGGACAGACAGACCTGAGCAAATAAATTAAAACAGTATAGTTCTCTGGTGAACATAATTCTCAGACAGGAAATGCAAACTCCAGTAAATAATAATATTTTCATGGTTAAATGAATGAAAACATCTAGATACCCTGGTATGCGATCATTGTGCACACTCTCCAGACTATGAAGACTTAAAACTGCAGATCTTTGGGCCAGTCTCATAGCTACAGATAAGAGGGGGTATCCACATATTATTTTTCTTACTTCTCGACGAAAACATACGTTGTGGGTACTCATTAGAAGCGCCTCGGTGAGGTGCTTCTAATGAGTACCCACAACATATATTTTCGTCGAGAAATAAGAAAGATATCAGCATTTTTCGGATGAAAAAAGCGCCTTATCTGTTGCTATGCAGTCTGTATGTGCACCATTTGTATATGAGGTACACTGCAGCGCCGTTATAACGCGGTCGCTTATAACGCGGAAACCGTTATAACGCGGTTGGGCCTTGGCTCCCGTTTTTTTTCCCACCAGTTTGAAAGTGTTGCCCTTTTTCCGCAGAACGCGGCAGTCTAAAAATCGCCAGCCGTGACCATATACTCGCTGATTTACTCATTCTTTTTTACCAAACTTTTCATCAGTTTTTGTCTTTAGGCTATTTCAGATCACGTCCGTGCACCATTTAAAAGCCATACTACGGTAACTGGCTCAGCCCTCAACGATAATTTTCATGTATTATAAGAGAAATAAAAGAAATAATAAGAGTAACTTACGCAACACAAATTAATTACATAATTATCCTAACACAGTCATAAATCAACACTTCACTGTCCTTTTTGCTGTAATGGTAGTCTGATAATTAATCCGTTTGTGTGACGTGTGAATGCACTGCCACAGTCCATAGCTCCAGATTAGGTGTCTTTTTTTTTCTTTTTTAATTAAAGAAGACTGTTATTTTTCCTTATTTCTCTATGAAATTGTAGGTTTTGGGTACTCTCTGGAAGTGCCTCAGTGAGGCGCTTCCAATGAGTATCTACAACCTACGTTCACGTGGAGAAATAAGAAATTTAATATGTGGAGACTCCTCTAGTCTGGAGCTGTGGATAGACCCTCTTATCTGGAGCTATGACAGTCGGCATGTCCAAATAGATCAAAGAAACGGGTCAAGTGTGAATACACTGAGACAGCTTAAAGCTCCAGATAAGGTGCCTTTTTTTTTAGTTAAAAAGTACTGCTACCCTAGGTTAACGGAAATAGACTGCTGGGAAACGAGATGTACTTTCTGGACAAAGATGAAACTAAGACTGGTCAGTGCTCTTTATAAAAAAAATATCTGAGATTAGATTTTTTTATTGTGAAAGAAATCAACAGCAGCAATAAAAACTGACCAAGCAGGTAAGCCTGTCCCTTTTATCATGTACTTATTATCTGACGTAACAGTTGGTATTGATTTTTTTTTCTGCACCTGTTGCTAAACCCTTAGCATGCTGTGTGCATATAATTAGCAGACCACCTTCTGAAATATTTTTTTCTTATATCCTCAGGCTGCAAGATTTTGACACTGCATTCAAACTTGAGAAAATTTGCATGACAAAAGTTGTTGTATGGAAAAAAAAAAAAAGAAAGAAAGAAAAAGAAAAATATCAATTTGTCATCTGCTAAATTTTTCCAGGGAGCAACAAAGGTTATTTTTTGACACGCAGATCAACTGTGCACATGCTCAAGGCAATTTCCGGTAAATGACACGTTGTTTATTACACAGTTATCCATAATGCAAGACTGTTGCAGTTAGTTCCCTTGAATGATCATAAAAGAAAACATAACAATTTAAGCTTAAAATTTATTATTTACTGGATTAAAAGAATAAAACGGAAATCAGGCAAGGTAATACACAAAGTTTCTACTATAAAAAAATAATAAATAAATAAATAAAAAGGAACATACAATATAACATACATGCAATGTGTAGGTATCTCATAATAACTGGAGGAAACTGCAGTGGTGCAAGTGGGTGTGGTTGTCATGTTCAGTATAACGCGGACCACGTATAACGCGGTCAGTGTTCATGGCTCCCGACGACCGCGTTATAACGGCGCTGCAGTGTACTGTGTTCATATCATGACTGCAATATGCACCAAATGAAGCTGTTCTCATTGCCTATTATAAGCATGGTATCCAGATAAATATTTTCCTTATTTCTGCACGAAAACATATGAGTACTCATTAAAAGTGCCTCTGTGATGTGCATTAATGAGTATTCACAATGTATGTTCTTATGCAGAAATAAGTAAAATATCAAAACTTTTTCTGTCAGGGATATTGTCATATCTGGAGCTATGATGATCTCATATACAGCAGATAAGGTGTGGAGGAGGAGTATTTGGTGATAATTCTCCGATAATTTTCTCCACTTCTCTTTTATAGCATACATTGTGGGTACTCCCCTGATATGTAACGAGTACACACCTTTTTGTGGAGAAATAAGAAAATTAATCTAAAAATTATTTCAGAATACTCCTCCTGAAAGAGTCTGCTATACAGTATTAATAATTGGGCAACATATAAAAAAAATGTTTTTTTCTTTCAGGATATAAAGTCGCTATCACTGTTGTGTCCCGAACATACAGAAGAGGCTCAGACGATAGGTAAGTTACCAGTTAACATATCAGTTCTGTCAGCTTTCAGCTTGCCTTCATAGAATTATTCTTACATTATAGCACTTTTTTCCAGCCAAAATGTATTGATACGTATTTTATTTCTCCACACAAAACTTACGTTGATGCAGGATTTTGAGAGTACTCATTAGAAGCACTTCAGTGACGCACTTCTGAGTATCCACAACAGCTTTGGCTACAGAATATATGCATGTAGTAACGAAGGCTACCTGAGGCAAAGAGTTGTTCTTTGAACATATATGAACAGTGCAGTATGACATTAACCTATGCATTTGTGCAGTCCAGTCAATGTCTGCAGCATATTATATAGCACACAGGTTGTACAGGATCCAAAGATTGAGTGCACCATAGTAGTTTTCTTATTTTCTGATGAAAACATGTTGTGGGCTCTCATTAGAACAGCTTTGGTGAGGCACTTCAAATGAGAACCCACAATTTATGTTTTCATAGAGAAACAAGAAAAATACAGGTACTTTTTGTTGCGAGCAAGCAGGAGCTATTTAGGGATTGCTTTTCGTCGCTGCTGGCGTCAACAATGTTAACTCTGTACATTTAGCTCTGTTTCTCAAACACCAAGACTTCCAGGCTAATGAAACTTCATAACACATCACGGATGATGCACCCTCCATGCCAACCACTGTTACTGTCCTTGACCTACTATTTACGCATGGCTGAACAGTGTATAGTCTGCTTTTAGCTCCAATGTTAGAAGATCTGGGTGGGCAAGTGGTTAGCCTTCCCTAGTATGGATCGTGAGGTCCCGGGTTTGAATCCTGCAGGAGGTGGCATTCCTTCAATGTAAGGGCTTCATTGCAAAGAGCCTTTCATTATCGCCCTACCATTGTTTTGATGCGACTTGAATAATGTTGAAAAGGATATAAGAGACCAAATTATCATCATAGTTCCAATGTTTAGTCTGTGCGTTCAGCTCCATTTCTCAAACACCAAGGCTTCAAACACACATCCACCATGATGCACCCTGCCCACTGCCATCAGCTATTACTGACCTTGACCTACTTTGCATGCTTGGCTGAATGACATTAAGTCTGCGTTTAGCTCAGTTTCTCAAACACAGAGGCCTATAGGCAAACCAGACTTCCTACTCACATCCGCCATGATGTACCCTGCCCACTGCCAATGACCATTACTGACCTTGACCGTTTTATGCTTTGCTGAACAATGTTTAGTCTGTGAATTTAGCTTGGTTTTTTGAACACGACCAATAGTCGTGACATAGCCATTTAGCGAATTTCTTGTTGGTAAAGAAGACAGGCCTTTCTGGAGCTATGGCATACCAGATGTTAAGATACTGATAAGACTAAGATATGTCAGGGGATGGATCTGTGTCATTTGCTTGAACCTTTTAGCTCAGTGCAACATACACAAGTTTCTGTCACACATCTCTGTATAAGAGGGGTACGCCAGATAAATTATTTTCTTATTTCAGAAAGCATACATTGTAGGTACTCATTTGAAGCACCTTGGCAAGCCAGTTGCTTCATCATATCATAATCGGATCAGATTTTTGATTAACGTGCAGGTACAGAGGCAACATCCACATCAGTAGGCCCCCTTCCAGATAGCTTCATTTGTGTGTATCTATAACTGTTGTCTGAGAGTGATAAGAAGCATATCAATACTTCGTGATTGAAACAGTGCTATACTTAGAGCTGCATGTAAAACCTGCTTCAGGATGAGAGGAACAGCTTTAGACCCAGATCAACTTGTGCATCAACACATCTCGCAGTTTGTGATAAAAATGCATTCCTTCAGTCATACAAAATAGGCACTTTAATTATGAATTTTCATATAGAAACGGACTCTGTGACCTGAATTTTCATATAGAAACGGACTCTGTGACCTGAACCTCTCTGGTTAAATTGGTCTTGTGACTTGTCAGCAGCATAGATTCAGATCAGCCTGTTCATGCACACAGTCTGATCAGTCTACACTTGTCACATACACATATTTTCATGAACTTGAACAGTCTATTAGCAAACAACATAAACCCTGATCAAACTAGATGGATGGACAGGTTGATCTGAATCTATGCTGGTCACATGTTATAAGGTCATCTATATGGACATACTCATATTGAACAAGCACTGGCCTTCACAGTTTGCTTGTGGAATGCACAATATAAGTTTGAAACTACTCTTAAAAGGCAAAGTCCCTGATCGGACCACAAAGTGCTATGGATGCTTTTCATATTGACCAGGGCCCAGTTGTTCAAAGCTAACGATGTCGTTAGTTAACGATTCGTTAAAATTTACATCAAGTGATATGCAAATATTCTGAAATTTTTTGCTGAAAAAATGTGAGTAGCTTTTGCACTGCAAAAGCTACTCACATTTTTTCAGCAAAAAATTTCAGAATATTGTACTATATTGAATCCGCTAAAACAGTTAACGAAATGACCCTCAACGAGCTCGTTAAGCTAACGACGCTTCGAACAACTGGGCCCTGGCTTATATTATTATAAAGTGTTCCATGGGACTTGTTAAGTAGGAGTATTTGAGGATAATTTTTCTTATTTCTCCATAAAAATGTGTTGTGGGTATACATTAGAAGCCACTCAGTAAGGCATTTCTAATGAGTACCCACAACCTATGTTTTTATGGAGAACTGGAGAAAACTCTCAGAGAATTACCATCAAATACTCCTCAACAATTCCTCTGTGTTCTGATACTATCTACATAAAGAGCAAAGGTTTGTTTGCACATGCTGATGTGGGGCCATTGCTGTTTAAGTTCTGGCAGATTTCCACACGATACAGTGTAGTCTGTATATCTCAGTCACTTGCACGTCTGGTAGCTTAGTCTGTACCACCCATATTAACACCTAGCTTGC
Source organism: Anodontia alba (assembly GCA_964016985.1). Taxonomy (NCBI): domain Eukaryota; kingdom Metazoa; phylum Mollusca; class Bivalvia; order Lucinida; family Lucinidae; genus Anodontia; species Anodontia alba. Next base: position 80,684,799 of record OZ024831.1, on the reverse strand, counting down.
TGAATAAATTAAGAAGCCACACCCATTTCTAATTTTCAGCCAATCAGATTACTTGATCAAGATTATTGATATAAATTCGCATACTTAATGGCAAACAGTGCAGATCCAAATCAGTTGGCTTCTTCAGAAGCCTACTGATCTGGATCTACACTGTTTGCAAAGGCAGGGTATATCCGGGTTCAGCAGGACAAGGGTTAACACTTAGCTTGCTGGGTAATAATTTCAGCAGATGACGTTTTGAATATTCTGTCCTTTAAAAAAGCGATGTCCGGGCAGGCGTCGGGTGGGCGTCTGCTGTCGTCAGAGGTTTACCTTTTGGTCAGCCTTTTTTCAAAGTGAAATGTTACCTTTATTCTTCAGTTGAGAAACTCGTCCATAATGCCATTAGGCATTTTTCTTGTTATTTCTAGACATAGGGCTAGGGTTATTTGTCTCAGCAATAACTTGAAAAGATCATATGTCCAGAAACAGAGAGTATTTCAGTGATACTTTCTGTTAGTTTTGCACCAAAATCTATCTTGTGGGTACTCTTTGGAATCACCTTGCCGATGTGATTCCAGCGTTAGTGGAACAATAAAAATTGGCCAAAATTATCACCTCACATATCTTCAGATAAGGCACATCTTGCAACAAAAAAGTAATGACATTGTTCCAGCTGCTCCATGAAACACATGCTGTGGGTACTTATTAGAAGCATCTCACCAAAGAGTTTCTAATGAGTACTGTCAACATGTTTTTTGGAGAAATAAGAAAAATATCTGTCTTGAGCTATGCTTCAGTGATCGTCTGTATCTGTTATTATGACAGAACCTTACCACATATAAGAACTCTCTATTCAAAGTTAGACATGTACTTCAGTCTGATCAGGCCCTGCACATTTTGTACACAAAGAATCATATCGAGGGTTGAGCGCAAGACTGGGGTAGGTCAGATGGTTGTTTCTCCCCAAACTTAATCTCCTCACCATGAAGGCATTATGAAGATTACAACATTTCTTTCTGTAAACAATGAAAATTTAGGTGCCATTGCTCGTATGAGCAATGGCACCTAAATTTGCATTGTTTACAAAGGGGTCAAATTTGCCCCTAAACAAGGGTTTCAAAAATATGTTTGAGTTACTACAGTCTTGCGCTCAACACTTGAATTATGTGTGTATAAGTGCACAGCATGGAGCCTAATCAGACTCTGAAAATTGTTTTGCTTCCCTTTTGTAGTTTAAAAGAAAGAAAAGAGCTTGCTTGGGAGCAGATTGTTTCCTTTTACATTAGACACCTTTTCAGAAGGGGTTTACTGTGCAGGAAAGCAAACACAAAGTCTAAATAAAAAGTTGTCTCCCTTGTAAAATGTGGCGGAAGATCTTCTAAGTGTATTTAGCCTCTTTAAATATAACCCATACCTCTAGATAACAGGATTATGCAGATATTTTTGTTTCTCCTCAAAAACATATGTTTTGAGTACTCATTAGAATCCACTAATCAAGGCAGTTCTGATGAGTACACACAACCTATGTTTTCATGGTAAAATAAGAAAACTCATTTTTTTGTTTGGATAGTCCAGATAAGTTTTTTTTCTTATTTCTCATGAAAACATATATTGTAGGTACTCATTAGAAGCGCCTTGGTGAGGCACTTCTAACAAGTACCCACAGCATATGTTTACGTAGAGAAATAAGAAAAAAAAAACATCAGTACTTTCCTGCTGAAAGAAAAGCCTTATCTGGAACTATAGCTATGTTAGCTATTGAATATATATCTGCTGTAAAAAATTTACATTCCTTCCATAGCCCCAGATAAGAGGAGGTGGGGGTTCTTAGGGTATCTATATAATAATTTTCTTAGGGTGTCCATATGATAGTTTTCTTATGAGGTACTTCTAATGAGTGCCCACAATATATGTTTTAAAGGAGACATAAGAAAAATATCAGTACTTTTTGGCTGAAAAAAGTACCTTATCTGGGGCTATGACCGTCTGTATCTGAAGTATGTTACATCTCTCCTCTCCTATACTCATATATGAACTGTATATACTGGTCCAGTTTATGGTGGTTTTCTTTACACCAAATACATGTTTTACTGGCTGTATAAATTATTCTGCTAGTAGACAAATTAGGTTACTGTTGATCAGAACAATGTGTTACTGTCTGCTAATCTCCAGCCAAAAGTATTTTGGAATGACATTTTTGAAAGTATTTCTCTGTTTCTATATGTAGCACTGAAAAAGTATCGCAGATTGTCAAGCTGTTCAACAATAAATATTTTCTGCGGTCATTCTCTTCCTTCCGCTGATTAAAGGAGGGCAGAAATTGTTGTCAGTTTCTAGCAAAGCCAGCCTCGGTGGCTCAGTTGGATGTGCGTCAGACTGGTGATCAGGAAGTTATGGGTCCGACCCCTGCCGGGTTGGCAACATTCTTTCGTGGAAATTGACCATGAAATATTTTCTACGGTCATTCTTTCCCTTCGACTGATTAAAAAAAGGCAGTTGTCAGTTTCTGGCGAACAAATGTGCACATTACTGGTTAACAGCTTAGAGGGCAAATCCTGCCCAGTTTTTGATTTTAGACTGAAACCCTCATTTGCATCAGTGGACAAGTCCAAATTCAAGAACCGATGAGTCCACTTCAGAATCTCCGGGATGAAAGGGCTAACTGGTTTTTATCAGCTCATCCTGTGAGCAAATAGCTAAACAAAAAATGCAGGTTTGCATATGCAGTGAGACATTTGCTGCATATTTCTATACAATCGAAACAGTTATTGAATAGTAAAGTGATTAACATTTTTAGTCCATTGAAATGTAGCCCACACCAAGTTAGCCCAAGTCACTGATAAAGGGGCACAGTGCAAGTTTTTAATGATTTTAAAATGAGTAAATTAAGAACAAAGTATTTGCTACAAATCATTTTTTGCACATTTCAGATTTTTCTTGTTGGGTCATTGGACATTTTGGCACTCTGATAATGATTTATATTTTTTCTGGAATTATCAGGGTAATATTGATATAGTTTAAGAAAATGCAATTCCAAAATGTTTTGACCTGAGATAGTGGAGAAGAAACAGAGGCCTGTAAATATTTAACATGTAACCTTTACTAACTCTGTAAAATTATTTCGCAGTTTGGTCGACAGATTCAAAAGGTAACATTGGATTTAACAGTTCTTTTCCTTTTCCTTGCACATGTTTGCAAACAGTACACGTTGGGATACGTAGTGGAAAAAATAACATTATCCTGTGTGCATTATTGTGCAATGATGCAAGCTGAATAGGATTTATACTGTTCCATTGATCTTCATCTGGCATAGTGCCAGAAAAAAAACATGATTTAAAAGTGAAATGGCCACATCTTCAAAGGGAAGTAACTCACATATTTGTTTCCCTTCTCATTGAAAAGTACTGTTAAAGGGAAGAATTTGGGAACAAAATCTTTCCTTTACTAGTAAGTCTACAATGTCCCAGTATTCAGTATTGTGTCAGCAGATTACAAATAGCATGTCCAGTTTGCATAGACATACAGGTTCATTATGGTATTTTCTGCTCCCACTGGAGATGTTATTTTTTCTACACTGCATCAAAAACATTTGTGTTTGAGGATGAAATTCTCATCCATCAGCAATTGTTGCACATGTATTTGTTGTTTTCAGTGTTATCCCCTAAAGGTGCAGTGCAAAATTGTAGCAAATGACAGTCTATATTTTTTTTTTTTTATATTATTTATAGGAGAAAGTAAGGCTTAATATTTCATGTGAGTAAAATGTCAAACCCTTATTTTCTCTGGAAAATAAAAGTAAAGAATATTTCAAATTGTCGCCCACTGCAATTATGGTTGGTACCTAAGGATTAAAAAGGCAATGTTGGAGTTTATTTATACAATATATTGGCGGGTTTTCGTGTGTGTGTGTGTGTGTTTTTTGGGGTTTTTTTGTTTAATATTGACAACTTACCATATATGATAACTGGCCAATTCGTCTGTGTAAAAGTGAAAGCATTCCACTGCAGGTAAAATGGTCATATACATGTACCGAGTTTACCCTAAAGCCTGGAAGCAAACAATGTAAATACAGATAGATGCTGCAGAATGCATCTGATCAAGGTCTACACTGTTTTCTACTCATGCAGCAGTTTTTTAAACACATAACAGGTAGTAATATGGACATGTTCAAATTTTAGGACTAGTGTGGATGAGCAGATATTTAGGGTAAATACAGTTATCTTGACCATTACCACTTTCTAGGCTAATTCAGCAAATGACAAATTGATGATATTTTTCTTTTTTTACCCAGAAAACAGGATTTGCATGAAGTGTCTAATCCTTTTTTCAAGGAAAAGTAAGAAAGTATCTAAAATGTTGTCTGCTAAAAATTTTACCCAGAGTGCTAATTTAAAACGATGAAAATTGTAACAGAATCTTAATTCTTTTCCATATTTCTCTTGACAAATTAAAAGTTTTCTTATTTTTCCCAGAAAACAGGACACTTAATGCAAATTGTCTCTGATGGAGACAATTTGCATGAAATGCATCCTGTTTTCTGGGAAAAATAAGAAAAAACATCAATTTTTTGTCTGCTGAATTTGCCCAAAGACTGGTAAAGATTAATCCATTTATTCTGAATGTCCCAAAAAGGACATCGGCAAATGGTGATTCTGATTGTGGTGTCTGAGTAGGGTCTGCACTGTTAACATTAAATACAGGAATTTCTGTAAAACTTGGTTATGATAAAAAGTAACCTGACACCCCTTCTACTAGAAATGGACATGTCCAAATGTATGAGATAGAAGAGTTCATCTGGCATAAATGGGTCTAAAAAGTGAGATGTTTTGCATACAAGACAAAGATTCCACATTAGATTTATTCAAACTACAGTCAAACCTGTGTTAGTGGTCACCTCTATTAAGCAGCCAACCTGTATTAAGCAGCCAGAGGAAAGTTGCCCGAAAATTCAAAGACATATATATTTGAACTGTATTAAGCAGCCACCTGCCTTCAGCAGCCACATTTTAAGCTTCCCATGGGTGGCTGCTTAAGACAGGTTTGACTGTATTTAAACATTTATAATAAGAGGGTTGTGCAAAACGTTTTGTCATAATAGGCTTCCTTGGTTTTATCCCAGGTATATTTTAAAATGCTTCACTGCACTTGAATGGTGTTTTGAATAGCTAACAATACCCATTTATTTGGTGCAAATTGCTTTCCAACTGACCGAGTTATTTCAAATTGAAATAGATACAGACATATACACTGACCAATTTACTTGTTACAGTGGAACATGGACCAGAAGACTGAAATTCGTAGCTATATTAAATGCCACATTCGGTTTGATATAGATTCAAAGCAGATATTAATGAATTGTGTGGTATATATGGACCTCAGACCATTTCAGTGCGCACAGTTTTTAGGTGGGTTAAAGCTTTTAAAGCTGGGAAATTTTCTGTTGAAGATGATACCCGTCCTGGAAGGCCTAAAACCGCTCTTACCAAGGCTAACATCGCTGCTGTAAAGATTGTGGTCGAACAGGATGCGCAATTGTCTGTCAGAGATATAGCTAGTTGTACTGGCATATCAGAAGGCAGTGTGCAAACAATTCATAAAAAGCGTTAGGACCTGAGAAAGGTTTGCGCTAGGTGGATACCTCATTTGCTCACTGAGGAGCAAAAGACACAACGCCTTCAATGGGCCCGGGAACTTTTGAAAACATACAAAGCTGTAATAGTCGGGTTATTTCTAACTTGCTAACAGGTGATGAATGGCCTCGGTGGCTCAGTTGGATGCGCCGTCCGACTGGAGACCAGGAGGTCGCGGGTTCAACCCCGCCGAGGTTGGCAACATTCTTTCATGGAGATTGATCATGAAATATTTTCTACAGTCATTCTCTCCCTTCCGCTTATTCAAGAAGGGCAGTTGTCAGTTTCTGGCGAAAGAATGTGCGCAATACTGGTTAACTGCTTAGAGGACTAAGCCTGCCCAGTAAATGTGTGGTTAGGTAAACTGACTGAGCTCGACATGACCTTATCAGGTAAACTGGGCCGTAAAACTTCAACACAAACAAACTAACAGGTGATGAAACCTGGGTGCACATGTTTGAGTCACAAAGAAGGGCTGATAATAAGCAATGGAAGCGAAAAGATCAAAAATGCCCATGTATTGCCAAGAGAACCATAAGTTCGAAAAAGATGTTGTACGCAGTTTTCTTTAATTCAAGTGGGCCAGTCGTTCAAGTGCCTTGTCCATCTGGTCATACAGGCACTGGCTGATTCTACAAGAATTCTGTACCAAAGAAAGTGAAAGAGTTTTACAATAAGAAACGACCAAGCAAAGGATGGTCAGGAGTCCACCTTTTACATGACAATGCCTCCTCTCATAAGTGTGAGGTTGTTAAGTCTTTTTTGGCTTCTGAAAAGGTGAAAGTTTTAAACCATCCACCTTATTCACCTGACCTGAGTCCCTGTGACTTCTTTTTATTTCCAAGGCTTAAGAAAATGCTTTCTGGAAATAAGTATACATCTAGAAGTTCTCTTGGCAGTGCTATTTATCAGTCTCCAATAGATACCAAAAGAAGACTATTTATCTGCTTTTGGCGACTGGGTAAAAAGGTTACAAAAATGTGTTTCATTAAAGGGGGAATACTTTGAAGGTTTGTAATAAGAATATGTTTGATAAAACGTAGCACAGAAGTAATCCAACCCAGTGACAAAACTTTTTGCAGGACCCTTGTACTAAATGTTTGTTAGTTTATTTGTGTCTCCTGTTATATCTCTGCTTTTGTCTTTCTCTTCATGGTTTTGTCATTTTAACACTATGACTGTTTTGTTTTCTAATAATGTTGAGAGGTGGTGGTGGCTGTCTCATTTTACCCTTCATAAGTTTGCATATGGAGCTAATATTTTCCCTTATGGAATTTGATATTTTGGAAATTTTGTGAAGTGGGCCCTCCATTTTCATTTGAACAGAAAGCAACAATAGCTACCTAAATTCTTCTATGTGGTGTTGATGAAGATATATGAGGTACGGTAAATTTCCTAAGATTTCGTACACCAAAGTTTCTGACAAAATGGCATATGCAAACTGCAGCTCCAGATCAGACTGCTCCTTCAGGAGCAGTCTGATCTGGGTCTACACTGTTTGCTATTCTACTAAGTACTTTTAGAAACAACTGCACAAAAAGTAAACTTAAGGCCAAAAGAGTATGGCACAAAGTGTTTGAAAGTTTAGGACAGTTACTGTATATTGTTCTGTTGAATTGGAAAATTAGCAAGACAAAGTATAGAGCTCTCTAGATAAGAGGGATATCCATATAAAAAGTTTTCAGTTAAAATTTACATTGTTGGTATTAAAGATTTAAGGGGAATAGATAGTTTTTTATCGCACCTGCTTGTAGCAGGGTGCGATATAGGCGTCCGATTTTCCGTCCGTCCGTCCGTCCGTCCGTCCGTCCGTCCGTCCGTCTGTCAACATTTATGTCGACGTTCGACATTTATGTCAAAGTTAGTATTCTAATCAACTACAAGACTAAACAACCATCAAACCTTGCATGAAACATCTCCCTGACCTCCTGACTTTGCAACATAGGTGTCCGCTTTTCCGTATGTCTGTCCATTCGTCCGTCCGTCTGTCAACATTTATGTCGAAGTTCGACATTTATGTCAAAGTTAGTATTTTAATCAACTACAAGACTAAACAACCATCAAACCTTGCATGAAACATCTCCCTGACCTCCCAACTTTGCGACATAGGTGCCCACTTTTCCATTCATCTGTCTGTTCGTCTGTTCGTCTGTCCGTCTGTCCGTCTCTTAACAGTTCTGTTATGTCGAAGTTCGACATTTATGTCAAAGTTAGTATTCTAATCAACTACAAGACTAAACAACCATCAAACCTTGTATGAAATATCTCCCTGACCTCCTGACTTTGCGACATAGGTGCCCGCTTTTCCATTCGTCTGTCCGTCTGTCTCTTAACAGTTCTGTTATGTCGAAGTTCGACATTTACGTCAAAGTTAGTATTCTAATCAACTACAATTCTACAACAACCATCATTCCTTGCATGACACATCTCCCTGACCTCCTGACTTGGCAGATATGTTGACCCAGTGACCTTGACCTATATTTTGCGCTCCATTGACTTTGACACAATTTACATTGACGTTCCAGATCTTCTCAACTTTAAGGCGTACAACTACCAAACCTTGCATAGTGCTTCTTCTAGATGTACAGACTTGGCAGGTACCTTGACCCGGTGACCTTGACCTATATTTTGCGCTCCAGTGACTTTGACATATTTTGCGTCGACGTTTGATATCTCCTCAACTATAAGGCCTACAACCATCAAACCTTGCAAAGTGCTTCTCCTCAATGTACTGACTTAGCAGATACCTTGACCTGGTGACCTTGACCTATATTTTGGCTGCAGTGACTTTGACCTAATTTACATCAACGTTCCAGATCTCCTCAAGTGTAAGACCTCTAGCCACCAAACCTTGCATAGTGCTTCTCCTATATGTACTGACTTGGCAGGTATCTTGACCCGGTGACCTTGACCCATATTTTGCGCTCCAGTGCCTTTTACACATTTTACATCAACGTTCAATATCTCCTCAACTATAAGGCCTACAACCATCAAACCTTGCGTAGTGCTTCTCCTCAATGTACGGACTCTGCAGGTACCTTGACTGGGTGACCTTGACCTATATTTCACGCTCCATTGACTTTTACACCTTTTACATCACCCTTCCATATGTCCTCAACTGTAAGGCCTTCAACCACCAAACCTTATATAGCACTTCTTCTCGATGTACTGATTCGACAGGTACCTTGACCTGGTGACCTTGACCTATATTGTGCACTCCAGTGACTTTGACACATTTTATATTGATGTTTGGTATCTCCTCAAATACATGTATAAGACCTACAACCACTAAACCTTGCATAGTGCTTCAACTCATTGCCCTGGCTTGGCAGGTACCTTGACCCAGTGACCTTGACCTATATTTGACACATTTTACGTTGATGTTTGATAACTCCTCAACTATAAGGCCTACAACCACCATACCTTGCATTGTGCTTCTCCTTGATGTACTGAATTAGCAGGTACCTTGACCCGTGACCTTGACCTATATTTCATGCTCCAGTGACTTTTACACATTTTACGTCAACGTTCTATTATCATTGGGCTGTATAATACGAAAAGTCAGTGCTGAAGATATAGCCATTACAGGGAATGGCACTGGCCAGGAATATATGTGCCCCATTAGGCACTTTGTCTACATTTTTTTCAACTCAGTTTTCCAAGTAAGCACTGCTAAGAATGAAATAAACTTATTTAATAACCACATTCTGATTGTGGCTCCTGTGACTTTTGCGCCAGCAGGTGCGATGACGCCTTCCGCGGAATTCTTGTCTGGAAAAAGCAACTCTGTCAAAACCATTTTTGTGCCGGCCTCAGTAGCTCAGTTGGATAGGCATACGACTGCTGATCAAGAGGTTGTGGGTTCAACCCCCGCCATGCTGGCACCACTTTTTCATGGAATTTGGTCATGAAATATTTTCTGCAGTCATTCTATCCATTCCGCTGATTCAAGAAGGGCAGTTGTCAGTTTTTGGTAAATGAATGTGCGCAAGTACTGGTTAACAGCCTGCCAAGTAAAAGTGTGCTTTGGTAAACTGACTGTGCTCAACATGACCCCAGTGGGTTGACTGGGCCATAAAATCTCAACACAAACAAAACTGTTTGTGTCCCCTTCTGAAAAGGGATGTTCTCTGAAAGGAAAGAATTTGCTTCCTTCCTGTGGGAGCAGATTCTTTCTTTCTAGGGTACCGTAATAACCCTAAGTATTAAGACATACAGGCCTTTGCAAACAGTGTAGACCCAGATCAGTCACCACAGAATAGGGCATCTGATCAGAGTCTACACTATTTGCCACACATACAGCAATATTTTAGACACATCAACAGGTAGTAGAATGGACTATTTCAAATTTTAGGAGAAGAATGGTAAGTAGATAAGGTGTCCCAGTACTTAGGGTTATTTCGGTACACCCTTTTTCAGAATGGGCTTGCTGTGCAGAAAGCAAACAGGAAGTCACAATAGTTGTCTTTCTTATGAAAAAATTGAAAATCTACCAAGTCTATCCAGTCCCCCTAACTGAAGATGATTTAGGGATGATTTGCTTGAAATGTCAAGCAAGTAAGGGTCTGCTGTACTTGCAGCAGGTGTGGGGAAGGGAGCATGTTGGTATTTATTCTCCCTTTCCCTTTTCTTTTTTTTTCTGGGTGATGACACAAAGGTTGACATGTTGTTAAACAAAACTTCAAACAAACAAGCTTTAGTTTTTTAAAAAGAAATAAAATAGAAAAAAAAAATTAGAAAATAGAGAAAAGTGATTTTGAAATTTCACCTTCTGATACTGAAATACAAGATGTAAAATTATCTGCATATTCACAAAATTATAATACAGTAGAATCCTTTAACTAAACTAAAAGAATTAATTGTCCTTCTTTTTCTGTTGTGAAAATTTTGTAGAATGATTTCAGAGTGAAAATTAGAATAATGTATGATGAAGTATCCAGTTGGTATTGTATTCACCATACACAGAAATAATGACCAATTGCACACTTATATTATCTTGTGTTGTATTTGATCTTTCTTGATTAGTATTTCCACTCTTTATCATTATCATTCTGTATAAAACTAAAAATGTTATTGAGAGGAAGGGATTCCAACGTATCCAAGGGGGAGCAACTCTAGAATTGCTTTATCCCCTTATTAAAAGGGTTCTACTCTAAACGTAAGGAATTTGCTCCCGGCTTTGGAGCAGATTTTTCCATTTAGATAAGACCTGTTTTCAGAAGGGCTGGGGTGCAGGAAAGCAACTTTAACTGCTGCATGAGAAAAAGATCCATATGCTGTGTAAACAGCAGAGTCCGAGATTAGTATGTGCAACCACATAGTCTGACTAAAGCTTCCTCTGTTTGTTTCTATATTCTATAATTGTCACTGATTCTGTCAATTGGCAGTAGAGGCTTGATGAGACTGTGTGAATGCCTTCATTGCCCACATAGTCAAGAAAGACCTGTGTGAATGCCTTCATTGCCCACATAGGCAAGAAAGATCTGTGTGAATGCCTTCATTGCCCACATAGGCAAGAAAGACCTGTGTGAATGCCTTCATTTCCCACATAGTCAAGAAAGACCTGTGTGAATGCCTTCATTGCCCACATAGGCAAGAAAGACCTGTGTGAATGCCTTCATTTCCCACATAGTCAAGAAAGACCTGTGTGAATGCCTTCATTGCCCACATAGGCAAGAAAGACCTGTGTGAATGCCTTCATTTCCCACATAGGCAAGAAAGATCTGTGTGAATGCCTTCATTGCCCACATAGGCAAGAAAGACCTGTGTGAATGCCTTCATTTCCCACATAGTCAAGAAAGACCTGTGTGAATGCCTTCATTGCCCACATAGGCAAGAAAGACCTGTGTGAATGGCTTCATTTCCCACATAGTCAAGAAAGACCTGTGTGAATGCCTTCATTGCCCACATAGGCAAGAAAGACCCATGTGAATGCCTTCATTGCCCACATAGTCAAGAAAGACCTGTGTGAATGCCTTCATTGCCCACATAGTCAAGAAAGACCCATGTGAATGCCTTCATTGCCCACATAGTCAAGAAAGACCCATGTGAATGCCTTCATTGCCCACATAGGCAAGAAAGACCTGTGTGAATGCCTTCATTGCCCACATAGGCAAGAAAGACCTGTGTGAATGCCTTCATTGCCCACATAGGCAAGAAAGACCCATGTGAATGCCTTCATTGCCCACATAGGCAAGAAAGACCCATGTGAATGCCTTCATTGTGCACATAGGCAAGAAAGACCTGTGTGAATGCCTTCATTGCCCACATAGGCAAGAAAGACCTGTAAATGCCTTCATTGCCCACATAGGCAAGAAAGACCTGTGTGAATGCCTTCATTGCCCACATAGGCAAGAAAGACCTGTGTGAATGCCTTCATTGCCCATAGGCAAGAAAGACCTGTGTGACTGCCACATTGCCCACATAGGCAAGAAAGACCTGTGTGAATGCCTTTATTGCCCACATAGGCAAGAAAGACCTGTGTGAATGCCTTCATTGCCCACATAGTCAAGAAAGACTCATGTGAATGCCTTCATTGCCCACATAGTCAAGAAAGACCCATGTGAATGCCTTCATTGCCCACATAGGCAAGAAAGACCTGTGTGAATGCCTTCATTGCCCACATAGGCAAGAAAGACTTGTGTGAATGCCTTCATTGCCCACATAGGCAAGAAAGACCTGTGTGAATGCCTTCATTGCCCACATAGACAAGAAAGACCCATGTGAATGCCTTCATTGCCCACATAGGCAAGAAAGACCTGTGTGAATGCCTTCATTGCCCACATAGGCAAGAAAGACTTGTGTGAATGCCTTCATTGCCCACATAGGCAAGAAAGACCTGTGTGACTGCCTTCATTGCCCACATAGGCAAGAAAGACCTGTTGTAATGTCTTCATTTCCCTCACATACAAGAAGGGTCCTTCTCTCACATTGTGAAGTGTCGCATTGGCCAAAATCAGAAAATCAGAAAATGATGAGGTCAGGCTGTAATTTTTGAGAAGAAATTTCACTGACTGATCTTAAATATGGACAAGTGAAGGTTTATGTTAAAGTACCTACCTTCCCCTGTTGCAAAACCTAGAAATAAGGGATGGGCCTTACCTCAATAGGTCGTGACATGCATTTCAGTAGGCCTAGCCCACTGAAAGCATACATTTGTAAATATATACATACAGTAGGATAAAGGTTTCCACTAATTTAATACGGGCACAAATACTAGTTAACTGCTTAGCAGATTAAGCCTGCCCTGGAAAAGTGTGGTTAGGTAAACTGACCACGCTCGACATGACTCCATCAGGTTGACTGGGCCGTAAAACCTCAACACAAGCAAACAAACAAAGGTTAACAATTCTATTATTAGTGTTTTGTTGTGTTGTCTAATATGATCTTGGCAAAGAAATGTTAATATAGCAAAAATTCTGACCAGACTGCAGATGCATAGGGTCAGGTTTTTAAGGGGACGGATTCACGGAAAAGGTTTGATTTTCCACATTTTGCTAGGAAAAACAACATTTTCAGAGAAAATTGTCTCTTTAGTATTTTAAACTTTTCAAGAAAGAGGGCTACTCTTAAAGGTAAGAATTTTCTTTCCTGTATGAGTTGCCCCCAGTTAAGGTAGAAGACGAATATTTTCATGTCTGTGTTACTTCCCTTGGAAATGTATTTGTTCCCTTTAAGTTCTGTATTTGGCATCTGCATGTCAACCTCAGTCAAGTATTTTTGTTGTATATTTATTACAGCCGGTGAGGAGGCCTTGTGTGTTGTATGCAATGTTGTTGGAAATATACATGAGCAGCTGTTTTGTACAAGCTGTGGTCATCACTACCATGGCAACTGCTTGCATCCACCTGTTGAAGTGAATCCCATTGTGAGGGCTGGCTGGCAGTGTCCTGACTGCAAGATCTGTCAGATGTGTCGGTAAGTGTTTGTCCTCAGATGTGTTGGTAAGTGTTTGTCTATCAGATGTGTCAGTAAGTGTTTGTCAGATGTGTTGGTAAGTGTTTGTCAGATGTGTCAGTAAGTGTTTGTCAGATGTGTTGGTACATGTTTGTCTGTCAGATGTGTTGGTAAGTGTTTTTCTGTCAGATATGTTGGTAAGTGTTTGTCTGTCAGATGTGTCAGTAAGTGTTTGTAAGATGTGTCAGTAAGCGTTTGCCTGTCAGATATGTTGGTAAGTGTGTGTCAGATGTGTCAGTAAGTGTTGCTTGTCAGATGTGTCAGTAAGTGTTTACCTGTCAGATGTGTCAGTAAGTGTTTTTCTGTCAGATATGTTGATGTTTACCTGTCAGATGTCAGGCCTCGGTGGCTCAGTTGGATGCGCTGTCCGGCTGGAGACCAGGGGGTCGCGGGTTCAACCCCCGCCAAGGTCGGCAACATTCTTTCGTGGAGATTGATCATGAAATATTTTCTACGGTCATTCTCTCCCTTCCGCTGATTCAAGAAGGGCAGTTGTCAGTTTCTGGGGAAAGGATGTGCACAATACTGGTTACCGCTTAGAGGACTAAGCCTGCCCAGTAAACGTGTGGTTAGGTAAGCTGACTGCGCTCGACATGACCCCATTGGGTTGACTGGGCCTTAAAACCTCAACACAAACAAAACCTGTCAGAATTGTCAGTAAGTGTTTGTCTGTCAGATGTGTTGGTAAGTGTTTGCCTTTTGTCAGATATGTTGGTAAGTGTTTGCCTGTCAGATGTGTCAGTAAGTGTTTGTCTGTCAGATGTATTAGTAAGTGTTTGTCCATCAGATGTGTTGGTAAGTGTTTGCCTGTCAGATGTGTCAGTAAGTGTTTGTCTGTCAGATGTGTCAGTAATTGTTTGCCTGCCAGATATGTCAGTAAGTGTTTGCCTGTCTGATGTGTCAGTAAGTGTATGTCAGATGTATCAGTAAGAGTTTGTCTGTCAGATGTGTCAGTAAGTGTTTGCCTGTCAGATATGTCAGTAAGTGTTTGTCAGATGTGTCAGCAAGTGTTTATCTGTCAGATGTGTCTGTTAGATATGTCAGTATCTGTCAGATGTGTTGGTAAGTGTTTGTCTGCCAGATATGTCGGTAAGTATTTGTCGGTCAGATTTGTTGGAAAGTGTTTGTCTGTCAGATGGGTCAGTAAGTGTTTGTCTGTCAGATGTGTCAGTAAGTGTTTTTCATATGTGTCAGTAAGTGTTTGTCTGTCAACGTCCGGCCTGATCTGGATCAAAACTGTTTGACACTCTGATGGTATTCCTGAAAGATGTTTTTGAAAAAGTTCATTAAAAAAAAATAAATCCACAGATGACAAAAAAAGCATGTACAATTACTCATCATGCAGAGATAAGTGAAGATTTGCCGTTGATGTGCTACAGATAACAAATTACAGAAAGTATTTTAACTTTTTAACTATGTACTATGCCAGAAAATGGCCCTTAAGCCATGAGGACAGTGAAGGGCTTTTCTTGCCCATCTATGACAGAAAGGCCCTTTTCTTGTATTGAAACGAAATATTTTTTGGCTACTTATATGTATCATAACTGCCTTGAGCTGCATTATAGAATATATCTGTTGGCATGAACCACTTTTATTTTTCTTTATCCCCACTTATATTTCAGACAACCTGGTGATGACAGTAAGATGCTTGTATGTGATATGTGTGATAAAGGGTATCACACATTCTGTCTGAAACCTGTGATGACAACCATTCCCAAGAATGGCTGGAAGTGCAAGGTAAATACTAGAATGCGCAGTCGATGGCACACCATTGCAAATCCCTAAATGCTCGTTGCCAATGTTGCTAATAGCATGACTGACAGATGGACAGACAGACGGACTCGGTCTTGCTCAACCTTACCATCAAAGAAAATCCTGTAGCAAGGTTTTGAACACGATAGCATGATAAACAGATGGCTGGACATTGGTTAAATAATGTTGCTCCCGCACACCCTTACCATGAGGGAAGGTCATGTAGCAAGTTTGAATTTGATTTGATTAAATTCTGCCCGGTGGTTTAGGAGGAGATAGCGTGATGGACAAATGGATGGATGCAGAATGCATTGACAGACAGATATACAGAAAAATGATGTTGCTCTGGCACAACCTTACCATGAGAGAAAGTCATGCAGCAAGTTTGGTTAAATTCTGCCCAGTGGAGATGGGAGAAGATAGCCTGATGGACAGATGCCAGATGGCCAGAAGGATGGTAAAATAATGTTGCACTTGCACACTCTTACCATGAGGTGAAGTCATGTAGCAAGTTTGGTTAAAGTCAGCCCGGTGGTTTAGGAGGAGATAGCATGCTGGACAAATGGCTATACAGATGGAAAAATAATGTTGCTTTCGCACACCCTTAGAATGGAAGTGATGTAGCAAGTTTGGTAGAATTTTACCCAGTGGTTAAGCACAAGATAGCGTTGTGGACGGATGCATGCACGGAAAAATAATGTTGCTCTCACACACTCCCTCCATAAGGGGAAGTGATGTAGCAACTTTGGTTGAATCCGCCCATTGGTTTAGGAGGAGATAGTTGAGGACATATGGACAGATGACGGATGCACAGAAAAATAATGTTGCCCTCGCAAGCCCTTACCATGAGGGGAAGTGATGTAGCAAGTTCTGTTGAATTCCGCACAGTGGTTTAGAAGATAGCGTAATGGACAGACAGATGGACGTGTTCACAATATCCTTATCGCTTTTTCAAGATGAGCTATTGTGATCACTTGCCGTCCGTTGTCCGCTGTCATGCATCGGTTTGTTCTTCTGTCGTCTGTCCACACATTTGAAAGACTGTTCCTCTGAAACCTTTGGCCCAATTTTCTTCAAACCTCATATGGAACTGTCTGTTAAAGGGGAATCGAAAATTTGTTCCAACTGGTCAAGGTCCATTAATCAAGATGGACGTCATGCCCATATATGGTAAAAACACTTAATAATCTTCTCCAGAACCAAGAAAGCTTTGAGGCTGAATTTTGGTATATAGTATCAAGGACTGTAGGTCTACCAAGTTTGTTCAGTGATGACTGTAGGTTGACCTTTGACCTTTTTACGGACATTGATCATGAAATATTTTCTACGGTCATTCTCTCCCTTCCACTTATTCAAGTAGGGCAGTTGTCAGTTTCTGGCAAAATAATGTGCACAGTACTGGTTAACCGCTTAAAGGACTAAACCTGCCCAGTAAGTGTGGTTAGGCAAACTGACCACACTCGACATGACCCTGTTGGGTTGACTGGGCTGTAAAACCTCTACACAAACAAACGGCAAGGTCAAATTTGCGTCCCCATATATATGGGGAAAATGTTGAAAAGTCATTTTCTCAAAATTTATTAAAGACTAATGGCTGAAACTTACAATATATGATTAAAGAAGTAAACTTTTTTAGTTACAATAAAAATTTTGACCCTGGGGGTTATCTGCCCTTTTCCCTGGGCTTTAATCATGTATAGAATTGTGTTATTTTTAAATGTCTTCTTCTGAAATTGCTTGAGCAATTTTCATCAGATTTCACATTGGGACTTCTGTCGAAAGGGAATTTAAAATTTCTTCCAATTATTCAGCGCCATTGAACAAGATGGCTACCATGCCCATATGTAGTAAAAACACTTAAAAATCTTCTTCTCCAGAACTAAGAAAGCTTTGAGGCTGAATCTTGGTGTATAGCATTGCAGACACAAGGTCTACCAAATTTGTTCAAATGATGACTAGATTGACAGTTGACCTTTTTATGGCAAGGTCAAATCTGTGTCCCTGTACATTTATATGGGGAAAATGTTGAAAAGTCATTTTCTCAAAATGTATTAAAGACTAAAGGCTGAAATTTGCAATGTATGATTAATATAGCTTTCTGTCAACAATTTGTTTGAATGGTTCTGCGCCATTGAACAAAATGGCAGCCCTGCAGATATATAGTGAAAGCACTTAAAAATCTTCTTTTCCAGAACCAAGAAAGCTTTAAGGCTGATTCTTGGTATATAGCAAGGTCTACCAAGTTTGTTCAAATGATGTCATGGTTTGACCTTTGAGCTTTTTATGGCAAGGTCAAGTTTGCACCCTCATACATTTGTATGGGGAAAATGTTGAAAAATCATTTTCTCAGTATGTATTAAAGACTAATTGCTGAAACTGACAATGTATGATTAAAGAAGTAAAACTGTTCAGGATATATCCTCAGAAAATAGTATTTGACGTTTCACTTATATAATCTGCAGAGATGATTTTAGTGCCTCATTTTCTGGGGAAACAAATATGTTCCTCATTGGTTGTCTACTGACATAGTCTAGAGAGCTCTAAATCAATAGCTCTGGACTAGAAGGGTACCTACATAAATTACTATATCTCCCTTGCCGGCCTCGGTGGCTCAGTCGGATGCTTGTCCGACTGGTAATCAGGAGGTTGTGGGTTCGACCCCCATCGGCAATATTCTTTTGTGGAAAATTGATTGTGAAATATTTTCTACAGTCATTCTCTCCCTTTCGCTGATTCAAGTAGGGCAGTTGTCAGTTTTTGGCGAAAGAATGTGCACAATACTGGTTAACCGCTTAGAGGACTAAGCCTGCCCAGTAAAAGTGTGGTTAGGTAAACTGACCGTGCTCGACATGACCCTATTAGGTTGACTGGGCCGTAAAACCTCAACACAAACAAATGCTATTTCCCCCATAAACATACATTGTGGATACTCATAAGAAGTGCTTCACTGAGGCGCTTCTGAGCGGCTTCTTATGAATACCCAAAGTGAATGTTTTCATAAAGAATAAGAAACATATTAATACTTTTTTGTCCAAAGAAGGACCTTTTCTAGAGCTATGCTGAAATGCTAATGTGACAATTTCAGTTTATTTAAAGAATTTGAGAATATGTACTATTACCATAGCTTTAGATAAGGTTTTTTTTTAAATCAACAAGTATTAACCATTTTCTTATTTCTACACGAAAATATTGGGAGCAGTCATCAGCAGTGCTTCTTCAAGACACTGCTAATGATTACTACAATATTTGTTTTCACAGAAAAACAAGAAAAATATCTACCTGAGTATCCTTCTTGTCCAGACCTACGGTAAGTTTCTTGAAATGTTGGAACTTACAAGTAGCACCTGTATTTCAGAACTGTCGAGTGTGTGAAGACTGTGGTTCCAGGACGCCAGGTAGTGGACGGAGCTCACGGTGGCACCTGAACTACACCGTGTGTGACAGTTGTTACCAACAACGCAACAAGGGTCTCTCATGCCCGCTCTGTGGGAAAGCTTATAGACATTTTTCTCAAAAGGCCATGGTTCAGTGCAATTTATGTAAAAAGTAAGTTTTCAGTGTACGAAAATGTCCCTCTACAGTAAATGTCCTAAAATTTCGAATGTTTTAATTCATACTCTTTTGCTTCATTTTTTATTTTTATACAGTTGTTTCTTAAATCACTTAGTGGTATGGCAAACAGTGTAGACCCTGATCAGACTGCTTTTTCAGGGAGCAGTCTGATCTGGGTCTACACTGTTTGCATATGCCATTTTATCAGTAACTTTGGTGATCGGAATTTTAGGACATACCATATGTAATGAGTGATATTACAAATCATTAAACCTTGATTAATAGTGTATCTGCTGCAATTCACTATTTTGCCCTGTTTATTTTCTCTATTTGTTTTTGTGTTTGTACACAGGAACCTCTTTATAACATGGTTTGTTATAGGATGGTATCAGATACAACACAGATTAAAGATAGACCTGTGTTTGTACACAGGAACATCTTTATAACATGGTCTGTTATAGGATGGTATCAGATACAACACAGATTAAAGATAGACCTGTGTTTGTATGCAGGAGCCTCTTTATAACATAGTTTGTTATAGAATGCTATCAGATACAAGATTAAAGGCAGATCTGTGTTTGTACACAGGAACATCTTAATGACATGGTCTGTTATAGGATGGTATCAGATACAACACAGATTAAAGATAGACCTGTGTTTGTACGCAGGAACCTCTTTATAACATAGTTTGTTATAGAATGGTATCAGATACAAGATTAAAGGCAGATCTGTGTTTGTACACAGGAACATCTTAATGACATGTTCTGTTATAGGATGGTATCAGATACAACACAGATTAAAGATAGACCTGTGTTTGTACACAGGAACATCTTTATAACATGGTCTGATAAAGGATGGTATCAGATACAACAAGATCAAAGATAGATCTGTGTTTGTACACAGGAACATCTTTATAACATGGTCTGTTATAGGATGGTATCAGATACAACACAGATTAAAGATGGATCTGTGTTTGTACACAGGAACAGCTTTCTAACATGGTCTGTTATAGGATGGTATCAAATACAACACAGATTAAAGATAGACCTGCATTTGTACACAGGAACCTCTTTATAAAATGGTCTGTTATAGGATGGTATCAGATACAACACAGATTAAAGATGGATCTGTGTTTGTACACAGGAACAGCTTTCTAACAAGGTCTGTCATAGGATGGTATCAAATACAACACAGATTAAAGATAGACCTGTGTTTGTACACAGGAACCTCTTTATAACATTGTCTGTTATAGGATGGTATCAGATACAACACAGATTAAAGATGGATCTGTGTTTGTACACAGGAACAGCTTTCTAACAAGGTCTGTTATAGAATGGTAACAAATACAACACAGATTAAAGATAGACCTGCGTTTGTACACAGGAACCTCTTTATAAAATGGTCTGTTTTAGGATGGTATTAGATACAACACAGATTAAAGATAGACCTGTGTTTGTACACAGGAGCATCTTAATAACATGGCCTGTTACAGGATGGTATCAGATACAACATAGATTAAAGATAGACCCTAAAAAATTTTGTATTGAAACAAATGACCATGATCATTTGTCTATGTATTCAATACATTTCTCATAGCTTCAGATAAGATGCTTTTTTTTCAGCCAAAGAGTACTGATATTTTTCCGAAGCATGAACATGAAAATGTGGGTACTCATTAGAAGTGCCCCATTGTGTGGCTTCTAATGAGTTCCCACAACATATGTTTTTGTGATATCCACTCTTATCTGGAGCTTTTTTTTTTTTTTCGGAGTTGATTTGCTGTTATGTTTTGGTTTTTTTTTTGCTTTAGATCCGAGTTATAAAGAGGTTATGGTGTACAGTGGAAACTGTCTGTTCTGGTCACCATTTGGACTGCATAGCTTCAGATAAGAGCAGTGCCCTAGATAAAGTTTTGAGCAATTGGGTATTTTGGGCTATTTTTACTCATCCATTTTTCATTGAATTGGGTATCAGGATTTTTTCTTTGGGTACCCTGTTATGTTGGGTGCAAGAATTACTGATAATTGGGTATTTACCCCATAGATTTAATTCTAATTGCTTTTTTTAAAGATTTTAATTGGTACTGTAATAGGGGGTATCTGCATAATATTTTCTTATTTTGTCCACAAAAACGTATGTTATGGGTACTAATTAGAAATGCCTCAGCTTCTAATGAGTACCCACAACATGTTTTCATGGAGAAACAAGAAAAATGTCAGTACTTTTTGGTTGAAAAAAGTGCTTATCTGGAGCTATGGGACTGAAAAGTTTGTCTTATCTGCTATCTGGGATAGAAGGTTGATTGTACAAGCATATGTATGCATATATATAGAGAATCTTATATGAGTGGTCATTTAATATGAAATTTATTAAACGAGTTTGGGTAATTTCGTTATTTTGCAAGCCTTAAGGTGAGCAAAATACCAAAATTACCCAAGTTTCATAAATTTCATATTAAATGACCATGAATGAAAGATTCTGTTTATCACATGACCCTCCTGATGACAAAAAAAAAAAAGTGCACAAAATATATTAAGATAACGGCTTTCCATAGCTAAACAGAACAACTCACTACCAAAGATTCAACAGTATAACGCAATAAAAAATAGTTCACATATTATTTGATGAGTACTGAAAATAACTACAGATAGATATGCCATTTATTACATCATTAAACTGTAGGAAATAATGATTTTTATTTGAGCTTATAAATATTTCATTTGAATAAATCAATACAAAAATAAATATTACCTTCAATGTCATCCAGGGAGTCAATATGTCACTGAGAATCAGTAGAGCAATCCCCTGTGATCAGCTGTCGTATTTAAAGGTCATTGACCTTGATCAATACAGTTTATAAGGTGGTTGATACACCCAAGTAAATGACAGATTTTCAATAAAACAAAACATTTTAACTTTAGTATGCATTTTAATTTTACACATTTATTGACTGTCAGAGTCATGTTATCCTCTAATGCTTTTTTGGAAGAGGTGAAATGTTTTTTCATTGACTATTGATATTGATGTTGAAAGTGTCTCCAAATATGTTGCTGGAATACATTGAATTTTAACCACCAGGAATATTTCTGGTAGCCTTGTTATTCACATTGTGATTGTGTTGTGCCTTCCCCGTCCATCGATCTGAATTTATCACTCATCTCAAAATTGAAGGCAGGATCTGTTTCAAAAGTGGAAATTGTATCACAATGCTCAAAGTAAGAAATAGGTATATTTATGTAGCAGCCAAAGGATTCATAATCTTTTTTGCCAGACATAGGCTAGGCTGCACATAGTTTACAAAACTGGCATTATTTTTATTGAGTATATGTTTTCAATAATTTCAGATTAGTACATTCAGAATGTGATGATACTATAGATGCTGTTTTACTTCAACAAGTCAAGAATGAAGAGCCAACAGATTATATGTGTACTATTTGTAGAAACAGGGATCCAGAGGTAAGGGTTTTCATAAACTAATAAAGGTCTTAACGGTGGGTCAGTCAGAGACACGTCTGGTTGGTGATCAGGAGGTCATGGGTTTGATCCCAGTCAGGTCGGGCTACATTCCTTCGTGAAGATTGATCACGAAATATTTTCTACAGTCATTCTCTCCAAGCCGGCCTCGGTGGCTCAGTTGGATGCGCCGTCCAACTGGAGACCAGGAGGTCACGGGTTCAACCCCTGCTGAGGTCGGCAGCATTCTTTCGTAGAGATTGATCATGAAATATTTTCTACGGTCATTCTCTCCCTTCCGCTGATTCAAGAAGGGCAGTTGTCAGTTTCTGGCGAAAGAATGTGCACAATACTGGTTAACTGCTTAGAGGACTAAGCCTGCCCAGTAAACATGTGGTTAAGTAAACTGACCACGCTTGACATGACCCCATTGAGTTGACTGGGCAGTAAAAAACAAATGGTCATTCTCTCCCTTCCGCTGATTCAAGAAGGGCATTTGGCAGTTTCTGGAGAAAGAATGTACACAAGTACTGGTTAACTGCTTAGAGGACTAAGCCTGCCCAGGAAAAAGTGTGGTTAGGTAAACTGACCAAGCTCGACTTGACCCTAATCTCAACACAAACAAAATTGTCCTGCTGAACCTGGATATACCCTGCCTTTGCAAACAGTGTAGCTCCAGATCGGTTGGCTTCTGAAGAAGCTAACTGTTCTGGATCTGTACTGTTGGTCATTAAGTATGTGAATTCTTATCAACAACCTGAATCAAGTAATCTGATTGGATAAAAATTAGAAATGGGTGTGGTGTCTTAATTTATTCAGCATGGCAAGGATTACAGTACTAATAACTTGAAAATACATGTACAGCTGATGTGATTCCTTTCTTATTAGAGGTTACAGACTCTATCTGAAAATTAAACAAGAACTCAGTATGAATATAGATCATTTATTTATAGTTCCATGCATGGAATGCTTCCTTTTTTCTCTCAACACCTTATTTAGGCACTCAATTTGATAGTTGGTTAATTCTTTCCATCCAGCCTTGGTTATGTTAGCTCACCTGAGCACGAAGTGCTCATGGTGAGCTATTGTGGTTAGTCAATGTCAGTCGTTCGTCATGCGTCGTGCGGCGTCAACAGTTGCTACTCCTCCTACACCCCTGGGTCAACTGACTCGATACTTGGTAGGAAGCATTAGGGTGACTTGTAGATCAAAAATAGCTAAAATCATTCCGATCGGAAATCCAAGATGGCCACCATGGCAGCCATCTTGAAAATCTATTTTTTGCTTCTTCTCCTGAACCAAAAGGCCAATTGACTCCAAACTTACTAGGAAGCATTCGGGTGACTTGTAGATCAAAAATAGCTAAAATTGTGCCAATCGGAAATCCAAGATGGCCACCATGGCAGCCATCTTGAAAATCTATTTTTTGCTTCTTCTCCTGAACCGAAAGGCCAATTGACTCCAAACTTGCTAGGAAGCATTGGGGTGACTTGTAGATCAAAAATAGCTAAAATCGTGCCGATCGGAAATCCAAGATGGCTGCCATGGCGGCCATCTTGAAAATCTATTTTTCGCTTCTTCTCCTGAACTGAAAGACCAATTGACTCCAAACTTGGTAGTAAGCATCGGGGTGACTTGTAGATCAAAAATAGCTAAAATCATGCCATTTGTAAATCCAAGATGACGGCCATCTTGAAAATCTATTTTTTGCTTCTTCTCCTAACCCCAAATGCAAAAAACTGGAAACTTGATAGTAAGCATCGGGGTAGATCAAAAGTCGCTAAAATCATTCCAGTCGGAATTCCAGTCGGAAATCCAAGATGGCCACCATCTTGAAAATCTATTTTTTAGCTCACCTGAGCTCTGCTCAGGATGAGCTATTGTGATCACTTTTCGTCCGTCGTCCGTCGGCCCGTGCGTCCGTCCGTGCGTCCGTCTGTTAACATTTTCAAACGACTTCTCCTCTGAAACTGCTGAGCCAATTTTGCTCAAATTTCATATGGAGCCTCCTTAGGGTGGGGGAACGAAAAATTGCTAAAATGGTCGTGTTCCGATGACCAAGATGGCCGCCACGCCCATATATGGTAAAAACCTTTAAAAATCTTCTCCTCCAGAACCGAGAATGCCTTGAGGCTGAACCTTTGCAGGAATCATCGGGGACGGGAGGTCTACCAAAATTGCTAAAAGAATTGTCGTACGTTGACGTTTGACCTTTTTACGGCAAGGTCAAGTTTGCTTCCCTATGCATTTGTTTGAGAAAAACCTTCAAAAGTCTTCTTCTCCAAAACCGAGCATGCCTTATGGCTGAATCTTTGCATATATCTTTGGGAACAGGAGAGCTACCAAAATTGCTAAAATAATGGTCGTACATTGACATTTGACCTTTTTAAAGTAAGGTCAATTTTGCTTCCTTATGCATTTGTATGGGAAAAATGTTCAGAAATTCAAACAACTTCTCCTCTGGAGCCTCTGGGCCAGTTTTGCTCAAATTTCATATGGAGCCTCCTTAGGGTGGGGGAACGAAAAGTTGCTAAAATGGTCGCGGTCCGTTGACCAAGATGGCAGCCATGCCCATACATGGTAAAAACCTTTAAAAATCTTCTCCTTCAGAACCGAGAATGCCTTGGGGCTGAACCTTTGCAGGAATCATCGGGGACGGGAGGTCTACCAACATTGCTAAAAGAATTGTCGTATGTTGACGTTTGACCTTTTTACGGCAAGGTCAAGTTTGCTTCCCTGTGCATTTGTATGGGGAAAATCTTTAAAAATCTTCTTCTCCAAAACCGAGCATGCCTTATGGCTGAATCTTTGCATATATCTTTGGGAACAGGAGGGCTACCAAAATTGCTAAAATAATGGTCATACATTGACATTTGACCTTTTTACGTTAAGGTCAATTTTGCTTCCTTATGCATTTGTATGGGAAAAATGTTCAGAATTTCAAACAACTTCTCCTCTGGAGCCTCTGGGCCAATTTTGCTCAAATTTCATATGGAGCCTCCTTAGGTAGGGGGAACAAAAGATTGCTAAAATGGTTACGGTTGGTTGACCAAGATGGGCGCCATGCCCATATATGGTAAAAACCTTTATAAATCTTCTTCTCTAGAACCGAGGATGCTTTGGGGCTGAATGTTTGCATAAATCATCGGGGACAGAGGGTCTACCAAAGTCGCTAAAATAATGGCCATACATTGACATTTGACCTTTTTACGGCAAGGTCAAGTTGCTTGCTTATGCATTTGTATGGGAAAAAACATTTAAAAATCTTATTCTCCAAAACCGAGGATGGCTTGTGGCTGAATCTTTGCATATATCATCTGGAACGGGCGGTCTACCAAAGTTGCTAAAATAATTGTCATACATTGACATTTAACCTTTTTACGGCGAGATCAAGTTTGCTTCTGTATGCATTTGTATGGGCCCCATACATATGTATGGACAAAATGTTGATAATTTCAAATGACTTTTCCTCTGAAGCCTCCGGGCCAGTGTTGCTCAAATTTCATGCGGAGCCTCAGTGGGCAGGAGAATGAAAGATTGCTAAAATGGGTATGGTCCATTGATCAAAATGGCTGCCATGCCCATATATGGTAAAAACCTTTAAAAATCTTCTTTTCCATAACCCAATAAGCCCTGGGTCCTAATCTTTGCACAAATTACGGGGGATAGGAGATCTACCAAAATTGCTAAAATGATGGTTGTATGTTGACATTTGACCTTTTTGCCTCCAAGGTCAAATTTGCTTCCCTATTTGTGTGGGCCATATACATTTATATTGAAAGTATTGACTTGTAGATCAACAGTAGTTAAAATTGTTCTGATTGGAAATCTAAGATGGCCATCATCTGGTTTATATTTATAATATTTCCCTGCCACTGTGCTGTTTACATGTATAAAATCACGATTCTTCAGAAACCACTTAGCCAATTTCCACCAAATTTCACATTGATCCTTCTGTTGAAATGTGATTGATAGTTTATTCAAATGATCATGCTCCATTGACTGTCAGGCCCATATATTCTTCTTCAAAACTAGGAACTGTTCAAATGATGATATTTTCATTCGTTGCGATGATAGGATTGGAAAAATGTTGCATAACATCTGCATGTCTGCAGTGGCTATGTCACTCAGGTGAGCGAATCGTGGCCCGTGGGCCTCTTGTTTACATCTTCTCCTGAGCCGAAAGGCCAATTGACTCCAAACTTGGTAGGAAGCATCAGGGTGATTTGTAGATCAAAAATAGCTAAAACCAGGCTGATCGGAAATCCAAGATGGCGGCCCTGGTGGCCATCTTGAAAATCATTTTTTCGCTTCTTCTCCTAAACCCAAAGGCCAATTGACTTGAAACTTGGTAGGAAGCATCAGGGTGACATATAGATTAAAAATGGCTAAAATAGTTCTGATTGGAAATCCAAGATGGCCACCATGGCAGCCATTTTGAAAATCTAGTTTTCACTTCTTCTCCTGAACCGAAAGGCTTATTGGCTAGGTAGGAAGCATCAGGGTGACCTGTAGATCAAAAATAGATAAAATCATCCCTATCAGAAATCCAAGATGGCCGCCATGACAGCCATCTTTAAAATCTTTTTTTCGCTTCTTCTCCTGAACTGAAAGGCCATTTGACTCGAAACTTGGTAGGAAGCATTGGGGGACTTGTAGATCTAAAATAGCTTAAATTGTTTTGATCAGAAATCCAAGATGGCTGTCATGGCGGCCATCTTGAAACTCTTTTTTTCACTTATTTTCCTGAACCAAAGGGCCAGTTGATTTGAAAATTGGTAGGAAGCATCGGGATGACTTGTTGATATAAAAATAGTTAAAATCATTCCAATCGGAAATCCAAGATGGCAGCCATCTTGAAAATCTGTTTTTCTTATCTTCATCTGAACTGAAAGGCCAATTGACTTGAAACTTGGTAGGAAGCATCGGGGTGACTTGTAGATCAAAAATAGCTCAAATCGTTGCGATAGGAAATCTCAAATTGCGGCTATGGCGTCCATCTTGAAAGTCTGCTTTGAACTTTTTCTCCTGAACCGAAAGGGCAATTGACTTAAAGTTCATTGGAAGTATTGAGGTGACTTGTAGATCAGCAGTAGCTAAAATCATTCTGATTGGAAATCCAAGATGGCTACCGTCTTGTTTATGTTTATTATATTTCCCTGCCACTGTGCTGTTTACATGTATAAAATCATGATTCTTCAGAAACCACTTAGGCAATTGCAACCAAATTTCACATTGATCCTACTGTTGAAATGTGATTGAGAGTTTGTTCAAATGATCACGCTCCATTGACTGTCATGCCATATATAATATTCTTCTTCAAAATTAAGAACTAATTAAAGGATGATCTTTTCATTAGTTGCGATGACAGGATTGGAAAAATGTTACATAACATCTGCATATCTGCACTCGTTATGCCACTCAGGTGAGCGACCCGTGGCCCGTGGACCTCTTGTTGGAAGTTTAGAACTGGTTTTGGCATTATTGCAAAAAAAAAAAAAAAAAAATAAAGAAATAAAATAAAGGGACTGGACACACTTTGTACTTTTTCTGCCATTTTTGACAACAGATAACAGCAGATTTAGAGGCCCTTTCATTTGCTTCCTGTATGCTTTCCTGTACATCAGTCCCCTTCTGAAAAGGGGTCTATTCTAAATGCTTCCAAGGAGATTAGACTTCTTTTAGAAGTGTGGCAAACTCATCTTGGGGTTGCCACACTTCTAAAAGCCTCCCCTGAAAGTGTTATCTATTAACTTAAAAGGCTCCGTTTTCCTCAAAAATAGACATTTTATTATGCAAAAAACGTTTAATAAATTGATATATGGTATTATATCATATCATAATGGGATTTTTGATTAACATGCAGGTACAGGGGCAACATCCACATCAGTGGGCCTGCTTCCAGATAGCTGGCTTGCTGCACGCATGGCAGATCTCACACCAGATCTCCAGGTACGTCTATCATGAGGGTTGATAGCAGAGAGCTTCCACTCTCTGCAATCCCTCTCTGTCAGCTGCTTCCATGTCATTTTGGGCCTCCCAGGCCCACGCTTTCCATCAACCTGTATGTCAAAGGCTGTCTAGATTGCACCACTGGAGCGTTCCACATGTCCATACCATCGAAGTCTTCTCTCCTTCAGAATGAGGTCCAGATCCTAAATGCCAAGCCGCACAAGTAGAATATTGGACCTTGTGGTGACAATGTCTTGCAGCCTGACATTGCAGATCTGTCTGATCATTGCCCTGTCATTTCGCTGCAGACGCTGGAGGTTCGGCTTTGTCAATGGCCAAGTCTCGCTGGCATGGAGCATTGCGCTCCGCACACAAGAGCTGTACACATGGCCACGTGTTTTGAAAGAGAGGTGGCGTGAAGAGAGGACTGGTAGCAGATCCTTGAACTTCTTCCAGGCGGTTTTCACACGTGTTGTGGTTGAAAGTTCACAGCCACCTGCTGCTGAGAGCATCTCCTAGGTAGCAAAAGGAAGCTACCACCTCAAGCTTGTCAGGACTGACCTGGACTTCCTTCTGTGGTCTGCCATTCAAGGGGCGCGCAGTTCCCTGGCACCGTGTACATCTATAGTCAGGGTCCTTTTTCAAGTGCTTGAGCCCACTGCATTTCTTGTGCACCCAGTGCTTGCAGCCATTGCAGAAGATGCTGTTGCTGCCCACTCCAGTGCGACAGACAGCGCATGGAAACTCGCCTGAACTCTGCAGAGTATTAATACAATCATAAATTTAAATCATAATTATAAAAAAAATAAAATTTCAGTTAATCTCTCGTTCTTGAAATGAAATGATTTTTTATCATATCTCTGAATTAATGTTGGCAACATTAATTCAGAGATACGATAAAAAATCATTTCATTTTTGCTCCAAGTCAAAAATGAGAGACTAACTGAAATTTTACAGGCTGTCAGATGCCACATTTTATGATCGTATTAATACTATATATCAATTCATTAAACCTTTCTTGGATAAAGAGTGTCTATTTTTGAGGAGTATGGAGCCTGGCCACTGGATATTTGTGTTAATTACTTATTGTGTATTTCAGATGGATATGCCAGACTTTCCTATTGGTATCGGTATGATAGAAGACTCCTCAGATAGCTTTCATAAAGGTATACCATACTTACCCTGAGTATTGGGACACCTACTCACTACCATACTTGTCCTGAAATTTGAAAAAATCTAGTTTACTTCCTGTTGATTTGTCTAAAATAGTGCTGGATAAGTGTCCGACAGTCACGCTTTCTCCTAATCAGACTGGCTGTATGACTTCTTGTGGTAAGGGTGTACAAGAGCAAGTCTTCCGTCAAGCTTTTAGCAACATTAGCACGGAGTGTGGGGATTTTGCGATGGTGTGCCATCGACTTTGCGATCTTTTTATTTTTATTTATTTATTTTTTTTTTTTGTCCGTACAATATTTGCTGCTTGTTTCTTTTACACATCATTACTCAGGTTTCCATAACACATTCTGTGATTGTCATAAGTATATTTTACCACTTGTTAATACACAAAAGAAATCTTTGCATCTTTTGATATTTTCCTGAATATAATGTAAAGTAACATTAGATAAAATTGTACCGCATACAAAAACAGGACAAATTTGATATTCAAGGCTACATATTTCAGTATGCTGTGCTAAAGGTAATTCAGACTTGATACACTCACCAAGGGTAGTAACTATGTCATGAAAATAGTTGTTTCCCTACTCAGTAAGAGATGTTCTTAAAGGAAAGAATTTGCTTCCACAGGAAAGAAGAGCATTTTTTTTTTCTTTAAGAATAGTTTCATTCTTAACCCTGCTCTTGCTGAACACGACATACCCTGTCTTAGCAAACAGTATAGATCCAGATCAGTTGGCTTCTGAAGAAGCCAGCTGATCTGGAGCTACATTGTTTGCCATTAAGTATGTAAATTTGTCTCAACAACCTGGATCAAGTAATCTGATTGGCTGAAAATTGGAAATGGGCAACATGACAAGGGTTAAAAGTATTCACATGGCTGGGAAGGAAGGCTGCAAAAGTTGTCACCCTTTGAAAAAATAGCAACAAAATCTTCTAGGGTTGCCTATTCACATTTGCCCTTAAAGCGTTAATCACAACTGCAGCAGACAACACTTTGAAATATTTTTGTTATTTTCAGAGAAAATAAGGCTTGACATTTCATTTGAATCATCTGCCTAGCAGACAATGTATGTCATCTGCTAGGTACATCATCTGCCTAGCAGATCATACATATGAAATGTCATTAGTTGTTTTCTCTGAAAAAAAAATATCAATTTTAGAATATCATCTTTTATAAATTTGCTTAGTGCTTAAAGGGTTAAGAAGCATTTTGTGTGACACAGTTACTTTATAGTGTTGTTTACTTGGCTTTAGGTCTTGCAGGCAGCGAGATTCCAGATGATTATGGTGAAGACTCCCAGCATACCTCTGACTTCCTCTTTAATGAAGACTCTTTGTCAAGTATTGATATTGAATTTGGTCTGCTAGAAAAGGTAAGATAAATTACACGTATCTCACAATTTTGTCGGTCCAGTGAGAAACCCTCGTAAGTAAAATTTAATAAAATATTACAGGAGAAGCAAAAATTGAAAAATTGCAAAATCTAAAGAAGTACAGAGGCATAACTAGATTGGCAAATCAGTAAATGTATAACTTTTCCCTAGGATAGTACGTTTAACACTTAAATGACAGCCAAAATATTCCAATACAAACTGTAGGCCTCGGTGGCTCAGTTGGATGCGCCGTCCGACTGGAGACCAGGAGGTCGCAGGTTCAACCCCCGCCGAGGTCGGCAACATTCTTTCGTGGAGATTGATCGTGAAATATTTTCTATGGTCATTCTCTCCCTTCCGCTGATTCAAGAAGGGCAGTTGTCAGTTTCTGGCGAAAGAATGTGCACAATACTGGTTAACTGCTTAGAGGACTAAGCCTGCCCAGTAAACGTGTGGTTAGGTAAACTGACCGCGCTCGACATGACCCCATTGGGTTGACTGGGCCGTAAAACCTCAACACAAACAAATCTAGATCCGCAGTTATGGCACATTTTAAGATCACAAGATATGAGCTTTTCCCACCATGGTAAAAGAAAATGGCCAAACAAGTCCTTTCTGATTGGACTAGCCTCACAAGATTTGGTTGCATGATGCACCTGTTAATTTTCTTTTGTGTCATGAAAAAATGTATTTTGCAAAAAGGTGTACTTTCAAAGTTTCTCACTGGACCAACAATATCTTTCTAGAATTAAATATTGTTTGTTGCTAGTTTAACCCTAACCCTTTTATTCCTGAAATTCTGAAGTGGACTCTTCCATCCTTGCATTTAGACATGTCCACAGATGCAAACAGGGATTTCAGTCTAAAACCAAAAACTGAATGGCAAAATGTGTATGAGCTGTCTCATCTGGATCTATACTGTTTGCACAGGTATCTGTTTTAGTCTGAGGGGCTGACATGGTTAAACTGCTTGCATTTTCCCCAGAAAATTGCTTCATAAATCATGCTGCTTGGCAGTTAATGCAAATGTTTTGAGATCTATTCATTCCTAATGTTGAATTGGGTAAATAGTATAGACTTGGTTTGATGCAGCCGAATGTGGCATCTGATCAGGGTCTTTCTCTGTTTGCAATTGAACTACACAGAAATCTACAGTTTTGTGTAACACCTGGATTACGTCCAATGCGGACTAATCCAATAGGCATAAATGGGTTAGGAGACAATTTGAACAAGTTGAAGTAACTTGTTACCTGACCGTACAGTCTCCATCTGTTGAAAATACTTTTTACCTGACTGTACAGTCTCCTATTGAAGTTACTTGTTACCTGACTGTACAGACTCCTCCTGTTGAAGTTAATTGCTACCTGACTGTTCAGTCTCCTTCTGTTGAAGATACATGTACCTTTTTTACCTAACTGTACAGTCTGGAAGGAGACTGTGTGTTAAAACTACTTTTTACCTGACTGTACAGTCTCATTCTATTGAAGTTACTTTTTACCTGACTGTACAGTCTCATTCTTTTGAAAATATTTTGTACCTGACAGTCTCCTCCCGTTGAAGTTACTTTTTACCTGACTGTACAGTCTTCTTCTGTTGAAATTCATTTTTTTCCTGACTGTACACTCTGCTCCTATTAAAGTTACTTGTTACTTGACTGTACAGTCTCCTCCTGTAGAAGTTCCTTTTTACCTGACTGTACAGTCTCCTCCTGTAGAAGTTCCTTTTTACCTGACTGTACGCCGGCCTCAGTGGCTCATTTGGATGCGCCGTCCGACTGGAGAACAGGAAGTGGCGGGTTCAACCCCATCCAAGGTCGGCAACATTCTTTCGTGGAGATTGATCATGAAATATTTTCTACGGTCATTCTCTCCTGTCCGCTGATTCAAAAAATGCAGTTGTCAGTTTCTGGCGGAAGAATGTGCACAATACTGGTTAACCGCTTAGAGGACTATGCCTGCCCGGTAAACGTGTGGTTAGGTAAACTGACCACGCTCGACATGACCCCATTGGGTTGCCTGGGCCGTAAAACCTCAACACAAACGAACCTGACTGTACAGTCTCCTCCTGTTGAAGTTACTTGTTACCTGACTGTAACAGTGTACTCCTGTTAAAGTTAGTTTTTATACGCCTGTTTGAAAAATGGGATGTATTATGTTACGGGGTATGTCATCCGTCCGTAAACTTTTTCGTTTCCGGCTTACTCCTCCTACAGTTTACATCAGATCAAGCTGAAACTTGGTATATAGTTAGACCATGATATGGCGCAGCGCATATTGTTTCGGGGTTACAGTCCACCAAATTACAGAGTTATGCCCCTTAAAAAATTTCTGTAAACTTTTCATTTCCGGTTAACTCCTCCTACATTTTACATCCAATCAAGCTGAAACTTCATATATAGTTAGACCATGATGTGGAGCAGCGCATAGTGTTTCGAGGTTACAGTCCACCAAATAGCAGAGTTATGCCCCTTTGAAAATTTCTGTTGACTTTTCGTTTCCGGCTAACTCCTCCTACAGTTTACATCAGATCAAGCTGAAACTTGATTTGTAGTTAGACCATGATGTGGAGCAGCGC
This sequence comes from Anodontia alba, assembly GCA_964016985.1. NCBI lineage: Eukaryota > Metazoa > Mollusca > Bivalvia > Lucinida > Lucinidae > Anodontia > Anodontia alba. Next base: position 80,651,399 of record OZ024831.1, on the reverse strand, counting down.
ATATTGTTTCAAGGTTACAGTGAACCAAATATTAGCAGAGTTATACCCTTTGAAGATTTCTATTAATTTTTCGTTTCTGGCTAAATCCTCCTACAGTTTACATCCAATCAAGCTGAAACTTCATGTACAGTTAGACCATGATGTGATGCAGCGCATATTGTTTCGCGGTTACAGTCCACCAAATATTAGCAGAGTTATGCCCCTTCGAAAATTTCAGTAAACTTTTCGTTTCCGGCTAAATCCTCCTACAGTTTACATCCTATCAAGCTGAAATTTTATTTGTAGTAAGACCATGATGTGGAGTAGCACATATTATTTCAAGGGTACAGTCCACCAAATATTAGCAGAGTTAAACCCAGTTGAAAATTTCTATTAATTTCTATTAATTCTTTGTTTCCGGCTAAATCCTTCTATAGTTTACATCCGATCAAGCTGAAACTTCATAAATAGTTACACGATGATGTGAAGCAGCACATATTATTTCGAGGTTACAGTGCACCAAATATTTGCAGATTTATGCTCCTTTGAAAGTTTTTGTAAACTTTTCGCAGCATATTGTTTAGAGGTAATAGTGTACAAATTTTATTTTATAATAGGTATATTTTTTGCGTCATGCTTCTGTGGTGTGTCCTCCATCAGAAAGCACTTCTCCCTAGAAGCAGCAAACTTCTCCCTATTTTCCCAGGAGGGAGAAGTCACTTCTTCCTTAATTCCTGGGCCAGCTTGGTCGCTTAGGTTACAGTTCACCAAATATCAGCAGAGATATGCCCCAATGAAGTTTTTAATTTTTTTTTTTTTTGTAATTCCACTTACAGTTTATATCCGGAGCACTGAATTATACAGGAGCCAGTTTTTGTGCTACATCTTTTTACTTGCCACGGGCATATAATGCCCCGCTTGGCGGAGCTCTTGTTACCTGACTGTACAGTCTCCTTCTGTTGAAGATACTTTTTACCTAACTGTACAGTCTCATTCTGTTAAAATACTTTTTACCTGACTGTACAGTCTCCTTTTGAAGTTACTTGTTATCTGACTGTACAGTCTCCTTCTGTTGAAGTTACTTTTTACCTGACTGTACAGTCTCATTTTGTTGAAGTTTCTTTTTACCTGACTATACAGTCACCTTCTGTTGAAAATACTTTTACCTGACTGTACAGTCTCCTCCTGTTGAAGTTACTAATTATCTAACTGTACAGTCTCTTTCTGATGAAGTGACTTGTTACCTGACTGTACAGTCTCCTCCTGTTGAAGTTACTAATTACCAAACTGTTCAGTCTCCTCCTGTTGTAGTTAGCTTACAGTCTCCTGTTGAAAATACTTGTTACCTGACTGTTATGTCTTCTTCTGTTGAAGTTACATTTTACCTGGCTGTACAGTCTTCTTTTGTTGAAGCGACTTTTTACCTGGCTGTAAGTCTCCTGTTGAACTTACTTTTTACTATACTGTAAGTCTCCTCCTGTTGAAGTTACTTTTTTTACCTGACTGTACAGTATCATTCTGTTGAAGTTACTTTTGTTGAAGTTACTTTTTACCTGACTGTACAGTCTCCTTCTATTAAAGAAACTTTTTACCTCTCTGTACAGTCTCCTTCTGTTTAAGTTACTTTTTACCAGACTGTACAGTCTCCTCCTGTTGAAGTTACTTTTTACCTGCTGTACAGTCTTCTTCTGTTGAAAATACTTGTTACCTGACTGTACAGTCTCCTTCTGTTGAAAATACTTATTACCTGACTGTACAATCTCCTTCTATTAAAGAAATTTTTTACCTCTCTGTACAGTCTCCTTCAGTTTAAGTTACTTTTTACCAGACTGTACAGTCTCCTCCTGTTGAAGTTACTTTTTACAGGCTGTACAGTCTTCTTCTGTTGAAAATACTTGTTACCTGACTGTACAGTCTCCTTCTGTTGAAAATACTTTTTACCTGACTGTACAGTCTTCTTCTGTTGAAGTTACTTTTTACCTGACTGTACAGTCTTCTTCTGTTGAAAATACTTGTTACCTGACTGTACAGTCTCCTTCTGTTGAAAATACTTATTACCTGACTGTACAGTCTTCTTCTGTTGAAGTTACTTTTTACCTGACTGTACAGTCTTCTTCTGTTGAAAATACTTGTTACCTGACTGTACAGTCTCCTTCTGTTGAAAATACTTATTACCTGACTGTACAGTCTTCTTCTGTTGAAGTTACTTTTTACCTGACTGTACAGTCTTCTTCTGTTGAAAATACTTGTTACCTGACTGTACAGTCTCCTTCTGTTGAAAATACTTATTACCTGACTGTACAGTCTCCTTCTGTTGAAAATACTTTTTACCTGACTGTACAGTCTCCTTCTGTTGAAAATACTTTTTACCTGACTGTACAGTCTCCTTCTGTTGAAGTTACTTGTTACCTGACTGTACAGTCTTCTTCTGTTGAAAATACTCGTTACCTGACTGTACAGTCTTCTTCTGTTGAAAATACTTGTTACCTGACTGTACAGTCTTCTTCTGTTGAAAATACTTGTTACCTGACTGTACAGTCTCCTTCTGTTGAAAATACTTATTACCTGACTGTACAGTCTCCTTCTGTTGAAGTTACTTGTTACCTGACTGTACAGTCTCCTTCTGTTGAAAATACTTGTTACCTGACTGTACAGTCTCCTTCTGTTGAAAATACTTATTACCTGACTGTACAGTCTCCTTCTGTTGAAGTTACTTTTTACCTGACTGTACAGTCTTCTTCTGTTGAAAATACTTGTTACCTGACTGTACAGTCTCCCTCTGTTGAAGTTACTTTTTACCTGACTGTACAGTCTTCTTCTGTTGAAGTTACTTTTTACCTGACTGTACAGTCTTCTTCTGTTGAAAATACTTGTTACCTGACTGTACAGTCTCCTTCTGTTGAAAATACTTATTACCTGAGTGTACAGTCTCCTTCTGTTGAAAATATGTTTTACTTGACTGTACCGTCTCATTCTAATCCTCATAGAGAAAAAATTGTTTTACTGATACAAAATTGTAATCACTCAGAATGCATAAATTTATAGAAAAAAAATATGACTCAAGACTTTGTGAAAGTGGTATTAGCTGCTCTTTCTCATGCTCAGCATTAGGAAGATGAGCTAGGACTGGTTGCTGTCAGTATAATGTGATTGGTGGTAGTATTTTATCTTTGTGTCTTGGGCATGATACTGCAATGAGGCGCACTATAAAAGTGTGTCAGTTCCCCATTGCTACATGTTGGGTCTGGGTGGCAGGGTGGTTGGTGTTCCCGACTTCGGATCACGAGATCCTGAGTTCATGAAAAGCACACTGTAGTGCTAGAACAGAGTTATTTTTATGCACACCCAGGAAAAACCTAGAAAAGTTCACCCTAGTATTGCTTTAGGAATTTGAGTTCTTTTAAGTTCTTTCCTTTAAAACCAGCCCCTACGATAAAGAAGGAAAATACTTTGTTAGGTATTTCTTTTTTATACCCCCTACAAACTATGTTTGTGAGGGGTGTACATAGTTTACACATCCATCCGTCCGTCCATCCGTCACATTTTTATTTCTATGCAGGGGGTCTAATGGGCACTGCTGATTGACATTTCTTGTAAATACTTACCCTGATGCACAGGCATAATGTGTATAAATGACTGCACAGCTATGACCTTTTTTTTGTTACCACAGATGTCTCCAACCTACACAATGCAGGGTCGTGAAGGTGAGATATGTCAGGGTAAAGGCAAGTTGGTTGCCATGGCAAGAAAGATGAGTGCCATAGCTGCTAAGGCCAAGGTGAGCATGTAATACCGTATTTACCTTAAGTATTGGGACACTGTATCTCCTTCATACTTGTCCTAAAATTTGAAAAAGTTTATTTTTATGCCTGTTGATTTGTCTAAAAAGTGCTGGGTGAGTGGTAAACAGTGTAGACCCTAATCAGATACCATGTTCTGCAGCATCTGATCTGGATCTACACTGTTTCATAAGACCTGTTGGTCCCAATATTTAGGGTTATTACGGTAATATGGGAAATGATACAGTTTCAGGGGATATAACTTATCAAGCTGGTTTTGCCTCCATTCTGAATGGGCCTTTATCATGTTTGTGTTATGTAATATTTTATATCATTCCATTAGATCTCTTTACTATTGTTTAATAGAATTACATGTAGAATTCTTTAATGAGTCATTTCTGTAAAATAAGACATTACATTAATGAGTCTTTGTATTGTACACTCAATCTTCTCCGATAATATAAAGTGAAAATGGATATGTAGGATACACATTATTAGGCAGATTTTACAGAATTTTGCAGTTTTTTAACTAGCTTTTTAGAGCGTTTATTATGTTTTCCAAACATTTTTACTGCAAAAATCAGTCTTAAAGTATTTAACATCGAAAACCTTCCTCAGTTTCCTTGTATTGTATTATATGGTAGAAATGTGTAGCTAGGAAGACCCACCACCCAGATATAGCTACTTTAAAGGACAGATTTTTTTATAAAAACAGTCGAAAAGTAAGAAAAATATGTGGATACCTCCTCTTATCTGGAGCAATTTTGTAGCTAAAAAGCAACAAACTTGAACAAACTTGGTATTGAGTCAAGAAATTTCACTAGAACTGTCTCAAGATCAACAGAGAATATCTGTCAGCATTAGATTAACTCACCTGCATGGCTACAAAATGTATACTTTTTAGCCATAGCTGTATAAAAGGATATTTTTTTTTCACCAAAATTTTCATATATTTTCTATTTTCCCACATAAACATAAGTGAAGGCACTTGTAATGAGTACCCTCAATTTGTTTTTATGGAAACGCAAGTAAAACATTTATCCTGACGGGCGTTGGCGTCATCCCAGGTTAACCTTTTGGTTAACCTTTTTTTAGAGTTATATGTTACCTTTATTCTTCAGTGGTTTGCTTTCATATTTGGTAATAACATACGTTGGTGGTGCTCATTAGAAGCACCTTTGTAAGATGCATCAAATGAGTACCCACAACAGACGTTTTTATGGAAGAATAAGAAAATACAGTTGACTCTTACTATCTCGAACTCGCTTATCTCGAATAACCGCTTATCTTGAAGTGAAAATCTGGTCCCTGTTTTAATATGGAAATCTACCAACAGGCAATGAAATATTGTGGAAAAGAGGAGAAATCGCAATTTCTCCTCTTTTCTACAATATTTTCAATATATCTCTTAATAGGAGTCAAATTACATATTCATTCTGTTGATGGTGGTTGTTCGATTAATTGTTTTCCTCAGTTCCGCAAATCTGATATGTCGAAGTACGGATATCTCGAAGTGTTTCATAGAGTCCCTTGGATTTCGAGATAACGAGAGTCGACTGTATCAATACTTTTCAGCTGAGAATAAAACTGCCCTATCTGAAACTTTGCTACAAAGACTATAGGCAGATTCTAATGGCCAACAACAAATGCCCTGGTTCAGGTTAATCTGGGGCTTTACTGTTGCTTTTAAGCTCTTTTTATACCCCGGCATACAAAGTATATAGGGGATATACAGTTTTTGCCTTTTCCTTAACAATGTTTGTGTATATGTGTGTCTGTATGTGTGAAAACTTGCTGTTTCCGTCAAAAATTTCTCAGGAACTAAGCTACCTAGGATTTTGAAATTTGGTACAAACCTTGAGTATGACTTATTGTATTATGTAAGAGAGAAACAGCATCCTCTTGCTTATCATTCCTTTTATTTTTCTTCCTCTCCAATAAAAATTCTCTGGTCCTATGACAGCTGGTGTTCAATTTTTGTATACACCTACAGACAGTTGAACTCTGTTGTTTAAAAGAAAAGCAAGATACTGTCATTTATTGCCTTCTATTTCATTTTTTCCCTTTTTCCACCTATCACTCAAATGTCAGAGGAAAATTTGTGTCTAAGATTTCTCAGGAGCTATAAGACCTAGGATTTTAAAAAGTTGTACAAATATTGACTATTTATTATTATGTAAGAGAGAATCAGCATCCTCCTGCTTATAATTCCCTTTATTTGTCCAGTTCTCTTGCTTATAAATATCCACCACAGATTTCTCACCTGCTGTAAGAGCCAGTCTTCAAATTTTGTAGACATCCTGACTACGGTGAAGTATGTTGTGTAAGAAAAAAAAAACAAGATTGTGGAATTTATTTCTTTTGCCCATTTCTCCCATGCAATACTAAGGGAAATTTGCATCTAAAAAATTGTTTCAACATACCTCTGATAGCTATTGGTTCAACATAACTCTGATAGCTATGGCTGTGGGTATGTGCTCACTATCTGTTATATATTTTTTGTCTGGTACCTGAGAAAAAGCGATCAATTGAGGGGCAAAAAAGCCCAGATAAGCCTGCTTATTTGTGCTGTGGGATTAACACCTTTGTATTTGGCTTGCAGAATGGAATGAATTGACATGTGGAAAAGATCAGCTGGCACAGAAACTTCACTCTTGACATGTGGCATAAGGATCCTTTTTCTCACATTGCTTAGAGGACTGAATTGACCGTGCTCGACATGACCCCTATGGGTTGACTGGGCAGTAAAACCTCAACACAAACAATTCTCACATTGCTCATTATTTGATGCAACTTATTTCCTTAGCCTTAGATAAATCCAGGTAAATGTTTTTGTGTCGCCTCCGTAACATGGCAGACACATAGGGATCATGTTGTCTGTCCGTGTTGTCATCGTCAGCGGCGGCGGTGTTGTCGTTGTCGTCACACTTTTTGTTTCCGTTCAATAATTTTTGAAGGGATGTATGGATTTCATTCAAATTTTGCAGAACTTTATATCACTATAAAATACAGGTCAAGTTCAATATTGGTAATCATCCCCCAAATTTTGGCTGAGTTATGGCCCTTTTTCGACTTAGTTTTTGTTGTTTGTTTCTGCTTAATAACTTTTGAAGGGATGCATTGATTTCATTCAAACTTTGCAGAACTTTATATCAATGTAAAATACAGGTCAAGTTCGATATTGGCAATCATCCGCCAAATTTTGGCTTGAGATGGCCCTTTTTTGACTTAGTGTTTGTTGGTGTGTTGATATTGGTTTTCGATCAATAACTTTTGCAGGGATGCTTTGATTTTATTGAAAGTTGGCAGAAGGATATATCATTGTAAAATACAGATCAAGTTCGATATTAGTAATCATCTGCAAAATGTTGGCTGAGATATGGCCCTTTTTCAACTTAGTTTTTGTTGTTGGGGTAAAATACAAGGTAAAGATGTTTCCTCTCAATAACTTTTGAAGGGATGCATTGATTTCATTCAAAGTTTGTAGTGAGGGGTTGCCTTTAGGGATAGGAGCGATTATAAGGACCAGTGTTTTTTTCCTTTTTCATAGCAAATGATTGGTGCTTTAAGCAGGCAGCACATCCGATTCTCGGAATTCTAATTATTAGAAGTGCCTCAGTGAGGTACTTCTAATGGGTAGCCACAACACATTTTCATAGAGATATGAAATAGGTACTCATTAGAAGTGCTTCATCGAAGAGCTTCTGAGTACCCACAACATATGCTTTCATGGAAAAATAAGAGATATATCAGTACTGTTAGGTTGAAGAAAAAGCCAAACCTAAAAAAAGCATTTTATCTAGAGCTGTGTATTACAGTTGCTGATTCTGATTTCAGAATCGACAGTTGGCACCAGAGAAACGGAAGCGACCTCTGACATTCGGGGAGAAACGACGAGGGCCCAAACCTAAGGTAAGCATGGATGCTGCCTTTGGTACTGAACAGGTATCACTAATGGAGTTTTGTTATGCTTTTGATTTTATGTGTTATTATGAAAGTTTTGCCATACAAATAGCCTTACCATAGTTTTACCCTAAGCATCGGATCAAGGTTTGCAATGTTTGCCTCTCATCCAACACCTTATAGTACATCACCAGGTAAAGATGGATATGTTCAAGTTTCAGGGTGAGTTTGGTAAGGAGGTAAGGTGTCCAGGGCCCAGTTGTTCAAAACTAACAATGTCGTTAGTTAATGATTCATTAAAATTTACATCGAGTGATACGCAAATATGCTGAAATTTTTTGCTGAAAAAATGTGAGTAGCTTTTGCAGTGCAAAAGCTACTCACATTTTTTCAGCAAAAAATATCGGAATATTGAATAATGAATCTGCTAAAGCAGTTAACGAAATGACCATTAACGAGCTTGTTAAGCTAACAACGCTTTGAACAACTGGGCCCAGATATTTTAGCCAACACATGAGAAAAGAGTACTTATTACATAGGCATCTAGCAAAGGCTCAGGTGAGTTTGTGCATAAGCACAGTTTTGCCAGAGCCTTTGCTTTTTGCAGACATATAGGGGCCTGCACATGCGTATTTGAAGAACCACAAACCGGAATATGTTAAGGTCCATTTTTATACTCTGCCACACGATGGTGGGATATTATTTTTTCTGTCTGTCCATCAGTCTGTCTGTCCATCCGTCAGTGCTCGGTTTATGCTCTCTGATATAAGGTTTTGATGGATTCTATTCAAATTTTGCATGCACATGTTTATCAAGGGTAAGTGGTTTGGGTTGTTAATGGGCAAATTTTGTCAGTTTTTGACAGTCATCTACCCGCCACATGTCCGTATTTTTGTTTCTGGGCGATAACTTGAGTAAATATCAATCCATTTTCATCAAATTTGGTATTGATATTGTTGAGATCTGGTTTGGGATTACTAGTGGGAAAATTTTGTCAGTTTTTGACAGAGTTATCTGCCTGCCACATGATAATGGCGGGGTTGTTATCATTGGACAGGTTTTTAAAAAATCCGTCCTTTAAAATAGGGATGTCCGGGCGGGTAGCCGTCGGTCGTCGTCTGAGGTTTACCTTTTGGTTAACCTTTTTTTTCAAAGTTATATGTTACCTTTATTCTTTGAGGGATTGCTTTCATATTGGTAGGGAGGAAGAGGAGGACCAGTAGATGTTTCTCATGCAAGAGAGACAACTCTTACTTTTTCTGTTATTTAAAAAACCCGTCCATAATGCCGTTAGGCGTTTTTCTTGTTTTACGTTTTTATTTTGTGTGCAGGCTCATTAGGGGAATAAATGGCAGTTAAACAATGATCAGCAAGTGGTTCAGTTCCTACAAGACATTTGCTGTTCACTGTTTCTGTTCATTGTTTTACTTTCCATTAGTTGCACAGTGTGAGAAAAATTTACCTATGTCATATACAAACTGAGAAGGCACATGTCAGCTGGCCCTGTACAGACAGTGACTGTAGATATGGTGAGTGAGCAATGAAGGCCCTATTCAGACTGTTAAGGCCCTGTCTGACTAGATAGCTTTGAAGTGTTTGTTGTTGGGGTCATCAATGTCCAAATATGGCCCGAGGCAGCTATTAGCTTCAAACATTGTTCTTGCTCCATATTACATACATATTTGATGCAGTGACCTCCACATAAATGCAGTATTCAGATCTTATTGTTTCCTACATCACTAGCATGAATCAAAATATTGTCAAATTTCTCAGGCATTTATGTAGACAATGTGCAGGATGCCTATCTATATGACAGCATAGCTTCAGATCGAGGATTGAGTGCAAGACTATAGTAACTCAAACATATTTTTGAAACCCTTGTTTAGGGGTAACTTGGACCCCTTTGTAAACAATGCAAATTTAGGTGCCATTGCTCATACGAGCAATGGCACCTAAATTTTCATTGTTTACAGAAAGAAATGTTGTAATCTTCATAACGCCTTCATGGTGAGGAGATTAGGTTTGGGGAAAAACAACCATCTGACTTAAGCTAGTCTTGCGCTCAACCCTCGAGATTGTGTAGTAATCAAACAAATTGTTTTTGTTATTTTTTCACCAATTCATATCTTGTGGGTACTCATTGGAATTGCCCCACTATATTGAGGTTTCATTTGGTAGCCATGAGATATTTTTGATGGACAAACTGAATAATAAATGAATAAACAAAAAAAAAAATAAATAAAATAGCCTCAGTATCACCTTAATTACCATATTTGCCTTTACTTTGAATGGAAAGAGCAAACAGTGTGCACCCAGATAAGATGCTGCAGAATGTGACATCTGAGCAGGATCTATACCGTTTGCCACTCATCCAGTGTATATAACATGACTTCATACACAGGCTGTAACATTCTTTTCTTATTATTTTAACATTCTTCATTATCATGGAGTTCACAGACTGTAACATTAATATTTATTATCGAGATCACAGACTAACATTCTTTATTATCAAGATGACAGACTGTAACATTCTTATTTAGTGTGGATATCGCCGACTGTAACATTGTTCTTTACTATGGAGATCACAGACTGTAACATTCTTACTAGTTGTGGAGATCACAGACTATAACATTCTTATTTATTATCAAGATCACAGACTGTAACATTCTTATTTATTATCGAGATCACAGACTGTAACATTCTTATTTATTATGAGATCACACACTGTAACATTCTTATTTATTGTGGAGATCACAGACTGTAACATTCATATTGTGGAGATCACAGACAGTAATATTCTTATTTATCATGGAGATCACAGACTTACATTCTTATTTTTTGTGGAGATCACAGACTAACATTCATATTTATTGTGGAGATCACAGGCTGTTACATTCTTATTTATTGTGGAGATCACAGACAGTAACATTTATATTTATTGTGGAGATCACAGACTGTAACATTCATATTTATTGTGGAGATCACAGACTGTAATCTTCTTTATTATGGAATTCAGACTGTAACATTCTTTTTTGTTATGGTGATAACTTGTTACTATCTCAGCATCAAAATGTGTCCATTAGGTGATTACCTTTACAAATACAAGCATAATATAATGTCCTTTTAGTGTGGATTTTGCTTCCAGTTCAGATTGTATGTAAATGAATGGCAATAAGTGGAAAGGTATCTTGTCTTGCAAATGATATTGAGCAGGATTTCATAGCCATAGGTAAGAGGGGCAGCCAGGTAAATAATATTTCTTTTCCAGGCACTTCTGTTAAGTACCCACAACATATGGAATAAGAAAAAAGTTAATACATTTTGGTAGAAGAAAGGGAATTTATCTTCAACTGTGAAGATTATTTCTGTGCAGTCAGCTGTGCATTTGATGTCTACACATTTTTATGGAGAAATACAGAAAGTACTTATCTGGATACCCCACCCAGCTATCTGTGCTATGTTGTTCAAAATATACAATCTACAGGATCTGAAGATTTTTATACAAAATTAGCAGACCCTGATTGGACTGTACAATTATAGAACATGATTTGATTTTGTATATTTTGACTGCAATAAGACATGTTGGCTCTTGCATGCAGTACTTTATTTCATGGTATTTTCCTGGCACATCACCAATGTAGTTTTCTACTTTCTTGTAGATTGGAGTTGGTCTGTCAGCTATGAGCTCCATCAAGAAGAGTGCTGAGGTTGATGATGATGAAGATGATCATCCTAATACCATTGTTCTTGCCAGGAAAGATGACAGTTATGTGCTAGAGCAGGTAAACAGATTGTTCTATATTTGTAAATGTATCATATTTTACTAGGTAGAGTATTCTATTTTACCAAGGCCGTAACACCTCAACACAAACAAATTCACATTTCACCAAGTAGGGTATCATATTTTACTAGGTAGAGTATCCTATTTTACCAAGGCCGTAACACCTCAACACAAACAAAATCACATTTTACCAAGTAGGGTATCATATTTTACTAGGTAGAGTATCCTATTTTACCAGGGCCGTAACACCTCAACATGAACAAAATCACATTTTACCAAGTAGGGTATCATATTTTACTAGGTAGAGTATCCTATTTTACCAAGGCCGTAAAACCTCAACACAAACAAAATCACATTTTACCAAATAGGGTATCCTATTTTACCAGGTAGAGTATCATATTTTACCCTAAATCTTAACTCATAACAGCATTTATCCTAAAATTTTAACAAGTTATTTTGACAACCTGGTGTGATGGAATGGCACACAATGTAGACCCTGATCAAACTGTTTCTTTACACTGTTTGCTCAGGCATGTCTGTCCAGCTATTTAGGATAAATATGGTATCTGAATATAGCTGCAGCATTGACTCGTTTGTTTCAGCAGAAAAATTAGAAAATTGTCTGGCTGAGCCATTGGTACTTCGTACTTTGGATCATGTTGTCCCATGAGGTATGGATGAAATTCAGTTAATGACTGTATGGGACCTTTGCTCAGAGACTTTCATCATCTTATTTCCATCATCTTGATGTATCTAAAAGATTTGTCCTTTGTTCTTCCAAACATAATTGTTTATAGTTGGCTTTTTATTAATAGACTTTTTAATTTTCTTCCTTCATTATTTTAAACATGCCAGAACAAGGTTTAAGAAAACATATTGTTGTCACTACAGTATGTATGTTTGCATGCACAATGACATCCATCTGTGTTTTAAAATTTATCTATTTATCTATATTATTATATCTCAACAATCATACCTCAGGACTCTTTGATATTTTGACCGGCATTGTATGAGAATGCTAGTTTGTGTTCAGTAGATTATGCATTTGCTTCAGTAGGAAAAGTAATAAAGTAGGATGGTGTTCTTACAGGTTTATATCTAGGCTTATATTTCCCATTCATTGTATCTTAACCCTTAAAGCTCCAGTCACAACTATTGTCGTCTGCTTTGTCATCTGCTTGTGATTTTAAAAGTCATTTCTGCAAACAGTGTGGACCCTGATCAGACTGCTCCTTTAGGAGCAGTCTGATCAGGGTCCACACTATTTGCCTGTATGTAAAAAGTATGTTTGAAAAGTTTGCAAGAAGATGCAGCAGACGACATAAACAGACAGTGTTTTCAGATGCAGGTTTTCTTGGTGTTTTAAGGGTTAAAACAGTTGTACCTCATGAACCTTTTATTTGTATTTGTATGGGTAGGTCATCTTTCATTCTGTGGAGGAATACCTACCAAGTCCTTGGGTGAAATGTTCAAAAGTAGAATGATACATTGTTATCAAACGTTTTACTTTTAAGTTGGTTACTTTTTTCTCTGATTTGTAATACATTGTATATAAGAGAAGGCCAGTTATCATTCTGTGAGGATACCACAGGATCATTGCCTTGGATGAAAGGTCAAAATGTATAACATTATAAAGTTACGCATTCACATTTTCATCTTTACAACTGAACCTCATGAAGTACAATGTGATGAAATGGACTTATTCAAATGCTTGGTCAAGTATAGTGGATAAGTATATATTATGGGATCGGAATACTTAGGATAAATACACAACTATTGTAAATAAGTGTCCACAGCATGTATATTGGCACAACAGTAGCTGAAAATACTTGCCTATCCTCATCTGGTGCTATGAATTGTTCTTAGTAATTATTTTCTCTACTATTTCTGTTTTGTAGGATGTGTGTAAGAGTTGTGGAAGCTTTGGTCGTGGTGACGAGGGGCGCTTGATTGTCTGTACTCAATGTGGACAGTGCTATCATCCTTATTGTGCTAGTATTAAGGTATTTATCATCCTCATTTTGTTACTTTGATGCAAGTTGTATTAAGAAGATTCAGATCATGTTTACACAATACCATCTTTTTGTCCTGTTACCTACAGAAAGATTGACACCAAAATTATTTCTGTTTTAGACATTAGCCTGGTTCTGAATGTTTCTGTTTTTATGTTTTGGCTAACTCAACATGAATGGATACACTGCTAGGGGAGAAAACTCGGTAAAAAGTTTTTTCCTCCCTTCTTAAAGAGGTCTTCTTAAAAAGGAAAGAATTTGCCCCCCCCCCCCTCCCCTCTTGAGGAGCAAATTCTTTGCTTTTAGAGAGAGAGACTAATTTAGAGAAGGGGCTTGGTGTTCAGGAGGGCAAATAGGTAGTAACAAAAGTTAAAATTTTGTTTTCTCCTATGTACAGAATGGTGGAAAATCTCAGAAGTGTACCCAGTTGCTTTAATACACATCAAAGCATTTGTTGACCACCATTTTGTAACCTGTTGGAGGTTGCATATCTATTTGCAAGAGTGTCTTTGTTTTCATACACTTGCTAAGGAGGAGTATTTGATGACAATTCTGGAATATTTTTTCTTATTTCTCCATAAAAGACGTGACATTCATTATAAGTGCCTTGCTGAGGGGCTTCTAATTAGTTCACACAACATTTTTCATAGAGAAAATTATCACAGAATTATCATCAAATATTCATTAACCCTTGTCCTGCTGAACCCTTATATACCCTGCCTTTGCAAACAGTGTAGATCCAGATGATCTGGATCTTCACTGTTTGTCACTCAGTATATGAATTTATATCAAAAACCTGGATCAAGTTATCTGATTGGCTGAAAATTGGAAGTGGGTGTGGAATCTTAATTTATTCAGCATGACAAGAGTTAACAATTCCTTTGAGATAACATTTCTTACTCCTCCATAAAAACATGTTGTGGTGCTCAGCAGAAGCACCTTTCCAAGGCACTTCTAATGAGTACCAACATATATTATTTTATGGAGTGTTAGAGAAATTATCATAGAATTATCATCAAATACTCCTTAAGAAACCCTATGTTATACCTTTTCTTAGTCCGTAATAAAAACATATTTTGTGGTACTCATTAAAAGCACATCGCTGAGGCACTTCTAAAAAGCACCCACAACATATATTTCTATGGAGAACTGGAGGAAATTATGCCAGATTTATCAGCTAATACTCCTAAAGAAGTCCTGTGTATTTTGTTGCAGGTTACGAGGATTGTGATACAGAAAGGTTGGCGATGTCTTGATTGTACGGTGTGTGAGGGATGTGGTCAGCCGCATGATGAGGGGAGATTACTCCTTTGTGATGAATGTGATATAAGCTATCATACATACTGTCTCGATCCACCACTGGATCATGTTCCGAAAGGAACTTGGAAATGTAAATGGTAGGTCATAACAATAAAAGTATTGTTATTTTTTCAGATGGGTTTTCACCCTAGGTTCTTTCTTAAAAATAATTATTTCATAAAAAGCAGTGCTGCACATTATTAATAGCCGTGCATTAACCTGCGAAAAGCTGTGTATTAACAAGGCAATTCACGCGCTGTTAATGCATGGCTACTCAACTTTCAGTATGCTCATACCAGGGCCACAGAATTGCTGCGGTCATGAGATGTGTACTGCCCTGCCCCAGAACGAGCATAGTCCACGGAAATATCGTTCATGCGATATTGGTGAAAAGGCGAAACAAAATAATGAAAGAAATAACACAAAATGTAGCAAATGTTTTCAGTTTTTATGCAATAATAGTGATTGAACATGGTTTTTCAATGCATTAACATTCGCCAGGTCCCTTGGGAGGTGTTGAAAACCGTGGCCTTCGGCCTCGGTTTTCAACACCTCCCACGGAACCTGGCGAATGTTGATGCATGAAAAACCATGTTTGATCCCTATATTGTATTTACTCAAACATTTACTCCTTACACTGCTTAGGCCAGTGGGAATACTTTGGGAACATATTGTATTTTGTATAAAACTCAACTACAAAAGGCATCAGTTTTTCAAGAGATGAAACTCCAAAAGTTCTCAACATTTGTATCTCCCAACTGAAAGTCACAAGGTTCCAGATTTGAATCCTGTTGGAAGCTAAATTTAACTTACAACCGTATAGTGCTTCATTGCTCAGAGCATTTCATTATCACCCTTCTATCCTCTTGATATAACTTAAATACTGTTGAAAGGGATGTAAAACAAAATCATGATCATAAAAAATTACAGTAACCCTAACATTTAGCTCTTGGCTGGTGTGACTATGACTTGGACAGAATTCTCGTCTCATGTTAATTAATATTACAGGTGTGTGATGTGCTTGATATGTGGTTCCACAAATCCTGGGTTTGGTTGTCAGTGGCAACGTAATTACACGCACTGTGGGCCCTGCCACAGCAAGATCTCCTGTCCTGTATGTCGTATGAGGTATCAAGAAGATCAGTTGATCATACAGTGTGTTCAGTGTGACAGGTAAGAACTGAAGAAGTTAAATGGAATCAATACACCTTCAAGGGGAACAACTCTTCCAGAATTGTTTTTGCATAGGTCCACATGTACTAGAAAAGAAACACACTACAGAACTCTTCCTCTTTAAACAGCTGTTGAATGTAGATTTGGAGTGTTTGAAAACATGTAGTAGCAGATGTTTTTGTCGCACCTGCTTTAGCATGGGCGACTTAGGCGTGCAAGTTTCCATCCGTCAGTTTGTCTTTCCGTCAACATTTACCCTGGGTGTCTTGTGAGCGCAACTCCTCTTGCAGTTTTGTACAGTTTTGAATATGTTTTCTTCATGGTATGAAGATGTGCATATGATTTGGATGTAATTGTTTGATTATTTTTTGTCACTTTTTCCACATTGTGAACAGTCATTTTTATCGCACCTGCTTGTAGCAGGGTGCGATATAGGCGTCCGATTTTCTGTCCGTCCGTCCGTCTGTCAACATTTATGTCGACGTTCGACATTTATGTCAAAGTTAGTATTCTAATCAACTACAAGACTAAACAACCATCAAACCTTGCATGAAACATCTCCCTGACCTCCTGACTTTGCAACATAGGCGTCCGCTTTTCCGTATGTCTGTCCATTCGTCTGTCCATCTGTCAACATTTATGTCGAAGTTCGACATTTATGTCAAAGTTAGTATTTTAATCAACTACAAGACTAAACAACCATCAAACCTTGCATGAAACATCTCCCTGACCTCCTGACTTTGCGATACAGGTGCCCACTTTTCCATTCGTCTGTCTGTTTGTCTGTCCGTCTGTCCGTCACTTAACAGTTCTGTTATGTCGAAGTTCGACATTTATGTCAAAGTTGGTATTCTAATCAACTACAAGACTAAACAACCATCAAACCTTGTATGAAATATCTCCCTGACCTCCTGACTTTGCGACATAGGTGCCCGCTTTTCCATTCGTCTGTCCGTTCGTCCGTCCGTCTGTCTCTTAACAGTTCTGTTATGTCGAAGTTCGACATTTACGTCAAAGTTAGTATTCTAATCAACTACAATTCTACAACAACCATCATTCCTTGCATGACACATCTCCCTGACCTCCTGACTTGGCAGGTATGTTGACCCAGTGACCTTGACCTATATTTTGCGCTCCATTGACTTTGACACAATTTACGTTGACATTCCAGATCTTCTCAACTATAAGGCATACAACTACCAAACCTTGCATAGTGCTTCTTCTAGATGTACAGACTTGGCAGATACCTTGACCCGGTGACCTTGACCTATATTTTGCGCTCCAGTGACTTCGACATATTTTGCGTCGACGTTCGATATCTCCTCAACTATAAGGCCTACAACCATCAAACCTTGCAAAGTGCTTCTCCTCAATGTACTGACTTAGCAGATACCTTGACCTGGTGACCTTGACCTATATTTTGGCTGCAGTGACTTTGACATAATTTACATCAACGTTCCAGATCTTCTCAAGTGTAAGACCTCTAGCCACCAAACCTTGCATAGTGCTTCTCCTATATGTACTGACTTGGCAGGTATCTTGACCCGGTGACCTTGACCTATATTTTGAGCTCCAGTGCCTTTTACACATTTTACGTCAACGTTCAATATCTCCTCAACTATAAGGCCTACAACCATCAAACCTTGCATAGTGCTTCTCCTCAATGTACGGACTCTGCAGGTACCTTGACTGGGTGACCTTGACCTATATTTCACGCTCCATTGACTTTTACACCTTTTAGGTCACCCTTCCATATGTCCTCAACTGTAAGGCCTTCAACCACCAAACCTTATATAGCACTTCTTCTCGATGTACTGACTCGACAGGTACCTTTGACCTGGTGACCTTGACCTATATTGTGCACTCCAGTGACTTCGACACATTTTATATTGATGTTCGGTATCTCCTCAAATAAGAACTACAACCACTAAACCTTGCATAGTGCTTCACCTCATTGCCCTGGCTTGGCAGGTACCTTGACCCAGTGACCTTGACCTATATTTGACACATTTTACATTGATGTTTGATAACTCCTCAACTATAAGGCCTACAACCACCATACCTTGCATTGTGCTTCTCCTTGATGTACTGAATTAGCAGGTACCTTGACCCGTGACCTTGACCTATATTTCATGCTCCAGTGACTTTTACACATTTTACGTCAACGTTCCATTGTCATCATTGGGCTGTATGATAGGAAAAGTCAGTGCTGAAGATATAGCCATTAGAGGGAATGGGACTGGCCTGGACTATATGTGCCCCACTAGGCACTTTGTCTACATTTTTTTTCAACCCAGTTTTCCAAGTAAGCACTGCTAAGAATGAAATAAACTTATTTAATAACCACATTCTGATTGAGGCTCCTGTGACTTTTGCGCCAGCAGGTGCGATGACGCCTTCCGCGGAATTCTTGTTTCACCTCAATATATAGACCGTGGGTATCTCTTGTGAGCGCAACTCCTCTTACAGTTTTATACTGATTGTTTTGAAACTTTGCATGTGTTTTCTTCATGGTATGAGGATGTGCATGTGGTTTGGGTATAATTGTTAGAACATTTTTTTGTCACTTTTTCCAAATTGTGAACTTAGTCATTTTTCACCCCCCAGTATATAAACAATGGGTACTTCTTGTGAGCGCAACTCCTCTTACAGTTTTGTACCGATCGTTTTGAAACTTTGCATGTGTTTTCTTCATGGTATGAGGATGTGCATGTGGTTTGGATATAATTGTTAGATTATTTTTTGTCACTTTTTCCACATTGTGGAACTTAGTCATTTTTCACCCTTTATATATAAACAGTGGGTACCTCTTGTGAGCGCAACTCCTCTTACAGTTTTGTACCGATTATTATGAAACTTTGCATGCGTTTTCTTCATGGTATGAGGATATGCATGTGGTTTAGATGTAATTGTTAGATTATTTTTTTTTACTTTTTTCCACATTGTGAACTTCGTCCTTTTTCACCCTCAATATATAGGCAGTGGGTACCTCTTGAGCACAACTCCTCATACAATTTTATACTAATCTTTTTGCAACTTTGCATATGTTTTCTCCATAGTCTGAAGATGTGCATGTGCTTTTCTTATAATCCTTGCCTTATTATTTGTCATTTTTTTTGTACTTTTTGAACTTTGTCATTTTCTGACCTCAGATGTATAGACAGTGGGTACCTTGTGATTGCAACTTTTCATACAATTTTAAACCGGTCTTTTTGAAACTTTGCACATGTTTTCTCCCGCATCTGCAGATGTGCACGTGGTTTGGATATGATTTTTAAATTTATTTTTGTCACTTTTTCCACTTTAACTTTGTCATTTTCTGAACCGCAGATTGTATGAAACTGTACAGACTGTGGGTACTTTTTGAGCCCAATTTCTCATGCATCATATGAGAAAATGCATATGCTTTCAATGAAATTCCTATATTCATATAATCCTTGTCTTTAATTTTTGTCACTTTTCCAACTAAGCACTGCTAAGAATGAAATAAATTTATTTAATAACCAGGTTCTGATTGTGGCCCCTGTGACTTTTGCCCCAACAGTGCGATGCCGCCTTCCGCGGAATTCTGGTTGTTTTCAGGCAGTTCAATAAAAATTATTACATTTTGCCGGCCTCGGTGGCTCAGTTGGATGCGCGTCCGACATGAGACCAGGAGGTCGTGGTTCGACCCCCGCCGAGATTGGCAACTTTCTTTCGTGGAGATTGATCATGAAATATTTTCTACGGTCATTCTCTCCCTTCCGCTGATTCAAGAAGGGCAGTTGTCAGTTTCTGGCGAAAGAATGTGCACAATACTAGTTAACCGCTTAAGAGTACTAAGCCTGCCTAGTAAACGTATGGTTAGGTAAACTGACCATGCTGGACATGACCCCATTGGGTTGACTGGATCATAAAACCTCAACACAAACAAATTACGTTTTAAAACTTTGATTATCTAGAGGTGAAACATACAAAGCCTAATTGCATAGAGCCATTCATTATTACCCATTCACTATATCAATATAACATAATGTTGAAAGATATGTATAATACCAAATCATCTTCATTATAGTTATTTAAAATTAAATAAATTGATCAAAATATTTAAACTCGCAATATTTAATTGCAGATGGTTGCATGCATTCTGTGATGGAATACATAATGAAGATGATGCAGAAAAGGCAGCAGACTTTGGTTATCATTGTTTCTTCTGTCGACCTCGCACCGGCCAGCCAGGACCTTGTAAGTAAAATGTTTCAACGGGAAGGACAGTGGGCTAGGAAGGAGAGTAAGCATTATGATGTCTGAACTGATCAGCTAGTCTGACAGTGAGCTTAATCTCAGAATTGTTTGATTAATCATTTGTTCATGTGAAAAAAAAAAAAGTGGAGTAAAATGAGAGGTATTATCAAATTGGACAGAACTGTAAAATGACGCGCATCCATTTGTTGGCTGTGGTTGGGTGAGACAAAAGTGTCATATATCTTACATCACTGGGGCGTCCAAGTGATACTGGCTTACAGTGTGACAAGGCCTGCTATCCTTGCAGCAGGTAAAGGTAGAGGGGGAATATTTTTGTTTTTTCTGTTTCTTTGCTTTCATTTAGTTTCCTTTCTCTCCTGTCCCTCTGTTTCATCTCCTCTACTTTCTTCTATCTCTCTTCTCCCTTTCTCTGGGAGACAACACAAAATGACCTACAAGGGTTGATGTGTCGTTAAACCCCACCACAAACAAAATGACCCACAAGGGTTGATGTGTCGTTAAACCCCACCACAAACAAACAAATATCCTTTAGTTGATGAGTACTGTATTTACCCTAAATATACTTGTCCTAATACGTGAACAAGTGCCTATTACTATTTTACTTAAATATAAATTTATGGAGCAATATTCTGGTCATTTTAGTTTTCTTGTCACAAGTAGGTTTAGATTAGTTAGGAATTGTCAACTTTGTTAACAGCCAGCAGGAATATTCAGCGCTAATTAACTGATTCAGCAGTAAAGACCCAACAGTAGGAGAGGAGTAAATGTATTATTGGGTTAACTGATTCAGCAGTAAAGACCCAACAGTAGGAGAGGAGTAAATGTATTATTGGGTTAACTGATTCAGCAGTAAAGACCCACTGATTCAGCAGTAAAGACCCAACAGTAGGAGAGGAGTAAATGTATTATTGGGTTAACTGATTCAGCAGTAAAGACTCAACAATAGGAGGGGAGTAAATGTATTATTGGGTTAACTGATTCAGCAGTAAAGACCAAACAATAGGAGAGGAGTAAATGTATTATTGGGTTAACTGATTCAGCAGTAAAGACCCAACAATAGGAGAGGAGTAAATGTATTATTGGGTTAACTGATTCAGCAGTAAAGACCCAACAGCAGGAGAGGAGTAAATATATTAGAATTACCTCATGTTTGGGTACTTATGATACTATATTTACCCATTATATTCAGACAAATATGATTGAACAAAGAGGATAGGCTCAGATGAGATACTGCAGAATACCACTTTTCAAGCACTTTTTAGACATATGAGTAAAATGGACGTTGAAATGTTAGGACAAGTAGCATAAGGAGTTCAGGTGTCCGAATACTTAGGGTTAATATGGTAGTGGTCTTGTCAGTGGGACACTAAAGTTATTGTTATACCCCGACATACGAAGTATATCGAGGGGTATATAGTTTTTGGTTTTCCTTTCATTTGTTCGTACGTAGGTTCATTCATTCATCTTTCCATCATGTTCATGGAACTAGGGTCAAAGTTTTTACATCAAAGTTTATAAGACCTTACAGTATAAAGACCCTTTGATGGATTTTATTATAGCCCTGCTTTGAAAAAGTGGGGCTATACTGGATTTGTCATGTCCTTCCGTGATTCTGTGACTGCAAAATTAAAATGCATTTTGCTTAATAAATTTTAAGTTTGTGGGCCTACTTCAATGAAACTTATACTACACTTGGTCTGTAAGGTAAGTAAGGTGTAGTCACAGAAAAGTGGCCAAGGGCCCATAACTCTTGAGTTATATCCCTTGGTAGGTTTTCAAAACTTAAAATGCATTCTGCTAAATAACTTTTATGTTTGTGGTCCTACTTCAATGAACCTTAAACTACACTTGGTCTCTAAGGTAAGGAAGGTATAGTGGCAGAATGGTGGCCAAGGGCCCATAACTCTTGGAGTTATGTCCCTTAATAGGTTTTCAAATTTTGCCATTCTTGAAAATTTTTGTAACAGATTTTCTCAGGAACTATGAAAGCTAGAAAGCTGAAAGTTCCTAAAAACATGGACAATGACTGAATGTATCGTGTATACCGGAATACCGGCCAAGGGTCCATAACTCTTGGAGTTATGTCCCTTGGTAGGTCAGTAACATATTATAGTGGTCCTACTTCAATGAAACCTATACCATTGGCAGAACGATGGCCAAGGGCCCATAACTCATGGAGTTATGTCCCTTGGAAGGTTTTCAAATTTTGCCATTCTTGAAAATTTTTGTAACAGATTTCTCTGATCCTAAGAAAGCTAGAAAGCTGAAAGTTTGTATAAATATGTATAATGACTGGATGTATTGTGTATACGGGAATAGGGGCAAGGCTCCATAACTCTTGGAGTTCTGTCCCTTGGTAGGTTTTCATTTTCAAATTTTGCCATTCTTGAAAATTTTCGTAAGAGATTTCTCAGAACTAAGAAAGCCAAAAAGCTGAAAGTTAGTCTGAACATGAACAATGACTGGATGTATCGTGTATACCAGAATAAGGGTCAAGGGTCCATAACTCTTGGAGTTATGTCCCTTGGAAACTGCTGCTTATTCATCCTATCTTTCTCTCCAATTTTTAAACATCAAAATTTTTCAGCAGACTTGTGTCTTTCTCCTCTGATGGCACTGTAGTGGGGCTATACTCAGATCCTCTGACAGCTCTAAATTATATTTGGCATGATGGTAGATATAGGTCTAATTTTTTTCAGCGCCATCTCCAAGCTAGGGCATGGCTTTGAGGTCAAGGTATCAAACTTAGATTTTACATACAAAATGTCAAAGTTTTCGCTTATATTATAAAGACTTCTATTTCATTGGTATTTGTTATGGTGATAGTTATAGGTCTTAAGTTTTATTTAGCATGATCTTTGCACCTGTACTTACCTTTGAGACCAAGGTCATGGGTCTCAGACAATGTGTGACTAAATTCTTTCAATGTTGTATTAATATAGCATATAATTGCCATCTCCAGAGTCAAAGCTACATACTTTAAGCTTTTTAAAAAGAGGTGGAAGCACTAGTTGGGGGTATACTTGCCCCCACAGGGCACTTTGTCTAATTTGTGAATGAAATAAAAGAAACAACTTACCCTTCAGGTTGAAAATAAGCATCATTCTGTGGGCTGTGTGAGAAGATAGACTGAGCTGAGCATGTATATTCTGCAAGATTCTGTTCCAATGCCTGGCAGGTCATGTACTGTTCCAAGGACTGGCAGGTCATGTACTGATCCAAGGACTGGCAGGTCATGTACTGTTCCAAGGACTGGCAGGTCTTCAACTATAGCTGCAGATAAAAGGGGTAGCCAGATAAATATTTTTCTTGTTTGTCCTGGAAATGTGGGTACCCATTAGAGTGCACACAACACAAGTTTTCATGGAGAAATAAGGAAAATGTCAATATTATTTGGTTAAAAAAAAGTGCCTTATCTGAAGCTTTGTTCATCTATCATAGCTTAGATAAGGGGAGTAGTCAGAAGAGACTAGTTCTGTTGTTTTTGCATCAGAACAGGTCTTATCATACTCACTGGATTTGTCTTGGTGAGATGATTCCAGTGAGTAGCCACAAATATGCCTTGGTGCAAAAATTATACTTAATTACTGTCAGTTGTTACCTTAGCTGTAGCTCTGGGGTTCGCCAGTTAAATTAATAAAAAGTATCTTTTTTATTCTTGTAATAATCTCTTACAGTGCCACCAGCACCTCTTCCACCATCTCCGCCCTTGATAGAAAAATATCTTCCATTACCGTTACCACTTCCACCTCCTCCAGTTAAGGAACCGGAACCTCCACGGTTCTACATGGTTGATGGAGTCCTTCTGTCCACTGCTGGTCGGAGTCTGATTGAGAGTATTAGGATGGAAGCGCCAAAAATAAAACGTCACAGACGATGGGGCAAGAAGCCGGAGGGCTGGGATGACAAGAGAGGTGAGATAGAAAAGAAAATGGAGGAGATCATGGCAGAACGACGAGTATCCCAGGATACTGAAACTACCATGTCAGCTCCGATCATTTCACGCATGCTGTCCATAGGCTCAGTCGATGATGATGAAAAAGGTATCTTTTTAACCTCTACATATGATTTTGCCTACTCAGGAGAAAAAGTTTGTATCGGTATTTCTTTAAATTCTGTATTTGCTCTAGATAAGATAAGTATCTGGATAAACATTTTTCTCAGTTCTCCACAAAATATGTTCTGGGTACTCAGTGGAATCACCTTGCTGAGATGATTCAGTGAGTACCCACTACCTATAGTCAACAGAGAAATAAGAAAAAAATATCAGTAATTTTTAGTTGAAAAAAGCACCTTATCTGTATACTCAGTGTTTAAAATTGGAGTATTATTGTCAGTTTAATTCAGATCGAGTAATATGTTTTTTGTTGTTTTTTTCCTCATGTATCTGCGGTTTTTTTTTGTTTGTTTTTTTCCAATTCCTATGTTTTAAATGATAGTTAAGACTGAACTGAACATGTGATTTTGGTATTTTTATCAGATTATTTTATCTACTTTATGGTGTACAGTTTAACCAGAGAGTTTTAATGAAACTTTGCAGCCTTCCTCTGTTCATCCTTAGGATTTGCCCAAAGGAGGGGTGGGGGGAGGGGTTTAAGGGGCTGTAACAAGGCTTTGGTATTAAATTCACTTGTTTATAGTTAATACTTGTAATGTATTTCATGCTTGCTCTGATGTGCAGTTTTAATATTTGTGCTGTTTTGATTCAGTGAAAATTCAGAAACGGAATGGAAATCAGAGTAAGCCTGTTACCATCTAGATCTGCACTTTCTGCAATGGTACTTGTCATAGTCTGCAGGGTGGAAATATTTTATATTTTAGAATCAGAAGATTTCAAATCTCCAGATGAGGGTGGTTCTGAAGAGCTTGGTCCCACATCTAGTGATCCTCAGGTCAGACAGAATCTAGAAGCTCAGGCCATGGCATTACTAGCTGAGGAAAAGAAACAGAAGAAAAAGCGAAATACCAGCAGAATAGGTATAGTCTGATTTCCTTGTTGGGTTTACTGTTTTAATGCTTACCATGGTGGGTAAAAATAGCAGCAGACAACATTTTGAAATATTTTTCTTATTTTTCTTAGAAAACAGGATTTTACATTTTATGCCAAATGTCTTGCATGAAATGTCAAATCCTATTTTCAGGGAAAAATAAAGAAATATCAATTTTTTGTCTGCTGAATCTGCCCATTGCATGGTATAAAGTGTTTGTCTATATGAGCTGCTTGGATTAAAAAGCAACATTTTAGCATATCTGATCTCAAGGATGAGACTTAACCTTTACCACTCTCTGGGCTAACTCAGCAGACAACAAATTGGTGATATTTTTCTTATTTTTCCCAGAAAACAGGATTTGACTTTTCATGCAAATTGTCTCCGAGACAATTTGCATGAAATGTCTGATCCTGTTTTCTGGGAAAAATAAGAAAAAAATATACTTCAAAATGTCGTCTGCTGAAAATTTTACCCAGAGTGCTAAGCATTCTTGTAAGTAACCGATTTGATTAAAGCTTCAAAGCTTCTTTGATAATTGACTTTCATATATTTTCAAGTCTATGAATATATATGACATATAGTGTCATGTGCAGGAGATGAAAGCCAAGATCATATCAACATTTTTGCAATCTGATAGGGCCTTTGCTCCTACACTTATAATACTGAAGAATATATTAATGAAGAGAGAAGGTCTTGAGTAGACTGGGCAGATCTGAGTGACTCACATACGTTACTAGGACCTTTTTCTTACATTACATACCATTTAAGGTGCACATACAGAAAAGGGGATCATTGCAATATATATTTCATAGCCCAGTGATTTTCTTATATCTCTGACTATTTCACGTCTAAGTGTCATATTTATAGATAATGACAGAGTGTTACCCAAACTTCGACCGCAGAGTAAATATAAATCAGCATATATTTCATGGTCTAGTGATTTTGCTTAATATCTTCTAGATTATTTAATGGATTAACATCATAGTACAATGGATCCATGTGACACATCAGATTGACCTCTCAAGTATATGTAGGTCAGTGACCTATATTTTATAGTCAACAATTTTGCTTCATGTGTTGAAGACTATATACTTGAGAAAAGTTGTACTTGGAATGATAGATTAGTATCACTCAGAGATTGACCTTGTAAACTAAATGTGGGTCACTGACCTATATTTCATGGTCCATTGTTTTTGCCTTATATCATTTTCATTGACTTAAAAATATTTTATAATTAAGAAATGCCGCACTTGCTGTAGTACTATGAAGTTGAAGTTTGGTATGCTACTTACCCAGACCTAAACCTTCAACTCTGTGCTAGAGTTGCCCCTGGGTCATGCCCTGGGGTGGGGCTAGAGTCAAAATGTATAATAGACCAGATTGAGCATTTGAAAAATAGCTGTTAAAATTTATGCATCCAGATGTTGTTGCTATATGGAGAAAGACCAAAGAGAGGGGGCATTGTGTACTTTGGACATGTGTCTAGTTTCTTTTTTGTTTTGTGTGATATATTTTTGGCTTCATTTAAAAAGAATATTCATCTTCATTAGTTTAATAGTTATGCTCCATTAAAACAGATTCTGCATTCTCATTTAAATGGACAGATGAAGACAGTTTTGATGATTCATAGAATATATGAGCTAACGCAGCGTTTCCTGCAAGATTGCATGTGCGCCCAGGGAGAACTCAAGATAAGCCTATGTAGCTGCACATACTGATCAGTCTTCATTGTCCGCCTGAAGATGCTTTGGATCCTTGGCTACCCACAGACTGCCCTGCAAAGACTGATCAGACTGTGTAGATGTGCGGGCTGATCTGAGTCTTCACAGGGTGCACTTGCAATCTTGTTGGAATTGCTGTGTCTAATAAACCTTACATGGAGAAATAAGAAATATTGTTTTTCACAGGTGTTGGGGGTTTTGTCGTTAAACCTCGATTCAAGCCAAGAGCAAAACGGCAGCCTTCCTTGCTGAGTGATGGTTTAGAGGGGGAAGAGGGCCTCCCACGTCCTCCTTTGGAGGGGGAGGAGCCTTTCCCACTTATGCCAATGGTGGAAGAGAAGAAACAAGGGAAACGACGTCAGGGTTTAGGTCAAGGTAGACGGAAAAGTCAGCTACAGGAAAACTTTCCATCATACATGCAGGTTTGTGGAACTGCATACATACTGTATATGACAATGCTATTTTTTGGTTTGGCTGTATGATGAAAGTTCAGGAAGAGCTGTTGCACTGTTTTCGGTATTGGCTTTGGTATTAGTGACAGTGTTGGCATTGTCAGCAGCAACAGCAAATGTTTTACATTCAAGATTTTTAGTACTTGTCTTATCCAAATCCTTTTTTTTTTTTTTTTTTTTTTTTAGATTTACATGAAGTTCATATTTGGTAGATATTTCTCCAGAGTTTTATGAAGTACCAAATACTCTTTCATCACAAATCCCTACTGGTTTTCTAGGATGTGACAGAAGGGTACAGATTGATTTTCTCATGGTGCATTTCACATTCTTTGGGCAATGAAAGCATCTTTGTGCACTTGGACCATTGCTTGCCAAGCAAGCAACAGAAAACCATATACAAACCGTTAAGTGGTATGGGGAAAAATTCAATTTGCTTTTTGTATTGTTTGTCAAGATTTAATCTACACATTTAGGGTGATTGAGAAATTATATCTAACTGTTTCATGTGTTGTATTGTAGGAAGCCTTCTTTGGTAGAGAAGTCCTAGATAGAAGTAAAGATGCACCTATTGAGAGCTTAAAGGCGATGGAATCTGATGAGGAAAAATCTCCACTTCAAAGTCCGAAATCTCTTGAAGTTAAGGAAGAAAGTGAGATAGCAATAAGTTCTGAACCATTGCTACAACAGATATCAGAGAAACAGAAATTAGCAGCAGAGATGCCCAGTCATTCAGTATCACAGACGCCGGTACCGACAGAAACATCTGGCAATGATGAGGAAGACTTGGATATTGACATAGACATTGACATTGAGGATGAATTCATAAATATGTTTGGTAAGCAAATAAATGAATATTCACTTTCAAATCCCAATATTTTGTTTACATTCCTTTGACTACTGAACTGGAAATTGTGAAGTCCAGCACTGTAGTTTTATGGACATTAAATTTTGCTTAAGCAAAATTTAATGTCCATAAAACTACAGTGCTGTTTTTTTGTTTTTTTTTTGTTGTTTTGTTTTTTTCACTTAAAAAAAACTGTTACTTTATTTTTAAGTCAAGATATTGTTAGTCGTCTCTTAGCCCAATGGCTTATGGTTTCAGTACTTCCAGAGAGACAAGGTGAATGTTAATGCACAAATGAATCATGGTTGATCACTGTTACTGCATTTTTATACCCTGCCACATGATATTGGTGGAGTATTATGCTATACCCTATGGTGTCCATCCATCTGCACTTGTTTCTGAGCATTTCCTCCTACAGTTTTCATCAGTTTTTATCGGATTACAATGAAACTTGATGGACAGTTAGACCATGAGGTGGTACAACTCATATTGTTTGCGGTAACAGTACACCAAATTTTGACAGGAGTTATTAAGCTTTTATAACGATGCTGATTCAATGTCGAGGATTGAAGCCAGGTTACAGTACACCAAATTTTTATATGCTTTCAAGGTTACAGTAGACCAAATTGTTTTGGACTTGACTTTGTTTCTGGATAACTCGTACAATTTTCATAAGATTTGGTTGAAACATGGAGAACAGTTAGACTATGAGGTGATGCAGCACATATTGTTTCGAGGTTAAAGTGCACCAAATTATATATTGCTCTTTAAAGATTGTTAAAGCAGGATTTCATTTCCAACTCACTTCTATAGTTTTCATCTGATCAAGCTGTTATTTGTACGTTGTTGGATAGAAAGAAGATGTGGAGAGTTGCAGCCAGGTAACAGTACACCAAATTTTCATATTCTTTCATTGTTACAGTACGCCAAATTTTCATATTCTTTCATTGTTACAGTATGCCAAATTTTCATAGAGATATTTCTTATTAAAAGCATCCTCACTTGCTTTCAGACTAACTCTCCCTATAGTTTCCACCTGTACTATTTAAGATTATGACGATACAGCACATATTGTTTCGCGGTTACTGTACACCAATTTTTGATAAAAGTTCTTACACATCAAACACAGCCGTCTTCTCTACAAGGTATCATGCAGTGTCTGTGATGCTTGTGTTCATTGAAACATACAAAAATGAGAAAGAAATGCAGAGATTTGGTTTTACATAATTCAGTATTGTCACTTTTATTTTGAAAAGGGGATGAGCTGCTCCAAGAAGAAATGCAGTCAGCAGACGTCAGCAAACCCAAAGTACAGCAGGCGGAGAATGATAATCTCGACCTTCCCCACCTTGATAAACATATGGATATAGATTCCATGCTCTCTGAAGGTAAAACAAACTCATCTTGATAAACATATGGACATAGATTCCATGCTCTCTGAAGCTAAAACTAACTCACCTTGATAAACATATGGACATAGATTCCATATGCTCTCTGAAGCTAAAACTAACTCACCTTGATAAACATATGGACATAGATTCCATTCTCTCTGAAGCTAAAACTAACTCACCTTGATAAACATATGGACATAGATTCCATTCTCTCTGAAGCTAAAACTAACTCACCTTGAGACATACATTCCATTCTCTCTGAAGCTAAAACTAACTCACCTTGATAAACATATGGACATAGATTCCATTCTCTCTGAAGCTAAAACTAACTCACCTTGAGACATACATTCCATGCTCTCTGAAGCTAAAACTAACTCACCTTGATAAACATATGGACAAAGATTCCATGTTCTTTGAAGGTAAGACTAACTCATCTTGATAAATTTATGGACATAGATTCCATGCTCTCGGAAGGTAAAACAAACTCATCTTGATAAACATAAGTACATAGATTCCATGCTCTCTGAAGGTAAAACTAACTCTTGATAAACATATGGACATAGATTCCATGCTCTCTGAAGGTAAAACTAACTCACCTTGATAAACATATGGACATAGATTCCATGCTGTCTGAAGGTAAAACTAACACATCTTGATAAACATATGGACATAGATTCCATGCTCTTTGACGATAAGACTTACTCATCTTGATAAACATATGGACATAGATTCCATGCTCTTTGACGGTAAGACTTACTCATCTTGATAAACATATGGACATAGATTCCATACTCTCTGAAAGTAAAACTAATTTGTCTTGATAAACATATGGACATAGATTTCATGCTCTCTGAAGGTGAAACAAACTCATCTTGATAAACTTTAGGACATAGATTCCATGCTTTTGAAGTAAAACTAATGCATCTTGATAAACATATGGACATAGATTCCATGCTCTCTGAAGGTAAAACTAACATATTTGTTTGTCATTTCTGGAAAAACTATCTGCTTAATTCTAGATAAGGTGTTTTGTTTCTGAAAAAGTATTGATATTTTTCCCCCTTTTTTGTGGAGACATGTGGTACTCGCAGTGTTTTGCCAAAGCTGTGTCATTGCACCAATCCTGCAATTTTTACAGTTGTAACTGTATAAAAATGAACCGGGATGGGTAATTGGGTTGCCACAAAAAATAAAATGGTGGATTTATCAGTGCAGTCCTTTGTGATCAGTTCATTACTTTTCTGTCTCTGTGTTCATTCAGTTTAAGGGAGATAATCTCAGCCGGTAGGGGTTACTTCCTGCACAGGTAAAACACTAATTTCTCATTGTGAATCGTAACCATTCTGGCAAACAAATAACGAAGTTTGGCAAGGTCTGCAGCCACATAGTGTGTTTCTGCAGTAGAGTTTTTACAGTTGAGGCAGTAACTAACCAAACATCTATCACGCATCTTACCCACCAGATGAAAACAACTAAAATGATTGAGTAATAAAATGGTGAGCTGTTGCTGAAAATAAATATAGTCACTCTAAAAAAGAATGGACAGAGAAGTACATGACTTCTGTTGCACAGTGTCCTTTAAAAAATTTAAAATGTCCTCTTGAAAAACAGGAAGCATGTCACATCATGGTGTCTCTTACAATTCCTGACCTTGGCATAACACTGTTTCCATTAGAAGTGCATGGTGGACACACATTTGATGAGTTGCCTCAAGATAAGTTTTCATGGAGAAGTAAAGTTTGGACCACTGTGAAGATGTGTTGACTGATCACTATTATACATTTTCAGTCTAGAAATAGCGTAGAACATGTCCAGGAATAGCCACAATCACAGAACGTAGCATGCCAATCGAGGGTTGATCGCAAGACTGTAGCAAGTCAGATGGTTGTTTTTCCCAGTGCTTAATCTCCTCACTATGAAGGCGTTATGAAGATTACATTTCTTTCTGTTAACAATGGAAATTTAGGGGCCATTGCTCATATGAGCAATGGCACCTAAATTTGCATTGTTTAGAAAGGGGTCAAAGTTGCCCCTAAACAAAGATTTCAAAAATATGTTTGAGTTACTACAGTCTTGCGCTCAACCCTTGCAATGACACCAAGAGGAAGAGCAAACAAACCATGACAGACAGTATAGAAGCCACAAACCAAACAGATGCAAAGCAGCCAGCTCTCAGATTGAGTGTACCAACTAAGGCTGGCTAATCAGAGCTGAAAAGTTAATTGATTATTAGTCCTGCCAGTGTGATCGATAATCGATTAGTAATCTCTGAAGATTTGGTCATAATTTTACCTGTGTGTCCGAGCATGACTCTTACCGTATGTTGTACTTTAATGTATGTATTTGATCTGACAGGCCTGAGCAAACAGTGTAGACCCAGATGAGATGCCTGCAAATGCTGCGTCTCATCAGGGTCTACACTGTTTGCCACTCATTCAGCTATTTTAGACACAACATTGGGTAGTAAGTTGTACTTGTTCAAATTTTAGATTAAGTATAGTTAGGAGTTGAGATGTCTGAACACTAAGGGTAAATACGGTTAAGTAAGAGACATAGAAATCGAATGATAGACTATTAGCAAATCTGGTACGATAATCATTTTTGTGGAATTTATCGATCAATTTATCGATTATCCGATTAATTGTGCCAGCCTTAGTACCAACTATGAAGACCCACACTTCACTGTGAATATATCCTGGCTTCACTGGCTTCAAGTTGCCCTCCAACCATTTGGGTTTGTGAAGTTGATGGGTTGTCTGGTGTCTATACAGCAGAGCTACAAGTAACTTAAGAGGACTTGATGCTGTTGATTGATTCTCTGCTGTTTTTGCAAGGCAAACTTTTTTGACCTGTTTGCTGCCCTGTGAACCAAACCCCTTCTGAAAAAGGGTCTGCTTAAAAAGTAAAGACTGAGCAAATTCTTAACTTTTAGACAAGAACCCTTTAAGAAAGGGGGCAAAATAAATTTGATAAAGTTGACTCCCCTGAAAGTGTATCCATTCCCCTTAAGAAGACTCCAGTTTGCCATTTTAGCAGGATGGGTAGAAGTTCAACAGATTGGGAGACAGTGTTTCAACTGAAATAGTGTTGACTGGGACAATAAATCTTAACTGTTTGCAAATTAGACAAGACAGATTTTCTCATTTCCGTGTCTTGTTTTGACAGGACTTGCACAGATAGACAGCAAGACAGTCGAAGATATCTTCAAGGGTGTGTTGCAGGGTCCTGAAGGACAGACAGATGCTCAGGCACACCCACAGCCACCTCAGCCCCCACATGGACTACCTCCACAGCACCCACAACATCCTCAACACCAAGAACACCCTCCAGGTAAGAACATAATCAGTAGCATAGCTCCAGATAAAAGGGGGTAGCAGGAAAATATTTTTCTTATTTCTCCACAAAAATATATACATGTATTGTGGTACTCATTGGAAGTGCTGAGTACCACAACATAGTTTTTGTGGAGAAAAAAGACAACTATTAAGAATTTTTTGTTAAAAAAAAAGAAGCACCTTATCTGTAGCTATGATTGATACATTGTGGAA
This sequence comes from Anodontia alba, assembly GCA_964016985.1. Taxonomy (NCBI): domain Eukaryota; kingdom Metazoa; phylum Mollusca; class Bivalvia; order Lucinida; family Lucinidae; genus Anodontia; species Anodontia alba. The sequence goes on along the minus strand of OZ024831.1, from coordinate 80,618,281 downwards.
AACACTTGTCTGCTATTTAAAGAAAGAAGGTTATTGGAATCCCATTGAGCTGGACTACCGACATTCAAAACATGTTCTTATGACATTTGGGGACCACAGTCCCAAAGCTCCAGATACCACAAATATTTTTCTAAATTCTCCACAAAAACATATGCTGTGGGCTTCTAATGTGTGCCCACCACAGGTTTTTGGCAGAGAAATAAGAAAACCTTAGCATATTTTGATGAAGAAAGTACCTTGTCAAGCGATACATGTATGACTGTCTATTGGCATCCTATTCTACTTTGTTTCTAGGCAGTAACTTGTACAAAAGTATATTTACTCTCTTCATATTTCATAGTTTTTGAGGGTATGATCCTTGCTGAGTGTTGGTTTCATGTATCAATTTAAGAATGAACTCCTGATAAAAAAAAACTAAAATTTGGTTTATAAGCAATAATGTATGTTCTTACATTTGATTCAAACTTCATTCATGTGCTAGCTTAAGAGTTGAGCTCAGAAAACATTGACAAAGTCACTCTGACTTTAATAATAACAGTCCCTGATACACAGCATTGGTCACTGTACTATAATTTATGTGTTTAGGTTCAGTTGGAATGTAACATAAGAGACATTACAATTGGTTTCCATGTAATAATTTGGACAGTTATGGGATGGCCCCTAAATATTAAGGTTTTTGTGAAGATTCTGGCTCCCAGAATTAGGACTGACAGACAGACCTGAGCAAACAGACCTGACATATCTGTGATGATTTTGCTCCCTGGAATTAGGACAGGCAGACAGACATGAACAAACAGTGTACACCAAGATCAGATGGCACAGAATGTGGCATCTGATCTGAGTTTAAACTGCCACTCATCCAGCAGTTTTAGACACATCAGGTAATCAAATAGATTTTCAAATTTTAGGACAAGGATGGTAAGTTAAAAATTACACAAAGGCTCTGACAGGCATAACTGTACTATTAATCAACTATGATAATATTGCATTTATACAGCCAAAACATCCTGCCTTTTACAGATGACAAACAGGGCCAGTACAAAATAAATGTCCAATATGGAAAAAATCCTGTATTGGCCCTGTTTTTCTCGTATTGGCCCTATTGGTCATCCGCTTGAGTTTTGAAGTTATTACATAAAATCTTTTGATAGTACATGGTTCGATGGTACATGGACCATGTTCAGTAGTACAAGCTTTATGTATGAATGGTCCATGCGCCATGGTACATGGTCCATGGTCCATGTTAAATGGTACATGGTCCATATTAGCGGATACACAGTCCAATTGCCTGAAACGAACTAGTTTTGCCTACCTTATTGTAAAGCTCAGAAAATAATGTCCCTTTCCTATATTTACATCTGTTTTAGCACAATTTAAAGAGAAGAGATTTTGGTGCAATGTTGTCTTCTGCTCTTTGAGTTATTTAAGGAAAACGATGTCCATTTCACTACAATGGTGATGTCAATTTTAGTGTCAGTTGGCACTCTGGCTGTCAATCAGATGGGTAGTTTTGTGTCACAAATACAGTAATGTTCTAAATATTTGGACATAGTTATGTTTCCAATTAATACTATTAATTACAAATGTATTGGACATCTGTCATGATGTTAGTGACATCAATAATAAAAAACAGAATTTTAGTTAACAAAATTGTCATGAATCAAGTTATATGCCCTTCCCTAAGTTTTTATTATTATTGAAGTTAATTAATAAAATTGTCATTAACCAAGTAATTTCATATTGGCCCAGTTACAGGTCCTCTATCTGCTGTATTGGCCCTTGGCCTTTGGCTTTGGGCCAATACAGCAGACCTCGGACCTGTAACAGCCAATATGAAATTACTTGATTAATAAAATTAATACTATATAATTTTGATATACTGTTTGTGAAGATACCGTAATAACGCTAAGTAATGGTAGGCCTTTGCAAACAGTGTAGACTCAGATCAACTGATTATAGTGCTGTCATTAATTCTATCAATTTTTTCTCTGAACATTTTCTATATATCATTATTTTCAAAAGCAGATTTTATTTTTATCTGGTTACAGCATATCTACATTATAGTATTGATTATCAGGATGAGTTAACATAAACCGAATGACATTTTGTTATAATTAGTCACTGAAACATATCTTATGAATTTTATTTATTGCTGTTTTTTCTTACAGAAGTAAATTACCCAGTACCTCTACCGCCTGGTTCTCATCCTCCACCAGATCATCCCCTGCCACCACATCACCAGTTTCCTCCATTTCCTGGTCCTCTTGGGTAGGTGTTCATAGAATTCTAGATAAGATTCTACTTTTCCAAATTATACTGATGTAGTCATTAAAATTACCTCCCGGCCTCGATGGCTCAGTCGGATGCGCGTCCAACTGGTGATCAGGAGGTTGCGGGTCCGACCCCTGCCGAGGTCGGCAACATTCTTTGTGGAGATTGATCATGAAATATTTTCTATGGTCATTCTCTCCCTTCCGCTGATTCAAGAAGGGCAGTTGTCAGTTCCTGGCGAAAGAAAGTGCACAATACTGGTTAACCGCTAAGAGGACTAAGCCTGCCCAGTAAACGTGTGGTTAGGTAAACTGACGGCGCTCGAAACGACCCCATTTGGTTGACTGGGATGTAAAACCTCAACACAAACAAACAAATAAAATTACCTCACTCCTGTAATTGATGAGTACCAACAATGTATGTTTTTGTGGAGAAATCAGGAAAAATATTCAAGCAAACAAGACTTCAAAAGAAGTCCAAAACTGTTATTTTTTAGCAGTTTGTCTTAATCATTCATGTAGCTCCAAATAAGACATGTTTTAACTGAAAAGTGGATCTTTGTTATTTCTTCATGCTAATATATGTTGGGGACTCATTGGAAGCATTTCACAGAGATGTTTCTAATGAGTACCTACATGAAACATTTTTTGTAGAGAAAATAACAGAAAATTACAATCTGAATTTCCAGTTTATCTGGTGTTATGCTTTTAGTACAAGTTAGAATATAGACATTTTATTCTTTTTGTTTTTAAATGGGCCACGTCAATTGAAAAAGTGCCTTTGAGCATGTCAAAATGTGCGAATTCAAGTCATCCTGCACATGTGCAGTCTCATCTGGGCATTTGCTCTCCATTGAAACATTCTATAGTATACAGTGATTTTGTTTGCCAACAGGAAAGGCCCTGATCAGACTGAACAGATGTGCAGGCTGATCTGGGATTTGCTGTCTGCTTTGGCCAAAGACACATTTTTGCATTGCACAGCCCAAATGGTCTTTTTCAAAGGTGGTCTCTTAACAAAGGATATGTTGTGGTCTCTTAACAAAGGATATGTTCAGCTGCATTATCCCATTTTGATGACTGCTGTAAAGTTAGCCAGTTTTAGGAAGATAGGATCTTGCTTGCATATTACTACATGTACTGACAATAGTCAAGCAGTTTTGATACAGTGATCTCTTCACTGACATTTTTGAATGCAAAGTTTGAAGGCCCAGATGTAGAATTTGCATAGTGTAAAATATAGACTGAGCTGTCCAGAGTGGGTGATGTACAGCCTGATCTTGGCCTTTAGTTTTAGTATATCTGTACATAGTTACAGATAAGGTGCTTTTTTCATGTGCAGAACTGTTATTTTTTTTTTATTTCTCCGTGGAAACATGTTGATTCATAGGTCTAGATAAGGATGGGTATCAGGTAAGTGGTTTTCTTATTTCTCGAGGAAAACATACGTTGTGGGTACTCATTAGAGGTGCCTCAGCCAGGCGCTTCTAATGAGTGCCCACAACATATGTTTTCCTTGAGAAATAAGACAAATATAGATACTTTTTGGTTGATAAAGGTGCCTAATCAAGGGCTATGCTATTGTGGATACTCATTAAAAACACCATGCTGAGTCATTTCAGATGAGTTCCCACAATGTATTTTTCTGTGGAGAAATAAGAAAAATGTTACATGGATATCCCTTTTATCTAGGTCTATGATTTATTTTTAGCTCGCCTGTACGAAGTACAAGGAGAGCTATTGTGGTCACCCCGGTCGTCCACGTTTGCGTTTGCGTTCCCGTTCCCGTCACACTGCGTTAAACTTTTTCAAATGCTTATATCTCAACAGTCACTCCTCACAGAGGCATCAAATTTGGAACTTAGGTACCTTGGAGGGTCTTCTGAGATTCCAAGAGAATAAACCCCTGGGTTCATGCCCCTGGGTGGGGCTAGGGGTCAGAATCTAGGACACCTTTGTAATACTGTGTTAAAGTTTTTCAAATTCTTATATCTTGACTTTCACTCCTCATAGAGCATTCATACTTAGAATTTGGGTACCTGGAGGAGTCTTCTGAGATTCCAAAAGAACATACCCCTGGGTTCATACCTTAGGGTGGGCCTTGGAGTGGGGCTAGGGGTCAAAATCTAGGACACATTTGTAAAATCTTATATGCCTACAGGTTATAGACACAACTGGTTATACATCAGCTAACTATGTGACATCGGTTTAAGTGTAAGAGAGTGAAGGTCATGGTGACCTACATTTTACGGTCAAGGTCACCTAGATTTCACGGTCCAGTGATTTTGCCTTATATCTTGAATACTATTTGTTGGATAAATGTCACACCTGGGATATTACTTCCATGTGACCCAATGAATGACCACTTACTATATCTAGGTTATTGTGACCTATATTTCATGGTTCAGTGATTTTGCCTTATATCTTGAATACTATTTGTTGGATAAATGTCACACCTGGGATATTACTTCCATGTGACCCAATGAATGACCACTTACTATATCTAGGTCATTGTACCTATATTTCATGGTTCAGTGATTTTGCCTTATATCTTGAATACTATTTGTTGGATAAATGTCACACCTGGGATATTAGTTCCTTGTGACCCGATTATTGACGTCAAAATTATCTCTGTTGGTGTGACCTATATTTCATGGTTCAGTGATTTTGCCGTATATCTTGAATACTATTTGTTGGATAAATGTCACACCTGGGATATTACTTCCATGTGACCCAATGAATGACCACTTACTATATCTAGGTCATTGTGACCTATATTTCATGGTTCAGTGATTTTGCCTTATATCTTGAATACTATTTGTTGGATAAATGTCACACCTGGGACATTAGTTCCTTGTGACCCGATTATTGATGTTAAAATATATCTCTGTTGGTGTGACCTATATTTCATGGTTCAGTGATTTTGCCTTATATCTTGAAAACTATTTGTTGGATAAATGTCACACCTGGGATATTAGTTCCTTGTGACCTGATTATTGACGTCAAAATATATCTCTTTTGGTGTGACCTATATTTCATGGTTCAGTGATTTTGCCTTATATCTTGAATACTATTTGTTGGATAAATGTCACACCTGGGATATTACTTCCATGTGACCCAATGAATGACCACTTACTATATCTAGGTCATTGTGACCTATATTTCATGGTTCAGTGATTTTGCCTTATATCTTGAATACTATTTGTTGGATAAATGTCACACCTGCGATATTAGTTCCTTGTGACCCGATTATTGACGTTAAAATATATCTCTGTTGGTGTGACCTATATTTCATGGTTCAGTGATTTTGCCTTATATCTTGAATACTATTTGTTGGATAAATGTCACACCTGAGATATTACTTCCATGTGACCCAATGAATGACCACTTACTATATCTAGGTCATTGTGACCTATATTTCATGGTTCAGTGATTTTGCCTTATATCTTGAATACTATTTGTTGGATAAATGTCACACCTGGGATATTAGTTCCTTGTGACCCGATTATTGACGTCAAAATATATCTCTGTTGGTGTGACCTATATTTCATGGTTCAGTGATTTTGCCTTATATCTTGAATACTATATGTTGGATAAATGTCACACCTGGGATATTAGTTCCATGTGACCCAATGAATGACCACTTACTATATCTAGGTCATTGTGACCTATATTTCATGCTTCAGTGATTTTGCCTTTTATTTTTATTACTATTTCATGAAGAATTGTCATACCTGGATTATTATATCTATGTGACAAAATGATTTACATACAAATACATCTAGGTCAGTGTGACCTATATTATATGGCTTAACGATAAAAATGTTACAATATAAAATGTACCCAGCAGGCGAGCTCGCTGTCCTACGACAGCTCTTGTTCTGTGTTCATCCTTTAGTTTGCAAACTTGTTAACCTTTCACTTTTCTTCTTCCAGAGGTCAGCACCCTCCATCTTTTGACCCAAACTTTCCTCCAAATTGGTCTCAAGCTCTCCCAGAAGATACCTCTGGGCAGGACTCAAGCAGGCGCAATATGCAGAAGTGGGAGTCAGATGAAGATCTTGGTCCAAATGCCACTATATCTCCGATCTTGTATTGTAACATGATCCATCCAGAACTGAAGCAGCAATATCCAGGTCAGTAGAGAACACGGCTTTATGAAATTCACATTATATGTACTTATTCTTTGTAGAAGAAAGAAAAGTTTTGGTAAGACTAAAATTCCACATATCCAGTTGGAGCAATTTATCTTTGGTACATAGTTTGAGCCAGCTGAATAAGGCTCACCATTAGCCTGCCATAACTACCAAAAGGAGTCGTAGTGGCATGTAATACTGGCTTACACCATGATGCCACCGCCAGCCCAGTGATCTGCGTGACAAATGCTCGCATCCATCCACCCTGTTAGAGTAAAATCCAAACTCATCAGTGAACATGACCAACTGTCACTGATTTTGCATCTCTAATATGCCGATGACCTTGTTATCATCGCTGAATCACTGGAGGAATGTGTCAGGAGGCTCTTGACTTGGAAAAAAGCAATGGAAAAGAAAGGACTGAGAGTAAATGCTGGAAAGACGAAGATCATGATCTGCGGTATGGGCCTGGACCTCCTGCAGAGTTCAGGCAAGTTTCCATGTGCCGTCTGTCGCACTGGAGTGGGCTGCAACATCATCTTCTGCAACGGCTGCAAGCACTGGGTGCACAAGAAATGCAGTAGGCTCAAGCGCTTGACAAAGGACCCTGACTACAGATGTACACGGTGCCAGGGAACTGCACGCCCCTTTACGGCAGACCACAGAGGGAACAAGTCAGACATGACAAGCTGGAGGTGGTAGCTTCCTTTTGCTACCTAAGAGGCATGCTCTCAGCAGCAGGTGGCTGTGAACTTTCAACCACAACACATGTGAAAACCGCCTGGAAGAAGTTCAAGGAGCTGCTACCAGTTCTCTCTCTTCATGCCATCTCTCTTTCAAAACACGTGGCCGTGTGTACAGCTCTTGAGTGTGGAGCTCAATGCTCCATGCCAGTGAGACTTGGCCATTGACAAAACCAAACTTCCAACATCTGCAGCGGAATGACAGGGCAATGATCAGACAGATCTGCAATGTCAGGCCGCAAGACATTGTCACCACCAGGTCCATAGAGCTACTTATGTGGCTTGGCATTGAGGATCTGGACCTCATTCTGAAGGAGAGAAGACTGCTGGTATGGACATGTGTAACGCGTGCAGCAAGCCAGCTATCTGGAAGGGGGCCCACTGATGTGGATGTTGCCCCTGTACCTGCACGTTAATCAAAAATCCGAATATGATGATATGATCATAGATGTTGTTGACACTGTTTAACATAATTCTGACAACATTTCACTGTCAGAATGCTGCCCCAGCATGGATGTCTTGCCATCAGTCCTGATTCACATAGACATCATCTGATAGTTGGACTGCTTAATCTACCCATCATCTACCTTACCAATAGCATTTCTGTGTTGACCTAGCCTCATTTACTGTTGTATGAGCACAGTTCAAACATTGTGCTGTCTCTCAATAGAACAGCCCTACCTCTATCATGCATACATCTTACTGATATATATCTGGCGTAAGCCAACCTGTTGTTGCAATGGCTTGCTTTTTATGTGTTTTGTTGTGCAATGCCATGGCTTTGCTTTGCAAGACTTTTATACATAACACAAGACAAAATATCTTTGATGTTCTTGATTTAGCTCACTGGACACATTTTGCATGGAGTCAGAGAAGATCATGTAATTTTTGTTGGCACTGCAAAATTGAGGAATAAAAAATAGATAAATAAAAAACAAATGACAATGTATTTCCACACCTACCAAACGAATGAATGCGTAACCGTCGGTTAAGAACGTGAAACAATTAGAGCGACATCGGTTAGGCATTGGATGACTCAAAAAAGGTAAACAAACTTTGCATTTTCTGTGTTTCATGAGCGATATAAATGTTTTGAGGAAATTATCTGAAAAACCAGAAATTACATTCAACCCCCTTACCCTCCCCCACCCCCTCCCCCCCCCACAAATTGATATCGGGGTCTGTGGAGTAAATCTCAGACCACCTACTTCATGCATATTGGCTGAACTATTTTTCGCATGCTGAAGGTGTACCAAAAGCCATAGAAAACGCGTGGAAATTCGTGGTGTTTATTATCCTTTACTGAATTTTGTGCTTTGCTAGAAGTTCAGTATATAATCACGCACACATGATAGACGCATGATCATTTATGTTATGGATATTTTGGTTGTCAATGCAGCATTGTTGAGAAATCGCCACGGTAAGGGTCGAAAATGAGTGGTTACGCATTAGAGCTTAAGTTTTGTTATTGTTTATATAGAGCTAATGTGTAACCATTCATTTTAGACCTTACCTTGGCAATTTCTCAACAATGCTGCATTGACAACCTAAATATCCATAGCACAAATAATCATATGTGTCTTTCGTGTGTGGTGATGATATGCGGAACTTCTAGCATAGCGCAAAATTAAGCAAAGGACAATAAACTGCATGAATGTCCACGTGTTTTCTATGGCTTTCAGTACACCTTCAGCACATGAAAAATAATTCAGCCAATATGTGTGCAGTAGGTAGTCTGAGATTTACTCTATAGATGCCAATATCAATGGGGGTTGAATGTAATTTCCAGTTTTTCAAATAATTTCCTCAAAACATTTATATCGCTCATGAAACACAAAAAATGCAAAGTTTGTTTACCTTTTTTTGAGTCATCAAATGCCTAACCGATGTTGCTCTAATTTTTCACGTTCTTAACCGATGGTTACGCATTCATTCGTTTGGTAGGTGTGTATTTCAGTTTATTATTTTTCATTGACAGTCAATATCCGTGTATGTTCTGATTTGCTGAATAAGCAGATTTCTGGTTCATTTAGCTTTGTGTTAAATAAAATTTATGAAAACAAAGCTGAGCTTAGAATAGTTTGTATTATACTTGCTTTATGATTTTTAGATTGGTCTGAGAGATCTAAGCAGATAGCAAAGATTTGGAGAAAACTTACTGCTGATGAGAAACAACCATACCTGGTATGAAGATTTTTAATTGTTATCTACTCTGTGTTGTACATTGTATGAACCATAGTTCCAGATGTAGCGGTAATTTAGATGATAATTTAGGATAATTTTTGTTTTTTTTTGCACTAAAACATATCTTGTAGGTACTCATTGGAACAAAACATATCTTGTAGGTACTCACTGGAACAAAACATATCTTGTAGGTTCTCACTAGAACAAAACATCTTGTAGGTACTGACTGGAACAAAACATATCTTGTAGGTACTCACTGGAATTGCTTTTCAGAGTGAATTGCAGTGCGTACCCACAAGATATGTTTTGGTGTTTTGGTGATAACTTCCTTTATCTGGCTGTATAATATACAGTGGGAAAGTTTGTAACATAAAATTCAAAGTGGTACATATCCTTGCAGTTTGTTCGCAGCGTAACTGTTTTATCCCTATGTGTCCATGTACATTTTGCTGACAACAAATTAGTGATATACTTCCTACTTTTCCTAAAGTTTGACGCTTCCTTTGAATTGTCTTCAAACAGTATTCACACGAAATATTTTAAAGCATAAATTAATATTTTAACCCTTAAAGCGCCAAGAAAATCTGCATCTGAAAATGTCGTCTGCTTATGTCGTCTGCTGCATCTTCTTGCAAACTTTTCAAACTTACATTTTGCATATAGGCAAACAGTATGGACCCAGATCAGACTGCTCCTAAAGGAGCAGTCTGATCTGGGGCCACACTGTTTGCAGCAATGACTTTTAAAGTAAATGGCAGAAGACAAAGCAGACGACAATTGTTATGATTGGCGCTTTAAGGGTTAACAGGAATGGATACACTTACAGAAAGTCCCATGTTGTCTCTTATAAAAAAAAAAGTGGAAAATCTTCTAAGTGTATTCTGGCTCCGTAATTCAGCTGGCAAAGAGGAAGTACCTGATCAGATGCAGTATCTGATCTATTGATTTTATGGAGAAATTATCCCATTGTAGACTGAATAGACTCCGCCACATTATATACTGGAAGAGTCCAATTTCAAGTTTAGGTATGCCCGGCTATGAGATTTAGATATTCCTAGAAAAAAATGGCTAAACTGTTTGCTAACAGTAGAGACCCTGATCAGATACTGCATTCTGCGGCATCTGATCTGAGCCTGCACTGTTTGCCAATTACCCCTTTAGGCATCTCCAGACTACAGTGGCTTAAGAAACCTATTTTCTGGATACCTTTCTGGAAATATTGGTTGAATAGCTTCAGATAAGAGGAGTAACCAGAAATTTATTTTTTCACAAAAATGTGGGTACTCATTAAAGTGCTTCAGTGAGGCATTTTAATGAGTACCACAGGGTAAGTTTTCATCAAGAAACCCTTCCAATGAGTACCCTAAGTTTTTATAGAGAAAAACCTTCCGCTGATTCAAGAAGGGCAGTTGTCAGTTTCTGGCGAAAGAATGTGCACAATACTGGTTAACCGCTTGGAGGACTAAGCCTGCCCAGTAAACGTGTGGTTAGGTAAACTGACCGCGCTCGACATGACCCCATTGGGTTGACTGGGCCGTAAAACCTCAACACAACAACTGTCTACAGAATAATAGGATCAGTACAGATAGTAATACTTTGTAGTGGGATGGAAGACAGTGTCCTTAGTATGTTGCATAGGCTCCGCCCTTGGATTGGCCTTGTGAGGCGTGTGTGACTTCGGGACGAAGTCAAGAGAGAGGGGGAGAAATGTAACGGTTATTGATATAGATCACTTGTTCAGCCGCGCTGTAGAAGCCGGCTTTTATGGCGACACTGGTAGAGTGATTGGCTTTTTTACGAAGTTAAGCAACGGAGATCGCGGTTAGTACCTGGAAGGGTGACCGCGGTGCTTGACTTCGTGGAAGACCCGGTTTCACGCTACATTGCAGCGGTGGGATGGACTGATTAAATTTTGGTGACCATGACCTAATTTTCAAGGTCTGCACAATATCTTGTGAACCAATGGTTGGATTCTTACCAAATTTTCATGGGTATATAATTGGGACATAACAAAGAACTGATTAAATTTTGGTGACCATTTTTCAAGGTCACAGCAGTAGAAAAACTGAATATTCCGTAGGGGGACATTTGTTTTCTGTGAAAACACTGTTGATTTCTCATTTACTCCAGAAAAGTGTTTTAAATTATATGTAAATTGTCTTCTAATTCAAGGGCAATTATGGTAAGGTATGCAAATTATGGTAAGGTGTCCAAATATTTTGGGTAAATATGTTTTTTATTTTTTAAAATAAATTTCAGCTGAAGGCAAGAAAGAACAGAGGCACATACAAGGCAAAGACTCAGGCAAAAGTGACACCAGAGAGACGCAAGAAGCAGGAGGCAGCTATGGGACAGATGGTGATGAGACCCGGAGATGTCTTCCCTAGTCCAGAAGGTATGAAACTTCTGTTTTACACAAAAGCATAGCCCCAGATTCTGTGCTTTTTTCAGCCAAAAAGTTTTCTTATTTCTCCATGAAAAAATATGTTGTGGGTACTCATTAGAAGCGCCTTGCCAAGGCCCTTCTAATGAGTAACTACAACATATTTTTTATGGAGAAATAAGAAAAAATATTTACCGGATACTCCTACTTATCTGGTGCTATGTAAAAGTTAACCATAGCTCCAGCCAAGGTAATAATTTAGGGGATAATTTATGGTCATTTTATCTATTATCTTTGCACTAAAATATATCTTGTTGCTACTTATTGAAATTGCCTCAGTGAGTACAAAAGCAACAAAATAAATCTTTTGGATACTCTTGTTATCTCATTTAAACCTTTCATTTGAAGAAAGGCCTGAAAAACTGCCTTCATTCTTCACCACATTGACACATGTAAATAAATAGCTTAATTTATTTCTGACACTTTTTCATGGAGAGGTTTTATGTCTGTTTCGGTAGTTATTTCAGTTACATTGGGCGAGCACTGGATATGTATCATAGTGCCAGATAAGGCATCCTCCATGTAATTGGAGCTATGATACATGCATGCCTCTGTACAGGTCTTCCTACATGGACCATCCATGTACATAGCTGCTGTCCATTTCTAAATACCAACCTCTCCACTTGATAGTCAACCTACGCAATGTTCAGTATGATCTTATTCTAATGGTCTGAACATTTTGGAGTGGTGATTCTTAGCTGCAGTCCTCACATTCCAAGTCAGGCATTTTAACAGTTAGGTCGGCAAGGCCTGGTTAACATTTTCTATCCTTTTGGGAAGGTATATAAAACTTTGTAATTTCAAAATGGTACACATGAAGTAGAATTATGACAGGCATGAGGTTTCATCTGTAAATAATGACCGTTAAGAATTCTGTTTGTTTAGTTTGTTCCAAAACTTTAGAAAACAAAAGGACAATGTGAAATTTTGGTCAAAATTTGTCTCTTAGAAGATCCTTTGTAATTCATTAAACTTAAGCAAATCAGCTTCAACTTGGCATCTTCAGGTCTTAAGTTTAGAATGAGTACTGAGAAGAGACTGACTGGCAATGCTATCCAATCGGGTTATAGAAAAAGTAACATTGAGAATAAAAATTCTTGGACAAATATCCTAGCTTCAGACAAGAGGGTTATCCAGATAAATATTGTTCTATTTCTCCATGAAAACATATGTTGGGGGTACTCATTAGAAGCAGTTGGTAATGAGTACCCACAGCATACATTTCATGGAGAAATAAGAAAAATGTCAGCTTTTTTTTTTTTTTTTTTTGATAAAAAATCATTATGTGGAGCAATGTAATATATCAATTGCATATTTACCAGGTCCTCCAGGAATGCAGAGTCCCATGCACCCAAGCCCTGGAGGTATGCAGAGCCCTATGAGACCTACAATGATGCCGGGCACACCAGAGGGACAGTCACCGAGCCACAGTCTGTCTGGGATGGCCGAGAGTCCTGGCCATCCTATGCCATTACCGGGATTCCAAGGCCCAGAACATGCATTCCAGAAGCAGCCTTCTTTAGGAGATCCTTTTGCTCACCCACCTCCTGGGTCTCGTCCTCAGGATCCATTTGGTATGCACCCGCCCACAACTAGAACACCCATGAGTGACCAGTTCCCCCAGCCTCCTGGAACACCTAGAGGTCCTGTCCCAGATCCTTATGGTCACTCTCCAACTGGAAGACTTCCCGACCCATACAGTCAGCCTCCGTCAACTCCCAGAGGCCCAGAGCATACTTCACCACATGAACAGTTCAGAAGTCCAGCCAAGGAGCCATATATGCATTCTCCGGGGGTGGGACCAGCTGCAGATCCCTTTATGCAGCCACCAGGAACTCCTCGCTCGCAGCCACAGCCTGGACCGAGACCACAGCTGCAGCACCATCCAACCTGGCCACAGGAAGGTGAGGCCTATGAAAGACCACCACAGACACCCTTTTCTGCACCACCAACACCAAGACCGATGGCACCACAAGCTGGGGCACCACCTGGTCCAGCTGGAATACGGCCACCACATGCCCTGAATCCAAGGTGGGTGATACTAGCTTCATTATTCTTTAGTTTCTATCTTTTATGAAGCTTATTTACCTTCACTACTTCTGTGATAGTGCTGTGTGGTAGAATTGAAATGTTTCTCTGTGACTCATAATAATGTAGTTGATAGTGTCTGGCCCTTTGTGATCATTGAGCCATTCAGTGAACTCTGAAAATTTATATGAGGATGAAGCCTAAGTGGCCAAAACTAGCTAGCCTGGTCCAGCAAATGTCAACACTTCGGCTGTTTTGTTTATTTGTGTGTGCTCATTACACTCATGGGACTTTCCTTTAGAATCCATTTATCTCACAGTCTGCAACCCTTCATTTAAATATTAGCAGACAACCCAGTGCTTTACATCCCATACAATTCATTCGAAATGTCGAGGCATATTTTTCTCAAAAAAAAAAAAAAATATATGTCTGCAAATTTTGTAGAGTTTTATGCACTTCACAAAACTTTTCTAAAGTTCCTTGTGTAATTTAGTTTAATTAAAGGAAAATGCTCACAAATAATAATCTGTTTAAAGTTAAAGACCTACATTAGCTGAGAAAATTGATGCAAATTTTATCAAAATCGGTCGAAAATTAAGAAAGTTATGGGTATTTGAAGATTTCAAACAAAGCTGTCATAGGCGCCGCCATTGTTGTGAGTTTGTGATGTCATTTGCTCCTAATTAAATATGCATAAACTGAATAACTCACATATCCAAAATCATCAAATGCTATCTTTCTGCATTATGTCTTCTTTGGTATAATAGCAACTTATTTCCCTAAAACTGCATTGTTTTCTGTCTAATAGAAAGTTTTATTGTCATTTTACAATTTTTCAGTACCTTATTAAATATTCAAAATGGGGGCACCCATGTTGACAATTACAAAAGCTAAAAACTCCAGTAACTTTGTCTTTCCTTGATGGAGTTTCATAAAACTTGCTCCAAAATGTTTGAGTTTGTAAATATCTTGAACATCAGACATACTGTATTTTGTGTGTCTTTCCCTTTAAGGATACATGAGACATTTTATGTTCCTTTGTACAGTTCTAAAATTATTCTGGAGCCCACAGTGTTTGTATTTTAAGATCAGAAGGTAGCTAGTAGGTACTTGCCTGAGAGTAGTCCCTCTGAAAATTCCCAAACCAGAGCTATGGAAAGAAGCAAACATTTTGGAATTACTTCACTATTTGTGGAACCACACTGATGTCTTGAGGGATTTACATTCTAATACCCCTGAACTAATAAAAGAGCAAACTGTACAGTCAACTTTCTGTTTATATTTTACACTCCATGTATTCTGGAGTATTTCCATTATTATTCATCTGCAATAATAAGACTACCTATGTACAAGAGTGTCTCCAGGCCCATCTTTTATGTCAGCTTATAGACATTTTTAAAAGTGATGCAATAGATTCAATCTGACAGTCATATTGCCAAACGGCTATGTTTGGATACCTGTCATTCGTTTATTTCTAAGTATTGCATTATGCCGTTTGAGCCAGGGCATAGCATTTCCTACAAGATTGCATATATGCCCAGCAAAGACCCAGATCAGCCTGCACATTTGCGCAGTCTGATCAGAGTGTTTTCTGTCCATTTGAAGGTACTTTGGATCCTTGGCTACTCACAGAGTGTCCCCCCTGCAAAGACATCAGATTGTGTAGGCTGATCTGAGTGCTGGATGCACATGCAAATGCTGTACCCTGGCTTATTTATCCCCTCACATGCCCATATCCTGGCATCATCAAACCAAATTTTCTAATTGTGTAATATTATATATCAGGGCCCGGTTGTTCAAAGCATCGTTAGCTTAACGAGCTCGTTAAGGGTCATTTCGTTAACTGTTTTAGCGGATTCAATATACACTATTCTGATATTTTTTGCTGAAAAAATGTGAAGCTTTTGCACTGCAGCTTCTCACATTTTTTCAGCAAAAAATTTCAACATATTTGCGTATCACTCGATGTAAATTTTAACGAATCGTTAACTAACGACGTCGTTAGCTTTGAACAACTGGGCCCAGTTGTGTTACAGAGGTGGGAAGTTATGTGCAGGAACCAAAAGTTTGAACACAGATGTTGATACTACCAAATAGATTTTTTTTCTTTTACCAGCTAAGCTTATCTAATATGCAGGTAACTTGCACTACATAGTATACAGGTATTTATAATTTCATTGCTTTAGAGAAAAGGGGTATCAGGTAAATATTTTTCTTACCCATGAAAAAATATGTGGTTGGGACTCATTAGAAGTGTCTCGGTGAGGAGCTTCTGAAGAGCACACACAACATATATTTTCATGGAGAAATAAGAAAAATCAATATCGGTAATTTATGGTTGAAAAAGTGTAAAATATGATAAAAATGGCTGCAGGAAAATACATACAAACATGATAATATATGTACACTCAGCTTAACACTTGTTTTTGGAGATAGCTTCTTTTCTCAACTTTTTACTAGTAGTATTTATCTTTCTTTGCAGATTTGTACGTCAGAGAAGTGAACCAGGTGGTGGAGCTGTGGCTGAAGATCCTTATGCATTCCCTCCATCAACTCCGGGCATGGAAGGTCCTCCCCATCCGGGGATAAGGATGAGTGTGGCCGATGCTTTTTCCATACCACCGGGCACTCCACAACCATCCAGAATGCCAGAAAGACAAATGTCTATGCCAGGTAAGGGAATTGATAATTTCTTTAGACTTTTTTTCAACTGAAAACTACTGATATTTAAGACATTTTTTTCAACTGAAAAATATTGAGATTTTTCTTATTTCAGAAATGTGCATTTTGAGGCAATTCTGATACGTACCAAGAGAGTAGATTTTCTTGGAGAAATACGAAAAATGTTTATCTAAATGTTGTCTTGCTATCCCTCTTATCTAGAGCTATGGAAGGAAATTATTCTCTCCACTACCCTCTAAAACTAGATAATTAATTCAAGTGAAAAATTGACTTACTACATATGTGAACAGCATAGACCATGACAAGCCTTTTCATGATATACTTGGTAGATTTTCTGCCACCTTCTACAAAGGTGGTAACTTCGGTGATTTTTTGTTTGCATTCTTATATATTGGTGCCCTTCTGAAATGGGTCTAATCTGAAAGGAGTGCTGGCCTCTGTGGCTCAGTGGAATGCTCATCCAATTGGTGATCAGGAGGTCATGGGTTAGATCCCCATTAACCATTCTTTCATGGAGATTGATCAGGAAATATTTTCTTTGGTCATTCTCTCCCTTCTGCTGATTCAAGATGGGCAGTTGTCAGTTTCCAGAGAAAGAATGTGCTTAAGTACTGGTAAACTGCTTAGAGGACTAATCCTGCCCAGGAAAAAGTGTGGTTAGGTAAACTGACTGCGCTCGACATGACCCTAATGGGTTGACAGGGCCTTAAACCTCACACAAACAAACAAAATCTCAAAGGAAAGAATTTACTCTCAAGAGGTGCGAAGTCTTTCCATTTAGAGAAGACCCTTTTCAGAAGGAAACCAAAAACATTCCTGTAAGAGTGAGCTGTCCTGAATGTGAACCCATTCCCTGTAAGAAGAAGTATCTGATGATAAGGCTGGGATAATTGTCACCTGTTCCCCATAAACACATTTCCTCATTAGCAGAGTGTTCTCAAAACAATTCAGATGAGTACTCACAGCATAGGTTTTTATGGAGAAATAAGAAAAATTGTCCTAGACTTATCACCAAATACTCTTTCTGAACAAGTCTTCTTGTTTTGATCTTTAACCCTTAAAGCACCAATCACAACTATTGTTGTCTGCTTTGTCTTCTGCTGGTTACTTTAAAAGTCACTTCTGCAAACATTGTGGACCCAGATCAGACTGCTCCTTTCGGAGCAGTCTGATCTGGGTCCACACTGTTTACCTGTATGCAAAAATAGGTTGGAAAAGTCTGCAAGAATATTTAGCAATTGACATAAACAGACGACATTTTCAGATGCAGTTTTTCTTGGCTCTTTAAGGGTTAAGGGGAATTTATTGTGGAAACATGAAACAAAATGAAGGACCAGTAACTTTTTGTGCGTGACATTTTATTGTTTGATCATCCAACCTCTCCCTATGATGAGCTACGTTAAGAGACTTGATAAACTTTCTGGAGAGATAATTCTTTCAAAAACGTTTTATCTTCCTTCTGATAAGGAGTCTACTCTAAAAGCTTACTATATAGGAAGCAAACAAGAAGCCACAAAAGTTATCTCCCTTGCAAAAATGGCAAGTATATTCAGTCATCTTTTAAAGTAGAATTAGGAAAAAAAAAAAAAAAAAAAAAGATTTTTTCATTCACTGTTGAAATAATTTGTACAGAAGAAAACGATAAACACATCTTTGAGGATGTTGTCAGTAGGACAGTCATGTAATAACTCTAGGCCTCATTATAGCTGCAGTTAAGAGGGGTTACCCACATAATATTTTTCTCATTTCTTGAGGAAAACATATCTTGTTTGACTTGTCATTAAACCCTAACACAACAAAACATATATTGTGGGTACTCGTGAGAAGCACTTCAGTGGTATGTCAAAAAATAAGAAAACTATCAATACTTTTCTGTTAAAAAAAATGCCACCTTTCCTTAAGCTAAGCCACATACATGGTCATAAATATTTCAGTTGAAGGTCAGATCCCACCAAACAGTATGGGACAGTTCAGACCTCCTTTCCGTCCTCCAGTACCCCATACTACCCAGAACATGATGAGACTGCCCACTGTACCTCAGGACCCATATAGCCAGCCACCAGCCACCCCTAGATCTGCAATGGAACATCCAATGGAGCCTCACCAGGGGATACGACCTCCCGAACCTTCTGTGGTAAGTTGATTTGTGTATTGAAGCACGCTTTATACATGTGTATATAGGTTGTATTTTTTTTTTTTTTTTTAGCTGTTACATTTTCAAGCTTTAAGAACAGAGTTTTAAATATTAAATGTAGTTAAAAACAAACAAATCCTACTGCAGCACACTGAATTTAGTTGGTTATGTTTATATAGTTTATTAGATGAATAAGAAGATTAATTCATTCAAATGCTAAATTCAAATACATATATGGTCTCTGCTTAATACTTACCTCACGATGGGCAAATTCAGCAGATGACAAATTGACGATATTTTTCTCTTTTCCAGAAAATAGGATTTTACATTTCATGCTGAGTAGACAATTTGCGTGAATTGTCAAATTGTTTTTCTAGAAAAAAAAAAGGAAAACTGTTCCTAAATGTTGTCTGCTGAAATGTTTGCTCAGCATGCTACTGTTAGTAGCTAAATTGTTTTTCATGTTTTGGTATGACAGACTATCTGATTCATTTGGAATTATCTCAGTGAGCTGCTTCTAAATGACTTATGTTTTATGGACAAATAAAATGTCCAACAATATATTTCTTAAAAACAGAATTTTGGTTTGTTAACCCTTAAACTGCCAATTACAACAATTGTCGTCTGCTTTGTTGTCTGCTTGTGATTTTAAAAGTCATTTTTGCAAACAGTGTGGACCCAGATCAGACTGCTCCTAGAGGAGCAGTCTGATCAGGGTCCATTCTGTTTGCCTATATGCATAAAATAGGTTTGAGAAGTTTGCAAGAATATTCAGCAGATGACATAAACAGACGACATTTTCGGGTGCAGGTTTTCTTGGCATTTTAAGGGTTAAAATTTTACTGTATTCGCACGAAATATTGGGACACATGAGCTCTTTACTATATTTGTTAAATTTGATCAAATTCATTTTATTTTACTCTCTACGGATTTTTCTAAACATTGCTAGATGAGTGGCAAACAATGTGGCATCTGATCTGAGTACACTGTTTGCTCAGCATGTGTCTCAGTACTTAGGGTTACTACGGTAATTCTACAAAGTAAGGGCCTGATCAACTTGGCACTCTTACTTATATATATCAAGTAAAAACTATACATGTATTGAAATATCTTGCACACCTCACAGTATACTTCACACTTGGTGACCTGGTTGCACTGATGCTCCTACATATTTACCTTAAATATTCAAGCTGTATTTACCCCCAGTATTCAGACACCTTAACTTCTTACCATACTTGTCCTAAAATTCGAACAAGTCGGTTTTATTACCTGTTAATGTGTCTAAAACTTGCTGAATGAGTGCAAACACTGGTGACGTTGATTAGATGTTGCATTCTGCTGTTTCTGATCAGGGTCTACACTGTTTGCTCAGGGCTCTCTGTCCAAATTATTGGAGTGAAAACAGTATTCTGAAAATACAGACAGACATGCCTGATCACACGTTGTAGACCCCGATCACACTTTTCCTACAGTTTGATGAAGGTTTTTGCTGCCATTCTGTCAACTTAAGCTAGATCAGCAGTTTGTCAAATAGACCTGTTGAAATTAGTGGACACGTATTGTAAGAAAGTATGATGTCCCATTAATAAGGGTGTTTAGTGTACTGTAACCCTTGAACCTGCTTTGGATGAAAATTAGCAGACATTTTAGATCAGTTGCTTTTGAAGTCTTAGAATATCTTTTTCTTAATCAAAAATTTCGGTGAAACACCAAGAGATGTTTTAAGGGAAAAAAAGTAACTTAAGAAATAAGAAAACTTGGCATTTGCTTAAAGTGAATGCATACACTTTCTGGGGAGGGAGGCAACTCTGTCACAATAGTTGTTGCCTCCCTAAAGGGTGTCTGCTATAAAAGGAAACAAAACTTTTCATGGAGAAATAAGAAAAACTATTAAGCCAATACCCATGAAATCTAGAATTATCACTAGGGAAAAGCAGTGGTCTTGATTAGACCATGCAAATGCATAGGCTGGTCTTGATATTTGCTGTTATTACATAGCTACAGATAAGAGGGGGTATCCAAATAATATTTTTCTTATTTCTCGACAAAAACATATGTTGTGGGTACTCATTAGAAGCGCCTCACCGAGGTGCCTCTAATGAGTACCCACAACATATGTTTTTGTTGAGAAATAAGAAAGATATCAGCATCTTTCGGATGAAAAAAGCGCCTTATCTGTTGCAGTGTGTTAATACAGTCATTTTTACACTAAATACTCAAGACACCTTAACTCCTAACCAGTCTTGTCCTAAAATTCCAACGTTCCATTGGTGATTTGCAATAGATATGTGTAAAAATTGCTAGATGAACAGCAGCCAGTGTAGACCCTGATTGATGCTATATCCTATAGTATCTGACCTGGGTCTACACTGGTTATGCAGATCTGTCTGCCCGAATGCCTGGGGTAAATATGGTATGTCAAGGCTGCTTTTTTCCAAGACACAGCTTTTTGTGCTTTTCTAATGAAGTAGTAGTTAGATCTTAATTAACATTAGACTTAATAGATCAGAATAGTATTTCATTTAATCTTTAGTGTCTGTGCAAAACCATCAGGTGATATTGAATTGTAAAATATTTTTCTGTGGATAAAGGGTTGACGTTTCATGTAGACAATTCACATGAAGTGGCTAACCATATATTCTGAGAAAAAATAAGAAAACTATTTCAAAATATCACCTGCTGTTATATAAATGAGGCAGTTAAAGTTTAAATACATGTATATAGTATCAAATGACTTCCTTTCTTTCATAACTGCCAATGGTGATGTTGTACAGAATATAAACTTCCCATTTTTGTTACCCTGTAGAACCAAGGAATTTAATATAGTAGTGTCTTCCTTGAACAGATGAGCTAAGCCTACGGTCTTTGGAGCATATGCGGGAAATGAAGTCTAAAATCAGTCTGGGTAGCCAGTCTGATTGGGCCTTCTATATCTTCTAATGATATCATTTAACACAATAGAAAATGCTCTAGATAGGTAGGGTAGCCACTTTCATTGTGGTTCGGTTGATAGAACAGCCGCTTTATGTCCGGGAGATTCTAGGTTTGATCCACGGCTTTTTCGCTTGGTACTCAGTATTAAGAAAGTAAACTGGTTGGCTCAGTGTCAGTATAATGTGACTGGGTGAAATATTTTGCGCTTCCTGCCCCATGCAGACAGTTATGATATGATTGAACAAACAAATGAGAAACTTTTTTGTTACTCATAAGGAACACCTCGGCAAGATGCTTCTAATGAGTACCCACAACTTTGATTTTTATGGAGAAATAAGTAAATATATTTATCTGCATACCCCAAGCACCTTAACCGTTACCACAATAGGCTAATTCAGCAGACTGCAAATTGATATTTTTCTTGTTTTTTTTTTTCCCAGAAAAGAGCCTTGACATTCCATGCAAACTGTAGGAGACAGTTTGCATGAAATGTCAAAGCCTATTTTCTGGAAAAAAATAAGAAAAATATCACAAAATGTCATCTGCTGAAATTTTTACCCAGCATACTAAACGTTAGCTGCAGCTATATGGTGGAAAATATTGGCTGTGATCAAAGTGCACTGATGTTCAGACTTATCAAGGTCATTACCATTGACGTATGCCCATGGACTTATTTGTTCTCACGCTATAGCTCAGGGCCCAGTTGTTCAAAACGTAGTTAGCTTAACGAGCTCGTTAAGGGTCATTTGGTTAACTGTTTTAGCGGATTCAATACACAATATTCTGATATTTTTTGCTGAAAAAATGTGAGTAGCTTTTGCAATGCAAAAGCTACTCACATTTTTTCAGCAAAAAATTTCAGAATATTTGCGTATCACTCTGTAAATTTTAACGAATCGTTAACTAACAACGTCGTTAGCTTTGAACAACTGGACCCAGATATATATTGTTACTGCTAGATACTTAAGGGAAATTCATACTCTTTCAAGATGGGCAATTCTTGTGAAATTGTTTTACTTCCCTTCTGAAAAGGAGTCTAGTAGACCCCTTTTAGGAAGGGGCTCAGTGTGCAGGAAAGCAAATGGGAAGTCCTAAAAGTTGTCTCCCTTGACAGAATGGGGAAAAATGTATTCACTCCTGTTAGCGTGTATATTAGTGTGTCATTTAAACTGTGGTCATAGTTTGGCTGGAAGTGAAGCATCATATTGGAAGATCACTAAATTATTCTGTAGTTCCAGATATATGAACAGCTTGTATGGAGTTGTTCAAATTATAGGATTTGGAAGACAGTTGTTGTCTGCGTACTCTGTGTGGGGCTATGGTTTGATAGGGCTGATTTTCTGCACGATGTGCTTCAAATTTTACCACTGTTACAGCAAGAGTAGTAATATGTTACCATGACAACTAGTGTTTGGCTCAGATAAGACATGCCCTTCTGGTCTCAGGCTAGGATCTTCAGTAATCTTTGCCGACTTACAAGACATCACTGCGTACAGAATTACAAGACATCACTGCATACACAGCACATTATATACTTTAAAACAGATACAGTAATTCTGCTGCATCTGATCTGGGTCAATTCTTCACAGGTTTGTCCATCCCACTATTTAGGGTTATTTGGATATAATTTTATGGAAAACTGGAACCCTGAATTATTATCAAGTACTTCTATGTAACAAATTCCTCTAGTATTTACTGTGTTTTAGGAGAAGAAACATTCTGTTTTGTCTGCTTATTCCTGTACAAAAAATATTTTGGCACAGGATCGTATTTAAAACTTGTTTACTGTTCTTGATAAAGATGTAATATGAACAGTCAGATCGAATAAACAAAGTTAAGTTGGTTTGATTTGGTGTTGTCGACAATACAAAGAATACTTGGCATAGAGTTGTATAAGAATTATGTTATGAGATAAGCCACAACTAGTGAAAATATACCTAATGATTTGTGTACTCAGTCTCTGATCAGATTGCACAGATGAACAAGCAGGTCTGAGTGTTCATTGGGCACACATATCTGAAGCTGTATTGTCACCAATGCCGCAACCGAGGATTGAACCAGGCTGTCTGCGTGACAAGCCAATGTCTACCACGTCGCTATAAAAGCCGGCTTGTACCGCACGGCAGTACAAGTGTATCCTATACCTATCACTACTACATATTCCCCCTCCATATTAAGATTCGTCTGTGAATCTGTGTTTGAGCTGCCACTCAATACCAGGCCACCAAGCCTCTCGGGCCACCAAGCCCATCAGATGGGGTTATTTACGTTGGGTGTCAGATATAACAGGTGAAAAAATTCTAATCACCAATGCCGCGGCTGGGGATCGAACCCGAGCCATCTGCGTGACAAGCCAACACTCTACCACGTCGCTATAAAAGCTGGCTTGTACCACAAGGCAGTATAAATGTATCATATACATATCACTACTACACTTTGTTGATGGTTCTTACTAGAGAACTGATGTTCTGATGAAACGTGTGTGCGAGGCTCATATTGGGGAAAAGCTACACTCTAAGCTGGAAATGATTGCCACCCTTGTCAGAGGGAGTCCATGCAGTTGAAGAGTAAATGCATCCCAAGGGAGAGTAGATTCATTCCTTGAAGAGCAACCCTGAGAAGGGAGGCAAATGCCTTGATTGAGATGAATGATTTCCCTTGGAAGTATATACATTTACTTAAACTAAGAACTGCTATTTTCTGTACTGTGTACCTGAGTCGGTCAAAAGTTTAAAACTACCATAGTGCCAGGCCCCATAGCACAGTTGATAGCATGTATGACTGCAGACACAGGAGTCTTAACTTAAATCACAGCTCGTCGGTCACATAATTTTCATGGAGATTGATTGTGAATTAAGTTCTGCGCTTATTCTCCCACTTCCACTGATTCAAGAAGGGCAATTATCAATTACTGGCAAAAATACTGGTTAACTTCTTGGAGGACTAAGCCTGTCCAGGAAAAGTGTGAGAAGTTTAACTGACTGGCTTGATATGACTTTAACAATGTTGACTGGGCCATAAAACTCCAAATAAAAAGAAAACTACCATAATGGACCTTTACTAGACTTAAGAGAAGGCGTTGTCCTGATCTCAACTGGTTGTCAAGATAAAAATGGTGCTTCTCTTCCTACCATTTATTTTTTGCAATGTCAAGCAAAAAGATTTTTTTTCAATGTCATTTTTCTGTGGTACTTCACAGCTGCTGTTGTGCAGTCTATATGGACTGGGGTTGTTTACAGCAAGATATCTTTTTGCTTGGTATGGCTTTTTTATCATAGCTCTAGATGGGAAGGATAGCCAGATTAGTATTTTTTTTCTTATTTTTCCATGAAAACACATGTTGTGAGTACTCATCAGAAGGTCCTCCACGAGGCCCTTCTAATGAGCACCCACAACATGTATTTATGTGGCGAAATAAAAAAAATATTGATACTTTTTTTATTGTTAAACCACCTTTTGTAGAGCTGTATTAAAAAAAATACTAGAGGGATGGGTCACTTTCTATTTCACAGAGAACTTGCTAAGGATAAGGAGTTCTTGGGGATAATTCTGGGTTAAAATTATATGGAGAATTGGAGCTGTGGGTATTCATTGTGAGTGCCTTGGCAAGGTATTACTAATGAATGCCCACAACACATTTTTATGGAGATAATTGTCTCAACATTATCATCCAATACTTCTCCTTAACTCATCCTCTGTTTTCCTGTTTCTGGTCACCAGTAGATAGACAGGTCATCATATTAACTTAATTAGTAAATACCTCTTTAAGTTACATGTAGCTTTAGATAAAACACTGTTTCAACTGAAGAATATTGATAGTTTCTCATCTAACCACAGAAAAATATGTTGTGGATATTTACAACATATGTTTTCATGGAGAAATAAGAAAACTATTAAACCTTTCAGCCCTGTAGACCCAAACAGACATTTTGCAACCAGTGTAGATCCAGATGAGACGGGGCTTGTAATGAGCCATCTCTTCAGGATCTACACTGTTTGCAATTCTATAATTGATTTTTGACTGAAACCCCTATTTGCAACAATGGGTGTGTCCAAATTCAGACATGGAAAAGTCCATTTAAGAACCAGGTTGAAAGGGTTAATGTACATGTAGCTCAAGATAAAGATCTAGTTCAACTGACAAATATTGATAGATTTCTTATAACGCCACAGAAAAATATGTTGTGGATGTTTATAATATGGAGAAGTAAGAAGTATATTAATCTGGATACCCCTTTTATACCCCTGGAGCTAGATTTTATCGACATTTTGGAAATTTGATGGCAACTTACAGATGCTTTATAGTTTTGAGAGGACTCATCATTGCTAAACACCAAAAAGAAGGACCTGGTATCTTGTGACACAGCTACATAACTGTGACCTGTCTCTGTTTGCTTATTACATACAAATTTCATTTTATGACTATAGCAAAATTAATCTTTTTTGTTTTTGGAAAATGATAAACTGATATACTCCTGCATTAGAAAGCTTTATTAACCTGGTGGATAAATATTTCAGCAGACCGCAATCTTATTTTCTCCTAGATAATAGGGTTTGACATTTTGTACAAATTGTCTCCTAGGAAGACAAATTGCATGAAATGTTAAATCTTGCTTCTGGGTAAAATAAGAAAAATACAATGAGTCTGTTGTCTGCTGATTTTCCCAGAGAGTGCTAAAGGTAACTCATTAAGCCAAAATGGATTCAATATTTTACATAAAAAAAATAAATTCAATGAAAGTGTGTTGCATTTTTTTTCACACACACAAAACATAAAAAATAAAAATAAGGTAAAATATCCCTGTATATAATGCTTAGCACTCTGGGTAAAATTTTCAGATGACATATTAAAATATTTTTCTTATTTTTCCTAGAAATCAGGAGTTAACATTTCATACAAATCATCCATTTGGGACAATTTGCATGAAATGTCAAACCTGTTTTCTGGGGAAAATAAGAAAAAATAAGATCAGTTAATGGTCTGCTGAATTAGACCAGAGAGTGGTAAAGGTTAAGGGGACCTGATACACTTGGTAGCTTTTCCGCCATGTTTTACAAGGGAAACAACTTTTTTGAACATACGTTTGCATTTCTGCACACCAACCCTCTTCTAAAAAGGGGTTTACTCTTCTCTAAGAGTAGACCCTTTTTTTGAAAAGCAAGGCAAAACAATTTTTGCAAGAGTTGCTTCCCCTGTATCAATTCCCCTTAAATCTTTTGAAAGAAGATTTAATGTGTTTAACTTAACTATTAACTGCAGCAGTTTGGCAATGATTCTTTGAACAGGGACCTGAAGATTTTGAAACAGAAGAAATTCTTCATGAAATTTTAACTCAAAATCTTAGTCACCATTTGGTGTGTAATAAGCAAACACTTCAGGGGAATGGGTACACTTTCAGGGGAAGCAACTCTGTCAAAATTGGTTTTGCCCCTTAT
The DNA here is from genome assembly GCA_964016985.1 of Anodontia alba. Lineage (NCBI taxonomy): Eukaryota > Metazoa > Mollusca > Bivalvia > Lucinida > Lucinidae > Anodontia > Anodontia alba. The sequence goes on along the minus strand of OZ024831.1, from coordinate 80,591,291 downwards.
CTGAAAAGGGTCTATTGTAAAATGAAAGAATTTGCTCCTGTTGGGAGTAAATTCTTTTCTTCTAGAGGAGACTCCATTTCAGTAGAGGTTTGGTGTGCAGGAAAGCAAACAGGAAGTCAGAAAAGTTAGCTTCCTTGTGAAAACTGAGAGAAAATCTACCAAGTGTATCCAGTCCTCTTACATGAAAAGTTTAATTATATAGTAGATGTTGTTTTTAACACTTAGCAAGTACTTACCACAAAACTTTGGTTAAAATTCTAATTATGATAAAAAGAAAAAACAAATCATGCATTTACATAAAAAAGTTATTCATATTGAGATAGCATTTTTAAGCTATTTAATGATAGACCTATATCAGAAGTTAGAAAAACCAGTACCGGTGTCAGTATCTTGGAGCAGATAAGCCAGCAGTATATAACCTTGACCTGCTTTTTCATGCTTCACCAACTTCTGATGATTTATGTTCAGCCTGTGTGCTTCAGTCAGTTTCTCAGTAACTATAATAGCTTGGCACTTTGAACTTGGATCACAGTTGGATCTGGGGACTGCAACAGAGGCCTGCCATTTACAACCTTAATCCCCTCTTTATGGTTTACTGACTGTTACTTTGACATTTACTGTGTGTGTATAGTTCTGTTAATTTTTACAATCACTCTGTGTTCAGATCAACTTTTCAATAACTATTGGGTTAGAAACTTCTTACTGGGATCTTACTATGACCCATGAGTAGCTTGTTAAAAGTTATGTTGCATCACTGTACAGTGACAAGCTAGTGGCTCTTTCATTGAAAATCTGTTTGTTTGTTTTTTGCAATCAGTATTTGTAGAAAAAGTAAGCAGTCTAACATTTAGCTATAGTACCATACCTCATTTAGGTGAGAACATGCTGCAGAGAAATTTGAAATAACAAAGCTCTGTAGTTATATGTCATGGAGTGTATAAGCCCACCAGTCTCTACAGATGTTAATCCCCTTCCCCAAAAAAGTGCTGATATTTTTCTCATTTCTCCATGAAAACATATTATGGGTACTCATTAGGAGCATCTTGCCGAGAGCCTTCTAATGAGTATCACAACATATGTTTTCATGGAGATACAGTCAACTCTCGTTATCTCGAATTCCAAGGGACTCACTGAAACACTTCGAGATATCCGTACTTGGACATATCAGAGTTGAGAGGGTGAGGTAAACAATAAATTGAACAACCACATTTAACAAATGAATATGTAATTTGACTCCTGAAATTAGAAATATATATATAAAACAATGTGGAAAAGAGGAGAAATTGCTCCTTAGGAGCAATTTCTCCTCTTTTCCACATTATTTTGTTACCTGTTGTCATAGTTTCATGTTAAAACAGGGATCAGATTTTCACTTCGAGATAAGCGGTAATTCGAAATAAGCGAGTTCGAGATAACGAGGTTCGACTGTATAAGATATATTTATCCGATAACCCTTCTTATCTGGAGCTTTGGTCTCAGAAATTTGTGTTTTTGAATCAGTATGGAAATTTAAAGAAATAGAATTAAAAAAAAAATTAATGAAGAAAATTCCAAATTTAAAAATAAAAGTGTCAAGACATTGAATTATCTGAAGGTTTTGTGGTGAGACTTATTTATCTATTGTGTGGCTGCTCTTCCTGCTATCTGGTGTTGTTAACTCTCTCCTCTCGTAACCATAGTTACAGCAGATGTACGCTGCTGCCAACAGACGGCAGATCTTCCCCCCTCTATCAAGAATGTGGCCATTATCTCTCACACAAACTCTTGCTACGGTAAGTCGGCATGATTCAGATACTATTCAGATGAATATTTTTCTTTCTCCGAGAAAATATATTTTGGACATCTCATAGGAAGTGACTCAGTGAGGCAGTTTTCTAAAGGGATAACACATATTTTCTTGGAAAGTAAGAAAAATGCCAGTGGTTTTTATCTCTGAAGATAAGCTTAACTCTCACTTTGGTAATTCTGCATGATCAGGTATTTAATATCATTCAGAATGGCAGCGATTTGTTTCTTCTAGCATTCTCCATCAGTCAAGTCATTGTAAAATAATAAGCTCCAGTTAAGGGTGATAATTGAGATGAACATTTTGGATAAAGTTTTGGCACCAGAATAGATCTATTGTGGGTACTCGTTGGAATTGCCTGAATGAAATCATTCCATTGAGTACCGGGTCCATAGGTCTAGGTAAGGTGCTTTTTTCAGCCAAAAATTGTAGACATTTTTCTTATTTCTCCATGAAAACATGTTGTGGCTACTTGTTAGAAGCACCTCGCCGAGCTGCTTGGAATGAGTACCCACAATGTATGTATTCATGGAGAACTAAGGAAAAATATTTTCCTGCTACCACCTACAGGGTATGTTCTAGTGCAAGAAATATCTTCAGAATGCCCATTTCACTGGAACTATTCAGTATTAAAAATGTTATTTTAGTCAATCAAATATGATTAAGCTGAATGTACTGAATAAAATATGTGAAGGCATTGCAGATAGGATCTTAAATTTAAGGACGTGTGAAGTGAATGCAGGTAGAGCCATAAAGTTAAGGACCACATTTAACCCCATAGACTGAAACACTGCAATGTCATGTTGTGACTGACCTATATTTCATGACTGTCATCAGCACAAGTGTTTAGCTCCATTTCTGATTAACGACATGACTTCCAGTCATAGAATCTAGCCATCATTTCCTCCCTGACAAGAACCCAAACATTATGGTATCATGAACATGAGCTACATTTTACAGTTTATTGACTTTTTTTTTTTTTTTAAATAAATCTTAGTATTTAACTCAGTTATATTACTGGTAGGTGTGGGCAGGTGCAACACAGCCGTCCTTGGAATTCTTGTTTTATTAATAAAAAAATTTTATGGAAACAATATGACTGAGTATGGGATTACCCATAAATCATTTAAAAATGTTAGGGTCGTAAAAAAAAAAAAAAAAAAAAAAAATCATGATAGGGTAACCTGAAAAACACAACTTTCTATTTCATGCCTGATTTCATGTCAGCATACTTGATCATGAAATATTTTCTATGGTCATTCTCTCCCATCTGCTGATTCAAGAAGGGCAGTTGTCAGTTTCTGGCAAAAGAATGTACACAATACTTGTTAACCGCTTAAGAGGATTAAGCCTGCTCAGTAAAAGTGTGTTTAGGTAAACTGACCGTGCTTGACATGACCCCATTGGTTTCACTGGGCTGTAAAACCTCAACACAAACAAACAAACAAACAGCGTACATAAAACAGAAAATACGTATTCCTTGTAATATTTTTGAGAGCGACATAAATTCATGTGTAGCGTATCCCCCATGGTTTATAACCATGTGTGGCAGACACTGCCATCATCAGGAAATAAATAAGGATGGTTCTGTTATGTAGGCAATGGTTGGTGAGAAAAAACAATAAAGAAACAAGATGGAATGAGGAATTTTCATATTATATTATGTTCTTCTTTGTTTAATTACCATTTTTGGGCAGTGAAGCATAATGAAATGATGAATTAACAGAAAGATGAAGGAAATAACTTTCTTTGACGTTATTCTGAAATTAAAGAGCTGAAAAACAAGATAAATAAATAACTAATCAAATGCAAACTTCAAATGAAATGCACATAGCTCTAGATAGAAGTAACCAGATAATTATTTCTTTTAATTTTTCATGAAAATATATATTGTAGTAAGCACCTCATTGAGGCACCGACAATTTATGTTTTTATGAAGAAAAAAGAAAAATGTCCGGACTATATGATTGAAAAAAAAGAGCATCTGATGTAGAGCTATGACTTTTCTTGTTTAAATATGGCCACCTTTCTTGGTTCATTTCCAGTATAGTGGTCTAATAATTGCTGGTGTAGTTTTAATATAGATCCCGTCTTTTTTGTTGTAATTCTTGGACCATTTATCATCTGAATTTCTTTTCTAGCATAGCTCTAGATAAGACCTGCCATCAGATAACTATTTTTCTTATTTTCTGCAAAACATATGTCTACAGGACTCATTAGAAGTGCCTTTGCAAGGGGTTTCTAATGAGTACCCACAGCATACATTTTGTGAAGAAATAAGAAAAAAATAAGTACTTTTCTGTTAACCCTTGTCCTGCTCAACCAGGATAAATCCTGCCTTTGCAAACAGTGTAGATCCAGATCAGTTGGCTTCCACTGTTAGGATCTACATTGTTTGTCATTAAATATGTGGATTTGTATCAACAGTCAGGATCAAACAATCTGATTGGCTGACAATTAGAAGTGGGTGTGGCATCTTAATTTATTCAGCAGGACAAGGGTTAAAAGTGCACCTTAACTAGAGCTATGTCAGGCAGCATATATATTAGGAAACACTCACACCTATATTTAATGCATAGATCCAGATAAAGGGAGTATTTAGGAGATACCTTTTGAAACTTTTGTACCGAAACAGTTTTGGAGCACTTATCATACTAACCCTAAGTGTTTTGATAGATGGGCCTGAGTAAATATTGTAGACCCAGAGCTGACACTTCAGAATGAGATGTCTGATCAGGGTCTACACTGTTTGCCACTCATTCACATAGCAGGTGGTAAAATGAACTTGTTCAAATTTTGGGACAAGTATGATAAGAAGTTAGTGCAAATATTCAAGTTAATATGGTATTGGCTTTGTCTCATCGAGGCAGTCTTACTGATTACCTTACAAGCTCCATATTTCTCCAAAATAAACATCTTTTTATCCAAGAAAGGTTTAATAAATAAATATATAGTATTAATACGATCATAAAAGGTGACATCTGGCAGCCTGTAAAATTCCAGTTAGTCTCTCATTTTTGAACTGGAAATAAAATGAAATGATTTTGATTTTTTTTTTTTCGTATCTCTGAATTAATGTTGGCAACATTAATTCAGAGATACAATAAAATATCATTTCATTTCAAGAACGAGAGACTAAATGAAATTTTACAGGCTGTCAGGTGCCACATTTTATGTTTGTATTAATACCATATATCAATTTATTAAACCTTTTTTGGATAATAAAATGTCTATTTTTGAGGAATATGGAGCCTTTAATGCTGAGCACTCTGGGTAATATTTTCAGCAGACGACATACTGAAATGTATTTTTTTTATTTTTTGCAGAAAACAGGATTTGACTTTTCATGCAAATTGGAGACATTTTGCATGAAATTTCAAATCCTTTTTTCCATGAAAAATAAGAAAATTACTACCGATTTCTAAGTTACTGAATTAGCCCAGAGAGTGGTAAAGATTAGGATGTTTTTGCACAAAGATGACAAAAATAGCCTTTATTATCGTATTGTCTGGACCTATGTTATGGCACTTGAAGCTTCTTTAACAGTAGTATATATAGAAACACTTTAACAAACTGCATGTTATAGAGAAATGTAAGGGCAATCAATACACTTTCAGGGGAAATAACTATGTCAAAATTGTCCCCCACACCTTCTGGTAAGGAGTCTGTTCTAAGAGGAAAAAATTGTTTTGTTCCCATTCTTTCCTTTTAGAGTAGACCCCTTTTCAGAAGAGGCTTGATGTGCTTGAAGGCAAACAGAAAATCACAGAAGTAATCTTCCATGTATAAGATGGTGGATAAACTATGATGTGTATTTGGTCACTTTATGTGCTGTATTCTCATGAGAATCATGGAGTTGGGAATTTCAGAGCATTGTGGAGAAATCATAGCTCTAGACAAGGAGAATATCCAGATACATATTTTTCTTAATTCTCAATGAAAACATAGCTTGTGGTTACTCATTGAGTGATGCACTTCTAATGAGTAAACATCCCATGGCTTCTGTTTCAGAGAGAAATATGAAAAAAGATCAATGTTTTTGTTTTTGAAACATAAAAAGGGCCTTATCTTGGGCTATGAAGACTGGAGATTTTTTGATGGAAAAAATAGGCCCACAGGATTTTGATTGTGCATTATGGTTTCCAGTTATCTGTACTTTCATAGAGAAATAAAAGAAATATTAATCTGTCTGTTTTTCAACTTACTTGTCACCCTGCTCACCTGACTTACAAGTCCTGTGACCAAAAGAATGCATTTTGACTTATATACAACACTCTGGATGAGATTTTTTGTTTTTGGTGTTGTGACATCACACCCATTATATTTGTTTTTATGGTAAAAGAAAACCAGAAAAAAAAAAAAAAAAAACAACTTTATCTGGACTTATTTCAAAGCATTATTACTTTAATACCATCCTAAATTTATATACTAATAAAATTTATAATTTGACACAAAATATAAATTTTTAGGGGCATGGATGGGGGGTGGTGGGGGTGGAGAGAGAGGGGTTGGGGGGGGGGAGGGGGGGCAGGGGGGGGGGAGCAAGAGGGGGAAGTGAATAGTTCTTGTTCACTTTTTTTCCATAACATTGTTTGGTTCATTGTACCTTCAGCACTCTCTAGCAAACCATGCAGATGAAATTTTGATTTTTATTTCTGGCATTTAGGGGACAAAGAACAAGTAATGTCAATTTATTTTTCTGCAAAGAATAAGGGAAATATTTCATTATGTAATCTGCTAAAATTTCTGCTCACATACTAAAAGTAAACTGAATATGCATAAAAAGTCAACAACACTACAAACATAATAATGCTTGGGACAATTGGTTTGGATTTTTAGCACTTCTGAGCACAACATGCCGTGAGTGAGCTATTGTGATTGCCCTTGTGTGCGTCGTACGTTGTCCACAATTTGCTTCAAATGATATCTCCTGCGTAACTACTGAGCGGATTTCAACCAAAGTCGATAGATTTGTTTCTTTAGAGGTCCTCTACCAAAATTGCTCAAATCTTTCCGCTGCACAAAATGGCCGCCAGAGCTAAAAATAGAGAAACACTTCAAACAACATCTCCTACATAGCCACTGGGAGGTCCTCTTCCAAAACTGCTCAAACCATTCTACTCTGCTGTACAGAATGGCCATCAGAGCTAAAAATAGAAAATACTTCAAACGACATCTCTGAAGCTACTGGGCGGATTTCAATCAAACATGATAGGATTGTTCCTTGGGAGGTCCTCTACCAGAATTGCTCAGATTGTTCTGCTCCGCTGCACAAAATGGCCACCAGAGCTGAACATAGAAAAAAATTCAAATGACATCTCCTTTACCACTGGATGGATTTCAACCAAACTTGATAGGATTGTTCCTTTGGAGGTCCTCTACCAAAATTGCTCAAACTGGTCAGCTTGGCTGCACAAAATGGCCGCCAGAGCTAAAAATAGAATAAACTTCAAATAATATCTCCTCTTTAACCACAGGGTGATTTCAACCAAAGTTGATTGGATTGTTCCTTGGGAGATCGTCTACCAGCTCAAAACATTCTGCTCTGCTGCACAAAATGCCTGCCAGAGCTAAAAATAGAAAAATGTTCAAACAACATCTCCACCGTAACTACTGGACAGATTTCAACCAAACTTGATAGGATTGTTCCTAAGGAGGTCCTCTACCAAAATTGCTCAAACCTTTCTGTTCTGCTGCACAAAATGGCCACTAGAGCTAAAAATAGAAACAAAAAAACACTTCAAACAACATCTCCTGTGTAATCACTGGGTGGATTTCAACCAAACTTGACAGGATAGTTCTTTGGGAGGTCCTCTACCAAAATTGCTCAAATCTTTCTGTTCTGCTGCACAAAATGGCCACTAGAGCTAAAAATAGAAGAAAAAAAAACACTTCAAACAACATCTGTGTAATCACTGGGTGGATTTCAACCAAACTTGACAGGATAGTTCTTTGGGAGGTCCTCTACCAGAATTGCTCAAACTTTACCTCTTTGCTGCACAAAAATTCAGACCAGACCTAAAAATAGAAAAAACTTCAAACAACATCTCCTCCATAACTACTTGGCGGATTTAAAAAAAGACTTGGATTGTTCCTTGGGAGGTCCTGTACTAATATTGCTCAAATTGTTCTGCTCCACTGCACAAATTGGAGACCAGAGCAAAAAAATAGAAAAATTTCAAATGGCTTCTCCTCCGTAACCACATGTTGGATTTCAACCAGACTTGATAAGATTGTTCTTAGGGAAGTTCCCTACAAAATTGCACAAACATTCCACTTTGGTGTACAAAATGGTGGCCAGAGTTACAGATAGTATATACTTCAAACAGCATCTCCTCCATAACCCCTTGGCCAATTTCAACCAAACTTGATAGAATTGTTCCTTGGGAGTTCTCTACCAAAATTGCTCAGATCATTTGGCTCCACTGCTCAAAATGGCAGCCAGAGCTAAAAATTGAAAAAAACAAGCAACATCTCCATTACCATTTGTTGGAAATACGATTGTTCCTTGGGAGATCCTCTACCAAAATTGCTCAGACTGTTCCACTTTGCTGCACAAAGTGCCTGCCAGATCTAAAAATAGAAAAAAAATATCAAACAATATCTCCTTCGTAACCACGTGGTTGATTTCAACCGAACTTGATAGGATAGTTCTTTGGGAGGTCCTCTATCAAAATCGCTCAAACCATTCTGCTCTGATGAAAAAATGGCCACCAATGCTAAAAATAATAGAAAAAAATTCAAACAATTTCTCTAACTCATAGGGACCTGGCACACTATGAAACTGTGTAAAATCATCAGAGCAAAAATGGAAAAAAAACCTTTAATTTATAGCAACAAATTTCACTGGATCGTTCCTTAGATGTCCAGTAATGTCTTGAGATCTACATTGCATTGGATAAATCATTATGTGCCAAGACTACAGCATTTAAATATGAATATCAAGTCTTGCACTTAAGCAGATGTTCTCAGGTGGGCGATTTCAGAGGCCGTGGCCTCTTGTTATATACAGATGAGCAGCAATGTAAGAAAACACACCTTCAAAATAACCAGGATAGGCTCAATGATCCCAAAGGAAAAAACACACCTTCTTATGTGTGTGCCCAGTGAAGACTCTACTCAGCCTGTGCTGGTACACAGTCTGTTCAGAGTTTTTATTGTCTACATGAAGAAACTTGGTATCCTTGGCTTTTCAAAATGTGTCCAGTGAAGATTCTGATCAGACGGCACAAATGTGCAGACTGATCAGTTTGAGTGCATATGTCTGAAGGTATTTTTATCTGATGTCGCTCAGATAATGATGGCTCATTATTAAATAACAAGCATAAGCTTTCATAAAAAACTTGGTCTACGCTTCGCACACAATAAATGTTAAAACAGATTTTCATACAGAATAGCCTTGGGTTCTTTTCATGTAAATCTTTGCAAAACGGCTTAATTCCATACATACAAAAAGTGAATTTGAGAGGTCTAAATGAGATCTAGTCCTGTTGGTTCACCATAATGCATGATAGCTTTTATGAAAGCTACTTCTTTGTAGAATATCAGATTTTTGTCACGCTGTCCCGGAAATGCGATAAATTGCACTAAGCAGTACCAATGCATCCACGTACTTTAAAAGTGAAATGATCAAGATTAGCATACATTCTTTGATAAAGTGCTGCAATGGTAACATTTTAGAATATCTACATAAGTGCGGTGTGCTGAAAAAGTGCACACAAATGGAGGACACCTTCTGTATATGAAGGTGTTCCAATAAATATTATTTTATTCTATTCAGTGCTATATATAGTCCCGGATTTTACTTGTAGACAACATGCAAAACGTCAATATTGCATTGTGGGCAACAGCTGATTCATTTCTGTGTCCGAACTGTACTGTATGTTGTCTACACCCATGGGTGTAGATAATTAGGCAGGGATTGTATAAAAAGTGCAAAATTAAATTGACTGGAAAATATACTTTATGAATAGAACTTGGCATTTCATATGAATTTTGCATGAATTGTCATGATGAAACTATCATCAATTTATCATCTGCTGATTTTGTCTAGTATGTTTAAGATTAATATATTGTACATTCTTTACAGACAATAGAGCTTTACACATGTAGAAGATCAACCTAGAGATAGTCTGCATCCACTTTATTGACTGCAATCATAAAAATTCAGTGCATATAGGGTTGCAGGGGGCAAGGGAGAGGTGAGACATAGCTCCAGGTAAGGTGCCTTTTTCAGCAGCAATGTCCTGATATTGTTTTTATTTCTCCATGAAACCATGTTATGGTACTCATTAGAAGCACTTCACAAAGGCATTTCTAAGGAGTACCCACAACACAGTTTCATGGAGAAATAAGTATAGTATATATCTGGCTACTATTATCTGAAGCTATGGGAATAAAGTAAGTATTTGATGCTAGTGATGTTGTCAGGGAGCAACAACTGACATACAAAAGCAGAGATGGGTTGGGGGTTGGCAGAGGGGAAGGGGGGTGGGGTACGTGATGCATAGGAATGGTGGAATGGTGGATTTAAATGAGTCTGATGGTAGATGATGATATGTTTTCAGGGAGCACAAACTGACATCCAGAAGCAACAGTTACGAGAGATTCTTGCCCAGCAGACAAAACAGAATCTCAAGAAGAAGGAACAACAAGGGTCAGAGATGTACCCACCAGGTCAAGGTCAGTAATGTGTTCTTACAGTACTTTAATCTCCTCTATGTGAGGAAATGGTTAGATAACAGTCATCTGTTTATACTATATATTAACATTAAAAAAATGACCATTTTAGAATGAAATAACATTATAAACTAGAAATGTTATTTTAGAAAAATATATGATATACCCACACCTGTGCTGGCCTTGAAAATGAGGTAAAAGTGACCATATCCAAATCAGCTCAAGACATGTCCCAATGATACAACATAAATTTATTAAGAATCCATTTATTTAAGAGATCACATGCAGACAAGAAATTACCTTATGTCTCAGTGATATAACCTTGTAGGTTTATTAGAAGTCCATCCATTCATTCAGGAGATCTCATGCAGAAAATAATCAATCATATATAACCTTGTAGGTTTATTGAGATTCCATCTGTTCATTCAAGAGATCTTATGCAGACAAAAATTACCTTGTATCTCATTGCTATAACCTTATAGGTTTATTAAGAATCCATTAGATTTGTTCATTCAAGAGATCTTATGCAGACATGAAATTACCTTATGTGTCAATGCTAAAACCTTGTTACTTTATTAAGAATCCGTCTGTTCATTCAAGAGATCTCCTGCAGCGAAGAAATTACCTTATGTCTCAATGATATAACCTTGTAGGTTTATTAGGAATCCACCCATTCATTCAAGATATCTCATACAGGCAAGAAATTACCTTAGGTCCCATATTTTGTTACAGAAGGAGGGTTCACTGAGCCCCGTCCACCCGGATTCCCTGCTGCTAGGATGCCAATGCCTCCAAGTTCACAAACACCCACCCCACCTGGTCCTGGACAGCCATTGCCGATGATGTTCCCACCTGGAATGAGACCACCACTGGAGCATATGAGACCACCAGGGGTTAGTATTAGATACTAGACATTCTGTGCTACAAAGTGGACTATATGTATAAGGGCTATGTCAAGTGAAAATGTGCCTTCAAGCACACGCAAAATGTGAGGATTCACATCCTGCAGCGCATGCCCAAGGTCTCATCCGGGCTTTGCTCTCCATTGATACATTCTATAGTATCCAATGAATCTGGCAGTAGACAACGAAGACCCTGATGAGAATGCACAGTTGCGTAGGCTGATCTCGGCCTTCACTATCTGTATATGCCCGAAGATTCATTTTCGCATAGTACAGCCTATAAAATTTATGTAGTTATGGTATTTTTACTCTAAGTATTCAGACAAAAAAGCCTGAGCAAACAGCATAGACCCAGATTTGAGGACCACAGAACATGGCATGTGATTAGGGTGTATATCAATTGCCACTCATCTAGCAGTGTTTAGACACATCACCAAGTAGTTAAATGGACTAGTGCAAATTTTAGGACAAGTATGGTAAGGAGTTAAGGTGTCTGAAAATTTAGATTTACATAAGTGTGGCACCTTTATAAAATTGACTCTATCTCAGATACTGATAACTACATAAGTCAGACTAAATATGGAGCAATATTGATTTAGTTGGCTGTCTGTTTTGACTCCATTTATCTCAGATTACTGTTCTCTCAAATATTCTGGCCAGTTGGAGTTAGAGATGAGGGTTGACTCTATTTCAACTCATCGAATGCTTACTGTATTTCTTCTTAACCCTTTCTTAACCCTTTAAGTACCAATCACAACTGCTGCGGACAACATATTTAATTTTTTGTTTTGTTTTTCAAAGAAAATAATTCTTGACATTTTATATGAATTGTCTGCTAAGCAGACAATTCACATGCAGTGTCAACATTTATTTTCTCTGGAGAAAAAATTAAAAAATTAGAATGCCTTTGGTGCAAATTTTGCTCGTCTCTTTAGCAGTTAATTTTGACTGTGTCAGTATGTTCATCAGGTCATGTATCAGAAAAGTGCTAATGATTTGACAAACAGTGTGACCTTGATCATGGTGCAACTGGAGTAGTGAGGATGTTTTTTTCAGACAGTTATAGCCAAATTTTTAATGTGCTATATTTACCCTAAGTATGGGGGTGGTTGGGTGTGGCGAAGGTGTCGTGTATCTTACGTCACCGGGCATCCAACTGATATTGGCTTACAGTTGGACAAGGCCTGCTATCCTTGTAACAAGTAAGGGAAGAGGGAGAATGTTTTTATTTCTTCTGTTTCTTCACTTTCATTCCTGTTCCTATTTCTCCCCTGTCCTTCTCTTTCATCTCCTCTACTAATTCTTCTCTCCTCCCTTTCTCTGGGAGACGACACAAAATGACTCACAAGGGTTGACATGTTGTTAAACCCCAACACAATCAGTTACCCTAAGTATAGGGACAGGCAGCCTGAGCAAACTGTGTAGATCCAGATCAGACACTGCAGAATGCAATTTGATCAGGGTCTATGCTGTTTTTTGCTCATCGGGCTGTTCTAGACTCTTCAGCAGGTAGTAAAAGAGATTTTTGCAAATTTTAGGACAAGTATGGTGAGGAGTAAAGGTATCTCAGAATTTCAAGTAAATATGGTTTTTGAATCCTGAATAATAATAAATTTTTGGAGAAATAATTTTGGTGAACTGCAAAGATCCAAAAACAAACAGGGTATGTCTGTAGTTGTCACCTTCCCTACATCCTTTCTGCCAGTGAGAACACATAAAATAAAACCATATCATATGGGTGCCCATTATGAGGCACTTCTAATGAGTACCCAGAACATTTTTTTTGTGGAGAAATAAAAAAAAAATATTTTCCAGATCCCCATTCTTATCCAGAGCTATCTAAAATCTAATTTCCTATATGTGCTAGTCATCTCAGATTATAAAAGTGCTTCCCACCACCAAGGCGATCTCCCTCAAAATTAGGTCACTGTGTCATACTTTTGCAGAAATCAACATCAGTTCAAGTTTTGTGGGGTTGGACTGGTATCTCTGTTTCCATAGATGCCAGCCTCACGAAACGTCCATCAGTGCATGCATCTCACCATCTCAGCTGATCTACAAGACTTGGTCAGACTTGTAGCTCTGCTTCCACCTGTGCCAGCCCCATCCCCCTCTCCCAAATTACACCAGGTCACTGTGACCTACTTTTGCAATAACATCTGGTCAGGTTTTAGACCATGAACTTGTTTAACCCTTGTCCTGCTGAATAAATTAAGATGCCATGCCCACTTATATTTTTTAGCCAATCAGATCACTTAATCCACAATTTTGCTATAAATTCACATACTTAATGGCAAACAGTGCAGATCCAAATCAGTTGGCTTCTTCAGAAGCCAACTGATCTGGATCTGCACTGTTTTCAAATGCAGGGTATATCCGGGTTCAGCAGGACAAGGGTTAAGAGCTTCTTTGGGAATGAGCCCCTCCCTCTCCCCTTCTGATTTCACCATTGGATGCATCTCAACCTGAGATGGCCTGTCACAAAACTATGCCACTGCCTTCACTGAGACCTACTTTTGTGAAATTAACACCTGGTTGGTTGTCAAGGACACACTTTGATCCCAGCTTTCATAAGAGTATAGAATTTTACTTTGGCTTCAGTAGGATCTGGAAATATACCACCAGTTATTGGGTAGCCCTGATAGACTCAATATGCTGGTCACTGCCTTCTAGTGAAACAGAGTAGAGATGTGCTCTTTCTTGTAATGTTATTTTCATTTGTATTGACAAAATGAACACGATAAGATTTAAACAAATCAATTTTAGCCATTTCTAACTCATTCCAAACACTGTGTTGGTAAGTGAGCCAATGTGTATGAAGAAACCACCTGAGATATGAAAACAGCTCTAGATAAGGTGATTTTTTTTTTTCAAACCCAAAGTATCAATGGTACTCAGTAGAAGCGGGTCAGTGAGGCATTTTTAACAAATATCCACAACATGGAGAAGTAAAGGATGCCCCTCTTATCTAGAGCTATAATCTTATCTGAATCTGTACACTTTATACCTTAAAGGGAATGGATACACTTTCAAGGGAGGCAACTCTGTCAAAAGTGTTTTGTCTCCCTTTTGAAAAGGAGTCCACTCAAAAAGGAAAGAATTTACTCCCAAGGGGAGCAAATTCTTTCCTTTTAGAGTAGATCCCTTTTCAGAAGGCACTGAGTGTGCAGGAAAACAAACAGGAAGTCACAAAAGTTGTCTCCCTTGTTAAAATGGCAGAAAATGAACCAAGTGTATCCAGTCCCCAGAAACAAGGTATGGCTGACTTTCTCATGACATCGCTTAGATTATATTCTTTGTGATGTGTTAGGAGTTGACCCCTGATGAGAGAAAGAAAGTTCTGGAATATTTTCAACAGAAAGTTAAAGAACAAGCAGCCCAGTATGGTCACATCCAACCGGGGCTGAGAGCTCCTGCTCCAGGGATTCCGAGTGATCAGATCAGCCAGCAGCATCCTGGTGCTCAGGGTACCCCACCCACCTCTGTAGCAGAGACTGGAGCCCAGCTTGGAGACACTGCCAGTAAGGAGACGGTAAAGAGACCTCCAGGAATTAAACTTGAAGGTCGGGTACCAAAACCGTCCGTTTCCTCAGAGGAAGAGAAGACAGATGATGCTGACGAACTGGGTGACTTTCTGGGTAAGATTGTTGCTTCTTTACCATGTTGACTTTCCTGTGTGAATTAATCATAATCAAGGCTGACATGATTAAAGATGCATTCTCAATCGGAAGTCATGGTGTCTATTTGAAATTTGACCAAATGGGATACCTTATTTACTCTTAACCCTTAAAATGCCAAGAAAAACCTGCATCTGAAAAAGTCATCTGTTTATGTCATCTGCTGAATATTTTTGCAAACTGTTCAAACCTATTTTTGCATACAGGCAAACAGTGTGGACGCAGATCAGACTGCTCCTAAAGGAGCAGTCTGATCTGGGTCCACACTGATTGCAGAAATGACTTTTAAAATCACAAGCAGATGATTAAGCAGACGACAGTTGTTGTGATTGGCAGTTTAAGGGTTAATATTGGAACACCTGAACTCAAGGCCCTTTTCTACTGGGTGATATGTGTAAAAATTGCTGGATGAGTGGCACATGGCACAGTGTAGACCCTGATGAGATGCCAATTTCTGTGGGATCTGATCTGGGTCTACACATTTTCCTGAGGCATGTGTGTCCCAATACTTTAGATTATTACTGAAGTAAGATTTAAATGTATGTAAATGTGTAAATACAATATAGTTAAATCAGTCCTGTTTATTTTAAGTTATTTGATAACATTTACTGAATGTGAATCGGCATATGATATCAGACCCTTTGTTCTGGGGAAATTAATAAAAAGATACCATAATGTGATCTGCTAGAATTTTTACAGTGCATGATAAGCATTAAACAAAAGATTTCTTGATAGGCAATGGGTCCTAATAAAAGAAATATTCAGAGGATATTTGTAATTTTTGCAGCAAAACTCATCTTATGGATACTCTTAAGAATTGTCTTGGCAAGGTTATTCTTGGCAGTCCTTAAAGGCTCCATATTTCTCAAAAATAGACATTTTATTGTCCAAGAAAGGTTTAATAAATTAATATATGGTATTAATACAATCATAAAATGTGGCACCTGACAGCCTGTAAAATTTCAGTTAGTCTCTCGTTCTTGAAATGAAATGATTTATATCGTATCTCTGAATTAATGTTGCCAACATTAATTAAGAGCTACGATAAAAAAATCATTTCATTTTTGATCCAGTTCAAAAACAAGAGGCTATAAACTGAAATTTTACAGGCTGTCAGATGCCACATTTTATGATCTTACTAATACTGTATACCAATTTATTAAACCTTTCTTGGATAAAACATGTCTATTTTTGAGGAATATGGAGCCTTTAAGAATTGTCTTGGCAAGGTTATTCTTGGCAATTCTTAAGAGTTCCCACAAAGTTTGTTTTAGTGCAAACATCGCTATTGCTGCACTTGTCAGCTTATTGTCCCCCGCCTTTTCGAAGAAAAGTGGAGGGACACTGTTTTTGGTTTTCCGTGGGGCGTGGTGCGTGGCGCGTGGTGCGTGGTTCCGAGTTTTTAGTGGGTACTTTGTCCCCTTAACTCCTCCCACAGTTTCTGTCCGATCCTTTTGAAACTTTACAGGTGTTTTAAGGATGGTCTGAAGATATGCATGTGGTTTTTTCAGAATCCTGAAATAATTTTTTATCACTTTTTCTGCATTTTTAACTTAGACATTTTTTGAGTTCTAATATTACAGAAGTCTATAGGGTGTAGGTACCTTGTCCCCTTAACTCCTCCCACAGTTTTTGGCCGATCGTTTTGAAACTTAAGAAGGGCTTTTAGGATGGCCTGAAGATATGCATGTGGTTTTTTCAGAATCCTGAAATAATTTTTTATCACTTTTTCTGCATTTTTAACTTAGACATTTTTTGAGTTCTAATACTACAGAAGTGTATAGGGAGTAGGTACCTTGTCCCCTTAACTCCTCCCACAGTTTTTGGCCGATCCTTTTGAAACTTTACATGGGCTTTTAGGATGGCCTGAAGATATGCATGTGTTTTTTTCAGAATCCTGA
The DNA here is from genome assembly GCA_964016985.1 of Anodontia alba. Classification (NCBI taxonomy): domain Eukaryota; kingdom Metazoa; phylum Mollusca; class Bivalvia; order Lucinida; family Lucinidae; genus Anodontia; species Anodontia alba. The sequence continues at coordinate 80,574,346 of OZ024831.1, read as the reverse complement.
AATAATTTTTTTATTACTTTTTCCGCATTTTTAACTTAGACTTTTTTTGAGTTCTAATACTACAGAAGTGTATAGGAAGCAGGTACCTTGTCCCCTTAACTCCTCGCACAGTTTTTGGCCGATTCTTTTGAAACTTTACAGGTGTTTTAAGGATGGCCTGAAGATATGCATGTGGTTTTTTCAGAATCCTGAAGTAATTTTTTATTACTTTTTCCGCATTTTTAACTTAGTCATTTTTCGATTTCTAATACTACAGAAGTGTATAGGGAGTAGGTACCTTGTCCCCTTAACTCCTCCCACAGTTTTTGGCCGATCCTTTTGAAACTTTACATGGGCTTTCAGGATGGCCTGAAGATATGCATGTGGTTTTTTCAGAATCCTGAAATAATTTTTTATTACTTTTTCCGCATTTTTAACTTAGACATTTTTTGAGTTCTAATACTACAGGAGTATATAGGGAGCAGGTACCTTGTCCCCTTAACTCCTCCCACAGTTTTAGGCCGATCCTTTTGAAACTGTACAGGTGCTTTAAGGATGGTCTGAAGATATGCATGTGGTTTATTCAGAATCCTGAAATTATTTTTTATCACTTTTTACACGTTTTGAACTTAGACATTTTTTGAGTTCTAATTTTACAGAAGTCTATAGGGAGTAGGTACCTTGTCCCCTTAACTCCTCCCACAGTTTTTGGCCGATCCTTTTGAAACTTTACGTGGGCTTTTAGGATGGCCTGAAGATATGCATGTGGATTTTTCAGAATCCTGAAATATTTTTTTATTACTTTTTCTGCATTTTTAACTTAGACATTTTTTGAGTTCTAATATTGCAGAAGTATATAGGGTGCAGGCACCTTGTCCCCTTAACTCCTCCCACAGTTTTTGTCCGATCCTTTTGAAACTTTACAAGGGCTTTTAGGATGGCCTGAAGATATGCATGTGGTTTTTTCAGAATCCTGAAATAATTTTTTACCACTTTTTCTGCATTTTTAACTTAGACATTTTTTGAGTTCTAATACTACAGAAGCATATAGGGAGTAGGTACCTTGACCCCGTAACTCCTACCACAGTTTTAAGCCGATCCTTTGAAACTTTACAGGTGCTTTAAGGATGGTCTGAAGATATGCATGTGGTTTTTTTCAGAATCTTGAAATTATTTTTTATCACTGGTTTCCTGCTTCAATACTTAGTAATTTGATACAGGACCAGTGGTCCTCTGGTTAACTTTACCATTTTTAACACCTCAAATAAAAATTAGGCGGGGGACATAAATTCCCCATGGAATTTGCTTGTTAGTACTATTTTCACCCTACTGACATATTAACACCTACCATACTTATCCTAAAATTTGAATGTCCATTTAACTACCTGCTAGATTAGTGGCAAACAGTGTAGACCCTGATCAGATGCCACATAATGTGGCATCTGATCAGGGTCTGCACTGTTTGGTCAGGCCCATCTGTCCCAAAACTTAGGGTTGTTACTGTATGTACACTCTTCCTTACAGGGGAGGATGGAACATTTGACATTCTAAAATATGCAGACCCCGACCTTGACCTCCTGGGATCAGATAATAAGACAATCTTTGACGACCTTGTTGATGACTCAAAGGAACCTGAAGATAAGAAGGACACAGCAGAGAATAAGGTGAGAAGTGGACATACTTGAACAAATCAGCCCAACTGAGCATGTGAATTGCAGCTGAAACAAGTAAAATTTCTGAAGGTTGCCCTTGGAAACAAAGAACACATGAAATGATGAAAAATCAGAGCCTTGGTTTTTTACACTCTTCAGTTTGTAGTGCTGCATATGTCTCTTAGCACTGGCTTAAGCAGAACTTAATTTTTCTAGACAGCAGAATCAGCTCAATGATCCCAAAGAAAATAAAAATAAAAATTGCTCTATGATGAAGTACGGGGAGACTTTTTATGGCTGCCACATGGCACTTAACACCAGCTGTAGTGAAGTAAAAATCTCTAAAGGGTGTTCTTGGAAACAAAGAACACCAGTAAGGCTGAAAATCAGAGCCTCTGTTTAATTGAACCTGGATTGGACTGCACATCTGCATTTTCTAACCGGGTTGTACTACCTTCTCTAACATTTGTGAACTGAAAAAAAAGATGTGACTGAGATATTGTGGACAGGGCATATTGCTTTGGGCTTGTCCATTCGTTTGTATGTCTGAGTGTGGATTCCTTATGAAAAAATAATTGACCGTTTTTTCTTCTTTTTTTTTTATGAGGGGTATGCCCCTTTCTTAGTTATGCCCCTTCGGAAAAAAATGCTATGAAGTCTTGTAAGCAAGCTATCTAAAATCATTTGATCTATTATATTGAAACTTAATATGCTGATAGGGGATGATGAGTAGATGACCTTTTTAATTGTTGAAAAAATCTGAAAAAAATTCCTGAATGAAATTCCTTTGAAAACCAGCATTTTACCCTTGTAAGCAAGATAGCTTGAAAACCATTTAAGCTATTGCCTTGAAACTTGACAGGCTGATAGGGAATGATGAGTAGATGACCTGATAAACTTTTTAAACAATTCTAAATTTTTTTCTTGGAGTTATAGCCCTTTGAAAATTTCAGCATTTTAAAACCAAAGCTCAAAAACTATTAGGGGCAAGCAGTGTTAGGGTCAAGAAGTTGGGGGCGTAGTGTTTCATAAACACCAGGGCCCAGTTGTTCAAAGCATCGTTAGCTTAAGCTTGTTAAGGGTCATTTCGTTAACTGTTTTAGCGGATTCAATATACAATAGTCTGACATTTTTTGCTGAAAAAATGTGAGTAGCTTTTGCACTGCAAAAGCTACTCACATTTTTCCAGCAAAAAATTTCAGAATATTTGCGTATCACTCGATGTAAATTTTAACAAATCGTTAACTAACGATGTCGTTAGCTTTTAACAACTGGGCCCAGCTTTAGTTTCTCCATGAAAACATACCGTGTGTATTCTTTGGAATTGTCTCTGTATGTTTCTTCATGAAAACATATGTTGTTGTATATATTAGAATTAGCTCACAGTGGCAGAGACATTTCTAATGAATACCCACAATATATGTTTTTCATAGGGAAGTAAGAAATATATTTATCTGGAATCTCTCTTATAATTATGTTTTGTTTGATTGGAAGGAGCTGAAGCGAGAAGAGAAGCCGTTAGGAGAAGAAGGTGATGTGAAGTCAGAGGAGGGTGAGAAAGCAGGCTCTGTGAGTGAGTTCCAGGCAAAGTTCTTGGAGTTCAGTCAGCGGAAACAGGCGAGTGAAGAGAAGGAGGCAAAATCTGATCTGAAGAAACAGGAAGCTGGTGTGAGCCACATTGCCGCAATATTGCAGAATGCAGAGCGTGCTGGTAGACCACATTCTGTTAAGAGTGAAGGTGCTGAGATTGGAGAATCCCACACCCCCACCACACCTGGGACACCTATGACTCCTACAGGGCAGGACCCCAATGCTGTCATGGCTGCCAGGGGTCAGGGACAGTTTGGCCCTGGGGTCCAGTCACCAGCACATCCAGGATTATATCCCGGGCAGTCAAGCACCCAGCATTCCCCTGCAGGTTCAGGATTTGGACAGCCAACATCTGGATTGCCATCACCTAAGATACAGCCTTCTCCAAAAAGCCAGCCGTCACCACGAACACCGGGGGACTCGCAACAGGGACAGCAACAGTCACCATTTTCTCAACATTCCATACAGTCACCATTTTCTCCAAGTACTACTGCCGGTCAGTCACCGTACACTGGAACGCCAACTTCAGCACCACAGTCTCCATTTGCTGGAATAAGACCACAGTCTCCTTTCGCCGTCCCAGGAACAAGTGGAGCTCAGCAACAGTTACCACCTCATATTAGTCAGGGCTCGCCATTGCCTACATCGTACAGCCCAGGACATACCCCGCCCACTGCTTTTCCTATGCAACGGTCACCAAGGGCCGCAATGGGTCCTGGCAACCAATATGTGCCAGGAACATTCCCCCAACCACCCTATGGTCCGGGTATAACTCCAAGAGGCCCTTTGGCCCCTGGTCCTGCTTCTGTACCATACGGACAACCTGGCATGCGACAACAAGGACCTCCAGGCTCAGTTGCTGGTCTGCAGCCTCCTTCATCGGTACCCATATCACAACAGCAGAGCCCAGGACAACCAGTGTTACCAGGATCAGAAATGCCTTCTCCAGGGTTAAGACCTCATATGCCTGGAGTTAGACCACAATTTCCACCAGGACTTCCTGCTGGACCAGCTTTGTCACCAGGGCAACAGATGGCCATGTATCCACAAGGAGTGATGCCAGGTCAAAGACCGGGTGTTCCGGGACAGCCGATGCCTCAGTACATAAATCAGCAGCTCATGACTCGACCTCCGACCTCTGCTTCAGCTACAGTTACAACTACAACAGGTCAAAGGCTGCCACTCCTTGAAGATCAGCCCCTCTTGATACAGGACCTTCTAGAACAGGTTTGTGAAAAAAACTAGCATGTGCCAAGCAAGACAATGGCACTTATGTTATATGCGTACAGCACAGGCGCAGTTATGCCTGCAAATCAACATAGCCCCAGATAAGAGACATTTCAGATAAATATTTTTCTTATTTTTCCACAAAAACATATGTTGTGGATACTCAGAGATGCACCTGACTGAGGCACGTCTAATGAGTTTCCATGTTTTTTTATGGAGAAATAAGAAAATGTTAATACTTCTATGATGGGGGAAAAAGTGTGTTTTCTGGAGCTGTATAGACTATACTAGAATAGCATTGATTCTAGAATCCGGAAATGAAGGCCCTAACCATATAACATAAAGACCTTTTTCTTGCATTGTGCATCTTGTTTTGTTCTAAAATTAAACAATCTCCAGAACCAAGAAAGCTTTGAGGCTTAGAGCTAGGCAGATGATTCACATGAAATGGCTAGTCCTATTTTCTCTGAAAAATAGATATTTCCAATGTTGTCTTGTCGCAGTTTTATACCTTTAATGGTTAAATGGAGCTGTTTCTGCTCACACTAAAGTGAGAAAAGGTATTGCCATGGTGAAGACATCACTATAGAGCCAGAGAAGAGCAGGTATCTATATAATATTTTCTGTTATTTCTTGATGAAAACATATGTTGTGGATACTTATTAGAAGTGCCTCAGTGAGGTGCTTCTTATGAGTACCCACAACATATGTTTCCATGGAGAAATTAGAATAAAAGATTAGTACTTTTTGGTTGGAAAAAAGTACCTTATCTGGAGCAATGCTTCAGTAACAGTAATGATCCTAAACGAGCCTGTGGCCGGCCTCGGTGGCTCAGTTTGATGCGCCGTCCGACTGGAGACCAGGAGGTCGCGGGTTCAACCTCTGCCAAGGTCGGCAACATTCTTTTATGGAGATTGACCATGAAATATTTTCTATGGTCATTCTCTCCCTTGTGCTGATTCAAGAAAGGCAGTTGTCAGTTTCTGGCGAAAGAATGTGCACAATACTGGCAAACTACTTGGAGGACTAAGCTTGCCCAGTAAACGTGTGGTTAGATAAACTGACGGCGCTCGACATAACCCCATTGGGTTGACTGGGCCATAAAACCTCAACACAAACAAACAAAACAAGCCTGTATATCAACAGTTGGGTTGTACCATTCACTGCTCTTAGTAAATCTTACCCAGAGCTCCATAGATAGGGTGCTCTTTTTTCATACAAAAGCTATTGATATTTTTCTTATTTCTCCACAAAAACATATGCTATAAATACTCTGAGATGCTTCTAATGAGTATCACGCATTTTTATACCCCGCCACACGATAGTGGCAGGATATTATGGTATCACCTTGTCTGTCCATGTGTCTGTCCATCTGTCATCCATCTGTCTGTCATACATGCTCACATGACATTCTAGGGTTAGGGTTTGAGTAGAATTTGACATTATGAGGTTAATTATATTTACACGTCATCTTGGGGCGAAAATTGACATTGTGGGGTTGAAAATTTGCACTGTGGGGTTAGAAAAGATCAAAGGGATAACCTCACAAATACCGTCTCGTAAGAAAGTCTGTAAGTCTGTCCGTCCATCCGTCCACATTTTTGTTTCCGGATGATAACTTGAGTAAATGTCAATGGATTCTCACCAAACTTGGTGTGTGCATTGATATTGTGGAGCTGTGGTTTGGGATTGTTAATGAGCAAATTTTGTCAATTTTTGACAGAGTTACCTGCCTGCGATATGTCCAAATTTTCATTTCCGGATGATAACTTTAGAAATGTCAATGGATTTTGACCAGACTTGGTGTGAACATTGATATTGTGAAGATCTGGTTTGGGATTGCTGATGGGCAAATTTTTGACAGTTATCTGCCGCGATGTCCGTATTTTCATTTCTGGATAACTTTAGTACATATCAATCGATTTCCACCAAACTTGGTATGTGCATTGCTTTGATATTGTGGAGGTCTGCTTTAAGATTGCTAATGGGCAAATCGTCAGTTTTTGACTCTCCGCAATACACCATATTTTTCACCAAATTTGATATTTGCATTGATATTGAGATTGCTTAGGGATTACTCATGGGCAAATTTCGCCAATTTTTTAAATTAACTGCCCGTGACATTATAATCTCGGGGTATTATCATTTCACATTTTATTTTGTGGAGAAATAAGAAAAATAATCAGTTGGATACCCTTATTTTCTGTTGTTTCTGTAAGCAGGTGGTAAAGATCCTGGCCAGACCACAGATGTAGGGCTGATCAGGGCATTCACTGTCCCCAGATATCTCAAGGAGTTTTTGTCCCATTATTGGGCTTTATGAAGTGCAGCATAGAAAAATGTAGCTTTGAATATGTGCACCACACATTCAGATCAGAGTCTTTATGGGCACTTTGATAGCCTAAGGTCCGAAGTTTCTTCAGGCAGACAGCTAAAACTGCAAATGCACATGCTGATCAGGGCCCAGTTGTTCAAAACTAACGATGTCATTAGTAAACGTATCGTTAAAACTTTGATCATTAAATATGGCATATAGGCTAATATTTTTGCAGGAAAAATGTGAGTAGCTTTTGCATTTACTTGCATTTTTTTCAGCAAAAATACCTGTGAATTAAAAATTGTTCTTACTAGAACAGTTAACATTTTAGAACAGTTAACATTTTGACAACTAACGAGCTTGTTAAGCTAACAATGCTTTGAACAACAGGGCCCAGATTGATTGCTGGCTACTCCTGTCTGAGGGCTCATTTTTCCACATTGGGTTTTTAATATACAGGAGAAACAAGAGCAGCTGAAGAGGCAGGCTGAACAGAGGGCTATGATGCAGCGACGTGAGGCAGGGGTGCGACCAGAAGGTATGATGGTTGGCCCTCGTCCCGGCATGCCGCCACCTCCTGGCATGGTGCCTAGGATGGAAGGACCAGGACCAGTGAGGTGAGACTTCTCATAACTTCAGTTTTGCTAATGCTTTGATTTTAAGTATTTCTATAGGGGAATAAAAAAACAAGTTGTATTGCTGAAATAACAAATTTGAGAAATGTACATTTCAGATTGTGTTTCAAGAATTCCAAATTATATTGCAAAGTTAAAAAGTATGTTTTGTAATTTGAAGACCTAAACTTTATTGTTTGAATTTCAGGTTGGAAGTTGAATAAAGTTTTTGGTTATTTGATTGTGTCATAAAATTCAAAGTTGTAAAGTTACAATGGGGAAATTTGGAAATTTAAAGTTAAAAAGTTTTTTCAATATACAATTGACTGTCATTTTCTCAACCTCGCTTATCTCGATCCTATCACTTATGTCAAACTGATTTCGAAGTCCTGATTATTTGTCCCATATATCTATTGTATTTCAGCTTCCCGTATGTCAGACACCAGCTATCTCTCCCATCATTTTCAGTCCCTAGATATATTTTTCAGTTTTTACAACTGTGTATCTTGAACTCGGATCATGACAGTGGGAAGTAAAAAAAGAATGATGCAGCCGGTCTCTCAATGAATGAAAATCATTGATAGGCCATTGATAAATTAATCAATACTTAAATTTTCCCATTTGTCCAGGTAATTGCAATCAACACAGTCAATACCTAAACTCCGCCATTATGAAATCACATGCTTGTTGAATTGAGTTTGACACGCGGTAGTCAACCTTTGATTTCAACACCATCTCATGTCATTGATTTGTAAGATAAAAGGTAGCCCAGAATAATGTTATGGAAGATTAGTCAATGAAGTTTCTATAATTAGTTGTTTGGACACACTTGTCATTAGTGTCAATATTGAGCACTGTCTGTCAGACCAATATAACGTGTATAGTAGAATCTACAAGAAGTATCACTATGCGACAAACACCGACTCAGATCAGTCTGTACATCAGACTAGCTAGAGCTGAATCTTCGCTTGTTGCTCTTTAGTTAGCTGTTGCTCTTTGGTAAACCCTGAGAAGGCCCATAAAGAATGACAAATGACTGCCAGGGTGCAGGTGATCCCGAGTCTTTGTCAGTCGCATAGTCAGTCATCTAGCTAGGTTTCGGTGTGCGCGGGCTCAAATAGACGATTCATATGTGGGTACCTTTGTTAGCCCTTCCGACCCTGTAGACAGGTATGGATACCCACACAAATAGTGTAGATTCAGATGAGACAGCTGATAACAAGCTTTTTCTGCAGGATCTACAGTTTGCCATGGTAAAAGTTTATCTGTGCCAGAGGAGATAATCCAAACTAGCTTACAGCTACCACTACCCAACATAAGCGTTCTATGCACATATGGAAACCAGTCAACTTATTTTTGTCTGTGTGAAAGGAGATAATCCAAACCAGTTTATGATATATAGATACCACTACCTGACCTTGCAAACATTGCATCCACATGCGAAAACCAGTCAATTTATTTATAGCTTATATGGAAATCCAAATTTGTAGGAATTAAAAGACAACAAAATATGTGAGAAATCTACCATTTTTAATTATTTATAGACATTTTAATTCCATGAGAACCGTTGCCCATTTTTAATTATATATCAACGTTTTAATTCCTTGAGAAGTACGCGTAAATTATTTTTTACTGTAGAATAAATATATATACATGTGCCTTCCAAGCACATTAGGGCAAACAGTTGGCTTTGTCATACCTATGACTTCATGATTTGGTTGTCTGGAACTACTGATGACTTGAACTTTTTCATCAGGTCCAGTGAAGTTCGAGACAACGAGAGTCATCTGTATATAAAATATTTGTTTTGTCAATAAATTTAATACACTCTAGGGATAAAGGTTAACCACATTACCAAGTGCAAATGTGAAAAGCATACATAGAAGGATTTGTAAGGAGTTAAGTACATATAATATAATTGTCAGGAGAGACAAAATCCCTTCATTTTCTTTGATAAAACAATCAGTATATTTTATTTTGACATTTCATTGTCTTTCCAGACATCCTGGTCAGCCAGGCATGTTTATCCCACCAGAGATGGCTGCTTACCGGCCCAGGGTACCAGGCCAGCTGAGCCCTAGAACTCCAGGAGCCCAGCCAGGAATGCTGGGAATGCAACCAGGGCCTATGAGGATGCCGGGAGGTCCCATGCAACAACCACCTAAACCTCCCACTCCAGGTATTAGAGACACTAACAGCATTCAAGGGGGAATGGATACACTTTCAGAGGAGACAACTCTCTTATGTTTTTATCCCTTTGGGATGCATTAAAGCAAACAGGAAGTCACAAAAGTTGTCTCTCCTTTCAGAAATGGTGAAAAAGCTACGAAGTGTATCTATTCCCCAGTAAGAAGGGTATAAAAGAATATTTGAGCCGAAATTATAGAAACCGTACCTTCTGACTTGTGAACCGAGCAAAGTCTGATTAACCTGCATATTTGTGCTATCTGATCAGTCTTCCACTGTCCAGTTATAGATTCTTGACTGTCCACACAGTTCCCAGAGAAAGCTGATCAGACTGCATGGATACACAGGCGATCTGTGTTGTTTTAAGTACACATGTTCAGAGGTACATTTTCTCATGTTGTAGCCTTTTTTTTCTTTTGTTTTTCTTGAAAGCATATATTGTGCAGGAGCAGTAATTCAGACACTTTGGCCAAATCAGTGGAAAACCTTGTTAACATTCTATCAGTCATATTTTTGAAGCAATCCTCATGAACCTTGTTCAAAATGTGTCATGATGATTTCTAGGTCAGGTTTGAAACTGGGTCATTTGGGGTCAAAAACTAGGTCACTAGGCCAAATCAAAGGAAGACCTTGTTAACACTCTTTAGGTCACATTTTTGAAGCAATCAATCATGAATCTTGCTCAAAATTTTTGTCTTGATGATTTTTATATTATGAAGGCAAGTCAATAAAAAAACAGCCTAACTTATTTCTGGATGAGATCGATCTCTTGTTTTTCGATGTAATTGCCCTCTAGAATGATGCACTTGGACCAACGGTGTTCCAGTGCCATCAGCCCAGAACTGAAGAAACCAGGGTCCTTGTCTCCGACCCACTTCTCAGCTGCCACCACGACTTCTTCATTGGACCGGAAATGACGTCCACGGATATCCTTTTTCAAGTTTGGGAATAGGAAATAGTCACTAGGAGCTAAGTCCGGAGAATAGGCGGGTTGCGGTATTAGCTTGTACCCATTCCGCTCAACAGCATCCATTGCAATTTTGCAAGTGTGGACTCTCGCATTGTCCTGTTGGAGCAGAATCCCTTTGGAGAGTTTACCTTGGCGTTTTTCCTGGATCGCAGTTCTCAGTTGGTCGAGCAAATTTGCATGTTATTGTACTTTTCTTTGCTAGAAAATCCAACATAATGATACCTTGTGCATCCCAAAATACAGTTGCCATCACCTTGCCAGCAGAGGGTTGCGTTTTGAACTTCTTTGGTCACGGAGACCTCGGCCCAAACCACTGGCGACTTTGAGCTTTATTCTCTGGCTCATAATAATGGACCCAGGTCTCATCTACAGTCACCAGAAGTGAAAGGAAATCATCTTCCTTTGACCTAAACTGCTTCAACAATGTGCTGCATACTGATGCTCTGGTTTCCATTTGCTCGTCGCTAAGGGATTTGGGACCCAACGGGCTGTTAGCTTGCGCATACCCAAGCAATCATGTAAAATTGTTGAAACACTACCATGTGAAATGTGTAATGCATTCGCTATTTCTTCCACCTTAATTCGCCTGTCAGAGTACACCAGATCTCGTACTTTGTTACACATTTCTTCATCGGTGGCATCTGATGGGCGTCCAGACCTGGTTTCGTCTTCTAAAGACGCTCTACTGCGTTTTAATTCCCCAACCCAGAATTTAACTTGTGCATACGATGGTGCAGAAGACCCATAAACATTGGTCAACTCGCAATGTATTTCCTGACCTGTTTTCCCTTTCAAATACAAGTACCGAATTGCAGCACGGTACTCAACTTTTGACGAAAAACTTGCTTTTGCATCGCTAGCCATGTTTGACATTCAGTATCTTATGAGTGAATGACACGATAAGGGTGCAATTTTGCTCTCAGGCCTAAAACATGTATTGAAACAAGGCATGAAAATCGTGGGTGTCTCGGTCAATTGGAAATGGGATAGGCTGGTTACTTATTGACTTGCCCTCATAGATTGACACTGGGTCACTTGGGATCAAAAACTAGGTCACCAGGCCAAATCAAAGGAAAACCTCGTTAACACTCCAGAGGTCACATTTTTTAAATAATCATCATGAATATTGCTTAAAATCCTCTTGATAATTTCTAGGTCTAGTTCAAAACTGGATAACTTGGAGTCAGAAACTAGGTCACCAGGCCAAATCAAAGGAAAAACCTTGTTGACACTCTAGAGGTTACATTTTTTAAGTAATCATCATGAATCTTACTCAAAATATTTGTCTTGAATATTTCTAAGTAAAGTTTGGAACTGGGTCACTTATGACCTGAATTTCATGATCCAGCGACTTTCTTAAGTTTTTCCGTTAGGTCAGTTTGTCAGTTACTGTTGGTCCTACAGAGTGATATTTTGCTCTTGTGAACTGTTGTGTTCAAGTCAGTTTCTCAGTAACTATTGTGCCTACAGCCAGTGATACTTAGCACATGCATATATCCTAGCCTCTTGAGTGCAGTCTTGACCTCTGTCTCACAATCCATTAGACATACTACATTGTCTAACTTGTAAATATAATCATCATGAACTTTGGTCAGACTGTTTGCCTTGATCAGTTCTAAATCAGGTTCTCAGAGTGCTATGATACTCAGATGAGTGTTACAGGACCATCATGGCCCTCTTGTTCTTTTATTTCTCTGTAAAGGTTAGTATATTTTGTTGCCCAGAAAATTGTCCTCTGGTATTCGAGGATGATGATATGGTCAAATATAGATCTTGGCTTTGCACTGAAGACACCGTGGCTAAGTGGAGATACCATGGCTAGATGGAGATACTGTGGCTCACTGCACTGGAGAGATACCATGGCTAAATGGAGATTTTGTGGCTCATTGCACTGGAAAGATACCATAGCTAGATGGAGATACTTTGGCTCATTGCACTGGAGAGATACCATGGTTAGATGGAGATACCATGGCTAGATGGAGATACTGTGGCTCATTGCACTGGAGAGATATCATGGTTAGATGGAGATACCATGGCTAGATGGAGATACTGTGGCTTACTGCACTGGAGAGATACCATGGTTAGATGGAGATACAATGGCTAGATGGAGATACTGTGGCTCACTGCACTGGAGAGATACCATGGCTAGATGGAGTTAACGTACTCATGCAATATGTTGGATTATACTGCATTCCAATATTCAGGTTAGCCGGTGCATCCACAGGCTGATTAGTTTTGAATGGCACTTTAAGGGCTAGTGGACATTGTTATTGTTTCAGGTGAGACAGGACCAGAAGCAGATCAGCAGCATCGACTGTATAACAGCTGGCTAGAGGGACAGGGTGCGTTCCTGGAAAATCAGGTGAAATGCCTGGAGCAACAAATACAGAAGCAGAAACGAACAAAGAAGGCTATCAATGCTAGAAACAGACAGGTACCCTCAGCTGCCATACTTCTCTTATTTAATCTTTATCACTCTCTTGGCTAATTCAGTAGAAGAGAAATTGGTGATGTTTTTTCTTATTTTTCCCTGAAAACAGGATCTGACATTTCATGCAAATTGCCTCCACTGGAGCAACAAATACAGAAGAAGAAAGGAACACTGGAGACAATTTGCATGAAATGTCAAATTCAGTTTTCTGGAAAAAAGAATGAGGAAAATATAATTTCAGTAAATCATCTGCTGAAAAGGGGGTCTTACAGGGTGTAGGGAATTTACATGGGTGTCTGCCCACACTTGGAATTTGATGATATTACACATAGTTATTGCCTAGGGAATGACAGCTATGATTATGGTTAATTTGCTTTTTATCGCACCTGCTTGTAGCAGGGTGCGATATAGGCGTCCGATTTTCCGTCCGTCCGTCCGTCCGTCCGTCTGTCAACATTTATGTCGACGTTCGACATTTATGTCAAAGTTAGTATTCTAATCAACTACAAGACTAAACAACCATCAAACCTTGCATGAAACATCTCCCTGACCTCCTGACTTTGCAACATAGGCGTCCACTTTTCCGTATGTCTGTCCGTTCGTCCGTCCGTCTGTCAACATTTATGTCGAAGTTCGACATTTATGTCAAAGTTAGTATTTTAATCAACTACAAGACTAAACAACCATCAAACCTTGCATGAAACATCTCTCTGACCTCCTGACTTTGCGACATAGGTGCCCTATTTTCCATTTGTCTGTCTGTTCGTCCGTCCGTCTGTCTGTCCGTCTGTTAACAGTTCTGTTATGTCGAAGTTCGACATTTATGTCAAAGTTAGTATTCTAATCAACTACAAAACTAAACAACCATCAAACCTTGTATGAAACATCTCCCTGACCTCTCGACTTTGCGACATAGGTGCCCGCTTTTCCATTCGTCTGTCCGTTCATCCGTCCATCTGTCTGTTAACAGTTCTGTTATGTCGAAATTCAACATTTACGTCGAAGTTAGTATTCTAATCAACTACAATTCTACAACAACCATCATACCTTGCATGACACATCTCCCTGACCTCCTGACTTGGCAGGTATGTTGACCCAGTGACCTTGACCTATATTTTGCGCTCCATTGACTTTGACACAATTTACGTTGACGTTCCAGATCTTCTCAACTATAAGGCATACAACTACCAAACCTTGCATAGTGCTTCTCCTAGATGTACTGACTTGGCAGGTACCTTGACCCGGTGACCTTGACCTATATTTTGCGCTCCAGTGACTTTGACATATTTTGCGTCGACGTTCTATATCTCCTCGACTATAAGGCCTACAACCATCAAACCTTGCAAAGTGCTTCTTCTTAATGTACTGACTTGGCAGATACCTTGACCTGGTGACCTTGACCTATATTTTGGCTGCAGTGACTTTGACATAATTTACGTCAATGTTCCAGATCTCCTCAAGTGTAAGACCTCTAGCCACCAAACCTTGCATAGTGCTTCTCCTAGATGTAGTGACTCGGCAGGTATCTTGACCCAGTGACCTTGACCTATATTTTGCGCTCCAGTGCCTTTTACACATTTTACGTCAACGTTCAATATCTCCTCAACTGTAAGGCCTACAACCATCAAACCTTGCATAGTGCTTCTCCTCAATGTACGGACTCTGCAGGTACCTTCACTGGGTGACCTTGACCTATATTTCGCACTCCATTGACTTTTACACCTTTTACGTCACCCTTCCATATGTCCTCAACTGTAAGGCCTTCAACCACCAAACCTTATATAGACTTCGTCTCGATTTACTGACTTGGAAGGTACCTTGACCTGGTGACCTTGACCTATATTGTGCACTCCAGTGACTTTGACACATTTTATGTTGATGTTCGGTATCTCCTCAAATATAAGACCTACAACCACTAAACCTTGCATAGTGCTTCACCTCATTCCACTGGCTTGGCAGGTACCTTGACCCGGTGACCTTGACCTATATTTGACACATTTTACGTTGATGTTTGATAACTCCTCAACTATAAGGCCTACAACCACCATACCTTGCATTGTGCTTCTCCTTGATGTACTGAATTAGCAGGTACCTTGACCCATGACCTTGACCTATATTTCATGCTTCAGTGATTTTTACAAATTTTTATGTCAATGTTCCATTATCATTGGGCTGTATCATGTATGATACGAAAAGTCAATGCTGAAGATATAGCCATTAGAGGGAATGGGACTGGCCCGGAATATATGTGCCCCACTAGGCACTTTGTCTACATTTTTTTCAACCCAGTTTTCCAAGTAAGCACTGCTAAGAATGAAATAAACTTATTTAATAACCACGTTCTGATTGTGGCTCCTGTGACTTTTGCCCCAGCAGGTGCGATGACGCCTTCCGCGGAATTCTTGTTTATTAATTCCATTGTCAGTTTACGATGTTGTGTATATCATCTCACCTCCGAAACTAAGGGTACCCTGGCATAAAATCTTCAACAGTAATAATGTTATTGTATATCTGTCTGAAAGATTTTATGAGTCAATATAATTATTGTTGATTATGTTGATGCTATGGATGTCTTTGTTTGTATTGAAATAGTGGGTAGGCATTCAGTTTTATTACACGGTACCCCCAGATTTCAGCTACATGCTTTGTATTAATCATAGCCTCGCTTTGAAAAAGTGTATACTGGATTTGCCATGTCTTTCCGTGACTCCGTGACTGCGAAATTAAAAAGCATTTTGCATAATAACTTTTATGTTTGTGGTTCTACCTCAATGAAACTTATACTACACTTGGTCTCAAAGGTAAGTAAGGTGTAGTTGCAGACCAGCGGCCAAGGGCCCATAACTTTTGGAGTTATGTCCCTTGGTAGGTTTTCAAAATTTAAAATGCATTTTGCTCAATAACTTCTATGTTTGTGGTCCTTCTTCAATGAAACTTATACCACACTTGGTCTCGAAGGTAAGGAAGGTGTAATGGCAGAATGGTGGCCAAGAGCCCATAGCTCTTGGAGTTATGTCTCTTGATAGGTTTTCAAATTTTGCCATTCTTGAAAAATTTTGGAACAGATTTCTCAGGAACTATCAAATCCAGAAAGCTGAAAGTTTGTATAAACATGGACAATGACTGGATGTATCAAGTGTACTGGAATAGGGGCCAAGGGTCTATAACTGTTGGAGTTATGTCCCTTGGTAGGTTTAAAAAAAAAATGCGTTTTGCTGAATTACTTTTATGTTTGTGGTCCTACTTCGATGAAACTTATACCACACGCAACAGATTTCTCAGAACCTAAGAAAGCTGAAAGTTCCTATAAACATGGACAATGACTGGATGTATCATGATAACCAGAATATGGCGCAAAGGGTTCATAAGTCTTGGAGTTATGTCTACTACTTTTGGTAGGTTTTCAAAAAATTAAAATGCATTTTGCTTGATAACTTCTATGTTTGTGGTCCTACTTAGATGGAACTTATACCACACCTTGTTTCTAAGGTATGGAGTAGTGACAGAATAGTGGCCAAGGGCCCATAACTCTTGGAGTTATGTCCTTTAATAGGTTTCAATTTTCGTAACAGATTCATCCCATCTTTCTCTCCAATTTTTAAACATCAGAATTTTTCAACACACTTGTGTCTTTCTCCTCTGATGGCACTGTAGCGGGGCTATAGTCAGATCCTCTGACAGCTCTAATTCACGTTCAAAATTTGATTTTACCATGTTCAAGTTTTGTCAAGATATCATTCCAATACAAAATATGTCCACACATGTCTAGAATATGTGCACCAAATTTCTTGAAAATCGAGGATTGGTAACATATAATTTTAAAGCACTAAATGTACATAGTCCAAATTGGATGAAATAAAAAATACACTTTACGTTTAAATGAAAGTTTACCTTAACTACTGTTTCCAGTTTTGATGGCTATACAATATCATATATTTTGTGTAAGCATTTGATATCTTAACCCTTGTCCTGCTGAATAAATTAAGATGCCACGCCCACTTCTAATTTTCAGCCAGTCAGGTTACTTGATCCAGATTGTTGCTATAAATTTGCATACTTGATGGCAAACAGTGCAGATCCAGATCAATTGGCTTCTTCAGAAGCCAACTGATGTGGATCTACACTGTTTGCAAAACAGGGTATATCCGGGTTCAGCAGGACAAGGGTTAAATACATGTTGAACATAGAAAAATTAATCTTTTTGTTTTCTTGAACACTCTATACTGCAAAGACATTGATGAAAAACTTCATCATATATCTTCGTGAAATCAAACAAAAATTGTATCCGCCTTTTGCTGTTTGTCCAGGCTTATATACTGTGGAGATAAGGTGGATGGCATAACATCTCTACCTAAAATCATGTTGCAAGTGGTTCAGATCAGATAAAAATTGTTTCTGAATGTATTGTAAGTTAAATAGTATAAAAGATCTAAATTATATGGTAATGCAAGATGGGCAGATAAGTGAAATTAAGTTTAAAATGATTTTAAGTGAGGCAGATAAGTGTAAGAAAAATGTCTAAGATAAATGAAGGTGAAAAAAAAAAAGAACTGGTAGAGCAGGAGAGACGAAACAATAGGTGTGATTCAAAACACATAAAAATGGGCAGTTTTTCAGCCTATGTTGATTTTCTAAGCGAGGAGTATCTTAATAAGCACTGTTTATTGAAATTTCTTGTTGTTGATACTCTAATAGCCACTATTTATTGAAACCTGCAGGCTAAGAAGAGTGGACAGGAGTTACCACCACAGGATGCTATGGAGCTTGAACGAGCCACACAGGATCAGGCAATATATCAGAAACAGCTCGAGCAGGCTCGCAAACAGAACCGTCAGCATCAGATGTTGACACAGGAGTACCGCAGTAAACAACAGGTATCAGACATAGTTTTAATAGTAAGGATGAGTATTTTTTTTATTTTTTTTCTTTGGTGGTTTAACATCTCATTAAAAATATTGTTTGGGGGAAGAGTAAGTCTTCAGTGCACAGGAATACCAAACTAAATTTAACCTTGTTTTGAATGTGAACACACAAACACTAGAGTAGTAGATGGTGCCTATAATTCTACCAGTACTGAGGAAGAACATTCTCCATTGAATGGTGTTTTAACGCCTCACCAACTATATTGTTTTGGGGATGAGTAAGCTCAAACTGCGTTCATGGAACAAAGGCTTTTTTCCTGTTAGGCTCATAGTGGTTCATGTTTATTACAAGATTATGTAAATGTATTATACTTGACCTATATAAGCCTAGTGTCCCATAAATGGGGCATTGGCAAACAGTGTAGACCTAGATCAGACGCTGCAGAATGCGGCGTCTGATCTCGGTCTACACTGTTTGCATTCAGATATTTCTACAAAACATGAAAATAATAAAAACTAACCAGACACCCCATATACAGGAAATGAAACTGTCCAAAGAATTAAAGTAGAAGCATACACTCGGCATAAATGGGTTAAGCTTGCCTGCTAAGGGCCTGTGCCACAGTGTTGACAGCTGTCCTGCTAAAGAACTGTCAAGATAAATACTGCCCTTCACACAATTCGTACATCCACATAAATCAAATGAGTACTCTCAACCTATTTTCTGAGAAAAGAAGTATCAGTATTGTTGTCATTTTAACCTTTAAAGCACTATTTGACAAAGTTGTAGTATATCACATTCTCAGTTTTATATATTACTTTTCAGAGAAAATAAGGCTTTAATAGCATTTCATGATCATATTTTTTCTTTCAAAAGTATGTGTTACCAGATTTTGTTTTTTGATGTTTATCATTTTCAAACTTGTAGGAACATTTTACCCAGCAGATGGCTGCACAAGGTGCCCCGCCACAAATGGTGGGACCACCAACTTCTGGAGCTCCAATGCCACCTGCCAGCACTCCTGCATCGGCAGCCATGCAGCCTCCCCCACCACGCATGCCAGGAACTCAAGGGTCGGCTCGTCTCACCGCCAGTGCAAGACAGGAGTATGAAGCCTATATGCAAAACAGATTGCGTATGATGGGTCCGCAGGCTATGCCTGGCGGACCCAGGATTCCGGGTCCACCCCCTGGGGTGATTCCTGCTGCACAACCAAGGATGGCAATAGTGGTAAGATTTTGTTTTTTTTATATTTCTGACTTGAATGGTGATTTTGAGATGCATCAAACCTCCATTACCTTTTATGGTAAGGGGTTAACCGTAACCTCACTCTGGGTATAAATTCAGCTCATGACAAGTTGAGGATTTTTTTTTTCAATAATTATACCAGAAAATAGGTTTTGACATTTCATGTAAATTGTTTCTTTGAAGACAGTTTGTATGAAACTCCAAACCCTATTGTCTGGAGTAAAAAAAGGAAAAAATTTCAAAATGTCTTCTGAAATTCTTAACCAGCATGCTGAAATGTTAAGGCCCACTCTGAGTGTAAATGAAACATTGAATCCCACCCTGAAAACAGAACAGCCTGGATACCACTTTTATACCACTTTTATCAGGAGCCCTGTAAAACCCAAAATGGCAACACTAACAACAAGAAGAAACAAACCAACAAGAAAACTACTTTACGCCACATATAGATGACAATAAAACATTCCTGTCTTGTATGTTTCCAGATACAGTTGTATTTGCTTGCTGTTATGAAAGTTGCATTTTCATACATATTAAGGCTCTATCTTGTGTTCTATTAAATGAATTTTCTTCCCTAGTTGATAAAGGTGAACTTACTTTGCCCAGCTTCAGGAAAACAACCCATTTGGTTGAGGATGGAAAGGTGATAAACCCTCCTGCTGAAACTCAGAGGGTTGACCGTGCCAATCTTGTTGACAAGCCATTGAATCTCGAAATGGCAGCAACATCCCATTCGGTGAGGAGTATTGGTTTTATAAGAGTGAAATTCTGAACAATTAACACACACTGAACAGTGTCAGACTTCATAGCCACTGATAAAGCACTTGTTTTAAACATAAAAGTATTTGTGAGAACCTTTTAGAAGTGCCTTGCCAGATTTTTTTTTTTTTTTCTGAGTTTATCACAAAAACATGTTGTTCCTCATTAGAAGTGCCTTGGAGTGGTACCCACAACTCAAGTTTTTGTGCAGAAATAAGAAAAGTATCGAGCTACCCCTTCTTAACTTGAGCTAAGGTCAGTTATTATGAATAAATAACTCCAGATAAGGCACTTTATTAAACAGAAAAATATTGGTATTTTTCTTATTTCTTCATGAAAACATATGTTGTGATACTCATTAGAAACACCTTGGTGAGGCACTTCTAATGAGTACTCACAACATATGTTTTCATGGAGAAATAAGAACAATATTACGTGGATACCCAGTCTTATCTAGAGCTATGGAATTTCTGCCTGTTTTAGGACAACAATCCATTCAGTGAGGAGTATCAGGAGAGGGAACAGCTGGAGAAGATGAGAGAATCTCAGGGAAAACAGATACCCCCTGCTGGGCCCCTGGAGAAACCTGGTCAGTACTCAGTTTGTCACGTATTTCAAGATCATTATACTTTTAGCCGCAGTTATTTCATGTCCTAAGAAGTTACCATATTTACCATAATTACATACAAAGAAGCCAAAGCAAATATTGTAAACCCAGATCTGGGCCCAGTTGTTCAAAGTGTCGTTAGCTTAACGAGCTCATTAAGGGTCATTTCGTTAACTGTTTCAGCGGATTCAATATACAGTATTCTGATATTTTTTGCTGAAAAAATGTGAGTAGCTTTTGCAGCTACTCACATTTTTTCAGCAAAAAATTTCAGCATATTTGCGTATCATTTGATGTAAATTTTAACGAATCGTTAAGTAACGATGTCGTTAGCTTTGAACAACTGGGCCCAGATGTTGGGGCAAAGAGCAAAGGTCTTAACTTGCTTTGACTTGGAAATTTTAATAACATTTGCCACAAAATTCTATGTTAATTCTTTTGCTTTATGGTAATTGCCTTAAAATTTCATAAACCAACTTTCTTTGAAAAAATGCCATATGCAAACAATACAGATCCAGATCAGATTGCTCCTGAAGAGCAGTTTGATCAGGGTTTACACTTTCCATTCCATTGACTAGGGTAAGAAACAAATGCGTAAAAAGTGCATAACTAAGAAGATATGAAACAAAGTGTTTGAAATTATAGGATATTTTATCATTCACTGAGGGGTATACTCCAAGTCAGCCCAGTTATACTTGTGTCAAGATGATACACGACACACTCTTTATAACATTATGGCTGGGATCCAAAAACCAAACTGGGTTAGCTAAACAAAATGCAGTATCCAAACAAAAATGTATAATTATATAGAAAAATGACCATTTTTGCAGTGCACCATGAAACTGTCTTTATATCAGTGACCGTCTTATAATGAACCATCTTATAAACAGGTAATTTTATCTCACTTCTTGTGGATAAATAAAAAAATGTTCAGATTATGAGAGCTTTTATTGTCTCTATAACCTGATTTATTCTAGATGACACTCAAGAGACTCCTGTGCCTAGACCGCCAATGCCACAATTTGCCGACCCAAGATTTCCCGGTCCACCGGGACCATCAAACCAGCCCCCAAGGTTCCCAGGTCCACACGAGCAGCAAGCCTGGATGGCAGCAAGATTTCCTTATGATCCAGCATCGGGGCAGAGACTTCCGGGCCCAGCCGATCCCAGATTTACAGGACCCTTTCCTCCGGGTCCTCCAGGACAGATGCCTCAGCCAACCTCAGTGCCTGGGCCTGGACCGGCACCAGGGCCTAGTTACCCTACAGGTAAGCATTTGTTTTGTTTGTTTGATTTTTTTTTTTTCTGTTCAGTAAAACTGTTCAAGGCAGTTCTTTCATAATCCTATGGTTGGGGTCGATGGAATGATTTAGCATTGTGAAGATAGCTCCAAGTAAGTTGACTATTCAGAGGAGGAGTTAAATATTCAGACATAGAGGGGTTCTATGATTTGTATAGTATTTCTTATTTCTCCATAAAAACACTTGTTTTACCCCTACACATGATTTTATATATAGAAATAAGAAAAATAATATTTTTGGGTTGAAAACGTGTTGTGAGTTCTCATTAGAAATATCTAATGAGTATGCACAGCATATGTTTTAATGGAGAAGTAAGGAATATATCAATACTTTTCCATGGGAAAATAAGAGCTTTTATCTGGAGCTATGTTCAGAAGAGAATTTTTGTACCAAAATATAGCGGCAGTTCCAGTGAGTACCCAGAAGTCATTATGTTTTCATGCAGAGGTAGAACAAAGTGCTAAGTTGTCACCTTAGTGGGAGCTATGAATATATAGAACGCTTAGGGAAATAAGGGTTTAACGAGCCCTGGCTTGATAGTGTTATATCCACAATTAAGCTTGTAATGAGGCTTCAGTCTATTGGCTGGTTGTACGTTAGGAAACTGATCTCTTTGCCAGCTGCAGGGGAATTTAACACAGATCATTGAAATTCTTCTTTTCACCATCTGACCTTTGGATTGTAATGAAAGATAGTTGCTGTCTATACAGTCAGTATTGAAACATTTCAGATGGACTGACTGGTTCACTTCAGATGCAGAAGTAAATAGAAGAATAACCACGCCCAGTTGTTCAAAGCGTCGTTAGCTTAACGAGCTCGTTAACTGTTTTAGCGGATTCAATATACAATATTCTGATATTTTTTGCTGAAAAAAATGTGAGTAGCTTTTGCACTGCAAAAGCTACTCACATTTTTTTTTCAGAAATTTTATCAGCAAAAAATTTCAGCATATTTGCGTATCACTCGATGTAAATTTTAATGAATCGTTAACTAACGACATCGTTAGCTTTGAACAACTGGGCCCAGAGCTTAATAAGTATAAAAAAATTTTGAGTAATTTGTGTGAGCTGCATAAAAGGAAAAGTTGTCTTTAAGGCCTATGTGGACAGTGAAGTCTCTATAAGCCTGCACATCTAACTGCTCAGTCTGGGTTCCTACTGGCAGCTTACAGAATCTGAGCTTTAGATAAGAGGGATATCCAGATATTTGTCTTATTTCTCAACAAAAACATGTTGTAGGTACTCATTAGCAGCCCCTCCGCAAAGTACCCACAACACAGGCTTTTATCAAGAAATAAGAGAAATCTACTGTTTGGTAACAAAGAGCATCTTATTTAGAGCTCTGAGGATCATTGGATATTTTAATAACCCTAAATATTGGGACAGACAGGCCTGAGCAAACCGTGTCAACCCAGATCAGACACTGCATTATAGGACATATAAGGTAAGGAGTTCTGGTGTCCCAAGACTTCGGTAAATAAGGTTCTGTAGAATCAGCAGATAGCAAGGATTGTGACGAGATTGTGTGGATATGCAGGTTGAGTCAAATCTACATATCGCTTATGCTCGAAGACATTAATTCTGCTATTTATGTACCCTATTAACCCTAAGTATATCAACACCTAAACTTCTTCCTTATAGCTCCAGATAATGCTCTTTTAATGAACTGAAAAGTACTGATATTTTTCTTATTTCTCCAAGAAAAGTGGGCAGGTCACTGTGGCAAAGATGTCATGTATCTTATGTCACCAGTGAGTCCATCTTATATTGGCTTAATATTGGGCAAGGCCTGCTATCCTTGCAGCAGGTAAGGGTAGAGGGGGAATGTTTTTATTTCTTCTGTTTCTTCACTTTTATTCATTTTCCTCTTTCTTCCCTGTCCCTCTCTTTCATCTTTCTCTGAGAGACGGTTGGCCTCGGTGGCTCAGTTGGATGCGCCATCTGACTGGAGACCAGGAGGTCCCGGGTTCAACCCCCGCCGATGTCGGCAACATTCTTTCGTGG
This sequence comes from Anodontia alba, assembly GCA_964016985.1. Taxonomy (NCBI): domain Eukaryota; kingdom Metazoa; phylum Mollusca; class Bivalvia; order Lucinida; family Lucinidae; genus Anodontia; species Anodontia alba. The sequence continues at coordinate 80,550,598 of OZ024831.1, read as the reverse complement.
AGATTGATCATGAAATATTTTCTACGGTCATTCTCTCCCTTCCGCTGATTCAAGAAGGGCAGTTGTCAGTTTCTGGCGAAAGAATGTGCACAATACTGGTTAACCGCTTAGAGGACTAAGCCTGCCCAGTAAACGTGTGATTAGGTAAACTGACCACGCTCGACATGACCCCATTGGGTTGACTGGGCCGTAAAACCTCAACACAAACAAACAAATTCTCTGAGAGACGACACAAAATGACCCATAAGGGTTGACGTATTGTTAAGCCCCAAACACAATCAAAAAATCTCGAAGAAAGCATGTTGTGGGTACTCATTTGAAACACCCCGGCAAGTACCCACAATATGTTTACATGGAGGAATAAAAAAAATAGGATGTGGCCTTTCCCTTTCTTATCTGGAGCTATACTTACTATTACATGCATTCTTGTCCAAATTTGAACAACATCTTAGGATGTACTGATGTGCCGAAAATTACTGGATAAGTGGCAGACAGTTTAGACTAATCAGATGCCACATTCTGTGACATCTGATTGGATCTGCACTGTTTATTCAAGACTGTCTTCCCGAATACTTAGAATAAATAGGATATCAGGTCTTCACCAACCAGAAAGAATACTTTTGGTGTATATAACCTGTGAAGACTACAATCATCTTGTGAATCCATTTAACTTGACCAGGGTCTTCACATTCTACAATGTGCTGAGCTTTTATAAGTACGGTAAATATCTTAAAAATTCGAACACTAAAGCGTCTGACAAAATGACATATGCAAACACTGTAGACCCTGATCAGACTGTTCCTGAAGGAGCAGTCTGATCAGGGTCTACACTGTTTGTCATTCCACTAAATATTTAAAGAAACTGCTGCATAAAAAGCAAAATTTAAGCCAAAAGAGTATGGAATAAAGTGTTCGAATTTTTAGGAAACTTATAGACACTGAATGCCCTGGACATTCTGCCCTCTTTGTTCACATTCATCATACATTAACATAAACTTAATTTGAAGAGATACACATCTAAGAGAGATAACTGACCAAAAGTATTTGCATCCCTTTTCAAAGGGAGTATTTCATAAAAGAAAGAATTTGCTCCCCATTTGAGCAAATTCTTTCTTTTAACAATATCTCCATTTGGGAGCAGATTTGTGCAGAAAGGAAGCAAATTCTTTTTGGCTCAAGTTCTTGTTTTCTTTTGAAAAAGGGAAGCAAACATTGTCTGAGAGTTCTCTCCATTAGACTTGCCTGTTCATCATACAATACAAATCAAACTATACCTTACGATACTATGGAAGGAATGTGTTGCTTGTGTTTTGAATGGCAGAGGAAATGTACTAACTGAAGTTTGGAGGCATGATGGAATGATGTTTGCAGTCTAACCCGACTGTTTTCGTACCATTGATCACACTAATAGAAACTGTATTTTGTTGAACAAAACGTTTTGGTGCATGACAGTACAATTGGAAATGGTAGGCTGAGTCTTTATTAATGAGTCGACATTGGTAACTAATAGGATTTTGTCTGTAAAGTCTGTATAGCCATATGTATGCTAGTACAATAAACTCATGATTTCAAAAAGAAAACTGAAAAGAAGTCTTTTGAGGGAAAGTGACTAATTTTGCAAAGGCAGGCAATTGAATTGTCTCCCTTTGTAAAATTAGTTACTTCCCATTGCTTGATAGGTGATTTAGGTCTCATTATTATATTTTATGTGTTCAGTTTTTTTGATTGCAAGAAAAGCAGTTAAAGCTGCATTTCATGGCTAGAGCAGTTAGTAACTATGAACATTGTTCTGTATTTATCCTTCATAAACAGACAACTTAGCTCCTTACCGTACTTGTCCAAAAATTCCGATTTGTCCATTTGACTACTTGTTAATAAGTCTAGAAATTTCTATATGAGAGGCTAACAGTACTCTGATCTGGATCTATACTATTTGCTCAGACCTGTCTGTGGGAATACTTGGGGTAAATATTGTACATTCATATAAGTTAAGTTGATGGGCCAGTCTTAACTAGAAATTCTTTATCAATGGGCTTAATGATTAAAGTCCATAATGAAAGAACTGGTCAATAATATGTATTAAATGATTTCTTCAACTGAATTAAAACCCTTCTCTGTGGTGACAGACATTTAACACTTGATCTGATTGGCCGTTGGTTTTTTGCATAGATAGATTTGAGTGGCTGAGGTTTGGGTTAAGGTAGCTTGTTTATTTAACACTGGCTGTTCCAGAGTTGGGTCATCCTCCCTCTGTTAGTCAGCCTTTGGACAGTGCTGTGGTAACGGAAACAAAAGAGAAAACTAAAAAACGGAAGAAGAAAAAGAAAGTTGAGAGTAATAATAAGATATTGTTATAACTCGTAGTCTGCTTTTTACTAGAGTGCTTGAACATCAATTCATCAAAGAACAATAATTCTATGTATCATAAATTTTCTAAATATTCTAAAAACAAAGATTTTAAGACACATGTATTGGATAACAGACTTTATTAATGCAGGGACAGGAAGTACCCAGTTAGGCCAAAATAAAAAGAAATAGTTATGCTTCTAGTTCTTTGTCAAAACATATAGGATCAGTAGATTGGTTTCACTTCTTTGTGCTCTCTGGGTGCCCAATCTCATTTTATGTTCAGTTTTTACAGTGTATTGCTTATTTTTTCTCAGGAAACAGGGCTTGAGATTTCATACAATGTATTTCCTTAGGAGGCAGTTTCCATAAAATGTCAAACCCAAGTTTCTTGGAAAAAATAAGAAAAAAAATTCAGACAAAGAATAAAGATGTTAAGTAGTTAAGAGCGATGTTCAACTACTCGAGTACATAAATATTGTGTGTGCTTGATTTTTGTTGTCACTTCTATTCAGTTAATGTTTTAAGGGGAACTGATTCACTTTCAAGGAAGACAATCTGTCAAAATTAGTTTTGCTCCCTTCCAAAAAGGGGGATCGCTTTAAAAGAAAAGAATTCTCTCCCTAGTTCTGTCTTATTAAGAGTGGATTTTGGTTTGTAAGAAGCAAAACAAAAATAACAGAAGTCATAGGAATTAACAGGTTATCTTCCTTTTTAAAACTGGTAGAAAGTCTTATCCCATCCCCTTAAAGCTTATTATCACAGTATTTATACATGTAGTGTCAGTTATGTTTGGTTTGCAATATTTCTAGTTACTATGGTGTTTCTTTTCTTTGCCATAGTATTGACTTTGGCTGTGTATTACTCGCACCTGCATATTACATGCATTGAATTTTTGCACAAGATTGCAGAGGTGATGATAATAAAAATGTAGTTGTTTCTTTCCTACGTCTGTTAATTAACACCCTCTCAGTGTCACTTTCTTAACCGAGACGTGAAATTATCAAACTCAATGCAAACAACAATTAAAGTCTACTAGTTGTCACTTTGACTGCCAATTTACCTATGATTAAGTGCACAAATCTAAGCTGGCAGTTTCATTTGATTGTGAAGATTGTTTATTTTAAAAAAATAATGTTGATCAGTCCAAAGAGAATAAGAAAAAAGCATATAATTAAAGATAAACATATGATACGAAGAAAAAAAAATAAATAAAAGTTGTAAATGCCCAATCTACATCCTCAAAACCCCAGTTGATTTTGTTTATTACATGTATTATTATTTTTGAAATTTGCATAAACTTTAATACTGTATCATTTTTTCAATTTATGATCGTTTTTGCCGATGTGTATGTTTTACCAAATTACCAATATATTCATATTTAAGTTTCAGTAAATCAGTTGGGCAGGCTGGTTTATTCAAGTAAAGGTGTGTGAAGCAAGTCATGTCACAAGTACCACAAGTTTCTATTTGTACAGATAACATGATCAGCAAAATAAAAAAAAGTAAACAAAAATGACATAGACATGAACAGGATATTAAATTAGTGCAAATCAGATTGAGTAGCTTGTTTTGAGCTGCCAGAACAATTGTATGGGTGTGATAGGTATCAAGAATTATGGATATCATATAGCGATCGATCCATGTCCCATTTAAAAAGGCCGATCACATTTGTAATGAGTTTTCGCAACTGATTATCTTGATGATTTCCGGCGATTTCTATCCTGATTTTGGTGTTCGTATCAATAACACACATCAGGGCCCAGTTGTTCAAAACTAATTATGTCATTAGTTAATGTATTGTTAAAACTGTGACTCAAAAACTCAATAAATATGGCATAAACACATATTTTTGCTGAAAAAATGTGAGTAGCTTTTGCAAATGAGTAGCTTTAGCTGTTCACATTTTCCAGCAAAAATACCTGTGAATTAGATATTGTGCCTATTAGAACAGTTAACATTTTGACCACTAACAAACTTATTAAGCTAACCATGCTTTGAACAACTGGGCTCAGATATTTAAAAATGTACTCTGGGTAAAAAAAAAAAAAAAAAAGATACGTGTAATACACAGTTAAATTATGGTAAACTCTTTAAAGTGCCAATCAAAACAACAGCTGAACTTTAAAAACTGTATTTTCTTATTTTTTTCTTAGAAAACATGATTTAATGTTTCATGTGAATAGTCTGCTAGGTAGATAATTCACTTGAAATGTCAAAACTTATTTTTGCAGAAAAATTCAATAAAATTGTTTTCGAATGCTGTCTACTACAATTTTGCATGGCAGTTTAAAGGTTAATTCTTCAGTCTGTTGCAGGTAAATTCACAGACATTTTAAACCTTCCTACTCTTGTCATGAAATTACCTAATGACAAAATTTTACTTAATTTTTCCAAGAAAGTTCACTTGTTTCATGACAATCTTCTCCAGAAAACAGGGCTTGACAGTTCATCTGAAATGTCTGTTATATGACATGAAATATCAACCCCTATTTTCTTAGAAAAAAAAAAGTAGAACAAATATCACTCCCCATGTTAATTTTCAAATTCCATGTGATATGGGTTAAAGCATTGTTCATTTTTCTTAGAAAACAGGGCATGGATTTTCATTTGATACTAAACCCTGTTTTCATAATTCAAATTAAATGCCTAACTCTGTTTCAGGAAGAAATTAGAAAAAATATCACACCTGTTGTCTGGCAAAGTCTTCTGCAGCAGGCTGTATAAATAGCTTGGTAGCTTTTTTTCTTTGGTAACAAGTGTTTTCAAATGATTTAGGGGAATGGATACACTAAAAATATTTACATTCCTGCTTACTGGGGGATCCCGATTACCCTAAACTATTTGAAGTAACAGGCCACTCTACTTTTGTAAATAATCTACTTAAGGCTTAAACTCAGTCACAGCTCCAGATAAGGTACTTTATTTTTTAACTGAAAAGTATTAACCCTTAAAGCACCAAGAAAAACTGCATCTGAAAATGTCGTCTGTTTATGTTGTCTGCTGAATATTCCTGCAAACTTTTCAAACCTATTTTTGCATACAGGCAAACAGTGTGGACCCAGATCAGACTGCTCCTAAAGGAGCAGTGATCTGGGTTCACCCTGTTTGCAGAAGTGACTTTTAAAGTAACCAGCAGAATCAAAGCAGACGACAATAGTTGTGATTGGCGCTTTAAGGGTTAATATTTTATTTCTCCATGAAAGTATATTGCTCATTAGAAGTGCCTTGCCTAAGCACTTCTAATATCTAATGAATATCCACAACATAGTTTTTCATGTTGAAATAAAAATATATTTACCTTGATGTAGCTGTTATGTTATAATTTCGCACAGCTGTAGGTAAGAAGAGATATTCTGCTTACTCCTGCAAGAAAACATATATTCTTATATTTATTAGAATAACCTCCGTAAATCAAGTATTTTGATTTTTGATTAGCTGTGGTTGATTAATTCATATGAACCGCTGTGTCAAATTATGACAATCATTGTTGTGTTGTTATGTTACAAGCATTGTAATGACATCACATTCATTATTGCTAACTCACTGACAAATGGCTTACAGAAACTCTCAATAAAAGCTTTACAATGTAACAAATTCTTTATTTGGAATCTTGACAGGGGACAGGGGTTATATTCCTAGCTGAATGTGCTGAGAGAAAGCTGAAGGTGAAACTGTAGAAGCTGATCTTTGTTGGGATTGGATTGCTATTATAAATCTGGTTTGAAAAATGGGGGCTAAACAGAATTTGCCCTGTCTTTCCATTATTCTGTCCATCAGTCATTCGGTAACTCAAATAAAAAGTTCTGTCACATTTTTCTCAGTAATCATGAAGTCTAGGGAGTTGAAACTTGGTACAAACTTGGACGGTGGGGTGGATGTATTGTGTTTACTGAAATCATGATGTAGCTGCTTATTTGTTCCTTTACTTCTCCATTTATCTCAAATTTTATCGCCATTTATCTCTAATTTTATCTCCATTTATCTCTAATTTTAGACTATAAATGACAATTTTCATCATTGTTTTCTCAGTAACTGAATTCTAGAGAGTTAAAACTTGGTACATATATGGACAAGGGATGGATGTATCATGTATGCCAAAATCATGATGCTGCTTCTTATTCATTCCTTTAGTTCTCTATTTTATTCTCTACCCTATCATGGATATTGTAATCAGGCTGCTGTTCCTTATTCATCCCTTTATATCTTCACTTTTTTTTTCTATCTGATTTTTAAACATGAATTTTTTATAACTTTTTTCTCAGGAACTGTGAGGCCTAGAGGGTTGAATTAATAATGGGTAGTCTACCTTGTTGGCATGTTTCCAAATGATAACACATTACTGTTGCATATTTTTAGATATTCTTGACAGCTCTAGTTATCATAATAAGAAGTCTGACCCTGTCTGAAGTCATCACTGTTTTCCAGCAGTATAATATCAAACAGAAAATTGCAATCAGAAGTCTTACCTTACAGTACAAGGCCATATGCCTAGTTTGTCATAACCTTTTTTAAGGAAATAAAAATAATAAATGAATAAATAAAAATGAAATAAGGAATCTGTCAACACTTTCTTTGTTAACCCTTTTCCTGCTGTTCACGACATCCCCTACTTTTGCAAACAGTGTAGATCCAGATCAGATGGCTTCTGAAGAAGCCATCTGATCAGGATCTACACTGTTTGTCATTCAGTTTGTGAATTTGAATGAAAACATTATATGATGTGATCTGATTGGCTGATAGTCAGAAATGGGTGTGGCTAATCAAATTATTCAGCAGGATAATGGTTAAAAGATGTCTTATCTAGAGCTGTGAATGTAAATGAACCAAAGAGAGCACATGCATGCACAGGTCTTGTTCCTTTTCTCTGCTCATGTATTAAGATCTTTTAACTGTTTTGCAAATTGTTGTCTGAAAATTTAGAAATTTAGTGAAAATTCCATTGTCAGGAATTTTAGGAGCATTTATTTAAGAAATTATTTTCTGCAATAATTAAAGGTGTTTGAAATTTCAAGTCTTTTGTCATAGCTTAATTAACCCATTGAAGACTGGAGACTCCTAAATGGGAAACAGGCAAACAGTGCAGACCCAGATCAGACTATTTGCAAACAGTGGAGATGTTGATCAGATGCCACAGAATGATCAGGGCCGCCACTGTTTGCAAATAGTTCAGCCATTTTTCTGTAGGAATATCTACATCATATAACCTAACATACCTAAATTGAAAATGGACTCTTCCAATATAGAGTGTGGGAGGGTTTATTCAGTCTTTAATGGTTAAAAACCTGTTTGTTTGCTTCTTTGTTTTGATTGTTACCCTACAAACTGGGCATTTACATTTTATGAGGAGCTTCTTTTGTTTAATCCTTAATTCTGGTCCTGCTGACCCAGGATATACATTGCCTTTGCAAACAGTTTAGATCCAGATCAGTTGGCTTCTTCAACTGATCTGGATCTACGCTGCTTGTCATAAAGTATGTGAACTTGTATCAACAACCTGGATCAAAATATCTGATTGGCTGAAAATTAGAAGTGGGCATGGCTTCTTAATTTATTCAGGGTGACAAGGGTTAATTTAAGGAGCATGTTATTTCAAGTTTCCTAGTTGAAAACAAAACTTTAAATCTTTCATTTTGAGACTTGCAAGAGTTTTCATGACCAGGTACTACATGTATTTACAGTGTACAGTATTTACCCTAAATGTTTGGATAGCAATGCCTGAGTAAACAGTGTAACCCCAGATCAAAACCTCATATCCTAGAGTATTCAGACAGATAGGCCAGAGCAAACAGTGTAGATCTAGATCAGAAACTTCAAAATGTCATGTCTTATCAGGGTCTACACTGTTATTACTCATTTAGCAGCTTTTGTACATATCAACAGGTAATAAAATGATTAAAATTTAAGGACAGGCATAGTATGGAGTTATGGTGTCTGAATATTTAGGGTAAATATGGTAAGCTTGTTTGATTGGTCTACACTGCTTGCCATTCCTCCAGCACAGCATTTATCAAGTAAATGACAAAGGTGCCAGTTTAGGATAAATAGGGCAAGAGGTTATGTGGTCCAATTATCTAGGGTAAATATAATATCATAATTAGACAAACAAACAAAATTAAAAAAAAGATCTTTGCATACTGAGGGGAATTTATCAGATGATAAATAAGTGATATTTTTCTTATATTTCTCAGTAAATAAGGCATGACAGGTAAATCATTTCCTGAAAGAGAATTCTTTTTAAAATTCATATCCACATTTTTATCTCACCTGAGGGAATGCTCTTTGTCCATCGTGTGTTGTCAGCAACTCTCTTCTGACCCAATTTTAATAAAACTTGCTCAGAATGGTTGCCCCTATAAAATCTAGGTCAAGTTTGAAATTGGGTCCCTTGGCATAAAAAAGAAGGTCACCAGGTTAAATTAAAGGAAAATTTTGTTATTCTAGAGAATATAATTTTGAAGAAATTATCACGAGTAGTGCTGAAAATGCTTGTGTTGATGATTTCTAGGTCAAGTTCGAAACTAGTTCTCTTGTGGTCAAAAACTAGGTCAGCGGGCCAAATCAAAGAAAATCTTGTTAACATTCTAGAGGTCACAATTTTTTAAGCAGTTGTCATTAATTATGCTCAGAATGTTTGTTTTTGATGATTTCTACCAGGTCACTTAGGGTCAAAAACTAGGTCAGGGGGCCAAATCAAAGGAAAACCTTGTTAAAACACTCTATAGAGGTCACATTTTTGAAGTTGTCATCATGAATCATGCTCAGAATGTTTGTTTTTATGCTCTTCAGGTGGACTTTGAAACTGGGTCACTTTGGGTCAAAAACAAGGCTCACCAGACCAAATTTAAGGAAAACCTTGATAACACTCTAGAGGTCATATTTAAGTAATTATCATGAATATTGCTCCAAATGTTTGTCTTGATGATTTCTAGGTCAAGTTGGAAAAATGGTATGCTTGGGGTCAAAAACTAGGTTATCAGGCCAAATAAAAACCTTGTTAGCACTCAAGAGGTCACATTCTTGAAGTAGTCATCATTAATCGTTCTCAAAATGTTTGTTTTGATGATTTCTAGGTCAGATTTGAAACTGGGTCTTTTGGAATCAAAGCCTAGGTCACCAGGCTGAATCAAAGAAAAAGCTTGTTCACACTCCAACGGTCACATTTCTGAAGTAATCATCATGAATATTGCTCAGAAGGTACGTCTTGATAATTTCTAGGTCAAATTAGAAGTGGATAACAGGCCAAAAAAAACTAGATCATTAGCCCAAATCAAAGAAAAACCCTATGATCACTCTAGAAATCACATTTTTAAAGTGACCATCATTAATCTTGCTCAAAATGTTTGTCCTGGTGGTTTCTAGGTCAAGATTAAAATTGGGTCACTGGGGGTTTAAAACTAGATCACTGGGCCGAATCAAAGAATCACATTTTTTAAGTAATCATCATGAATCTTGCTTAGAATATTTGTATTGATGTTTTCTAGGTTGAACTTAAAACTAGGTAACTTGGGGTCAAAAACTAGATCACCAAGCCAGATCAAAGGAAAATCTTGTTAACACTCTAGAGGTCACATTTTTTAACCCTTGTCCTGCTGAATAAATTAAGATGTCATGCCTGTTTCCAGTTTTCAGCCAATCAAATTACTTGATCCAGATTGTTGATATAAATTCACATACTTAATGGCAAACAGTGCAGATCCAGATCAGTTGGCTTCTTCAGAAGCCAACTGATCTGGATCTACACTGTTTGCAAAGGCAGGACATATCAAGGTTCAGCAGGACTAGGGTAAAGTAATCATCATGAATCTTACTTTAAATGTTTGTTTTGATGATTTCCAGGCTGTTCAAGACTAGGTCACTTTTCGCCTATATTACATGGTCCATTGATTTCCTTTTCCGTTTCTCAGTAATTATTGGTCCTACAGTAGTGATACAAAGCATATGCATACAACTAAGTACTGCCTCTTGAATGCAGTTATCCATATTTTACTTCGACCTGTATTTCACGGTCCACTGACTTTGTTAAGTTTTTGCATTTAGGTCAGTTTCTCAGTAGCTGTTGATCCTACAGCCAGTGATACTTGGCATATGCATACATCTTAGCATGACCTCTTTTTTTTTTTTTGCTGTTGTTTTTATAAATAAAAAATGATTGATATTTTCCTTATTTTTCCGTGAAAACATGTTATGGTTACTGATTAAGATTAATTTAGAGTGGCCTGAGCTTCGGTGGTTCACTTGGACATGTGTCCGACTGATGATCAGGAGGTTGGAGGTTTGACCCCTGCTGAGTCGGCACCATTCTTTCGTGGAGATTTGATTATGAAATATTTTCTCTGGTCATTCTCTCCCTTATGCTGATTCAGGAAGTGCAGTTGTCAGTTTCTGGCAAAAGAATGTGCACAAAACTGACTAAGTCTGCCCAGTAAAAGTGCAGATAGGTAAACTGACCATGCTTGACATGACCCTGTTGGGTTGACTGGGCAGTAAAACCTCAACACAAACAATCAATCAAGAGTGATGAACATTGTAATCCAGATGGCCCCGCCTACTATGTCTTGCAAAATAGGTCAGCTGCCAGGTGGTTCTGTGGAAGAGCAGCTTGTAACTAAACCCATTCAGTTAAAGGTCCCACAAGTGAACAAGTGAACATGACTGAAATATTGTTTTACTCGGACATTAAACTTATAACTCAACACTATTTAATTTCAGCATGTAAAGTTTTTTTTTCAGAAGTTAGCAGCTGAAAATATAACTACAGAATTTCATCTGCATTGTTCTTTAATGATTCAAATGCTTACATATTGTGTATGTACAGTCATATTTCATAACTTCATTTAAGGAGCTTTTTTTACAAACAAACACTGATATTTTCTTGAATTTATTCACAAAAACATATGTTGTGGTACTCATTAGTAGAGCCTGGCAGAGGTGTTGAGTACCACAACATGTTTTTATGACCAAGTAAGAAAACTGTATACCTGAAGTTTCCTGTCTGGAGCTATGATATTTGTTGTATTAACTTTGTGTGCATTTAGTTTATTAGCATATTGTTTAACTTGTAGAGGTTCCATTAACTTAGAGCTGTGTCGTGATAAAAGGAATCTTCAGTGTGAGCTAATGTACCTCATGACATGAGAGAATATGCATCCCTGCAGTCTGATCAGTCTTCACTATCTGCTGGAAGAAACAGTGGATCATTTACTGTCCAAACACAGCACAGTGAAGTCTCTGATCAGGCAGCATGGATGTGCAGGCTGATCTGTGTCTTTGCTTGGCTCATGTCTGAACATACATTATCTAACATTGTGGCCAAGGGGTATATAGGTGGACATTGAAGGCATGAACAACCAATTTATGTGCATAGTCTGGTCAAGATCTTGGCTGCCCACTGACTGAAACATTGCCTACTGTCCTTTTGACATCACTCGGAAAGACGGTTTTTGCTTGGCATTTTATTTTAAATGAAAATAATTTGTTCTGATTGACCATATCCTATCAGAATCCATGTGTCTTTTTCTGTTTCTGTTTTTTGTTCTCAAAAATATACTCTAAAATTGAATTTATTGCCCTAAACAGGCCCGATCTATGCACTTACTATTGCACGGTTGGACATCAGGGGCGCTACCGCGAAATCGCGTTAACATAAATTTGTTCCCACGACACATCCGGAAACTCTCACGGTAGTTCCTAGGACCTGGAAATTGTAAACAAAGGTAGGTACTCTCGCATGTTTTGATTTATTTTAGAAGAATGAGCGAATAATATAAAATTTTGGCGATGCTATTCCATGTTAATATGATTTACCTTTCTAAGCAGGCCGAAAGATAGGAACTAGAGCATGTTTTGGGAGCTGCCGCGATGATGTGGGAGCTACTCCACCCAAAAATTTCGGCATTACTCCTTCACAGTACATGGACTGATTAAAATTTTTACATCTAAATAATGAATAAGGGCCGACATATCCAGAACATGCGCCAAACGATCTCGTTCTAAGCGAAAACTTACAAAACAATTGCATCATTAATTCGTGTTGACAAAACTAAAGTCAGATAACCCTGTGTTCGATTTTGTTACGGTTGCCTACTTTTGGCAACGATTTTTTCAATATTTCTTTCGGCCTGCTTAGAAACGTAAATCATATAAAAATGGAATAGCATCGCCGAAATTATTCGCTCATTCTTCTAAAATAACTCAAAACACGCGAGAGTATCTATCTTTGTTTACAATTTCCAGGTCCTAGGAACCACCTCAAGAGTTCCTGGATGTGTCGTGGGAACAAATTTACGTTGACGCCATTTCGCGGTAGCTCCCCTGATGTCCACCCGTATATTGTAAAGTCACGTTTTGAAATTTTTTAACTAAGAGTATATTTATTACTTTTCATTGCTGATCTTTTAGTAATGATGTTTCACAACAATATTGTGAAAATTTCAGAAAATTTGAACAAGTAGAACGTTTTGAAAAGGTACCTTCAATTTACCTACCCTACCACTTTCTCCATAATTTGCAGCCATTTTGACTATGAAAAAGAGAGAAAATACTTAAATTTTTTTTGTTTTGTTTTGTTTTGTTTAAAATAATGGCCAGGGCCCGGTTATTAAAAACTAAAGATGTCGTTAGTTAATGTATTGTTAAAACTTTAATCATTAAATATAGCTTATACACTAATATTTTTGCTAAAAAAATGTGAGTAGCTTCTGCATTTGCAAAAGCTACTCACATTTTTTAAGGAAAAAAACATGTGAATTTGGTATTTGCACTTATTAGAACAGTTAACATTTTGACCACTAACAAGCTCGTTAAGCAAACGATGCTTCGAACAACTTGGCCCAGAATAAAACTTTTGTGCAAATATAGTTAAGACAAATGCTTTTGCATTAAATCGTGGCAACTTCTTTGTTACGCGCCAGGCAAAAAATGACTTTCTGAAAGATGTGGAATGGAGAGAAGTGTTGATAAACAATAAACATGCAGCAATAGTTCAGAGTCTATAGTTCCAGATAAGAAGGGTATTCAGAAAGAATGTTTTTCTTTTACTGCACAAAATCATTGTGGGTAGCCATTGGAAGTACCGCCCCAAGACACTTCTAATGAGTACCACAACATGTTTTCATGGAGAAATAAAGAACAAGCAACTCCTTTTTGACTAAGAAGCAATTTATCTGGAGCTATGCAGTGAGCAGCAAAATTATGCCGAGTGAGCAGCAGAGTTGTACATGGTGTGTTGCTTATCTTTGCTTACATATACCCCAAGTGTGCCACAAAATTCTGCTCACATACATCTCAGACATAGCTCTAGATAATACATATTCTTCCAGTCACGTCACGAAAATCTGCCTATATAGTTTTGACCCCCTTAAACCCCACTTTCATATAGTAAAACTGGGGTTTACAGGCGTATACATTATTTTTCTCATTTTGCTCGAAAATATAGATTGTGGGTACTCGTTAGAACTGCCTCGTCGAGGCAGTTCTAATGAGTACCCACAATCTATATTTTGAGCAGAAATATGAAAAATATTTGAATTTTTGTCTGAAAATTTTCAATTTTTCGGTGATTAACTTTTCAGTATATTTGAATAGGCATGTTTTCGTAATGATATATTTTGATATTATTTTTTATTTCTCCATGAAAACAAACTTTGTGTGTACATGTCAGAAGTTTCTAATGAGTATCCAGAACATAAGTTGTCATGGAGAAATAAGATAACATTTATCTGAATAACCCCTCTTATCTGAAGTTGTTCTCAAAGGTCCTTTTCTCATGCTGCAACTCACTATAACTTAACTCACATTTAGACTAGGAAATCTACATCTGTATTATATATATAGCTTTCTTGTGTTATATATATAGCTTTCTTGTGAATTTCTTTTACTATTTTTAAACTAGGAAAATATAAAATTGACAAAACAAATAACCAGCAACAGGTATGGTCCCCTCTTTTGTTTTTTCTTAGGTCTTCATTAGGGTAATATATTTTTTTGCGAACAATTTGGGTACCGATGGGGAAACATGGAATATTTTTTTTGTGAACAATTTGGGTACTGATGGGGAAACATGGAATGGTCTATGATAGTTAAGTTAAAAATAGATTTATTTATAGTTGGCATAATGTGTACATAAAAGAAATACAGTGCAGTCACCATAGAACTAAAAATGGACCAAACCATCATACGTGACAAATATAAAATGGAAGTACCAGACATGGAAACAGTCTCTTGATTTCAAGCTGTATTTTGGTAACAAACTTATATTTGTATGTATGTTTAAAAGTTTAAGATATTTGTAGTTTAAGGTCATTTAACGTTCATTTTTCCAACCATAAATTGAAAGTGCATTTCATAGCATAGTGGAAGTTATTAACGACGCTTTGAACAACTGGGCCCAGAAGTTTAGGCTACGTCAGCTTATGTATACACATCATATGATTTTGACAACTGGTTCGATGCTCCAGGTAAGAGGAGTGTCCAGGTACTTATTGGACAGGTTTTTCAAGAAATCCGTCTTTTAAAATAGCAATGTCCAGGCGGGCAGGTGTCAGGCATCTGGCACTGTCCCAGGTTAACCTATTGGTTAACTTTTTTTCAAAGTTATATGTTATCTTTATTCTTCAGTGGATTGCTTTTATATTTGGCAAGGATGAAAAGGAGGATCAGTAGGTGTATCCCATGCAAGAAAGACAACTCTCACTTTCTTCATTATTTAAAAAAGCCATCCATAATGCCGTTAGGCGTTTCTTTTGTTTTTCTTAATTTTCTACAAAAGCATAATGCTGTGGTAGTCATTATAAGTGCTTCACCGAGGCACTTCTAATGAGTACCTACAAAATATTTTCATAGAGAAATAAGAGAAATGTCAGTGGTTTTGTTTTTTGTTTTGGTTGTAAAAAGGGCCTTATCTGGAGCTATGTGGATCAGTCATTTTAAAACAAGTCAGCATTTAGAGAAGTTTTATTTCTTGTTTAGGAAATTGCAACTGTTGATATTTTGATAGATTATAAACCACTTAGCTATCCTTCTGCTAGAAATTCTTGTTACGGTTTCAGTTTTATACTCACATACATACCTGACTCGTTATTATTATAGCCATTTCAATACTAAATCAAATTAAAATACATTTTGATGCAAATGACCTTCACTGGTTGACGCATTGTTAAACTTGCTCATCATCATCATATTATAGTTAAGTGTACGTTTAAATAAAGACTTTTCTCATACTCCTTTAGAAGGAAATTAAAATACACAGACTAAACAGGTTAAAAATATTTTCTTGGGATGTGTAAAAAAAAACAACAAAAAAAACGTGATTTAATCATAAAAAGCAACAACAGCGACGACAAATAATGTTTATATAGCTAAATGTAAGTCCTCATTGCAAGTAAACAAAAGTTGCATCATGTCTATTTTTAGATGCTCAGACTCCACCCACAAACCAGCCTCCACCTGGTAAACCACCTCCTCTTCAATTTAAGCCACATGATGAGACTGAGCGAAGAATCATGGAAATTCTTAACAGTACAGCTAATCTACAGAGGGGTCAGTCCCCTGGGTCAGCATTGCCTCCTGTTACCTCAGCTCCACAGGTATCTCAGGTGAGTGTATGGGTATCGCAGGAGGGTGCACACAGGTATCTCAGGTGAGTGTATGGGTATCTCAGGAGGGTGGACAGGTATCTGAGATGAGAGTATGGATATCTCTGGAGGGTGCACAAAAGTGTCTCAGGTGAGTATGAGTATCTCGGGTGAGTGTATGGGTATCTCAGGTAAGTGTATGGTTATCTTAGAAGGGTGCATACAAGTATTTCAGGTGAATGTTTGGGTATTTTAGATGGTCATTTTTCAATATAATCTATACATTTTTGTTTGGATATAACATGGTTGTTTAACTAACACGGTTTATGCTCTGGACCCCAACAATAGTGTTGTAAAGAGGTTGTGGTGTAGTCAGCTGGACTTGTTCCACTGGTAGGATAAGTAGGGCGTGAAGTCATCTGAATGTATAGGGTATATATAGTATTTTATTTTGTGTAAGTTTTTGGGACACCATAACTCCTTGCTACACTTGTCCTAAAGTTTGAAAATGGCTATTTCACTACCTGTTGATACATCTAAAATAGTGCTAGATGAATGGCATTCTGCAGTGTCTGATCAGGGTGTACACTGTTTGCTCAGTCCTGTCTGTCACAATATTTAGGGTTATTACGATATTTGAAATGAATCTATTCTGATGACAGCAGATGTTCAGAATGTGGGTCTTCTAAATTTGCTTGAGTGATATGACACTATTTTCATCTACATGTGAATATGTACCTATCAAATTTTGCAAGCACATACCCCAGATAAAGCAATTATTTGAAACAAAAAGTACTAATATTTTTCTTATTTCTCCATGAAATCAAATGTTATGGTTACTCATTGAAAGTACCTCTCCGAGTTATTTCTAATGTGTGCCCACAAGATACATTTTTGTTGAGAAGTAAGAAAAACTGTGTATGATAACCTCTTTTTATCTGGAGCTATACAAACATCAGAGAAAGAGATGGTGCATGTGCCTTTAGTTATCAAGTTATTCCTACAACAGTGTGTACAAAATATCTCTGGGAGATTATAGAAAAAAATCAGCTGTGTGCAGGATCGGTTGTGGGATGGAATGGGATGGGATTTTACATTATGCAAACCTGTTCTAATCGGTAAAGAGTGATAAAGTTGGAAAACAATGTGTTGGTTTTATTTGTTAGGGTCAGAGTGCAGCAGCCAGCAAGGCTGAAAGTCCTAGTCAATCCATTACCACAGCAAACAGTGAAAGTGGACAATCAACTGAAACAGTCACTAGTCAGCCCACAAGTCAAGGTCAGGCACAAGGTGAAGGCCAAACACCAGGCCCACAGACAGTTGCCCCGTCAGCAAAGGTAATGTAATGAAAACTTTGAATATTTTTCATAATTAGATAAGAGGGGGATCCAGATAATTATTAGCTCACCTGGAGCGACTCTTGTTAGCTCACCTGAGCACGAAGTGCTCATGGTGAACTATTGTGGTCAGTCAGTGTCCGTCGTCCATCGTGCGGCGTCAACAATTGCTTTAAAAGCCTACTCCTCTTACACCCCTGGGCCAATTGACTTGATACTTGGTAGGAAGCATCGGGGTGACTTGTAGATCAAAAATAGCTAAAATCGTTCCGATCGGAAATCCAAGATGGCCGCCATCTTGAAAATCTATTTTTCGCTTCTTCTCCTGAACCGAAAGGCCAATTGACTCCAAACTTGCTAGGAAGCATCAGGGTGACTTGTAGATCAAAAATAGCTAAAATCGTGCCGATCTGAAATCCAAGATGGCCGCCATCTTGAAATTCTATTTTTCGCTTCTTCTCCTGAACCGAAAGGCCAGTTGACTCCAAACTTGCTAGGAAGCATCAGGGTGACTTGTAGATCAAAAATAGCTAAAGTCGTGCCGATCGGAAATCCAAGATGGCCGCCATGGCCGCCATCTTGAAAATCTATTTTTCGCTTCTTCTCCTGAACCGAAAGGCCAATTGACTCCAAACTTGCTAGGAAGCATCAGGGTGACTTGTAGATCAAAAGTAGCTAAAATCCTGCCGATCGGAAATCCAAGATGGCCGCCATGGCCGCCATCTTGAAAATCTATTTTTTGCTTCTTCTCCTGAACCGAAAGGCCAATTGACTCCAAACTTGCTAGGAAGCATCAGGATGACTTGTAGATCAAAAACAGCTAAAATCGTGCCAATCGGAAATCCAAGATGGCCGCCATGGCCGCCATCTTGAAGCCAATTGACTCCAAACTTGGTAGGAGGCATTGGGGTGACTTATAGATCAAAAATAGCTAACATCGTGCCAATCGGAAATCCAAGATGGCCGCCATCTTGAAAATTTATTTTTCGCTTCTTCTCCTGAACCGAAAGGCCAGTTGACTCCAAACTTGGTAGGAAGCATCGGGGTGACTTGTAGGTCAAAAATAGCTAAAATCATGCCGATCGTAAAACCAGGATGGGCGCCATGGCAGCCATCTTGAAAATCTATTTTTCGCTTCTTCTCCTGAACCGAAAGGCAAGTTGACTCGAAACTTGGTAGGAAGCATTTGGGTGACTTGTAGATCAAAAATAGCTAAAATCATGCCGATCGTAAATCCAAGATGGCCGCCTTGGCGGCTATCTTGAAAAGCTATTTTTCGCTTCTTCTCCTAAAGTCACTTGACTCGAAACTTAGTAGGAAGCATCAGGGTGACTTAGAGATCAAATATAGCTAAAATCGTTCTGATCAGAAATCCCAGATGGCCACCATGGCCGCCATCTTGAAAATCTGTATTTAGCTTCTTCTCCTGCACCGAAAGGCCAATTGACTCCAAACTTCGTAGGAGACATTGGGGTGACTTGTAGATCAAAAACAGCTAAAATCTTGCCAATCGGATATCCAAGATGGCCGCCATGGCAGCCATCTTGAAAATCTATTGTTCGCCTCTTCTCCTGAACTGAAAGGCCAGTTGACTCGAAACTTGGTAGGAAGCATTGGGGTGACTCGTAGATCAAAAATAGCTAAAACCGCGCCGATAGTAAATCCAAGCTGGCTGCCATTTAGAGTTTGTTCAAATGATCACGCTCAATTGACTGGCATGCCATATATCTTCTTCTTCAAAATAAAGAACTGCTTAAATGATGATCTTTTCATTAGTTGCGATGACAGGATTGGAAAAATGTTCCATAACATCTGCAGTGGCTATGTCACTCAGGTGAGCGACCCGTGGCCCGTGGGCCTCTTGTCATCTTATGCCATCGCCTGTTGTCTTTCGTTAGCTCTTCACATTTTCAACAACTCCTCCGAAACTTTAGAATTGATACAAAACTGGTTTAGGGTATTGGGGCGACTTGTAGATAAAAATAGCTAAAATTATTCCGATTGGAAAATCCAAGGTGGCAGCCATCTTGAAAATCCCTTTTGAGCTTCTTCTCCTAACCGAAAGGCCAGTTGACTCAAAACTTGGTAGGAATCATCAGGGTGACTCATTTATCAAAAATAGCTCACATTGTTCAGATCGAAAATCCAAGATAGCCACCATCTTGAAAATCTATTTGTGCCTCTTCTCTTGAACAGAAAGGCCAGTTGACTTGAAACTTGGTAGGACGTATCAGCGTGACTTGTAGATCAAAAATAGCTAAAATTGTTTTGATGGAAAATCCAAGATGGCTGCCATGGCCTCCAGTTTGAAAATCTACTTTGTGCTTCTTCTCCTGAACGGAAAGGCCAATTGACTCGAAACTTGGTAGGAAGTATGGGGTGACTTGTAGATCAAAAAGGTTTAAAATAGTTCCGATCGAAAATCCAAGATGGCCGCCATGGTTGCAATCTTGAAAATCTATTTCGAACCACTTCTCCTGAAGCAAAGGCCATTTGACTCAAAACTTCATTGGAAGAATCAAGTTGACCTGTTCAAATTACAGCCCTGAAGTAAAAAATGGCCCCACCAGGGGTCACTTGTCTGGTATTCAGATGAGCAATACAGGGCCATCTTTCCCTCTTGTTCTTATTTCTCTTTGAAAATATGTGTTGTGGATACTTGTTGGAATCACTCCACGAAGAGTAGAGTACCTTAACATGTGTTTTTATGGAGAAATAAAAAATATATATAGTTGAAAAGTGTCTCATCTAGAGCAGGGATGTTAACCTAAATTGCCTTTAAAAATTGTAGCAGACAACATTCAAAAGACTTTGTAGAAATATAAGAACCACAGGAAAACAAATTACAGCAGAATATTGTCATCCCAGCAAACACACAATGTAGCAACAAGGTCGTTACAATGTCGCTGCAACGTCATGACGTTGCAGCGACGTAAAAACGTGTGTTTTCTGGGATAGGTCCAGATAAAGTAATTTTCATTAGGTTTGCACCAAACCATATCTTGTGAGTACTCAGTGGAATCTCCTCAGCAAGTAATGTGTTTGATGCTAAAAATGTCTCAGCACTTCTCTGGAGCAATGAATAATTGGGAGTACTGCTGCTTTGTTTAAAGATATGAGCAGATTTATTAAGAAAGGATCATTTGGTAGTGAGAAACACAGCAGTTACAAATTTTTTCATTGTTTCTCTCTTATCTTTTTGGATAATTTTGAGGTAGCTCAAATATGCTTTGAGACTCTGTCATTCTTGACTTCACCTGTCTTTTAATGTACAAATATTTTGACACTACATGTACATTTACCAGTAGTATATTTTCAGAGTTTGTTTTTAGCCCTCTTAGGGCAAATTGAGCTGAAGACAATTTTATGTTTCTTATTTTCTTTCTCGAAAATAGGTTTGACTTTGGGAGATAATTTGCATAGGAGACCTAATTTTCTGGAGTAAAAAAATAAGAATATTTCAAAATGCCATCTGCAGAAATTTTTAGCCAGCATGCTAAGCATTAATTAAATTATCGGGTAGATCCAACCATAGTCCTGCTGAACCTTACGTTTTCAGAAGCCAACTGATCTGGATCTGCACTGTTTGTCATTAAGTATGTGAATCTGTATTTACTCCTGGATCAAGTTATCTGAGTGGCTAAAAATTCGAAGTGGATGTGGCATCTTAATTTATTCAGCATGGCAAGGGTTAATGCATACTTGTACTTTCTGTTTATAGACACCACCGGTACAGAATCGTTTATCAGTGGGTCAGTCATCAGTACGCTCGCCAGCAGGTCAGGCAGTAGGAGCTGTAGCACCAGCTCATTCTCAACAGTCAGAAGGTGTATCTGCTGCTAATCTTCCAGGTGAGTAAACCTCGATCCAGCTTGGATTGATGCTGAATGTTCACAAACCTGAACTCCTTACTGTATTTGTCCTAAAATTCAAACGTCCATTTTACTACCTGGGCCCAGTTGTTCAAAGTGTCGTTAGCTTAACGAGCTCGTTAAGGGTCATTTTGTTAACTGTTTTAGCAGATTCAATATACAATATTCTGAAATTTTTTGCCGAAAAAATGTGAGTAGCTTTTGCACTGCAAAAGCTACTCACATTTTTTCGGCAAAAAATTTCAGCGTATTTGCGTATCACTCGATGAAAATTTTAACGAATCGTTAACTAAGGACATCGTTAGCTTTGAACAACTGGTCCCTGTTGTTTTTTTTAAAACTGCTTCATGATTGGCAAACAGTGTGGACCCTGTTAGATGCTGCATTCTGATCTCTGTCTGCACTGTTTGCTCAGATTTGTTTGTACAATATCATACTCTCACAGAAATGTTTTTTACAAAGGAGATAAGTTTAGATAAGCAATAAAGACTGTTGAAGTGTATTCCAAGAAGATATGAGCCACATTATCAGAAAACGTATCTTTGGACGTGCACCCGGTGAAAGTTCAGATCAGACCACTTGAATACTGACTGGACACATTTTGGCTAACGAAGGAAGCAAAGGTTCTTCATGGGGACAAAGAAGACTCTGATGAGACTGTATGGATGCGTAGACCAATTTGAGTCTTTGCTGGCTGCACAATAGAAGATACATTTTCTTGCACCGTGGTTCATATGTTTTCATGAAAACTTCAAGATCACCAATATATTGTTAGGTAAAACAACAAAAATTTTTAAATATTAAACTCTTAACCCTTGAAGCGCCAAGAAAAACTGCATCTGAAAATGTCGTCTGTTTATGTCGTCTGCTGAATATTCTTGCAGACTTTTCAAACCTATTTTTGCATACAGGCAAACAGTGTGAACCCTGATCAGACTGCTCCTTGATCAGACTGCAGTCTGATCTGGGTCCACACTGTTTGCAAAAATGACTCAAAATCACAAGCAGATGACAAGGCAGACGACAATTGTTGTGATTGGCGCTTTAAGGGTTAGAGGATGATACAACTCTTTACTCTTAAAAATACATTGATGAAGCAGTTTTAAAGAGTACATATACATGCTTTGGTGAAAAGAAGAAATTATGGGTTGTTTTTTTTTTTTTTTTTAGCTCACCTGAGCAAAAGCTCAGGATGAGCTATTGTCATCACCCTATGTCCGTCGTCGTCCGTCGTTCGTCGTCAACAATTAGTTTGTTAACACTCTAGAGGTCACAGTTTTGACCCAATCTTGATGAAACTTGGTCAGAATGTTTGCCTCTATGAAATCTAGGTCAAGTTCGATACTGGGTTACTTGGGGTCAAAAACTAGGTCACCAGGTCAAATCAAAGGAAAAACTTGTTAACACTCTACAGGTCATAGTTTTGACCCAATCTTGATGAAACTTGCTCAAAATGTTTGCCTCTATTAAATCTAGGTCAAGTTCGAAACTGGGTCACCTGGGGTCAAAAACTAGGTCACCGGGCCAGATCAGCAGAAAACCTTGTTAACACTCTAGCGGTCACATTTTTGAAGCAGTCATCATGAATCTTGCTCAATATATTTGTCTTGATGATTTCTAGGTCAAGTTCGAAACTGGGTCACCTGGGGTCAAAAACAAGGTCACCTGGCCAGATCAGCAGAAAACCTTGTTAACACTCTAGCAGTCACAGTTTTGAAGCAATCATCATAAATCTTGCTCAATATGTTTGTCTTGATGATTTCTAGGTCAAGTTTGAAACTGGGGCACTTGGGGTCAAAAACTAGGGCACCGGGCCAGATCAGCAGAAAACCTTGTTAACACTCTAGCGGTCACATTTTTGAAGCAATCATCATGAATCTTGCTCATTATGTTTGTCTTGATGAATTCTAGGTCAAGTTTGAAACTGGGTCACCTAGGGTCAAAAACTAGGTCA
This sequence comes from Anodontia alba, assembly GCA_964016985.1. Taxonomy (NCBI): domain Eukaryota; kingdom Metazoa; phylum Mollusca; class Bivalvia; order Lucinida; family Lucinidae; genus Anodontia; species Anodontia alba. The sequence continues at coordinate 80,527,515 of OZ024831.1, read as the reverse complement.
CCTGGCCAGATCAGCAGAAACCCTTGTTAACACTCTAGCGGTCACATTTTTGAAGCAATCATCATGAATCTTGCTCAATATATTTGTCTTGATGATTTCTAGGTCAAGTTCGAAACTGGGTCACTTGGGGTCAAAAACTAGGTCACCTGGCCAGACCAGCAGAAAACCTTGTTAACACTCTAGCAGTCACAGTTTTGAAGCAATCATCATCAATCTTGCTCATTATGTTTGTCTTGATGAATTCTAGGTCAAGTTCAAAACTGGGTCAGCTAGGGTCAAAAACTAGGTCACCTGGCCAGATCAGCAGAAACCCTTATTAACACTCTAGCAGTCACATTTTTGAAGCAATCATCATGAATCTTGCTCAATATGTTTGTCTTGATGATTTATAGGTCGAGTTCGAAACTGGACCACTTGGAGTCAAAAACTAGGTCACCGGGCCAAATCAGCAGAAAACCTTGTTGACACTCTAGCGGTCACATTTTTGAAGCAATAATCATGAATCTTGCTCAAAATGTTTGTCTTGATGATTTCTAGGTCAGGATCAAAACTGGGTCACGTGGTATTAAAAACTAGGTCACCAGGCCAAACCAGCAGAAAACCTTGTTAACACTAGCAGTCACATTTTTGAAGCAATTATCATGAATCTTGCTCAAAATGTTTGTCTTGATGAGTTCTAGGATATGTTTGAAACTGGGTCACTTGGGGTCAAAAACTAGGTCACCGGGCCAAATCTTGCTCAAAATGTTTGTCTTGATGAGTTCTAGGATATGTTCGAAACTGGGTCACTTGGTATCAAAAACTAGGTCACCGGGCCAAATCAGCAGAAAACTTTGTTATAATCATTTTGAACTTTGATCAGAATGTATACCTTGATCAGTTCTAGATAAGGCTCTCAAAGTGCTATGTTGCTCAGGTGAGCATTACAGGGCCATCATGGCCCTCTTGTTTGTAGTCATATTTTTTTTCTGAATATGTTTGGATTTGAAAACTTGGTTGAGTAAGCACTGGAACTCTAGGTAAAGTGGGCATTATTATTTTTAGCTCACCTGAGCATGAAGCTATTGTGATAGCCCTGTGTGCATTGTCCATCGTCAACAGTTTACTTTAATGACATCTCATAAACTGATGAATGGATTTTGAAATAATTTCACAGGAATGTTCCTAGGGTGAGCCTGTGTCAAAATTGCTGTAATGGTTCTGCTTCACTGAACAAAATGGCCACCAGAGCTAAAAATAGAAAAACCTCTAAAAGGCATCTCCGCCAAGGCCAATGGCCCGATTTCAAAATAATTTTAGAGAAATGTTCCTTGGGTGATCCTCTACCAAAATTGCTAGAATGGTTCGACTCCGCTGAACAAAATGAACGCCAGAGCTGAAAATAGGAAAACCCTTAAACGCCATCTCCTCCAAGGCCAGTGGCCTGATTTCAAAATAATTTCACAGAAATGTTCCTTGGGTGACCCTCTACCAAAATTGCTAAAATGGTTATGCTCCACTGAACAAAATGACCACCAGAGCTAAAAATAGAAAAATCATTAAACGACATCTCCTCCTAGTCCAATGGCCCAATTTCAAAACAATTTTACAGAAATGTTCCTCGGGTGACCCTCTACCAAAATTGCTAAAATGGTTCCACTCTGCTGAACAAAATGGCCACCAAAGCTAAAAATAGAAAACCCTTTAAACAACATCTCCTAGGCCAGTGGCAGATTTCAAAATAATTTCACAGAAATGTTCCTTGGGTGACCCGCTACCAAAATTGCTAAAATGGTTCTGCTCCGCTGAACAAAATGGCCACCAAAGCTAAATATAGAAAAACCTTTAACTGACATCTTCTTCTAGGCCAATGGCCCGATTTCAAAATAATTTCACAGAAATGTTCCTTGGGTGACCCTGTACCAAAATTGCTAAAATGGTTCCACTCTGCTGAACAAAATGGCCCCCAAAGCTTAAAATAGAAACCTTCAAACGACATCTCATCCTAGGTCAATGGCCTGATTTCAAAATAATTTCACAGAAATGTTCCTTGGGTGACCCCCTACTGAAGTTGTTAAAATGGTTCTGCTCCATGAACAAACTGGCTGCCAAAGCTAAAAATAGAAAAAAAAAACAACTTTAAACAACATCTCTTAGGCCATTGGCCTGATTTCAAAATAATTTCACAGAAATGTTCCTTGGGTGACCCTCTACCAGAGTTGCTAAAATGGTTCGACTCCGCTGAACAAAATTGTGCCAGAGCTAATCTTAGCTCAGGTGAGCGATCCAGGGCCATCATGGCCCTCTTGTTTTTTATTTCTCCACAAAAACAATTTGTTGTGGGTACTCATTAGAAACACCTGGCCATGGCACTTCTAATGATTACCCACAATGTATATTTTCAAAGAGAAATTATAAAAAAAAAATTGTACTCTGATTGAAAAAAGACCCATATTTGGAGCTACATGTATGTTTTTTTGCACTACCATTACTAAAACATGTTACTGTTACTCATCAGAGTTTGTCACTGGGAACTGACACAGTGGCTCAATTGGTAGAGTGTCTACTTTGTGACCGGGAGGTTCTGGGTTCCATCTGCTTTTTTGCTTGATTCTCAGCATTAAGAAAGTAGAGCTAGGAACCAGAATTGGTCAGCCTGCTGTCAGTATAATGTGACTGGATGGAATGTCACGACACTTGTCTGGAGTGTGATATATCAGCAAGACAGCACTCTAAAAGTGAGCATTGAGCTCTCTGCCACATCCAGATATCATTGTGATATGACTGAAAGAGTGTTGAAAGCGATATAAAACCCAAATAAACAAACAAAATATATCTCTAGGGCAATTCTAAAAAAATTTTTTATAATTTTTGCAAAATGATCTAGATATCACCGTATCTGAAACTGCACTATAATTAGAACTGTTTTTTTACACATAGTTGATGTAGCTAAAAGAGAGTATTCAGCAGACTATTTTTGTTATATTTTTACCAAAATTTACTTGTTGGAATTGTTTCAGCAACACAAGATAAATTTTGGTGCATAAGTAACAATAATTAGCCTAAATAATCTCTTTAACCCTTATCCTGCTGAGCCTGGATATACCCTGCCTTTGCAAACAGTGTAGATCCAGATCAGTTGGCTTCTGAAGAAGCCAACTGATCTGGATCTGCACTGTTTGCCATTAAGTATGTGAATCTATATCAACAACCTTGATCAAGTAATCTGATTGGCTGAAAATTAGAAATGGGTCTGGCTTCTTAATTTATTCAGCATGACAAGGGTTAAGTACCACCTTATTTGGAACTATGTTAATTCTGTTAATCTCACTTGTAGGTGCCCAGTCTTCTGCCTTGGTATCCACAGTGGCAGCACCACCTAGCCTACATCCGGCACCACCCAGTCTTCAACATGCCCCATCTTCACATCCTCCATCATCTGCTACTACCATCACTGGACCACCAAGTTTACAGGTGGCCCCGCATGTCAGACCCCCAGCTTCTGTGCAGGGACCACCAGGAATGCAGCAGGGACCACCAGGGTTGCCGGTCAGTCATCCAGGTGTTCCACCGGGACATATGCCATCTCATCCCAATTTTCCAAGGCACCTGCTCCCAGGAATGGTTCCACAGAGACCTGAACATGGTCTCCCAATGATGCAGCGACCTGGATTTCCTCCCATGGAACACATGCCAAGCCTCCTAAGCAGGCCTCCAATGTTACCTCACTGGGCAGCACCAAGGCAGGATTTACCAACAAGTGGAGGTCAGTCAAGAAGATCTCCAAGACCAGCATTGCCAAGTATGAACTCGTTAGCAAGGATGGGAATGCCACATCTTAGTATGAGACAGAGTGTACCACAAGTACCCAGTGGCTCTTATCCACCAGTATCTGGTGGTGTACCAACAGCCATCAGTGATCAGTCACAGGCCTCCGCCCCATCACGGTCACCTCACGAAGATCCTAGTCAAGCAACAATTGCAGCAGGAATGCCACGGTCAAGTCCGGCTGCCTCTCCATTTCAGCCTGTACAAACCTCCCAAGTATCAGGTGCTGGAGGAACAAATGTTGCCATGCAAGCTTCTCCAGCTCCTACTACTGGAACAGTCACTACTATTGAGAGTCGTCCTACCAGTAGTCCAGTTGTAGACAGCAAGGAACAAGATCAGACTGCCACAACACCTGCATTTGTACCAGCTACAGGGAAAAGTACTGAGGAAGGGACTTGCAAGACTATCAATACTGCTCCTGGAGTAGAAAAATGTGAAAAAGTTAGTTCTGCAGATAATAAAGAAGAAACAGGAAATCGGCAGCCAGATGATGGAACTAATGCAAAGGAATGTCCTGATGGAATTCATTGTGGAACACCACCACCACAAGAATGCACAGATGGACTCCACTGTGGGACTCCACCACCACAGGAATGCATAGATGGACTCCATTGTGGAACCCCACCACCACAGGAATGCACAAATGGACTCCATTGTGGAACCCCACCACCTCAAGAATGCTCAGATGGACTCCATTGTGGAACCCCACCACCACAAGAATGCACAGATGGTCTCCATTGTGGAACTCCACCACCACAAGAATGCACAGATGGACTTCATTGTGGAACTCCACCACCACAAGAATGCACAGATGGACTCCATTGTGGAACCCCACCACCACAAGAATGCACAGATGGACTTTATTGTGGAACCCCGCCACCTCAAGAGTGCACAGATGGACTCCATTGTGGAACCCCACCACCACAAGAATGTACAGATGGACTCCATTGTGGCACTCCACCACCTCAAGAATGCACAGATGGATTCCATTATGGAACCCTGCCACTTCAAGAATGCACAGATGGACTCCATTGTGGGACCCCACCACCTCGTGAATGTACAGATGGGCTACATTGTGGAACCCCACCACCTCAAGAATGCACAGATGGACTCCATTGTGGCACCCCACCACCACAAGAATGCACAGATGGACTCCATTGTGGCACCCCACCCCCTCAAGAATGCACAGATGGGCTCCACTGTGGAACCCCACCACCACAAGAATGTTCAGATGGACTCTATTGTGGAACCCCACCACCTCAAGAATGTACAGATGGGCTCCATTGTGGAACCCCACCACCACAAGAATGCACAGATGGACTCCATTGTGGAACCCCACCGCCTCAAGAATGTGCAGATGGGCTTCATTGTGGAACCCCACCACCACAAGAATGCACAGATGGCCTCCATTGTGGAACCCCACCACCTCAAGAATGTTCAGATGGGCTCCATTGTGGAACCCCACCACCTCAAGAATGCACAGATGGACTCCATTGTGGAACCCCACCACCACAGGAATGCACAGATGGACTCCATTGTGGAACCCCTCCACCGCAAGAATGCACAGATGGACTCCACTGTGGGACTCCGCCACCACAGGATCAAACAAATAATGAATCTCAGTCATCATCTCAGCCACCAACATCATCAGAACAACAGCCATCAACTTCAGGTGAAGGAGAGAGTCTCACAGTCAATGTTTCTCATGATGCACCTCCCTCACTTCAACCTGCTATGCTATCACCACAACAGTTAGCAGTACAAGCTGACCACCAGTATGTTAATGTTTCTCATCCACCTGTATTAGTTCCTTCTCATTCTGACATGCAAGAACCAGTTGACAAACAACTGGTTATTGCTTCATCCAAATCTTCTTCACACAGCCAGAGTCCAGACATCTTGCCAACCCCATCATTTCAGAACAGTCAAACTGTTTCACAAAACAAAGAAGCTGAGTGTATTGAGCCGGCAGAAGCATCTAGTCAAGAACAAAACACACAAGTTGAAGATCAAAAATGTGTACTTTCAGAAGAGCCAATAAGGCATAGTCCTTCAGAATCTGTTAGAGACAGTTCTTTTGAACCTATTAAACCTAATCCTTCGGAGTCTGAACAGAGTACTTTGGAGTCTGCAAGACACAGTCCTTCAGACGCTATGCGACAGGATTCTTTGGAAACTGTAAGCCAGGATCTTTCAGAGCCAGTAAAACAAAGTCCTTCAAAACCTGTAAGAAACAGTTCTTTGGAGCAAGAAACTAGTCATTCCCAGATACTCACTACTTTTGGTGGAACCCAGCCAACTGTAGTTGCTAGCCAGCCACCCGGTACTTCAAATGAAATATCTCTTTCAATCACTCAAGCTCCAAACAGTCAACATAATGTAAGTTTTACCCAGCATCAGCAAGATAGTTCAGATATAAAGGACCCAAGTTCAGATATAAAGGACCCAACTGCTGTGCAGTCTGAGACCAAAAATAGTGAACCTACAGCTAAGCAGATGGTTTCCCAAGATCTACAAACAGAAAAGCAAATAAATGATTCAGAGACACAAAGACCGGTAACACCAGTTGTAGAACCTCTCACATCCCTGGTTCAGGCGGATGAGACCGGTAAGGCACATACACAGTGCACGGACAAAGTTGAGATGGCTGTAAATGGAGCTAATGATAATGAGCAGGGACCACCTACTCACCAACAAGTTACTGTTAAAACTGAAGTGACTGTGGATCCAGCTCAATCAGTGACTTGTATGCATGCAAAATCAGGCTTTGACGCCTCTGATAACATGAATATTGGAGAGGGAAATCAGATTGTTAGTAGCAGTGCTGCAAGTGTTAATGAACTAGGAGGCAAATCACCAGCTATGCCTGAGGTAAAACCAGAAGTGCAAGCCGCAGGAGTTTCTCCACATTTAACCACTGTTCCAAGGCCTAGACATTTTCGACCAGTTGGGATGGCTGAAGATGTTCCCAGACACATGTTTCCAGGGCGACTTCCATATCCTGGTCCAGTTGCAGGAAGACATCCTAGTCAGCTGCCCCCAGATTTCAAACAGCAGCCTGGACAGCCACCTGTTAGTCAGTCAGCTGGTCAAGCAAGGCAGCCACAGCCAGCACACTTTCACGAGTCTCAGCTGCGCTTCATGCAGCAGATGTATCAACATCAGATGGCACAGGGACAGAGACCACAGGCTGCTCACCAGGCTCTGCACCAGTTACAAGGACAACAACCATACCAGATGCCACCTGGATTTAGAGGTCCAATGCCTGGTCAACCTGGATTCCCACCTCACTTTTATCAGCAGCATATGGTACCACCCGGTGCTCCTCGCCTGCAGCACCCAAGTTCATCTCAAGCTGGAGCTGATCAGCCCAATCATGTGGGTGCCAGTCGGAGTCAGTCAACATCACCTAAAGCACAGAATGCTCAGAGAATGCCTCTGCCACAGTCTGTTCAGTCAGGACACCCCAGGCATGCAGGCTCAGCCATTCCCACAGAACATGCTGCACAGTCTACAGTACCTAAACAATTTGAGACTCCAGCTACTTCACAGTCTACAGTTCCTAGACAGCCCGAAACACCACACACTACCCAGCTTTCTAAACAAGCAGACATTTCTGATGCTTCCAAAGTCCCAGTTCCTAAACATTCAGATGTTCCAAATGTCACTCAAGTTCCCATTCCCAGACAGTTAGATATTCCATCTACTACTCAAACTGTGATAAAGCAGGAACCAGTGGATTATGAGCATTTAAATTCTGTGTTAGAAACCAGTCAACCAAATAATTCTGCATCACTAAACTCAGCACACTCCAGACAGCAAGATCAGAAAGCAACAGAAACAAAAATTGCCATATCATCGGGGGGTACAGAAGCAGTTAATGAGAAAGTTGAAAATGATGCTTCTCAGACAAGCATTTCAGGCTCATCTGGGAAACCTTCAAGTGCATTGAATACTGGAACTGCTGATACAAAAGAAAGTCCAGTTGCAGTTGTTAATGAAGGACCTCAGTCCACTTCACAAACATCAGAAGTAAAGCCTCCTACGATAACTCCTTCAGTTCAGGGTCAGCAGCGTACTGTCAATACACCACCAGTTTCCCAGGGTAGCTCTGTTGTTAGTGTACCACAGCCACAGGAGCCAGCATCCACAAGTTCCTTGGGCACTCCAACAGCCGAACATCAGCAACAAGTTTCAGCTCCACCTCGTCCACTATCTGGAAACAGACAATCACCAGGACACAGTCAGCCCCCTGGACAAGAACCAGGAACATCGGAACTCACCCTGCCTTCTGTTTCAGCAACATTTGCTGCTGCTGGCATGATGAGATATGGAGAAGGCATGCACCAGGGACTGCCCCCATATAGTCAGGGACACTACAGAGGGCTTCATCCTTCTGCAACTTTGTCTGGTCATGGACCTGGGTTTTCATCTGTTTCATCTATAGTGCAGTCAGTTTCATCTGTCTCTTTCCCAGCTCTGAGTGGCACACCTTCACAGCACCACATACCTGCCTCGGTGCCACCAGCAGAGGTGTCATTGCCACCATCAACAGGTATTTCTTCAGATGCCGTGTCATCAGTCGGAGCCTCGGCATCAACCCAAACACCAGTCCACCATAAAGTAAGCCCTCATGCAGCCATGGCTTCAGGACAGACAGCAGCAGGGGCAGTAGCTACTGAGCATATGCCAGTGGATGTAAAGCCCATAGTTTCTGGGCCTCCGGGTCCATCAGCACAACTGCATAGACCAGGTCATCCATATCCTGATGTACAAGGCGCACCGGGAGCACCAACTGTCCCAGGGCCTCATGGGCCAAGAATGCCTGTGCCTTCACATGCTACAGCACCACCAACGACCACACAGCATGGAAGCATTCCCCGACCTCGGGGCCCAAGACAAGCACAGCAGCAGCAGCATGCTAACCAGGCAGCTGCCATGTCAAGATTTCCGAGGATTCCCAGTAATCTTCCTCCCCACTTAGCAGGAATGTTGAATAATATGAGAGGTCCGATGCCAGTGAGGCACATGTACCAGCAAGAGAGACACCCAGGAATGCCACCAATGGGTCCCATGCGGTTTCCACCAGGCAGTCAAGGAATGATGCCCATGGCACCAGGGGGACCAGGTGGCTACCGAATGCCTGTGTCACAGGATGGCACACCAATGTCTGTTCCAAATGCCTCCCAGATGCAGGTAGCAGCTGGAGTAGTTAGACATCCTGGAATGATGCAGCAGATGGCGCCAATGAGAGGCATGAGAATTCCTGGACCAGGCGGTCCCATGATGGGACCACACCCAATGCAACCACATCCTAGCCAGATGTCACCCACAGGCCACCCAGGAGCACCACCTCATATGCATCAGCGTATGATGCTTCCTTCTACATCAGCAGGACCCTTGATGGGACCACCTGGATTGCCTCAGCCTTCACACCCCTCACCAAAGGAAGCACCGTCACCTACACAAATGTTACCACAGAGGCCTCCAACTCCTGGCTCCATGCCATCAACACCATCACCAACATCCTTCCATCCTGGCTTGATGCCAACAACGAGTGGAGCACCATTGATGGCGCCAGGGCCGCCAGGAGAAATGCATCCAAGACTCCGGTTCCCAGGTCAGCGAATGGTAATGAGGATGCCATTTGACGGAAGAATGCCATTTGATCCGAGTATGAACATGGCTCCCAGGCTGAGTATGGAAGGGGCACAAAGAATGCAAGGGGTTCCACCAGATTTCCAGCCACCGGGGATGCCAGTGAATAAGCCAGGACATCCAGAGGCACCACAGTCTCCATCAGGTACTTTGGATGATGCAGTGAGGAGAATGACTGGTGGAAAACCTGGTCCATCACCCACTCCGCCACAGTCGGGTATGAAGAGTGTCACGCCTCCAGCAGGGTCCGAGACAACATCAGCCAGCACAACACCACCTAGTCCATTGGTTAATATAAAGCAGGAGCAAAATCTAGGTATAGCATTTTATAGATACAGATAAGGCGAGTTGTTTTGTCAAAAAAATGTTGCTATTTTTCTTTTCTCTACAAAAGTTTGTGAATACTCATTAGAAGTGCAGCTTTGAGGCACTTCTAATGAGTACCCCACAACATATGTTTTCATGAGAAATAGGAAAAAATATTTATCTGGAGCTATGACTTTCATTTTATTCAGGAAATCACTGTTGACTTTAGGATATCTTTGACATGGAAATATTTACCTCCTTCTCACTGGGGGTTTACTCAGAAAGGGAAAAGCACCATCTGGAATTACATTCCTCCCTTTAAGAGGAACCACCATTTTTTCAAAAAAGTTTCAAATACTGAGGAGACAATTTCCTTTCAGCAAGTTTTTTTCCCTTTGGAAAATGGCGGCAAAAGCTTTCAGGTCTATCTGTACATCTAAAAGGTCATTTTACACACCTTTAATCTTGCTGCAGGCAAACCTAGGTTACCATACTTACTGTAAATATTGAGACGGGTCTGAGCAAACAACATAGATCCAGATCAGATGCTCTAGAGTAAGGCATCTGATCAGGGTCTGCACTGTTTGCCAAACATCCAGCAGTATTTAGACTCAGGAACAGGTAGGAAAAGGGACTGTGTCAAATATTAGGATAGCTATGGTGACAAGTTAGATGTCTGAATACTTACACGGTATCACAAGCTGAGACCACGTCTAGAGAAGAGATGTCTGTGAAACTATGAGAAATATGCATATTCAGATCATCTTGCACAACCACACAATCGCATCTCGTTCTTTACCATACATTGATATGTTCTGCAGTATCCAATGATTCAGTAAGCCAAGGGGGAGAACCTACATTATAGATAACAGTGAAAAAGACTACAGATTTTTGCGAAAATAGCCCGTTCAAATAGTTTGGTTGTTTTTATTATTATTTTCATTGATTTGATGAAAAATAGAACAGGCTCAGAGGATGTACCAAAAATGAAAGTACTTATATTTGCAGATTTTATGTACTACCATATTGTCATTGTTGAGAACATTCAGGCACAATATTTTGATAACCTGTAAGTAAATTGTGCGTGAGTGTTCTCAACAGTGACAATAGGGTTATACATCAAGTTAGCCAATATAAATGCCTTGTTTCTTGCTACATTCTCTGAGCCTGTCCTGGTTTTGTCAGAACAACGAAATGGAAGTCGGCAGCAACTTAAGGATCTGAAAGGGTGCTTTTCACTATAACTTAGTCTTTTTCATTCGAACATGTGAAGTAGGTTCTCCCCCTTGTAAGCACATGTGCTCATAGCTCCAGCTCAGAGCCCAGTTGTTTAAAACATCAGTAGCTTAACGAGTCATTAATGACAAACTCAACTGTTGTAGCTAAGGTACTTTTAAAAAATGATGATTTTGCTACAAAAATCTGAATAGCAATGCAAAAGCTACTCAATTTTTTCAGCAAAAAATGTCATGTATTTGCTAAGGTATTTTCAAAAAAATTAATATGAAAATAGGCTTAGCCTAAATGCGAGCACAGCACAGACCCTCTCTGTAGTCTCTTCAAAAGTCCTTCACAGCCTCATTAAAGAATGACTGTCAGTATATAAAACATATATGTAAATCAATAATAAATAATAAAAATAATCAGCAGTATATGTTCGTGACATTTATTGACACTCGTTTCTTGTCACTTCGTGATGCTGATTAGTATCAAGTGTGCTCCAGTTCTGTCAACTTCCGGTGACAACTTCCGGGAAGAAAACGGGAAGAAAATTGGTCAGAGCGATTTCTGCTGAAAGTATATATCATTGTATGTTACTTTTCCTTGATCATATTTTTTACCTTAGAGCTCACTTCGCTATAATTTTGCTGCAAAAATCTGAGTAGCTTAACATTTTTTCAGCAAAAAAATATCAATGTATTTGCCATATTTCAAGAGAAGAATTGTAACATCACATTAGCTAACAACTTTAAGTTTTGAATAACTGGGCCCAGAGCTCTATCCAGAAAATTAGACTTGCTTGTAAAAGCGTCTTTTCTTGAGCTAGGATGTGCAGTCTGATCTAGGCCTTCACTGTATGCAGATGCCTGAAAACAGCATTTTTCTTTTTGCAGCCCAAATGGATTTTTTAACTACACCACGACCTCTTTATAACACTATTGTTGGGATCCATAGCATAAACCGTCTTAGTTAAACAACTGTGTTATCTCCAAACAAAAATGTATAGATTATATTGAAAAATGACCATTTATGGTCATTTTTCAATATAATCTATACATTTTTTGGGATCCATTTTTGAACCATGTTATAGCCAAAACCGTGTTATAACGAACTGCGTTATAAAAAGGTTGAAGTGTATTGATAGGACTTAACATTTCATTTGAATAGTAACCTTTAATAGATGCTGGAAGACAAAGGAAATGCCAGACCCCCTTTTCAGAAAAAAAAACACTAATTACCAATGTTTAGGAAACTGGATACATTTGTTAGATTTTCTGCCATTTGTTACAGAGGAGACAACTTCCAACTCCTGCACCTGATCCCTTCTGAAATATGATCTATTCTAACTGGAAAGAATTTGTTCCCATGTGGAGCAAATTATGAGGAGCAGATTCTTTTTTTTTAGTGTGCACGATTTTTCAGATGGGAGGCAAAAACATATTTTTGCCGAGTTGCCATGTATCCACTCCCCATTATGTCTTCTAGTTGTTGCCTGCAGCATGCTATAAGGTACCATAATAACCCTAAATATTGGGACAGACAGGCCTCAGAAGACAGTGTAGACCCAGATCAGACTGCAGAATGCAGTGTCTGATTAGGGTCTGCACTATTTGTCACTCATCCAGTACTATTTTAGACACATCAACAGATATTGGAAGTTAAGGTGTCCCAATACTTAGGGTAAATATGGTAATAAACCATACAGTCTACAATGTGAGAAAATGTACCTTACAATGTGTTGTCAGTGGAGACTGATCAGCCTGTTTATTCACACAGTCTTCCCTGGCCATTCTTCTGATAGCCAACAATCCAAGGGCTTTTTCAGGCAAAAAGTGAAGAATGGTCTGACTGAGGATGTGCAGGCTGGCCCGTCTTGAATGTATACACGTGTCTGAAGATACTTTTTTCTTGTGGCTTATACCAAAAAAAAAATTAATAAATTTATAGTGTGAAATTTTTACAGCTCATATATATATTTTTTTTTTGTGATTAGATTCTGCATTCTGATTGATGTGAGTATATTGTCTAAAATATCAGTAGTTAAAATAGTAAATGAAACTCTCTCTAGTATATATAAAAATATCTCCAGTTGTATTGTTGCCATTTAGAATTAGCTTGCAAAAATATAATGACACTGATTTTTTTTGTGACTGCTTTAGCAAGCAGGAGTGACAAAGGGATCACTTTCCAATGCCAGCCTTGGCGTTGTTGTTTTTGTCGGTGTCAAAAATCTTAAGTCTAGTGTTTCTCAAACACCAATGAAACCATACACACATCTGCCATGATGCACCTTGTCCACTGCCATCAACTGTTACTGTCCTTGACCTACTTTTGATGCTTGACTGAAAAATGTCTAGTATGTGTTTAGCTCCGTTTCTTGAACACCACCAGCAGTCGCAACATAGTCATTCAGCAAATTTTTATGTGTTGCGTTGAAAAGTTTCTGTGAATGTTTCCAGTTCCAGCAAGTTTACTTGTCTGAAGCATTGCAAATGCAAACAAATGAACCTTTAACAAGAAAATGTGTATGTTGAGTTTAGAAATTTACATATCACTCATCTGTCATCTGTTAATTCTGTCTGGAGTATGATTGTGTTTAACACATTCTTTAAACAAAATAAGCAGATGATAGATGAGTGATGTATTATGTAAATTTCAAAACAACATTTCATTCACATTTTCTTGGTGTGGTTTGAGAGAAATGTAAATGCCTATTTTCTGGTGGAAGACAAAGTCAAACTGTCACCTGCAGTACTTAAAGTTAGCATGCTGATATTTGATGTCTTTATCCAAAGACTAAAATAAAGGCAACAGGAGCTGATGTAAAATTAATAAATTTCAGATGCACCATTTGGATTAGATCCAAACTTGGCTAGTCAGAATGCACTCCTGAAAAAACTGTTAGCGAAGAGTAATGCTGCCGCTGCTGTTGCTGCAATCTCGGGACAGAGTACACCACAGTCCACCGACCACTCAGAGGTGAGATTATTATGTGACCAGCAGTAGGAGAATAGGCTCTAATTGATAATTCAAAGGTCCAAATTAGACTGCATACTTGCACCATTCAGATGAGGGCCTTTGTCATTAGTAGGTAGTAGGGTGGTGGTAAGGACCTGTTGTACTTACAACATGATGGGGAAGGTAGAGAGTTAGTACACAGCAATGCCATTGTAATGCTGAATTTTTTACAGTGGATATCAGTATAACTCGGTTGATCAGTGACTCCCAATTTTTTTTTATTAAAATACAGAAAAAATATAAAGAAAAAACCCATTTATTTTTTTTCATAGTTGATAATTCATGGTGATGCGCATCAATTACTGCTACAGTAACAGCCCACTGCACTCAGCCTACCTGGAGATTGCTAAGTAAAGAGAGTTTGTACTGTAGCTGTCAATAAAATAATTTTCTTCAAGAAAGCCGCAAAAACAAGATCACACATGACATTGCAATTGTGTCAATCTGGGTGCACCACCATTTGAAAATTTTCACAAATGTTTAAATTAGTAATAATAATAGAATGAAATACTGAATTGCGATGGCATACCAAAGACTGTGCAATCTAGTCTTGAAAATATATTTAAAATTGCTTCTCCTTTCAGGCCTGTTGACTCAAAATTTCTCTGGTACTCAGGTGAGCCACACAGGGCCATTTTGGCCCTTGTCTTGTTTTCACAGAAAATAAGCCTGGAAAGGAGACAATTTGAATGAAATGTCAAGCTTTATTTTCAGTAAAAAATAAAAATATCTGTAATTTTCATTGGATAATTGAGCCTACAGAGGGCTGAAGCTTGCACATATATATGAGGGAACTTGTAACGTGTTATGCTAAGAATAATTCCAGATTTCTGTTGCAGGATTCTAATGACTTCAGCAACATTCAGCTGACTCCAGAACAACAGAGACAGTTGGAACTGATTGAGAAGATGCCATTGTTGAAAGAAACGCATCCGGGAGATTCCACCTTCATGTCTCCAGATCTAGGTGACCCAGATTTAGGTGAGAGAATAATTTCTACTTCTCAATCACATAGCTCAAGAAAAGGCATCTTTTTTTTTTTTTCGGCCAAAAAGTATTGTTAGTTTTCTTCTTTCTCCACAAAACATATTTTGCAGATACTCATTAGAAGTGCCTTGGTGAAGCGTGTCTAATGAATACCGACATCATATGTTTTTGTGGAGAAATAAGAAAATGTTTATCTACATACCCTCTTATCTGGAGCTATGACAGGGAAAAGTCAGGGAAATCTTAATCAGGGACAAGTCAGGGAATTTGGTAAAATAGGGAAATTAGAAGTACCAATAAAGTCAGGGAAATGTCAGGGAATTCCTAGTTTGGGCTCAAAACTGTTTGACTGTGGCAGGTATTTTAGGGAATTCCTAGTTTGGGCTCAAAACTGTATGGCTGTGGCAAGTATTTTATCCGTTTTGAGTGATTGAAAACATGGTAGTTTTTTTCTCACACACTTTCCTCGCATGGCATTTTTACAAATCAATGTATATATTGTATAATAAAACATTTTTTTAATTCAACAGTTAGGGTGGTATATTTTATATGCTAAAAATAGAAAAAAAAAAATCATTCTACCGCAAGATGAGGAAAAGTATGTTAGATTTTCAGCACCTTGGCCAGGGAAAATAGAATTTAGTCAGGGAAAAGGCAGTGAAAAGTCAGGAAATTTTGTTTCTGACTGAGGGTGGCCACCCTGTATGACTGTAGCCTCTTGCTGGGCTCCATAGCACAGTTTGTCGCAAGTCTGACTGCAGATCCAGAGGTCACAAGATGGAATCCCAGCTGTACTAGCTGCATTTTCGCTTGGTGCTCAGCATTAAGAAAGAGCTAGGACTGGTCAGCCCAGTGTGACTGGGTGGAATATCAAGTCAAGTGTCTGGGATGTGATATTTCAGTGAGGAAGTGTCCTAAAAGTGAGCATTGAGCTGCCTGCCACATCCAGACACCATCACAGTATGACTGAAATATTGTTGAAAGTGGTGTAAATCCCAAATAATAAAATGGACCTGTTGAAATATTAGGACAAGTATGGTAAGGAGTTAGTGTTTGAATACTTTGGGTAAATATGGTGTACAAGAGTATCTTGTGACTGTCTGCATTGTTTACTCTGTCTGTCTGTCTGAATACTTGGGGTTAATATGTTAGGATAATCTGAACATAGCCTCTTAAATGGATTCTAAATGTTTGGGACAAGTATGGTAAGGAGTTCAGGTGTTAAGGTAAATTTATATTTTTTCTTTTCAGAAGCAAAACGGCAAGAATTTGAAAGAAGAAGAAAGGAGATGGAAGAAGCGAGAAAGCAGAAAAGAACTAAAGGAGACGGGCCTCCAAGAAAGAGAAAGAAGAAAAATCAACCAGAAGGTCAAGTTCAAGGTCAGCTGCCACTTCAAAGTCATCCCCTTGGTATTGACCCCACTGCTACAGGAGACAAAGGTCAGCAGATTGACATGGGTGTCTCTCCAGAGAAGGTGGTGAAGAAAAGAATGAGAAAGACAAAGAAAGAAAAATTGCAGGCAGAAGAAGGAAACTTTGATGGTGCTTTTGACCTCTTTATGCAACAATTGAAGCAGTTGCCACCTGTACCACTGATGGAGCCACTGGTGAGCCACATGTATGCCATTTGTTCATTGCCAGGAATGTCAGCAACAACCAACAGTAAGTTCAGTTTTGACATTTTGTATATAACTATATTATGTCAGGGGACTTGTTAAGAAGGAGCATTTGGTGGTAATTCTGGGTAATATTTCTGATTTTTCTCAATAAAAATATATCAAGGGTACTCAGAAGCAACTTTTAATGAGCACCCACAACATATGCTTTATAGAGAGTGGAGAAAATTTTCCCAGAATTATCATCAAATACTCCTGCATAACAAGGCGTCTGATCTTGTGGATAAATGATGATCTGCAAGTATAATCCAGACTTTAATCTTTAAAAATAAAAGGTTAGAGAAAAGTCCAGGGAGTGGCACAATCACAAATCGCAGCCCTTCCCAGACCCCAAGAGGAAGAGGAAACCGACAAATCTAAACAAGCACAAACCGAACAAACGTACGAAAAGCACTAAGATTAGCTCTCTCTCTTCCCCAAGCGAGGTAATCGCAATACTAACAGGACTGAAAAACACAAGAACAAAATGACACACGGAAAGACATACAACAAATCGCCTCGTAGAATAAACCACAAAGCAACAAAGAGTAAGACTAACACCGGGACCACCGCCTTAGAACCGTCGGTAGAACAAACCACCAGGGGGTTTAAAGCACTTTTACAGCTAGCTAACTTCACCCTGGGTCCCGATGCTTCTCTTAATACAGAAATACATAAAAATTCGGTTTGCATAAAGGCTCCCACCTCAGTCAATGCATCAAAGCGAAAACATAAAAATCAAATTAATCACTATAATAAACAAACACGAGTACACATGGCTAATTCTATAGTATGCCAGAGTACATGAAAACCAATAGTTGAACCACGGCGGGCCAAGCCAAAAACATACCGTTAACCCTTGTCTTGCTGAATAAATAAATATGCCACACCCATTTATAATTTTCAGCCAATCAGATTACTTGATCCAGATTTTGATATAAATTCACATACCTAATGGCAAGCAGTGCAGATCCAGATCCAGTTGCAAAACAGGGTATATCCGGGTTCAGCAGGACAAGGGTTAAACTTTTTTTTAGTGAAATCGGCAGACAATGATGATATATATTTTTTTCCCAGAAAATCAGTGGGCTGGGTGTGGGTGGCCTAGTGGTTAGCACACTCGACTTTCAAGTTGGATATCATGGGTTCGAATCCCGCTCGGGTCGAGATAATTTTCAGACCATTATTACGCCTAGCTCATACTCAACGTGCCCTGGGTTGAGTATAAAGTGGACAGGGCGGCGCTTGGTGACAGACAGGGACTCCAAGTGTGCATGGGTGAGCCATGAAAGCAAGGCTGTACAAATACATGTACATCATAGCAATCCCCGCTGCCTCTATGTGCTCCGGGTGCCTGGTAATGTTAAAAATCCGCACAACAACAACAACAACAGAAAATCAGGTTGACATTTCGTGCAAATGGTCTCCATAGGATACAATTTGCATGAAATAGCAAGCCCGGTCTTTCTGTGGAAATGCCAAACTGTTTTCTGGGAAATGTCAAACCCTATTTTGTGGCCAGTGAAATCTCAGAAAATGTTCTGGGGGAAAAATACTTTTTAAAATGTTGTCATCTGAAACACAAAGTAATAAGATAGCAGAACAATTATTAACAATAACAATGAAATTGTTTTCCTATGTCCATGGTTATATAAATATAGCTGACTTGGGCGTGTACTATTCTGAGCTTCCTATAGTCAGTCAGTAACTGACAGTGGCCGTCTTGATATATATGGGAACATTTGTATTAGTGTTACTAAGATTCTTTTGAACATTTTGTTTATAGAGCAGTGACTCAGCCAGTATGAAAAAGGTCTGGTTTAGGGGAAGTAAAATATATAGCAAATCAATACATTTGATAGCATGCAACCATATTTTATGTCCCCATACTTCAACAATCTTCTGTCTCACAGCAAAAAATTTATTTGTGATATATTCTACTTTTTTTTTCCTTTGAGTTAATATGCTACAAGACCATGTTCTTAAAATTGGAATTTTGATACTTTCCCAATACCTAAGCTTTGCTAGGCTTTTTTTCTCATTAAATATCTTATGTCTTTCCAGCGGACAATCAACAAGGCTTTTTTGGTAAACTTAAGTTGGATGGAGAACCAGATTATTATGGAGACTCAAGTGGAAATTACACCCCTATGGTAGGACTTAATAAACCTCGGGATATTGCAGAGAGGCGCAAACTCATAAGTGATAAACCAGATATATCAGGTGGGTGGATATTTTGAGAACTACACCATATGAGCCTAGTTAAGTGGAATAACACAGAAATGAAAATGTTTGCTTCCTCCTGATGTGGGGGTTACTCTGAAACAAAAGAATATGTTGATTCTTATCTTTGAAAGTAGCCTTTATTTTTGTGGCCTGTATTTTCCTCTAAGAGTAGGCCCTAGTTTTGAAAGTTTTCTTGTCTGCAAAAGTTGCCTCTTTCCCCGCCCCATACCTCAACCCACCATCATTTTGCAAAAAAAATGGCAGCGAAATCTTCCACCAACAAAAGTTTATTTAAGTTGACTGGATACACTTGTAAACCAATTCCTGCAGGAAATAAAAATTAGCATTCAATAAATTTTTACTCATGAGTAAGTTGATTGTAGATAATTCATAAAATTTAGGCCACAAGAAATACTGATATACTCTTATGTATTACAATTATTCTTGCTATTGTCACAAAGATGTGATACCTAAGTGAGACCATTCCAGTACCACAAGATGTGATACCTTAGTGAGACCATTCCAGTCCCACATGATGTGATACCGTAGTGAGACCATTCCAGTACCACAAGATGTGATACCTTAGTGAGACCATTCCAGTACCACAAGATGTGATACCTAAGTGAGATCATTCCAGTACCACAAGATGTGATATCTAAGTGAGATCATTCCAGTACTACAAGATGTGATACCTAAGTGAGACCATTCCAGTACCACAAGATGTGATACCTAAGTGAGATCATTCCAGTACCACAAGATGTGATACCTTAGTGAGACCATTCCAGTACCACAAGATGTGATACCTTAGTGAGATCATTCCAGTACCATAAGATGTGATACCTTAGTGAGACCATTCCAGTACCACAAGATGTGATGCCTAAGTGAGATCATTCCAGTACCACAAAATATGTTTTTTATGAACACAGGGGGACACACACACACACACACACATATACATACACGCACACACAAACAAAACCTTCATACTTAAGGTTTAATAAAAGGTATTTGATCTAGAGCTGCAACATTTGCTATTTGGATTGTTTGACAGGGGACATGGGTCATATTCCTTGCCTGAGAATTATCTTCACCAAAGACATCATTACCCATGTCCCAAGTCAAAAAATCCAGATAATGAATTTGTTATACCAGAAAGCTTTTACAGTGAGTTTTCCATCATTATTTGTCACTTTTTAACCAAATGCTGGTTAAAAATGGCATCAAACAGCACTTGGCATCATTTAAAAAGCTTATGTCACAAACCAATATTGATTAGGTCAGGATTCATAGGGTTGTTTGATAGGTTGTACTGAATATGCTGGCTGAAATCACAAACTAAAATCACTTCATGAAGGAATTATAGAAGTGGTTCAAGTTTTCTAAAGGAACACATTTATCCATAAAGCTCGGTGTAAGTTGAATGGGAAATAGATAGAAATATAAGACAAAAATGCAAGCTTTTGCTTAAACTGGTTATTTGTTGATGTAGTGAAAAATAAAAATGTCAGCCTTCAAAGTTTTGGAGAAGAGATGTATAGACCAGTTTAAACACTAAGTCACACAATCAAATCATTCCAAACCTCTCGGTCTTTAATGGAGAGCCACTTTCTGGTTTGGATGACAGAATGTTTACGTTTATTGGACATTGAAATGGCCAATGTTTTTCAGAACAATAAACCAGCTTTCTTTCATCAAAAGTTTATTTTCTCATCAACTGATCTTTTAAATGTCATTAACACAAATATTAACACATAGTTTATCAACTTGCTAAAACTATGCTTTAAAATGGTCACCATAAAGCCAATATTACTGTTTCGAGCTTGTCTGCTGATACTGGAAAGTATCATTGAAACGATTGTATTTATTTTAGGAAAAGCAGTCAAATTGCTTTTTAAAGCTGTATTTTAAAGTACTAGATTAAATTTACAATTAAATAGTAACCAAAAGGAATTTATTATCCAAGTAAAAGTTGGCTTAAATCAATTGGTATCAGTGGAACCGGAATATAATATATGCTTGTTAGCCAATCAAATGCCTGGAAATCTCTTTTTATAGTATAAGAGTTATGGTACTTTCTCTTTTAGATCAACAAAGATACCTGATGATGATGGACAGTATCCGAAATGAGGGTCAAGGTTCAGCTTCTCCATTTGGGTTGGGTTCTCAGCTTCTGGGTATGCCTAAAGGAGCTGCCCCCACACTGCCACTTCCACCTAGAGTAGAGCCACGAGTGAATGTTCCTATGTAAGTGTATTAAACCTGGTTCTACTGAGATATGCCCTGCCTTTGCAAATAGTGTAGAAGAAGCCAACTGATCTAAATCTGCACTGTTTGTCATTAAGTATGTGAATTTGTATCAACACTCTGGATCAAGAAATCTGATTTGCTGAAAATTTTGGGAAACTCCTTGGCTGGTTGACAGTTGTTTGTACTGAGATAAATTGACAGCAAACTTGCGGTGATTAGATCCAGACTGTTGGAAAGTCTTTGAACATAGTTTCACAAAGAAAGTCTAAGTAAACCATACTGGCTTATTATGTTTGTTGACATATTACATCATCCTTATTAATTTCATTGACCCATTTTCGCAAACAAGAAAGTCGTAGGATTAAAATCTTTGTGTTTTACCTTGAACTTTGTTGCAAACAGGAAAAAAAAAACTATTTAGTTTACTTTTTGACTGGGCTCATTAGTGACATCACCTGTATCAAGTGCACAAGATTGTAAGACATTTGACCTCTTAGAGAAACATAGTGGTATGTAACTTTGTCGAGAAATCTCAGCTTATTTTGCATATGTTTCTCATATATTAAATGTAATATTATGCATAAGATATTGTTGTGAACAGTTATATATATTTAAGTCTCCCAAACCAAGTGGAGAGACTTATTGCTTTTGCTCCATTTTTTTCTTATTATTCTTTTTCTCCTCTTTCTACTTCTTTATCTTGCTGCCCAAACTTTGTTAGGATGAGTTCTCTGTAACACTGGACAGAATTCTTCTGAAATATGGGACATATATTGTTATGCCCCTTGACATCTGTCTGTCCATCCATCTGTGTGTCCATCCATCTGTAAACTTTACATTTCTGGATAACTCCTCCTACAGTTTACATCCGATCAAGCTGAAACTTGATGTATAGTTAGATCATGATGTAGAGCAGTGCATATTGTCTCGAGGTTACAGTCCACCAAATATTAACAGAGTTATGCCCCTTTGAAATTTTTTGTAAACATTTTGTTTCCGGCTAACTCCGCTAATAGTTTATTTCCTATCAAGCTGAAACTTGATATATAGTTAGATCATGATGTGGAGCAGTGCATATTATCTTGAGGTTACAGTCTACCAAATATTAACAGAGTTTAGCCCCTTTGAAATTTTTTGTAAACATTTTGTTTCTGGCTAAATCCTCCTAAAGATTACATTTTATCAAACTTTATTTATAGTTAGACCATGATGAAAAGAAGCACATATTGTTTCGAGGTTGCAGTCCACCAAATGTTAACACAGTTATGCCCCTTTGAAAATTTCTGTAAACTTTTCATTTCCAGCTAACTCCTCCTACAGTTTACATCAGATACACCTGAAACTTGATATATAGTAAGACCATGATATGGAGCAGTGCGTATTATTTCAAGGTCACACTCCACCAAATATTAACAGAGTTATGCCCCTTTGAAAATTTCTGAAAACATTTTTCGGCTAACTCCTCCTGTTGATTAAATTATATTAAGCTGAAACTTTGTAAAAAGTTGCACCATGATGTGGATCAGTGCATATTATTTCGAGGTAATAGTCCACCAGATAGTAGCAGAGTTATGTCCCTTTGAAAATTCCTGTAAAAGTTTTGTTTCTGGCAAACTCCTCCTGCAGTTTACATTTGATCAAGCTGAAACTTGATTTATAGTTAGACGATGATGTGGAGCAGCACATATTATCCAGCCAACCGTGTTGGCTCAGTTGGATGCGCGTCAGACTGATGATCAGGAGGTTGTTGGTTTGGCCTCTGCCAGGTTGGCAACATCCTTTCGTGGCGATTGATCATGAAATATTTTTTATGGTCATTTACTCCCTTCCGTTGATTCGAGAAGGGCAGTCGTCAGTTTCTTGTGAAAGAATGTGCACAATACTGGTTAACCGCTTAGAGGACTAAGCCTGCCCAGTAAAAGTGTGGTTAGGTAAACTGACCATGCTAAACATGACACCATTGGGTTGATTGGGCCAAAAAAACCTCAACACAAACAAGCACATATTATCCATGAGGTATTAGCAATAATGCCCCTTTGAAATTTTTGTAAGCTATCTCCTATAGATTATATTCGATCAAGCTGAACCATTGCAAAAAGTTACACCATGTTGTGGAGTAATGTCTGTCCATCTGTATAAACTTTTCTTTTCGGGCTAATCCCTCCTACTCTAAGTCAGTATAGGTGCTACATCTGATTACTAGTCACAGGTGTATGATACCCTGCTTGCGGAGCTATTGATTTTTATGTGGCCTAAAGTCTTTGTCTGTTCATTGTTAGGAAATCCGCTATTTTATGTTGACAAATCTTTTTTTACCAACCCCTACATGTCAAGGAGGCATTGATCCTCTTTCAAGGAATCAGCTCTATCTAAATTGTGTTGCCTCCCTTCTGATAAGGGGTCTACTCCTTGCTCCCATTGGGAGCAAATATTTTTCTTTTAGAGAAGACCCTTTTATCAGAAGGGGCTTGCTATGCAGGAAACTAAACAAGAAATTAAAAAGTTGTTTCCCATGTAAAAACAAATGTAGAGAATTGACCAAGTGTATCCAGTCTAATTAATTTCAGGAGACAACAGTAAATGTCAGTAAATGTATATTTCTTACTACAGTGCATCTGACAGTCCTGATTCTATGATATCATCTTCTTCTCCTGAGACCGGATTTGGTGAGCCAGAATTGCCCGACTATCCAATGCTGCGTCCAATAGAACCCCCAACATCTGATGAGGAGACACGGACTTCACCCGCTGTCCCACTTTTGCAGCCGGTACCCGTCAAAATCCCACCTTTTATGGTAAAGCAGGAGAATCAACCAGCTTTGGAGAAGAAGCCAGCAGATATAAAACTGCCAGATGCACCGATCACTGCAAAACAAGGAAAAGAGGAGCTGGATTCAGCTTTATCAGCTCTAGCTGGGAAAGAAAATATTCGTGCAGGGGACATTGATCCTTTAACAGGACTTATAAGAGGTGCAAAAGATCCTAAATCTGATCAGGAAGTATCCGTGACCTTGACCTTGTCAGCCAAAGCAGCAGAAGACATTGGGGGAGTTCTGTCAGCCATCGCAGACTTGTTGAAGATAGCAGCACCACCAACTTATGAAGTCAGTAGAAGTCCATCACCAAACCAACATAGGATTGGAGAGAAACGTGAGTATATTCATATTACATTATATATATGTATTTTCCTTAGTGCGCAGCATACTAGGAAAAAATTTCAGGAGACATTTTGAAATATTTTTCTTATTTTTTCCAGAAAATAAGCTTTGGCATTTCATGTAAATTGTCTCCTTAGGGGACAATAAATTGTCTCCTTAGGGGACAATTTACATGAAATGCCAATGCCTGTTTTCTGGGAAAAATGTCAGTTTGTCATCTGCTGAATTAACCGAGAGGGTGGTAAGGGATAAATATTCGAGCAGATATATATACAAAAGCAAATAGTATAGACCAAATGAGATTGCTGTTAAAGGATCAGTTTGAAAAGGGTTTACACTCTTCCATATTCTGTCACTACGTTTTAGACATGCAAGGTCTGAAGGGACTTGTTCAAATTTTAGGATCAGTATGGTAGGAAGTTAATATATCTGAATATTTTTTTACAAGTACTGTACAATTTCCTGTAGAATAATAGCTGTATCAATCAGAAAGATGGCTTACAGTAGATTTTCTAAAGATTCTAGGGAAAACAAAATCTTTTATCTCCTTAACCTCTTCATGATTTGGAAGTCCTGTGAAACCTAAGAGTGAGTTGCTTCCCCCAAATAATTATGTATGGACAGCAGAAATAAAATGGATTATATTGTGTTTGGTAAGGATCCTGTTAGCATTGGCTTCAGTCTGACACTTTCTTGTATGTATGATATGTATTGAACCAGTTGGTAGATTTTCATCAAAATTGCAAGGATATATCATTTGGACAAGCGTTTGCATATGTTTGATTTTGATGACCGTGACCTCTTTTTTTCAAGTTCAGCACAGGACAAATAGTGTCAGATTTATATTGTAGGAGATGTCAGATTTTTTATGTTAGCTCACCAGAGCAAGTACCCCGGGTGAGCTGTTGAGATCACCTGCCAGTTGTCCGTTGTTTGTCATCTGTCTTTAACAATAGTCTGTTAACACTCCAGAGGTCACAGATTTTACCAATCTTAATGAAACTTACTCAGAATGTTTGCCTCTATGAAATCTAGGTCAAGTTTGAAACTGGGTCACTTGGCATCTAAAACTAGGTCACCAGGCCAAGTCAAAGGAAAAACCTTGTTAACACTCTAGAGGTCACATTTTTGAAGTAATCATCATGAATCTTGCTCAAAATGTTTGTCTTGATGATTTCTAGGTCAAATTCAAAACTGGGTCAATTATGCCCTATATTTCATGGTCCAGTGACTTTGTTAAGTTTTTTTTTTTCCCGTTTAGGTCAGTTTCTCAGTAAATATTGGTCCTACAGCAGTGATACTTGGCAGTTGTATATATCTTAGCATGACCTCTTGAATGCAGTCATCCATATCTGACCTTGACCTATATTTCACGGTCCACTGACTTTGTTAGGT
Organism: Anodontia alba; assembly: GCA_964016985.1. Taxonomy (NCBI): domain Eukaryota; kingdom Metazoa; phylum Mollusca; class Bivalvia; order Lucinida; family Lucinidae; genus Anodontia; species Anodontia alba. Next base: position 80,501,835 of record OZ024831.1, on the reverse strand, counting down.
TTTTAAATTTAGGTCATTTTCTCAGTAATTATTTCTCCTACAGCCAGTGATACTTGGCACATACATCTTAGCATGACCTCTTGAGACCAGTCATCCATATCTGACCTTGACCTATATTTCCCTGTCCATTAGGCATGCTACATTATCTTAGTTGTTTATGTAATCATCATGAATCTTGGTCATAATGTTTGCCTTGTTTTTATTGTTTTGTTTTTTAATAAAAAAAAAACTCAAGTACTTCATATTTTTCCTTTTAGAAATGTTAGTGTGCTGATACAAACATTGGAGAATGTCAGCCCACACTTATTCACACCAAGGACTTTCTTTTGAGGTTATGAGCTTAAATCTCGCATTAAAATTCTTTGGACTATTTCACTAAGCTTTAAACATCTTTTTATCCTGCTGGCCTCAGTGGCTTAGGAGGTCGCGGGTTCGATCCCCGCAGGGTCTGGTAACATTCTTTTTTGGAGATTGATCATGAAATATTTTCTGCGGTCATTCTTTCCCTTCTGGTGATTCAAGAAGGGCAGTTGTCAGTTTCTGGCAAAAGAAAGTGCTCTAGTACTGGTCAACAGCTTAGAGGACAAAGCCTGCCCAGGAAAAATTGTGGTTAGGTAAACTGACCGCGCTCAACATGACCCTAATGGGTTGACTGAGCCGTAAAATCCCAACACAAAATCTTTTTATTCTGCCATTTTCCCAAAATGGTTGAAATACTTTTGATGGGGCATAAAATTGTAAAAGGATGTGAACTAATGAGAGTTATTTGTTCGACAGATAAAGAGGAGCCGTTGAATGTGCACAGTTTAGCGAGGTCGAAGCATGTCCATATGTTCTGTCGACATTGTGACACGGCCATTCTCCATGCAGGCATACAGAAGAAAAAGTCTGATATACCCTTCCTCACGAAAGAAGAGCAGGTAAAACTGAAATGATGAAAACAATAAGGACAGCATCATTAAAACAATCTGCACACTATGGACATTGAAGTGTTAGGAATCAGCCAGAATTTCATAGACGAAAACTGACTGATCATAGATTAGTAATCGACTTGTAGAAAATACATTCACTCATAATTTATCTCTCTTCCAGCTACTTATTCATTGCTCCAGATCAATAAGAGGGGTATCCAGATAATATTTTTCTTATTTCTCCATGAAAATATATGTTATTGGTCAGTGTGGCACTTCTAATGAGTACCCGCAACATGTTTTCATGAAGAAATAAGAAAAAATATCAGTACTTTTGGGTTGACTTATTTAAGGCTATTTTATCAATTTTTTTTTCGCTTGTATTGACCACAAATCTAGAATGACCCAAACAGACAGCTTTGAACTTCATTTCTTTATAACTTGCCTATAAAAATAACAAATGTGGAAATTAGGTTTCTAGAAATAGAATTTTCCGATAAGTCGACTATAAAAAATCTTTCCGCTCATCAGTCACGAGGCAAAATTGGCTGATGATGGATTATAATCGATCATCAGTGGCAACACTACTATGGACATTGAAGGTAACCCGGTGGGTAGCACCACCATAATGCAGAGATGGGACTATCCACGAGACATCATATAAAGCATCAGATATGTTGCTATAGTAATTATGTGACTGTTATATAACTTAAAAATTAACCCTTCAAAGTGATTTACAACAAAAACAGGCAACATTGTGAAATATTTTATCTCATTTATCCGAGAAAGTAAGGTTTGGTATTTCATGTGAATCATCTGCTAAAAAATAGGGCGCCGTTTGCTACAGTTTTTACTTAACCCTCAAAGCGCCAATCACAAATGCAGCAGACAACATTTAAATTTTTTTGTCATTTTTCAGAGAAAACAAGTCTACATTTCATGTGAATTGTCCGCTTTCTCTGCAAAAAATAAAAGATTTTTTTTTTAGAATGTTGTCTGCTACAAATTTTGCATGGCATTTTAAGAGTTAATTTGTCATTTATGACCACTTAGACCATTACAAGATGTGGGAATATTACATTACGCACAGGTCACCTCTGTGTCATGTCGGTATAAACAGTCTTGTTTGAGAGACTGTGATAGGGACCTAGTAAAGATCAAGACATATTTCTGTCAATAATTGGCACTTTTGATGGTCTAAAGGCTTTTTCCCACCCCTTTAATGGTCAAGGGGAGGTAATGTAGCATGTCAGAGAGCAGTACCTGCCATTTGTACCTGCTAGAACTGATTTAGAAAAACTTCCCATATTCTATAGCTGTTCGGGGTTCAAAGGCAGACAGGTTTTAATGTGTTCTAGCAGTGCTTGCACTAACTTTCTGAATCAGGAAGTCTTGACTTTAATTAACTCTATCAGATTTGGAAGTCCTGGGCCTGAATTTTGGAAGTCCAGGCCCTGAGGTTATAAAATGTTTTTCATGCTCAGCTCAGCTGAGCATGAAATTTTCACTGCTAATAAACATGAAAATGCCAACAACAGTTGGCATTTTCATATTTATTAGCATAGAAATTTTCATGCTCAGCTATGTTTAGCAAGAAAGAATTTGCACATGTTAGTAATTTGAGATTTATTAGCAGGACAAATTTCATGCTCAGCTGAGGTGAGCATGAAAAAAGGTTTATAACCTCGGGGCCAGGAATGCTTCATCACACGGCACTTTGCAGATCTTTTAGATGTGTCAAAAAGTGAAAGGTCATTGCAAGGTAAACAATTAGTGACAACAGGAACAGTAGCTCGAAGATAAGAATAAAATGATGACACAGATTGTCTTTCTTGTTGCTCAGCGCTCATTGTCTCCTTAGGAAATGTCAGGCCCTATTATTTTTTTTTTGTGAAAAAATATTTCAAAATGTTGACTGCTGAACATTTTAGCTCAGCAAGCTGCTTGTAAAGGGACAATTTGCATGAAATGTCAAACCCTAGTTTTTGTGGGGGGAAATAGAGGAAATGTCAGACCCTTTTTTTGTGAAAATTATTTCAGGATGTTGATTGCTGGACTTTTTTTAACCCAGCGAGCTAAATGTCAGGAGACAATTTGCATGAAATGTCAAACCCTATTTTTTAGTGATAAAATTTCCGACTGTTGTGCTTGAACAGGTCAAGTAGCTTGTGGATAAGAAGTGACACAGATTGTCTTTCTTGTTGTGTTGCACCCATTGTCTCCTAGGAAATGCCTGACCCTATTTTTTTTTTGTCAAAAATATTTCAAATTGTCACTACTGAATTTTTTTAAGCTAGAAAGCTAATTATTGGGTGACAATTTGCATGAAATACCAAACCCTATTTTTTGGAAAAAATATTTCAGAATGTCATTTTCTGAACCTTTTAACCCTGAATGTAGAAGTTTAGCATTCTGAATTAAAAAAAAAAAGTCAGCAGACATTTTTGTCACAAAAAATAGAAACAGTGTGTCTGTTCAAACAATGTAATGCAATGGCTGGTCTAGGCCATCGTGTCTTGCCTAAATTGTAAGGTACTATTTTGCAGGTCACAGGTAGATCTGTTAGTTAATCACATGCTGACTGTCATGTAGGCCCTATTGGCACACTTCAGTAACATGCCAGGTAGATTACTGCGGTAAAAGTTAAGTTGGCACACTTCACTAACATGCCAGGTAGATTACTGCGGTAAAAGTTAAGTTGGCACACTTCACTAACATGCCAGGTAGATTACTGCGGTAAAAGTTAAAATGACATAGGAAAAACATTTCTGTCGGGAGATTATGTCTCTGGACCAGGAGAGCATGAAAAAGGGTGTCAAAGCGGGAACTCCTGCCGAAATTGGATGAATGTATATGAAATGCTTAGATCTATTTCCAGCAAGAAAAGTTTCATTTCTTTGTATTCAGCTCATTTTCCCTTTGCTTGACTTTCCAGGAGGGAGCAGAGGACTACATGAGGTTCTGTAGCATGAACTGTTACACAAACTTCTCCATCACACGTCAGATCACACAGCGGCTAGACCCCAAAGATCTTCCTCCAGAATCTAAGGGTCCCCTAGCAACTGCTCTCTCTAAAGAACCCAGTTTGTTCAGTCCAAGGGAGATGACTCCCACATCTAGTGGTCAGGGGACTCCAGTAGTGACACCATCTTCTACTGGGACTGAGTCTATGATCCTGGGGGAGATAACTCCAACCAAGTCCGGTCCACCAACACCCATGTTGAGTAGTCCAACCATGATGAGGCAGACGTCCCTGGAGAAGCTAGGGAAAAGAGCTAAAATTGGCCTTTCTGAGCCACCAAAAGAAAAGGTAATATAATCTTTGCTTAATTTGGAATAGTCATTGCTCCAGATACACTGCTTCTCTTAACCAAACTCTATAGTTTTCTTATTTCTTCACAAAACATGTTGTGGCTACTCATTAGAAGTGCCTTACTGAAGTGCTTTAAATGAGTACCCACAATGTATGATTTTGTGAAGAAATAAAAAATTTGTCTGGATACCCTTCTGGAGCTAGGAAATTTTATCACCATGTCAAAAGATAGGGCTGCTTGCAGAGTTAATAATTCTTTTCATAGGTAGTTTCCAACTTTCCGCCCATCAGAGCTGGCAAAATTGATGTGCTGCCTGGTGTCTCTGTGGTAAAGCTGCTGGTAACTTTAGACAGGACTTGATTTTGTCATTTATAAAAGTCCCACAAATTCAAAGGCAGTGCCTCAACATGCCAGAAATATTATTGACTGGTTGTTAAATCTCAACCAGATCAGGTTAGGGCATGCTCAGTGTACATACATGTTTGCATGAAGGTATGTTTGAGTATGAAGTAGCTGCTGTAATGTGAGATATGATTATGATTCTGTGTTTCAGGCTGTGGTTAAGAAATGGAAAGGTGTGCGCTATAAGAAGTTTGAGTTTACATTGTTTCCAGAAGTCAATCAGATCCAGAAGAAGGATGAAGATGAGAGTGAGGTATGCCTTTAAGAATAACTTTATGACACGATGGCCCATAACACTTACCATGCTATGGGCAAATTCGGCAGATGACAAATTGATCATATTTTCTCATTTGTCCTAGAAAATAGGATCTGACACTGCATACAAACTTTCTTCTAAGGAGACAACTTGCATGAAATGTCTAATCCTATTTCATAGGGAAAATAAGAAAAAATATTTCAATGTTTTCTGCTGAAATGTTTACCCAGCATGCTAAGTGTAAAGAGCAATTAATGCAGTCAGAAAATTTAAAATATCAGATTCAATGGATGTTCGGACCATTTTAGCTAGTTTTGGCAATCAAGTCCTCATCAGTGGCCTTCAGTATTAATCTGACAATGACATACTGAGCTTGTAACATGCAATACAAATTTGGAAATAAAAATTAACATACTTTTGCACATTATACAGCCATTTGAAGGACTTAATTCAACTGAAGAGATTTGAAATTTATATAAATTTAAAAAATAATGCATGTCTTGTCTTATTTTAATACTGAAACATGACAAAACAGACTTCAAAATTTCAAAATGTTCTCAAAGATTTCAAAGAACCAGAAAATATAAACTACTTTTTGATATAGCATGGAACTTGCTAGTTATATGAACTAGTTTCAGTCATCCAGGCCTTTTCAGTAACCATAAATACACTATAATGAAGCATGGGGACACATTTTACGACTGCTACAAGGCACATGACAGCAGCAGCTTATAGGTCCAGATATTTGGACTGTTCAGAAGACAACTTGTTATTTTATATTTATTTCACTCTCCTTAGAGTGGAATTTTCAATGTGTATTTAAAAGTTGGGTTTTTGCAGCTCTAGATAACAGGAGTATCTAGATTAATAGTCTTCTTATATATTTGTTTCACAAAATACTTTCTGGGTGGCAAACAGTGTAGATCCTGATCACACTGCTCTGTCAGGTGTAGTCTGATCTTGGTCTGCACTTTTCATATATGCCATTTAGTAAGAAATTTTGTAAAACACAATTTTAGGATACTTACTATAACCTTTTTGTAGAGATATAAGAAAAAATATTAATATTTTTTTGGTTTAAAAAAAACAACATTTCATCTAGAGCTATATATTTTGGTTAATGTAGTACTTACAAGATTTATGTTGTTACAAAAATATTGTTAAGGCAATTTCAGTTAGTACCTAGAGAGACTGTAATTACCCTAAGTCTTTCCTAGAGAGACTGTATTTACCCTGAGTCTTTCCTAGAGAGACTGTATTTACCCTAAGTCTTTCCTAGAGAGACTGTATTTACCCTAAGTCCTTACTAGAGAGAGTGTATTTACCCTAAGTCTTTCCTAGAGAGACTAGGAAATGACAAACTCATTAACTGTTGTAGCTAAGGTGTTTTCAAATACATTGATATTTTTGCTGCAAAAATGTGAGTAGCTGAGCCTCTCACATTTTGTCGGCAAAAAATATCAATGTATTTGCCATATTTCAAGATAGAAATTTGTCTGAAATTTTGGTGACTAAATAGTCAATAGACCAGGTCCTGATTTAGATCTACATTGTTTGCTTAGACATATCAGTCGAGCTACTTAGAAAGTACTGGCAGGTTGTAGGGTGGAGTGGACCTGCTGCTGAAACTTTCACTGAGTTGGCTCAGCCTCCATAAGCTTTAGGCATGCCTCACTTCAAGCAAGATCAGAGTCTGGGGCCTTAGTTATTATCTCCTATTTCATTTTTCTTTTTCTCTTCCTCTCTTTGGGAGACAGCTCTGTATGACTGAAATATTATTGATATTAAAACTCAAACAATCAAAATATATGCTGTTGTATTCCGTAGAATCACCTAGCCCTCTGGGATATGCACAAGTTGCATGTTTTATCTATTATAATTTTATTTATTATTATATCTGTATTTTATCTAGCATTTATCCCATTTCTCTGTCATGATATGTTCTGGGCACTTGTTGCATAGCCCCAGATAAGAGGAATATCCAATTAAGAATACTTTCTTATTTCTCCATGAAAACAAGTTGTGGGCATTCATGAAAAGCACCTCACTGAGGCACTTCTAATGAGTAATGTATTCATAGATGTGCCTCACTAAGGTGCTTCTAATGAATGCCCACAACATACATTGTTTATGGAGAAATAAGAATATCAGTAAGTTTTTGCTGGAAAAAAGCACCTCTATCTGGAGCTATGTCATTATGTCCCCCCACCTAAGGGGATGGGGCCATTGATTTTGATGCAGATCCCTTTGGTGTCGGGGTCTGTTGGCATGAGCTTTGGCGTTGGCATGACACCTTCTTGTCTGTCCAATATCTTGTGAACCAGTGGATATATATAATTAGGAACTATCAAAGAAATGATTTCAGTGACGTGGACCTAATTTTCAAGGTCACAGCAGCAGAAAAACTGAAAATTCATGGTGGGAGATATGTTTTCTGTGAAAACAATTACTAGTTAAAATTGCCTTTCCGAAGCAGGTCTAATGAGTACCCATAAAATATGTGTTCATGGAGAAATTAGAACAATATTAAGTATAAATTTTTCTTGTATTTCTAGCTCTGGAAGAGTCTTACCCAAGCTATTACCTACCTCGACATCGACACAGACCTCCGTCCCAAAGACTTACGAATGTGTGAATTCTGTAAAGGGCTAGGAGACGGTCCGTCAGAGGGTACTGGCAGACTACTTAACCTGGACATTGACAAGTGGGCCCACCTTAACTGTGCTCTTTGGTCATATGAGGTGTATGAGACTCTCAATGGAGCACTGATGAATGTACAGCAAGCTTACAAACGTGGTTTAAAACAGAAATGTGTTGTGTGTGTTAATACGGGTGCAACATTGACTTGTTTCAAGCAGAGATGTAGTAATATATACCATGTGGAGTGTGCTCTTCTAGTTGGCTGTGTATTCTTTGAGGATAAAACAATTTTATGCCCTCCACATAGTAAAATTCCCTTGGAACAGGTGTTGAAATCACTCAGAGTGTATCGTAGAGTTTATATCAACCGAGATGAAGACACTCAGGTGGCAAACATGTTACTGCAGGAGGAAGGTAATTGTACCATGAGGCTCGGTTCCATCGTACTCAACAATATTGGACAGTTGTTACCGCATCAGATTGGCTCAGGGAAATTTAACACAAGAGACCACATTTACCCAGTGAGTTACAAATCCACGAGGTTTTACTGGAGTATGAGAACTCTGTATAGGCGCTGTAGTTATATTTGTAGCATCCATGACAAAGATGGTCGACCAGAGTTTCAGGTGAAAGTCGTTGAGCAAGGTTACGAAGATGTGTCCTTGAGTAGCAATAGCTGCAAGGGTGTGTGGAAGACTGTCTTAGAACCAATTGAAAAGATGCACAAGGAGGCAGATTTGGTGAAAGTTTTTCCAAATTTTACATCAGGGGAGGAGTTCTATGGATTAAATGATCCTAATATTGTCAGATTGATTGAATCTGTAAGTATTTTTTATGTTCTTTCTAACAGTATTCAACTATATTTCAGACTTGTTCCACACGATTAGAAGCTCTAAAATCAAAGCTTAAAATAAAAATGTAGAGAAATATGTGCATTCTTTGAAAACCTTAACAGTCTGCCAGTTCATTAAGAAAATATATATTTTCATCTTAAAAATAAATAAATAAAAAAAAATACAATTACCACAGGGCTTTTAAAGCATTTATACCATAAACCTCGTTTGATTGATAACATAATTATCTCCCTTGATCTGTCTTGGCTGTGTAGCTTAGTTAGTAAACTTCCTGTCAAGAATATACTTTCTCCAGATTTACTTTATAAAGAGTTCTCAGTATCATTTTTTTTATTTCAAACTATAAACATCTGTTAGTCATTGAGTATTATTCAGAGAACAAAAAAAAAAAAAACTATAATAATAAGGTTATATCAAGAGTAGCTCAGTATGAGGCTGCTAGGGAAATGGATACACTTTCAGGGGAGGCAACTCTAACAGGTTCATTTTATCACCTTTCTAAAAGGGGTCTACTCTAAAAGGAAAGAATATGCTCCTGAAGGGGAGCAAATTCTTCCCTTTTAGAGTAGACCTCTTTTCAGAAGGTGTTTGTTGTGCAGGAAAGCAAGAAGAGTCACAAAAGTTGTCTCCCTTGTATAAATGGCAGAAAATCTAGCAAGTCTATCCAGTTCCCTTAATCCATATCTTATAAGGCCTTTTTTAACTTGATGATGCTTTGTTATAGTTGCCAGGAACAGACTTGCTGAAAGACTATATATTCAAGTTTGGTCGCCGACAGTTGATTGATTTACCACTAACAATTAACCCAACTGGCTGTGCCAGAGCTGAACCAAAAATGAGAACACACTTCAGGAAGTAAGTGACACATGTTTAATATGGGAATGCTAAACTGTTGAACTGTTTTTTTGTAACGTATGTTATTCTTTTCTTTTCTCGGTATTACCTTTCTCTGAATATTCTGCTCGCTGGATAAAAATTTCAGCAGCCAACACTTTAAGATATATTTTTCACAGAAAATAGATTTGACATTTCATGCAGATTGCCTGTAGGTTGCAGTTTGAATGAAATGTCAAGTTCTATTTCATGTGAAAAAATAAGCAAAATTTCATCAATTTGTCATTTGTTGAATTTGACAAGAGTGTTAGAGTTATAATGTTGATTTTTTTTTTTCTTGAATGCAGTACTCATTGATATTGCTTCGGTAGTTGTAATGAGTAGCCATAACAGGAATATTTGAGCCACCCCAGACAGGAAACAACCTTATGGCGTATGTGACCAGCAAAGCCTCAGACCAGCCTGATCATCTGATATCTGGTCAGATTCTACACTTGTGACTAACATAATGTATGAATTTTATAGATTCTATTAGAGTAATCTGATCAGACTGCACAGATGCATATTCTGATCTGGATCTCTGCTGAACATATATGTCATAAGGTTCAGAGATGTTTTTGTTGTTAAAATCATGAAAACTGTCATCTGAATACCAATATTATGTGCTGTGATGCTTACCTTTCTGAAATACTCTATTTCAGGCCTCACATTACCCTGCATACAAGTTCTACAACTCACTCTCTACCCTCCTCTGTAACAGGGTTATCAGGAGACCTTAACTCTCCTTACATGAAACACTTCGTACATTCCAAGTCTCAGCAGTATCGGAGACTAAAAACAGAATGGAAAAACCTTGTCTACCTCGGCAGATCTCGTATCCAGGTGAGTATATGTTTGGGCCATTATTGGATGTTTTACCGCGTTATTACCTTTAAGCAGCTTTTGTTAGAGTGATAATGAATAGGGTGGAGAGTTTTCATTATCTACCGTGGTGAGTTTTGTTCTTCCTACCATCATGACCCTAAGTAATCAGACAGACAGGCGTGAATATTCACAGACAGGCCTGAGCAAACAGTGTACACCCGGCTCCAGTGCCATTTAATGTGGCATCTTATCATGGACTTCACTGTTTGCCAATCATCCAGCAATTTGTACACACATCTGCAGTTAGTAAAATGGACTTACTTAGGGTAACTAGGGGTAATTGGTTAAGGGAGACAACTAATCTGTTACTTTGATCTTTCAAACATTGTAAGCTATGTAGGTCTAGATGAGATAGATTATGATGGGCTGCACAGTTTGCTATTCTCTTCATGATTCTGGTCAGCCTTCCTTTTATACAGTATTTACCTAAAATATTGGGACACCTTTACTCTTTACCATACTTCTCCAAACAGTTTAACCAGTCCAAACTGACTGTCTGTTGATGTGTCTACAAATTGCTGGACAAATGGCAAATAGTGTAGATGCTGATCAGACATCACGAAAACATGCCTATATAATTTTGACCCCCTTATACCCCACTTTTATATAGTAAAACTAGGGTTTCGAGGGGTATACATTATTTTTCATATTTCTGCTCAAAACATAGATTGTGGGTACTCGTTAGAACCGCCTCAGTGAGGCGGTTCTAACGAGTACCCACAATCTATGTTTTGAGCAGAAATATGAAAAATATCAGGGGTTTTTTATCTGAAAATTTTCAGTTTTTGGAGGTGAAATTTTCTATATATTTGAATAGGCGTGTTTTCGTAATGGAGACCACATTCTGTTGCATTGGATCAGGGTTAAGACTGTTTGCTCAGGTTTGTCTGTCTCTGTTTTTAGATTATGCTATCACAGATTTAGAATTTTTATGTTGAAGTTATGCATTAAAATTTTTAGGACCACATTATTTCCAAACCAGCAGATGGATTTTGTTCATATATAGTATGATAATATATATTGGTCCTAACTTTTACACAGTACCATCCCCACCCCCATATATGACCTCAAGGTCAAGGTCACTGACTAAGCCTTTTTTATATTAAAATTTTGTGTTAAAAGTTTTTAGAACCTCATTATTTCCCAAACATCTGATGGATTTTGTTCATATATAGTATGATGATAGATATTGGTCCTAACTTTTACACAGTACCATCCCCACCCCTTATATGACCTCAAGGTCAAGGTCACTGACTTAGAATTTTTATGTTTAAGTTCTGTGTTAAGTTCATAGAACCTCATTATTTCCAAAACATCTGATGAATTTTGCTCAAGTATGGTATGTATGATTTTGTTTGTGTTGAGGTTTTATGGCCCAGTCAACCCAATGGGGTCATGTCGAGCACAGTCAGTTCACCTAACCACACGTTTACTGGGCAGGCTTAGTCCTCTAAGCGGTTAACCAGTATTGTGCACATTCTTTCGCCAGAAACTGACAACTGCCCTTCTTGAATCAGCGGAAGGGAGAGAATGACCGTAGAAAATATTTCATGATCAATCTCCACGAAAGAATGATGCCGACCTCGGTGGAGGTCGCGGGTGCAACCCCCGCCGAAGTCAGCGACATTCTTTCGTGGAGCCTGCCCAGTAAACGTGTGGTTTGGTAAACTGACGGCGCTAGACATGACTCCATTGGGTTGACTGGGCCATAAAACCTCAACATAAACAAAATCATACATACCACACTTGAGCAAAATGTATGATGATAGATATTGGTCCAAAGTTTTATGCAGTACCATCCCCATCCCCCTATATGACCTTAAGGTCAAGGTCATGGACTTAGAATTTTTATGTTTAAGTTTTACATTAAAGTTGTTAGAACCTCATTATTTCCAAACCCTTGATATATTTGTTTATGTATGGTATATGTATGAAGATACAGATTGGTCGAACATTTTACACTGTGCCATCCCTACCCATACATGGTCTCAGGGTCAAGGTCCTGAGTTAGAATTTTTATGTTAAAGTTTTACATTAAAACATTTAGGTCTTTAGTATTTACAAATCCTGTGATGGATTTGGTTTATATCTGGTATGAAGATATATATTGGTATCATCCCCGCCCCCTTCTTCTTCTTCTGACCTCTGGACTTGAATTCTTAGCTCGCCTGTACGAAGTACATGGAGAACTATTGTACCCTTACTGGGCGTCCGTGTTTGCGGCTGTGTTCCCATGACATTTCTTTAAAGTTTTATGTTCAAGTTCTTCAAAAGCTCATAGCCAGACAACCACTTATCAGAAATAGTCAGAGTTCTCATATCTTTCAAATAATCACAACACTACAACTGGAAAGATATACAGCTGATTTTTTGTATGTACAGTCTATCTTCAATGTCTCAAACATCTATGGTACCATGGAAACTTGTTCGAGATATGGATAGTTTGAGCCACTGAGGGTTTATCATGGTGCCAGGACAAGAAGCAAATGGAGATAATTTAGGGAAGACTTTTCAATCTTCTATACAATAATGGTGTGGTGAGTTTACTCACTAGAATCACCTCAATGAGGTGATTCTAATGAGTACACACAACATACAATTTTTTGATAAAATAAGAAAAAAATCAATAAATATTTGTTTTCTGGAGCTATCGGAAGAATTTCGTAGGGACTCAAAAACAAGTTCGAATTAGTCATAGTAAACGATCCATCGGTGTTTGAGGTTCGACTGCATAGATCCTTGATATTGCATGATACAAAGCTACTATGTAACAGTCTAAAACATATTGCATTTTGGCGAACTGCATGCATTTTGCATGGTACTGTTTTTGATTTTTGCCTAGCAACCGTAAGTTATATTAAGTAAACAGGTATATACTAACAAGATACTTTGAATTTGTTAACTATCAACTGGGCCTCCGTAGAAACATGCCAGTTTTGGCGAAATGCAATGTACGTGTATTTGCTATACAGTTGTTTTATATATAGGCATGTCCAAACTGTCTACCTATATCAAAATAAGTTGTATATTTTTCCTATTGAAGGGTTAACAACATTATTATATTGGAACCCATACTAAAAGCATTCGTACTTGGACTATAGGTACTGTAGAGCGTTGGCTTTCATTCCATGACATTTATATATAGATCCCAGGGTCCATGGCCCAGGTTTGGGCTAGTGGTCAAAATCTAGGACACCTGTAAAAAGTGTTTTTCATTTTTTTTTCCTACTTCTCTATTATGAAAACAGCTTAGACAGATACTTGGTCAGACATTGTTCAATCTTGTGACATTTAGTTGTAGATCATCACGCGAAAGTCTGCATGATCTGTTTTTCACAGTCCAGTAATTTTGCCTTATATCTTGAAGAGTATTTCATGTACAAGCACCATACTTTCCAATTATGAGTCAGTATGACCCGGTTTGACTGAAAATAAATGTAGGTCACAGTGCCCTACATTTCATGGTCCACTGATTTTTTCCTTATATCTTGAAGTGCATTTCATTTGTAAACATCATACTTTCGGATTGCAAGTCAGTATGACCTGAAGTTTGACCTCAAAATAATGTAAGTCACAGTGACCAATATTTCACAGTCCAGTGATTTTGCCTTTTTTCTTGAAAAACATTTCATGTATAAACGGCCGGCCTCGGTGGCTCAGTTTGATGCTCCGTCCGACTGGAGACCAGGAGATCGTGGGTTCAACCCCCGCCGAGGTCAGCAACATTCTTTCGTGGAGATTGATCATGAAATATTTTCTACGGTCATTCTCTCCCTTCCGCTGATTCAAGAAGGGCAGTTTCAGCTTCTGGCGAAAAATGTGCACAATACTGGTTAACTGCTTAGAGGACTAAGCCTGCCCAGTAAATGTGTGGTTAGGTAAACTGACCACGCTCGACATGACCCCTTTGGGTTGACTGGGCTGTAAAACCTCAACACAAACAAAATCATGTATAAACACCATTCAGATTGTTCTTCAGTATTGCCTGTAGTTTGACCTAATAATAAATGTAGGCCACTGCATTGGCTTCCACACCAATGTTAAAGTTTTTGCGTTTAAGTGTTTAAGACCTCATATCTTCCGAATCTTATGGAAGATTTAGTTTATGTTTGGTATGATGTTAGATATTGGTCCAAAATTTTTATCATCACCATTCAGACCATTGCTCGTGACCTTGAGGTCAAGGTCACAGACAAAGAATTTTCATATTAAAGTTTCTATGTTAAAGTTTTTAAGAGCTTATTGCTTTCATACCTTGTGATGGGTTTAGTTATATTTAGTATCATGATAGATACTTATTCTAACTTTGCAAAAGCACCATCCTCACCCATGTCTGTGCCCTTTAGGTCTAGGTCACAGAATTTTCCTATTAAAGTTTTTGCGATAAAGGTTTTTCAGATTTAGCCTTTTTTTTAGAAGAGGCAGTGGCACTAGCCGGGGGTATAGGTGCCCCCACTCCCACACACTAAGCACTTTGTCTAGTTAGTGTGTTTTTGACATAATGATTAATATTGGTCAAAGGATTTATAGATTTATACAGTACCACACTTACCCTGTCCATAACTTAAAGGTTAAGGTCACAGACTTGAATTTTCATGTTAACGATGTACATTGAAGTTTGTTTTCTTTTTATACCCCGCCACACAATAATGGCGGGGTATTATGGTTTCACATTGGAGGTCCATCTGTCTGTTTTTCGTTTCCAGATGATAACTTGAGTAAACATCAATGGATTTTCACGAAACTTTGTATGTGCATTGATATATTGGAGATCTGGTTTGGGGTTGTTAATGGACTAATTTTGTCAGTGTTTTACGGAGTTATCTGCCCACAATATGACAGTGGCAGGGTATTATATTTTAACGTTTTTATTTTGTTATCTAGACCCTGTGTTAGATTACCAAATATTTGGCTGCTTGGTAGATATTGCTCCTAATGAGTCTGTGGACAGTGAAGGCCCTGATCAGCTTGTAAGCATGTACAGGCTGTTTACAGTCTTCTCTGTCTGCATATGTCTTGTATTGCACAGCTCCTGATAAGGTGTGTTTTTTCCTTCAGCCATAAAATATTCCGTCTTGTTTTTCATTCACCACAAAAACATACATGTATGTTGGTACTCAGGAATACACACATTACAAATTCTCATAGAGAAATTAGAAAAATAGAGATATGGATACTTTCTTGTCTGGAGCCCTGTATATTTGTATGGCAGATTGTTTTATGTTCATTGCCTGCAGGGTCTTGGGTTGTTTGCGGCCAGAGATTTGGATGTACACACTATGGTGATAGAATATATTGGAGAGCTAATCAGAAATGAAGTGGCTAACAAGAGAGAGAAGATCTATGAAGAAACCGTAAGTTGATATGTGGTCTCAGTAATTTAACATTCTTTTAGATAAGGTGGACTTTTTTTTCAACCAAATATATTTCTTATATTCTCAAAAACATATGCTGTTGGTACTCATTCGAATTGCCTTGTCAAGATGCTTTTAATGTGGACCCATTACATATTTTTTGAGGAGAACTGAAAAAGTATTTTCCTAATAAAGCCCTCTACTAATCTGGGATTTGGAATGTCTGATTGGATTTAATTGATGCTTTAGACTGTCTTTAGACACTGATCCAGAGTTCTCTTCAGTGTATTGACTTTCGTTCTCTCTGACTTTCAGATCATATTAATGGGCTTGGAATTTATTTTATATCGAAAACAAATGAGAGTTCAGGTGGGCTACCCTGTCTAATGACAGGCCTGGTTATTTTTGCACAAAAACAAACATATCTTGTGGGTACTCACAACTTGTCTGCATGATGTACTTAACCATGACCACACAAGTAACAGTTAACTTTTCCTTGGACAGACATTACCAAATACCTTTATAATATGCAGGTGAAAATTAGTGTCAGATGCTTGTCTAACTGTACCTGTTTCATTAGCGTTTTTAGGTGCCTCCAGTATAGTTGGCCAGTTCTGCAGAGGAATTGATTCCAGTGTGCACCAACAAGATATGATTTGATCCAAAAATAACAAAAAGTAAATTGAGCAGTACTATGGTTCAAGGCCGGCCTCAGTGGCTCAGTTGGATGTGCCGTCCGACTGGAGACCAGGAGGTCGCGGGTTCAACCCCTGCCGAGGTCAGCAGCATTCTTTCGTGGAGATTGATCATGAAATATTTTCTACGGTCATTCTCTCCCTTCCGGTGATTCAAGAAGGGCAGTTGTCAGTTTCTAGCAAAAGAATGTGCACAATACTGGTTAACCGCTTAGAGGACTAAGCCTGCCCACTAAGCGTGTGGTTAGGTAAACTGACCGCGCTCGATATGACCCCATTGGGTTGACTGGGCCATAAAACCTCAACACAAACAAAAACTATGGTTCAAATGTGAATAGTCTTACAACTTGATGCCTTTTTTCATAATTGTTTGTGAGAATTAAAGGAAATAGATACACTTTAGGGGAAACTACTCTTTTGAAATTGGTTTGTCTCCCTTCTGAAAAAGGGTCTACTGTAAAAGGAAAGAATATGCTTCCTGAGGGATCATAGTCTTTTCTTTTACAGTAGACCCCTTTTCATAGGGATTGCAGAAAATGCAAACGGAAAGTCATAAAAGTTGTCTTGTTAAAACGTCCCACCCCCTTAAGGATTTTATTATGGTTACAAAATGTGAACAAGCTGGGCTCAGTAGAGCAGTCAGTAACATGTCTGACTGCAGATCCAGAGATCACAAGTTCAAATCCCAGCTTGGCCACGTAACTTTCATGGAGATTGATTCATTCTCCCCCTTCTGCTGATACTAGAAGGGCAGTGGTCAGTTACTGAGAAAAGTTGTACAGAAGTATTGCTTAGAGGACTAGGCCTGCCCAGGAAAAGTGTGAGTAGGTTGACTGACCAGCTCAACTTGACCATAACAGTGTTGATTGGGCCATAAAACTCCAAATCAAACCAACTTAAAAATGGGAACTCTGTAAACATTTATACGGTTATATTATGAGTATACTTTTATACTTATATATAATACTCTTGGTGAGGAGCAACTTGTATGTCCAATTAATAATCTGTCCAAATTTGTCATTACAGAATCGGGGTGTATACATGTTCCGTATTGATGACCACACAGTTGTTGATGCAACAATGTCAGGCGGTCCAGCCCGCTACATCAACCATTCCTGTGATCCTAACTGTCAGGCAGAGGTGGTAGAGCTGGATAAAGACAGCAAGATCATCATCATCACTAACAGAAGGATTTCAAAGGGAGAAGAGGTATGCTCAACATTTTATCTTTTAAAGGGACTGCATGCACTTTCAGGGGCGGTAACTCTGTCAGTGGTTTTTGTTCCCCTTCTGGAAAGTCTACTGTAAAAGATAGATGCTGCTTCCTTTGGGAGCAAATTCTTTGGTTTTAGAGTAGAAACCTTTATCAGAAGGCATTTGATGTGCAGGAAAGTAAACAGGATGTCTATGAAAGTTGTTTGCCTTGCAAAATGTAGACAGTTTTAGAGTGAAGTTTTATATTTATGTCCAAGGTTTTGAATACATTCAGTGCATTATGTTTTAAAGTTAACCCATTGTTATTACTGAATAAACGGAATACCTCTAGGTTGCTTTAGTTTCATTCATACATAGGATCCACTTCAAAACACAATTTATCATAGCATACATCAGATATAAATTTAAAAATGGAGCCCAGAACTGTTTTAGCCAAACAGAAATTTAAAGAAAAATGACTGTAGAATCTGTACATTTTTGTTTGGATACTGTTTTTTAGCTAAGGCATTTTTTTTGCTTTCAATCCCAGCAGTAGTTGTCATGCAGTCTCCTTTTCCTTGTCTGGAATGATATGAGAAAAAATTTCCAAATGAAGTCAAATGTTGTGCCTGTGTGCGTATTTTCATTTCTGGATGATTCTCAAGTAAATGTTAATGGATTTTCACCAAACTTGGTATGTGCATTTATATTGTGGAGATCTGGTTTAGGATTGTTAATGGGCAAATTTAATCAATTTTTGACAGTTATCTGCCCCTGACATGTCCATCTGTTTGTTATGGGACAATAACTTGAGTAAATTGCAATGGATTTTCACCAAACTTGGTATGTGTATTGATATTATGGAGATCTAGTTTGGGATTGCTAATGATCAAATTTAGTAAATTTTTGACAGAGTTATCTGCCCACGACACAATTATGGCCGGGTATTATCATTCCATGTTTTTATTTCCATGTTTGCATTTTCTCTTGCAGCTGACGTATGACTATCAGTTTGATTTTGAGGATGACCAACATAAGATCCCCTGTATGTGTGGTGCTCACTGCTGCAGAAAGTGGATGAACTAACCATCTTCTCACTCCTAGCTCATCATCTCAATAAGTCCTGATCTGCTGGAAACTGTTGAACACTTGAAAAAAGGACAGAATAGCAGATACCGACAGAAACTGGATATGCAATAACTTAAAAACCCTAAGATTGGGACAGATGGTCCCTGAACAAACAGGACTCCATATACTTAGGGTAAATACGGTAATCTTTGGTTGCCACCTTGGTATTAGTGAGTACCTTGATAATATGAAAAACTAGTATTGTGAGGGAACATGTGGTTTTGTAACTTCATCGGCGATCAAATAATAAGAAAATTAAGGAATCTCATCAGACAGGATTTATGCAAGCATTTAATAGTATTTCTGTTTATTCCTCTGATTAATCAGAGTGTGTTTGCCCTCAAGGAGACTGAAAGCATTATATTTTCTTGAAGTGATAATGATGATTTTAAGTTTTATAATGGATGGATCCCTGAAATGTGGGGAAGACTTTGGGAGCCTGGTCATGTGCAGATCCAGTTGTATGATATTTAACCTAAGTATTTGGACAGTTCCTCCTAGCAGGCACATGATGGTTATACAACATCGCCTCAACATCAGTGCAACGTCATGACATTGCATCGATATTGAGGCGACGTTGTATAAAAGTCATGTGCCACAAGATCAGATACCACATAACATGACATCTATCAGGGTGTACATTGTTACCATTCAGCCGCTGTGTGTCCAGATATTTAGGGTAAATACAGTATTGCCTAGGCAGCAATTTACAAGAAAGCTGAGTTGATGTCGGGGTGCGAGGTAATGATATGAGAATTGAGTGGAGTTACATCTGGGTTTATGCTGATGGCACATCAGATGAATTGTTCATTGATGACCATTGTATGTTTTAATTGATATTGCTGCTCCAGATAAGATGAACAGTCAGATAAATAGGGGTCTTATTTTTCCACAAAAACATCTAGTGAGTACCCACAACATATGTTTTCATAGAGTAATAAGAAAAATATCAGTATATTTTGGTTGGAAAAACTGTGCCTTGCCTAAAGCTACAATACTGACTTGATTCATTTGAACTGTCATTCACAAATAGAAAACACGCCTATTCAAATATATCGAGATTTTACCTCCAAAAACCTAAACTTTTCTGATAAAAAACTCTAATATTTTTCATATTTCTGCTCAAAACATAGATTGTTGGTACTCGTTAGAACTGCCTCGGCGAGGTGGTTCTAATGAGTACCCACAATCTATGTTTTGAACAGAAATAAGAAAAATAATATATACCCCTATAAACCCCAGTTTTACTTTATAAAAGTGGGGTTTAAGGGGGTCAAAATTATATAGGCATGTTTTCGTGATGAAGAGAAATGAAAACATTGTACACAAGACAGCTCTAAGTCAGACACTTTCTTCAACCTAAAAGTATTGACTTTGTTTCTTATATGTTCTGGTACCTCATGAGGCTTTATGAATGAAAGCCCACAACATAAGTTTTGTGGAGATGTATGGAAGATATTTACCTGGACATCACTCTAGAGTTAAGGTGGGAGCAGTCTGGTCAGGACATACAATGTTCATCCAGGCAAAATTTGAGCAGAGTCATAGCTCCAGATAAGACATATTTATGAGTCCAAAAGGTACTCAGTTTGTTTTTCTCCATGAAAATATACTGTGGGTACAGTATTTACCATATGTATTCGGACAGACAGGCCTGAGCAAACAGTTTAGATCCAGATGAGACGCCGCAGAATGCGGCGTCTCATCTGGGTCTACACTGTTTGCCACTCATCCAGCAATTTTTAGACACAACATCTGGTAGTGAATTGTACTGGTTCAAATTTTAGAACATATATGGTAAGGAGTTGAGGTGTCCGAATACTTAGGGTAAATACGGTATTCATTAGAAGGGTAATGCTGAGGTGCTTATAATGAGTACCATAACTTGTTTTCATGGCGAAGTAAGATAAAAATATCCATACTTTTTGGTTTAAAAAAGAACCTTATCTAGATCTATAAATGTTCCAGATATTCCATCATTGCAATATTTGTGACAATACCTCACATGAATATCTCTAAACATGTACACAGAGTTTGTTTCTATAGTTTTGATGAGTGTAAACTTGTAATTAAATCCACAGTTTATATATTTCCATGCACGGTAATAACCCTAAGTATTGGGATAGACAAGCCAGAGCAAACAGTATAAACCCAGATCAGACATGTCTAATCAGGGTCTATACTTTGCATCTCATCCGACAATATATTACATATCAGCAGGTATTAAAGGCTCCATATTCCTCAAAAATAGACATTTTTTTTATCCAAAAAAGGTTTAATAATTGATATATAGTATCTTTTTTTAATTTATTCTCCCCATCACATGATGCACAGAGGGTCGGGGAGGGCCATCCCTCCATGTATCTTACAATATATTGTTTACATACATACAATATACAGAACTCTGCTTAATGACATTATAATCAATCTACTATATATATAATACTAATCATCACCCCAAATACTGGGACATCTCAAACACACTCATTCCTCAACAAACAGTCCACCTCACCACTCTGATGCACCCAAAATAGGATGAGTGGCCAACATTGGGGCCCAAAACACAAAATGACCCACAAGAGTTGACATGTCATTAAACCCCAACACAGTCAATGGGGCCCAAAATGGTCTGGGCGGCCCACGTTTGACTTCCCCAATACATTGGGGGTAATCGCAGCAGTTGTAGCTTTTGTAGATTTTCAGATTCAAAGCTAGTCAGTCTATTAGCATATACAAAAATAAATTCTAGGAATAAGTGGGAATTAGTTTGTTTTCTAAACAAGTAAAAAGACAGAAAAAAAACAACAACAACAACAAATTAAAGATAGATGATTTCGAAAAGAAAGGAAAGAATTCTGTTCTGGACATCTCCCCAACAAGACCAGATAAAGCGACTTACCATAATACTACTTTCAAATAAGTGTGTCAGTTTTCATATACTGTAAGTGTGTCAGATTGAATTTTACAGGCTATCAGGTGCCACATTTTATGATTGTATTAATACCATATATCAATTTATTAAACCTTTCTTGGGTAATAAAATATCTATTTTTGAGGAATATGGAGCCTTTAAAGTGGACTTTTGCAAAATTTAGGATAAGTATTGTAATGAGTTAAGGTCTATACCTGGGGTTAATTACAAAATTACATTCTTGAAAGCAGCCACTGCAAGAATTTATGGTGTCCTGAAACTGCTTCAGAAAATAAAAAAAAGGGTGAACTACAAGTAATGACTTACTATGATCAAATCCATGAATAAGAATTAAATGCATAAATAAGGATTAAGTTACTAGTTTTCTTGGCATCTCAATATTAGGGTAAATCCCTAGTATTAGAATAAATATGGTAAGCTACATAAATGGTGTGTATAATCACACACTCTGATCAGAATATGTAGATGCAAAGGCAAACTAGGCTATTTAACTTTACTTGATCTTAAGAATTTTCTAGTTCAGTTATTCTTGTAGCAATAATTATAGTTGTGTCATAAGTGTTAATAAAAACAAACATTTTGGGTACCTACAACATCTTATTCTGGAAAAATAAGAAAAAATATCAAATTGTTTGGTTGAAATAATGTTTAGAGCTACTGTATTTAACCCTTAAAATGCCAAGAAAACCTGCATCTGAAAATGTCGTCTGCTAAAATACTCCTGCAAACTTTTCAAACCTATTTTACATACAGGCAAACAGTGTGGACCTGATCAGACTGTTCCTAGAGGAGCAATCTGATCTGGGTACACACTGTTTGCAAAAATGACTTTTAAAATCACAAGCAGATGACAAAGCAGACGACAATTGTTGTGATTGGCAGTTTAAGGGTTAACCTAAGTATTCATACAGACAGCACTGAGCAAACAGTGTCGACTCAGATCAGATGCCAGAGAATGTGATGTCTGATCTGGGGCTACTCTGTTTGCCAGCAGTTGTTAGGCCCACCAACAGGTAGTAAAATAGACTTGTTGAGACTTCTGAGTAACACACTGTCAGGAGTTACTGTCAAAATATTTAGGGTAAAGTTGGTATGTATATAGCTTGCTGTGTTCCTTTATTGTTTGTTTGAATTGATAGAAACTTAGGCACTCTTAGTTTTCTTATTTCTTTAGGAAAACATTGTGAGTACAGTCTAGAGACTGGGTACTGTCTGACTATGAGCTCTGTAGCAAAATTTTATTTATGGCACACATGTCTCTAGACTGCATAATCATTAGGTGTGCCTGTGATGAGTAGCCACGTGTTTTCATGCAGAAATAAAAGAAACTTATCTAGCACCGATTATCTAATGCTGTGATTGAACTATTGTGTAAGTAGGAGTTGTCTAAGAATATTGTTTTTATTATGCAATGTTTTGAAAAAATGTATTTAACTTGTACCTAGAAGTGTCCGGGAGGCCGAGGGGTTTAGTGCCCCCGACTTCAGATCACAAGGTCCCTTGTTCCAGGAGGTGGTCGGGTGTGGCAAAGGTGTCATGTATCTTATGTCACCTGGGTGTCCAACTGATACTGTCTTACAGTTGGGCAAGGCTTGCTATCCTTGTAGAGGG
Organism: Anodontia alba; assembly: GCA_964016985.1. NCBI lineage: Eukaryota > Metazoa > Mollusca > Bivalvia > Lucinida > Lucinidae > Anodontia > Anodontia alba. The sequence continues at coordinate 80,478,786 of OZ024831.1, read as the reverse complement.
GAATGGTTTTTTTTTCTTCTGTTTCTCTCCTTTCATTTCTGTTCCTTTTTCTTCCCTGCCCTCTCTTTCATCTCCTCTGCTATCTTTTCTATCTTTTTTCTCCCTTTCTCTGGGAAGACGACACAAAATGACCCACAAGGGTTGACCTGTCGTTAAACCCCAACACAATCAATCAATCAAATCCCTGGTTCCAGTCTGCTGGAGATGGAATTCGGCTCATGACTGTAGGGCAATTTATTGCACAGAGCCTTTCATTATCACCCTTGCATTGTCTCAGTATGACTTAAATAATGTTGAACGGGACATAAAATACCAAATCATCATCACTTAAGGTATACCTAACAGCAAAAATTTGCAGATGACATTCTTAAATTTTCTGAAATGTTTTTCTTGAAAATAGAGGCATCATCCCATTTCAGAGTCCTCGTATTTACCCCAAGTATTGGGACAGACAGGCCTGAGCAAACAGTGTAGATCCATATCAGACTCTGCAGAATGCGGCATCTGATCAGGGTCCAGTCATTCTGCACTGACATCATAGGGTAGTAAATTGGAGTTATTCAAATTCTAGGGCAAGGTGTCCCAATAGCTAGGTTGAATGAAGTTTCATGGTATATTTTCAAAGAAAAATATCATTTGAAGCACAGAATGTGATAAAAACCCTTATCTTGTAAGTGAGCAGCAGAGACTCAGATCTGGGCCTACATTGTCCCTGTCTGCATAGCTCCAGATAAGAAAACTACCGTATTTACCATAATAAGTATTGGGACACCTTATCTACTTACCATATTTGTTCTAAAATTTGGAATAGTCCATTCTACTATCTGTTGATGTGTCTTATATTACAGTATGGCAGACAGTGTAGATCCTGATCAGATGATGCATTCTCTGGTGTCTGATCTGGTCTACACTGTTTGCAAATGCCTTTCTGTCCCAATACTTAGGATTATTAGGGTATGGATATAATTTATTTCTTATTTCTCCATGAAAGCATGTGTTGGTATCCATTAGAAATGCCTCAACAAGGTGCTTTTAATGAGTACCCCATTATGAAAACGTGCCTATTCAAATATATAAAAAATGTTACCTCCAAAAACATAAAATTTTCAGATAAAAAAAATCTGATATTTTTCATATTTCTGCTCAAAACATAGATGGTGGATACTCGTTAGAACTGCCTCGGTGAGGCAGTTCTAACGAGTACCCACAATCTATGTTTTTTAGCAGAAATAAAAAAAATAATGCATACCCCTGTAAACCCCAGTTTTACTATATAAAAGTGGGGTTTAAGGGGGTCAATATTATATAGGCGTGTTTTCGTGATGACAACATGTTTTCATGGAGAAATACAGTAGACTTAAGTTATCTCAACCTCGTTTATCTTGAACAACCGCTTATCTCTAACTGAAAATCTTGTCCCTGTTTAAACAAGCAACAGGTAACAAAATATTGTGGAAAAGAAGATTTCTCCTCTTTTCCACAATATTTTGAATATTCGTCCAATTTCAGGAGTCAAATTACATATTCATTTGTGAAACATGGTTGTTCGATTTATTTTTTCCTCAATTCTGCAAATCTGATATGTCGAGGTACAGATATCTCGAAGTATTTCAGATAGTCCCTTGGACTTCAAGATAACGAGAGTCGACTGTATAAAAAAACTGACACTTGAGTTGAAAGAAAATCTTAAGCATTATAATGTGATAAGGTTTCTGTTCACATCTTCTATCACTTTTGTCTGCTTCTAATTCTTATCTTTAGTGGGAAGATTTGAAAAGGAATAAAGATAGTAGCTAGCACTGAGTACTGTATTTACCCTAAATATTAGCTTATCTCCTTACCAGGCTTGTCCTAACATTTGAACAAGTCCATTTTACTACTTGATAATGTGTCTAAGAATTCCTCCATTTACTCTGTTTATCCTAAATGTTGGGACAGCTAAACTCCTTACCTTACTTAAGTCTGAAATTTGACAAAGTCCATTTACCTTGAGGATTGGCAAATAGTGTTGACTGAGGTCAGATGCCACATTCTGTAGTCTACACTGTTTCTCGAGGCAAATAGTGTTGACTGAGGTCAGATGCCACATTCTGTAGTCTACACTGTTTCTCGAGGCAAATAGTGTTGACTGAGGTCAGATGCCACATTCTGTAGTCTACACTGTTTCTCGAGGCAAATAGTGTTGACTGAGGTCAGATGCCACATTCTGTAGTCTACACTGTTTCTCGAGGCAAATAGTGTTGACTCAGGTCAGATGCCACATTCTGCAGTCTACACTGTTTCTCGAGGCAAATAGTGTTGACTCAGGTCAGATGCCACGTTCTGCAGTCTACACTGTTTCTTGGGGCAAATAGTGTTGACTCAGGTCAGATGCCACGTTCTGCAGTCTACACTGTTTCTCGAGGCCTGACTCTCCAAATATTAGGATAAACAGATAATTATTCCTGAATGCAGGTTTTGGAGAAGAACGAAAACTTTCAGGAGTTTTATCTGCAGAACAGTAATTTATTAGGAACAGTGATATGTTTGCAGGCTTAGAAATCTTTACCACTTCAACTTACTGGTATTTGTGTATTAAACTTGTAAAATGTCTTTTGTGTATAATTTCTTTTTTGTAGATTTTATGTAGAATTTTCCAGACTTTTTGATCTCAAGGAACTGAGGCAGCAACAGGGGAAATAACTAGTATTGACAGAATAGGGGAGAGTTCCTGCCCTTGAATACTCGTATTGTAGATAGATAATTTTAGTGTCCATGTTAAAATGTTGGGGGCTGCTAGTAGGAGGATGTAATTTTCACAGATAATAAGAACCTAGTGCTAAATTCATCACATTATTGTAAATTCATCCCAGTGGTCACATTTGATAACGGTTTATTTAAATTCTGAGGTACCTACTGGCCTAGTGTTATTCATCTTAATGTAAATATTCTCTGTAAAATATTTTTTATTTTTATTTTGTGCTCTGGGTCCCATCTTTGTACAATTCATATTATGGTCTACTTGTGTCCCATTTACATCACCCTGAGGTTCACAAAAATATCTCATTTTCATATAACACTAAATTATTTTTTCAAAAGGACATACATGCATACATTGACGTTATTTAACTTTAAAAGTGCCAGTCACAACAGTAGCAGATGGCACATGGGTTTTTTTTTTGTATTTATATATATATATATATATATAATAGTGTCATCTGTTCCAGTTTTGCATGGCTTTTTATTAAGGATTACATTTTATATTCATGTCATTATTTCTGAGTGGAATGTTTCTAGATAGGATTATAAAATGGCTTTAGGATGGTAAAGAGAACTGAGCTGCCATGAACTTGTTTATTGTTGTTATTTCGTATTTACATACAACTCTGTCATGGAATTATAGCAATAACATTTTGTAACTTTTTTGTATGAATTTTGTATGTATATATATATTCTCATTTGTACACACATTTATTGTGCTGTGCTTCAAGGGAGAAGTAAATGTATTATGATGTATTTGAGTCATTAATTTAACCCTTGTCCTGCTGAACCCGGATATGCCCTGCCTTTGCAAACAGTGTAGATCCATATCAGTTGGCTTCAACTGATCTGGATCTGCACTGTTTGCCATTAAGTATGTGAATTTATATCAACAATCTGGATCAAATAATCGGATTGGCTGAAAATTAGAAATGGGAGGGGCATCTTAATTTATTCAGCAGGACAAGTGTTAAAATGGTAACTTGTGGAAAAATTTCAATATTTCAACTGTCGTGCAAAAAAAAGAGGGCTTAACTTTGCCAGCAGTAAAGCATAACTGTTAAAGAAGGTTTTTTTTTTTTCCTGCCAAGAAGTGTTGATATTTTTCCTATTTCTCAATGAAAATATATGTAGGGGGTTCTCATTAGTGCCTCACTAAGGCACTTCAGGTGAGTACCCACAATACTGTTTCCATAGAGAAACACAAGAAATATTTATCTGGATATCCTGATTCTCTGCAAGTACCATCTTTACCCTAAGCATTCAGGCAGACTGACTTGACAGTGTAGATGTTGAGCAGACTGCAACTTGATGCATATTATCAGAATTTACACAATTTGCAATTAATCCAGTAACTTATAGATGTATCAGCTGATAGTAAAATGTAATAACTCTGTTAGGACAGATAGGCCTTTGCAAACAGTGTAGACTCAGATCAGATGCCACAGAATGTGGCATCTGATCAGGGTCTACACTGTTTGCCACTTGTCCAGCAATATACGCATCCACAGGTAGTAGAACAGACTTGCACAATACAAATCATAGGACAAGTAAGGTAAGGTGATCAAGGGCCGTAAAACCTTAACACAAACAATAAGGTGTCCCAGTATTTAGAATAAATACAGTAACATGTATTTTAATACATGTATGCTAAGGAGTCGAGTTGTCTCAGTATTTAGGGTTAATAAGGTAACTTGGCTCATTTTAAGCTGCTGGAATAGAAACCAAATGTATGTACAGTTGACTCTCGCTATCTCGAACTCGCTTATCTCGAATAACCGTTTATCTCGAAGTAAAAATCTGGTCCCTGCCTAAACATGAAAATCTAACAACATGTAAAAACATTGTGGAAAAGAGGAGAAATTGCTCCTAAGGAGCAATTTCTCCTCTTTTCCGCAATATTTTCAATATATCTCTAACTTCAAGAGTCCAATTACACATATATTTGTTAGATGTGGTTAATCGAATGAGTTTTTCCTCAATTCTGCAAATCTGATATGTCGAAGTACGAATATCTCGAAGTATTTCAGAGAGTCCCTTGGAATTCGAGATAACGGGAGTCGATTGTATATTCAGTGTGCATATATTCAGTGATTTGATCAACAAGAACATTCAAGATAAAATTTGGAGATGATCAATTTTTTTCCTGATAACTTTCCAAAATGAATAAAAATACTTTTGTCACTGAGCATACGGGGTAAAAATTTCAGCAGATGACAGTTTGAAATTTTTTTTTTTTTATTTCCTCTAGAAAATAGGTTTTGACATTGCATGTCTCCTGAGGAGGCATACAAATTGGCTATTGAGGAGACAATTTGCTTAAAATGCCAAACCCTATATTCTTGGAGAAATTAAGAAAGTATCATGAATTTGTCACCTGCTGAGCTGCCCAGATTGCTAATAGTTGAATGTGATCTAATTGTGATATACAGCACAAAGGAAGCCAGGAATTCTGGCTGATTTTACTTGACTTTGTTTTATTGAAACAGCCTTCAAACAACATAGTTTTTGATAATGCACTGTTCTTAAAACCAAACAGTTAATTTTCACATATTGTGGGTCCTAGCTCCAGGTAAAAGGATATTTTGCGATGATAAAAGCTTCTTATGAGGAACTATGTCTGCCACCTATCCAGCAGTTTTTCAGACACCTCAACAGTTAATTAAATGATTTGAACAAATTTTAGAAGTGTGGTAAGGAATTGAGGTGTCCCAATATTTAGGGTAAATATGATAGTAAAATCTGGAGAATATCAAAGATCCTGACCGGTCTGTGGATGTACAGGCTGGTCTGTATCTCAGCTGTTCTTACATAAATTAAGCACCATTGCACGCTGTAACCAGGATGACCTTGTTACTATAGATACCCTAATATTCAGACACCTTAACCCTTAAAGCGCCAAGAAAAACTGCATCTGAAAATGTCATCTGTTTATGTCATCTGCTGAATACTCTTGCAAACTTTTCAAACCTATTTTTTGCATACCGGCAAACAATGGACCCAGATCAGACTGCTCCTAAAGGAGCAGTCTGATCTGGGTCCACACTGTTTGCAGAAATGACTTTTAAAATCAAAAGCAGAAGACAAAGCAGACGACAATTGTTGTGATTGGCGCTTTAAGGGTTAACTCCACACAATACATGTACTTGTTCTCAAACTTGAATAACTTCATAGGACTACTTTCTTTTGTGTCTAAAACCTGCTCGATGAAGTGTCAAACAGTGTAGACCCTGATTCCACATTCTGTGGCATCAGGTCTGGGTCTTCACTCTTTGCTCAGGTCTGTCTGTCCAAATACTTAGGATAAATATGAGACCCATAGTTTTGCAAACCATTATATGGTAAAACAAGACTATTGGAGATGGGTTCTGAGGAATTGGTAACTGTAACAACAGACCACCTTGAAATCATATGCAGTTGTCAAAGGTTTACAGTTCTGTGAGGTTCCTAAACACAACTCCAGATAATTTTTTTTCAACAGAAAATACATTTTTATTGTTTGTAAAAGTGTATTGTTACTTACATGAAATAGAATTGTCTGACCAAGGCAGTTCTAATGAGTACTGGTGAGGATTTTCTTTAAGTCCTTATCATAATTGTCCTAAAATTTGGTCCTGTCTATTTTGTTATGTGTTAATGTGCCTGAAAACTGCTGAATGAGTGGCAGATACAGTGGACGGATCGGATGCCACAGGCACTGTGCAGGGTCAGATCCTGATCTACACTGTTTACTCAGGTCTGTCCAACACTTGGTGTAGTTACTGTAGCCAGTTTCAGTCTTCAGTCTGAAAAGATGCCCAAGCAGCTAGGTTAGGACAGTTTCCAGAGAAGACTGATCAGCCCAGTCTGATCCAAGTCAGTGCTGGGCACTCTTGATGGCCTAGAATCAAAGGTGGACAGGTAAAACTGATGAGACTGTGTGAATGTGAAGGCTGTTCAGTCCATGCTAGGTGCACAGTCTCATACTGTGGTTCATTTATCTGCAGCTATGCCCACCCCTACTGAAAACATACAAGCTGTTCCCAGGATTAGCTGCTTTACAGACAAATATTCACATTTTTACTGTGTTCGTTCATCTTTGTAATTAGTCATTTTCTCATGTGATCAGTGTTTGTCTTCATATTGTTTATTTCATTTAATCCTTAAAGCACCAATCACAACTAAAGCAGACAACAATTTTGATTTTTTTATTATTTTCCAAAGAAAACAAGTCTTGACATTTCATGTGAATTGTCTGCCAAGCAGAAGATTCACATGAAATATCAAGACTTGTTTTCTCTGAAAAATAAAAAATAAAAATTTTAGAATGTCGTCTGCTACAAATTTTGCTTTGCGCTTTAAAGGTTAACATTAAGAGAAATTTTATGAGTCAGTTATTGGATAATATTGAATTATGATAGTTATTAAATTCTCACAGTAAAATTTCTTATTTCTTTTACTCCTTAACAACTAGAATCCCCCCCCCCCGCCCCCCCCCCCCCCCCCACCTTTTTTTAAGAGTAAACAGACGCCCCTCCACCTCCTAATCCATGTGCTGACTTTGAAAATGAGGTCAAGGTCACCAATTATTAACACTTCATCTCTCCTAGTGGTGTAGCTACTCAAGTTTGATCTAAATCCTACCATAGGTTTGGGAGACAGTGCACACACAAGCAGTTTATGGTTAAAATTGACAAGCTTTGGGGTATAGTGATCTTGAAAATGTGGTAATTCTAATCAACTCTTAATTAACCCTTGTCCTGCTGAGCCCGGATATACCCTGCCTTTGCTAATAGTGTAGATCCAGATCAGTTGGCTTCTGCACTGTTTGCCACCGAGTGCTATAGCCCTGCAAGTTGGATGAAAATGTGCTCTCCAGTTTAAGAAATTTCCAGCTGGGGAGCAAATTCTTTACTTTGGAGGGGAGCAAATTCTTTCCTATTAGAACTATGCGGTGGATAAATGGGGTCCTCGGGCCTGTGTAGAGCATGAAGACCCAGATTTAGCTTACCCAGTCTGATAAGGGCCTTCACTTATGTAGATATAAAGCAGTGGATTTTGAGATTTAACATTACTGTCAACAATCTTTCCGTCATTGTGGTGGTGTCTAGATGTGACTGGGGAAATAATGCCATTTTATAGTGCTGCCTCAGCTGTATCATACTCCAGGCATAGACAAATTACCATTAATCTCTTACTGACAATAGTGTGTCCAGTTTTTGAGTTTTCTAAGTACCAAGGGAAAACACAGCTAGTAACAATTTTAGAATCATATTATGATGCACAGGCTAAATAAAGCATAAACATTTGGACCAAATAGTCTCTATTCAAGAGGTCAAATGCCTGACCTGGATAGCCCTTAGTTTTCTGCACTCAAGCTAGCTAAAATACTTAACAAGAAGCCCACAGGCCACAGGTCGCTCACCTGAGTGACATAGCCACTGCAGATATGCAGATGTTATGCAACATTTTTCCATTCCTGTCATTGCAACTAATGAAAAGATCATCATTTAAGTTCTTAATTTTGAAGAAGAATATATATGGCATGACAGTCAATGAAGCGTGATCATTTGAACAAACTCTCAATCACATTTCAACAGTAGGATCAATGTGAAATTTGGTGGCAAATGGCTAAGTGGTTTCTGAAGAATCATGATTTTATACATGTAAACAGCTCAGGGCAAGGAAATATAATAAACATAAACAAGATGGCAGCCATCTTAGATTTCCAATCAGAATGATTTTAGCTACTGTTGATCTACAAGTCACCTCGATACTTCCAATGAACTTTGAATCAATTGCCTTTTCGGTTCAGGAGAAAAAGTTCCAAAACAGACTTTCAAGATGGACGCCATGGCTGCAATTTGGGATTTCCTATTGCAACCATTTGAGCTATTTTTTATCTACAAGTCACCCTGATGCTTCCTACCAAGTTTCGAGTCAACTGGCCTTTCAGTTCAGAAGAAGAAGGGGAAAAATGATTTTCAAGATGGCCAGCATCTTGGATTTCCCATGGTGGCCATCTTGGATTTCCGATTCAAACAATTTAAGCTTCAGGAGAAGAAGCGAAAAATAGATTTTCAAGATGGCTGCCATGGCGGCCATCTTGGATTTCCGATCTGCACAATTTTAGCTATTTTTGATCTATAAGTCACCCCAATGCTTCCTACCAAGTTTGGAGTCAATTGGCTTTTGGGTTTAGGAGTAGAAGCGAAAAATAGATTTTGGTGGCCATCTTTGATTTCCAATTGGCACGATTTTAGCTATTTTTGATCTACAAGTCACCCTGATGCTTCCTAGCAAGTTTGAAGTCAATTAGCCTTTGGGTTCAGGAGAAGAAGCAAAAAATAGATTTTCAAGATGACGGCCATCTTGGATTTCTGATCGGAACGATTTTAGCTATTTTTGATCTACAAGTCACCCCGATGCTTCCTACCAAGTATCAAGTCAATTGGCCCAGGGGCATAGGAGGAATAGGCTTTTAAAACAATTGTTGACGCCGCACAACGGACGACGGACATTGACTGACCACAATAACTCACCAAGAGCACTTTGTGCTCAGGTGAGCTAAAAATTTGAGCAAATTTGGCTCAGTGGCTTCAGAGGAGAAGTCGTCTGAAATTCTAAACAATTTTCCCATACAAATATTATGGGCCTCATACAAATGCATAGGGAAGCAAATTTGACCTTGCTGTAAAAAGGTCAAATGTCAACTTAGGACAATCTTTTTAGCAACTTTGGTAGATCTGTCCCTGATGATTTGTGCACAGAGTCAGCCCCAAGGGATCCTAGGTTCTGGAGAAGAAGATTTTTAAAGGGTTTTACCATATATGGGCATGGCAGCCATCTTGGTCAATGAACAGCGACCTTTTTAGCAATCTTTCGTTCCCCCGACCTAAGAAGGCTCAAAATGAAATTTTAGCAAATTTGGCTTCAGAGGAGAAGTCCTTTGAAATTCTCAACAATTTCCCTATTCAAATGTATGGGGCTCACACAAATGCATAGGGAAGCAAACTTGACCTTGCCGTAAAAAAGTCAAATGTCAATGTACGACAATTCTTTTAGCAACTTTGGTAGACTTCTCGTCCCCGATGATTTGTGCAAAGATTCAGCCCCAAGGCTTTCTCGGTTCTGGAGAAGAAGATTTTTAAAAGTTTTTACCATATATGGGCATGGCAGCCATCTTGGTCAACGGACCGTGACAATTTTAGCAATCTTTTGTTTCTCCACCCTAAGGTGGCTCCATATGAAATTTGAGCAAAATTGGCTCAGAGGCTTCAGAGGAAACGTCGTTTGAAATTCTCAACAATTTACCCATTCGTGTCCCTGATGATTTGTGCACAGAGTCAGCCCCAAGGGATCCTCGGTTCTGGAGAAGAAGATTTTTAAAGGGTTTTACCATATATGGGCATGGTGGCCATCTTGGTCAATGAACTGCGACCTTTTTAGCAATCTTTCGTTCCCCCGACCTAAGAAGGCTCAAAATGAAATTTGAGCAAATTTGGCTTCAGAGGAGAAGTCCTTTGAAATTCTCAACAATTTCCCTATTCAAATGTATGGGGCTCATACAAATGCATAGGGAGGCAAACTTGACCTTGCCGTAAAAAGGTCAAACGTCAATGTACAACAATTCTTTTAGCAACTTTGGTAGACCTCCCGTCCCTGATGATTCATGCAAAGATTCAGCCCCAAGGCGTCCTCGGTTCTGGAGAAGAAGATTTTTATGCCCCCAACTTCAAAGAAGTTGGAGGGGCATATTGCTTCTGGGTTGTTCATCCGTCCGTCTGTTTGTCACGCTTTTTGATGCATAGCATAACTTTAGAACTGTGAGTACTACATATGGATTCCTCATGAAAAAATAGCTGACACATATTTTTTTCTTGACAGGATTATGCCCCTTTTCAGAGATATGGCCCTTTGAAAAAATATGGATGCAATCTTGTCAGCAAAATATCTCAAAACTAATTAAGCTAGAGCCTTGAAACTTGATGAATAGACTGGTAGTGATGAGTAGACAACCTGATTAACTTTTGAAGAAATTTTTAAAAATTCTTCTTGAGTTATGGCCCTTTGTAATTTTGGGCATTTTTACCTTGTCAGCAAAATATCTCAAAAACTGTTAGAGCTAGAGCCTTGAAACTTAGCAAGTGGATTTGTAGTGATGAGTAGATGGCCTGATTAACTTTTGAAGAAATTCTGAAAAATACTTCATGAGTTATGGCCCTTTGTAATTTTGGGCATTTTTACCTTGTCAGCAAAATATCTCAAAAACTGTTAGAGCTAGAGCCTTGAAACTTAGCAAGTGGATTTGTAGTGATGAGTAGATGACCTGATTAACTTTTGAAGAAATTCTGAAAAATACTTCATGAGTTATGGCCCTTTGTAATTTTGGGCATTTTTACCTTGTCAGCAAACTATCTCAAAAATTGTTGGAGCTAGAGCCTTGAAACTTGATGAATAGACTGGTAGTGATGAGTAGACAACCTGATTAACTTTTGAAGAAATTTTGAAAAATACTTCATGAGTTAGCCCTTTTTAATTTTGGGCATTTTTACCTTGTCAGCAAAATATCTCAAAAACTGTTAGAGCTAGAGCCTTGAAACTTAGTAAATGGATTTGTCGTGGTCAGTATATGACCTGATTAACTTTTGAAGAAATTCTGAAAAATACTTCATGAGTTATGGCCCTTTGTAATTTGGGGTATTTTTTCCTTGTCAGCAAAATATCTCAAAAAACTGTTGGAGCTAGAGCCTTGAAACTTGATGAATAGACTGGTAGTGATGAGTAGACAACCTGATTAACTTTTGAAGAAATTTTTAAAAATACTTGTTGAGTTATGGGCCTTTGTAATTTTGGGCATTTTACCTTGTCAGCAAAATATCTCAAAAACTGTCAGAGCTAGAGCATTGAAACTTAGCAAATGGATTTGTAGTGATGAGTAGATGACCTGATTAACTTTTGAAGACATTCTGAAAAATACTACATGATTAATGGCCTTTGTAATTTTGGGCATTTTTACCTTGTCAGCAAAATATCTCAGAAACTGTTGGAGCTAGAGCCTTGAAACTTGATGAACAGACTGGTAGTGATGGGTAGACAACCCGATTAACTTTTGAAGAAATTTTAACAAAATACTTCTTGAGTTATGGCCCTTTGTGATTTTGGGCACTTTTTCCTTGTCAGCAAAATATCTCAAAAACTGTTAGAGCTAGAGTCATGAAATTTGGTGAATGGATTTGTAATGATGAGTAGACAATCTGATTAACTTTTGAATAAATTTTTAAAAATACTTACTGAATTATGGCCCTTTGTAATTTTGGGCATTTTTATCTTGTCAGCAAAATATCTCAAAAACTGTTAGAGCTAGAGACTTGAAATTTGGTGAATTGTTTTGTAATGATGAGTAGATGACATGATTAACTTTTGTGTAAATTCTGAAAAATATTTCGTAAGTAATGGCCCTTTGTAAATTTGGGCATGTTTCCCTTGTCAGCAAAATATCTCAAAAACTATTGAAGCTGGAGCCTTGAAACTTGATGAATAGCTTGGTAGTGATGAGTAGATGACCTGATTATGCATCCAATTTCGAATGAAATTGATGGGGCATATTATTTTGCCTTCATTTGTCCATCCGTCCATTTATCTGTTCGTCAAGCTTTTTGATGCATGCCATAACTTAAGAACCCTGCATGCTAAGGTTTTGAAATTTTATATTTGGGTTCCCAATGAAAAAATAGTTGACCTATATTTTTTTTCTTGTCCGGCATGTTTGTTTAGAGTTATGCCCCTTTGAAAAAATCAGAATTAAATCTTGTGAGCAAGATATCTCGAAAAGTATTTAAGCTGGGTTCTTGAAATTCGATCTAGTGAGTAGGAATGATGCGTAGATTACCTGATTATATTTTGACAGAATTCCATGACAAAAATTGATAAAGTTACGGCCCTTTGCGGTTCTGTGCATTTTGACCTTGTCAGCAAGATGTCTCGAAAAGTACTTAAGCTAGGGTCTTGAAATATTATATGCTGATTGGGGATGATGTGGAGATTACCTGTTTTTTTTTTCGTTTTTTTAGGGAATTCCATGAAAAATTGACAGTTATGGCCCTTTGTAGTTCTAGGCATTTTGACCTTTTCAGCAAGATATCTCAAAAAGTATTTAAGCCAGAGCCTTGATATTTGGTATACTGATTAGGATTGAGGAGGAGATCACCTGATTAAATTTTGAACCAATTAAATGAAATGTTGGAGTTATGGCCCTTCACAATTTCTGGTTTAGAGTTATTTCCCTTGTGATCCCTTTTGATAAAATAGCATTGAAATCTCGTATATTTGTACTGTTGTTACCATCATGGGCAAGCAGTGTTGGAGTCAAGCAGTGTTAGAGTTAGGCAGTTGGGGGCATAGTGTTTTACAAAGGTTTTTACCATATATGGGCATGGCGGCATTCTTGGTCAATGGACCGCGACCATTTTAGCAACCTTTTGTTCCCCAACCCTAAGGAGGCTCATTATGAAATTTGAGCAAAATTGGCTCAGCGGCTTCAGAGGAGAAGTCGTTTGAAAATGTTAACAGACAGACATGCGGACGCACGGACGGACAAAAAGTGATCACAATAGCTCATCCTGTGCATAGCTCGGGTGAGCTAACAAGTAGCCCAGTCTGGCCAGTTGTCACTCAAAGGCAAATGACTCCATGATGAGTTGCCTGATATGGCCGAGTTTTGCTCGGTGCTGTCTTCTTATCTTGTCTTGCTTATCAACAAATTTGATCAAGTTCGGATTAAAAATAAAATTGTTATCCATCGGACAGCCTTTTCCCAAGTCTAAGGACAAATTTTTCAACACTTAAGACCAAGTAACTCCAAAGCAAATATTCTGAACTGGTCATTATTTGAACTTGATTTTATGCTTTCCCCGGATAACTGCAAGATCCAAACTATTTATCCCACAAAGGTCAAGTTTGGGCTTTAATGGCACTCAAGGGCAAGTAAGTCCAAGTAAGCAGGCCTGATTTCTAACTCTGGAGATATTTTATGCCTGTCATGGTAATCAGCAAGTTTGACAAAGTTCTGTCTAAAAAGAATTTGCTATCAATCAGAAAAACCTTGTTAACATTATAGAGTTCACATTTTTTGAAGTGATTATCATGAATCTTGCTCAAAATATTTGTCTTGATGATTTCTAGGTCAACTTTGGAACTGGATCACCTATGATTTATATTTCATTGTCCAGTGACTTTCTTAATTTTTTTCTATTTAAGTCAGTTTCTCAGTAACTATTGGTCCTACAGCAGTGATACTTGGCACTTGCATACATTTTAGCATGGCCTCTTGAATGCAGTCATCCATATTAGACCTTGACCTTTATTTCACAGTCCACTGACTTTATTTAGTTTTTGCCTTTAAGTCAGTTTCTCAGAAGCTATTGGTCCAACAGCCAGTGATACTTAGCACATGCATACATCTTAGTATGGCCTCTTGAGTGCAGTCATCCATATTTGAGCTTGACCTGTATTTCATAGTCCATTAGGCATGCTACATAGTCTTACTTGTTAATATAATCATCATGAATCTCAGTCAGAATGTTTCCCTTAATCATTTCTAGGTCAGGTTCTATAAGTGCTATGATATTCAGATGAGCAATACAGGGTCATCATGACCCTCGTTTTTTTTTTTTTTGTTTTTTTTGTTTGTTTTTTTTTTCTATTTTTAGCTCTGGCAATATTCTTTTTCAATGGAGTGGAACCATTTCTACAAATTGATAAATAGCATAAGAGGAACATTTCTATGAAATTATTTTGAAATTTGACCACTGACCTAGGAGATATCATTTGAATTTTTTTTTTCTATTTTTAGCTCTGGTGGCCATACTGTCCAGCAGAGTGGAATCATTTGAGCAATTCTGGTACAAGGGCATAAGTGGAATTATTTTGAAATTGGACCACTGGCCTAGGAGGAGCTGTCATTTAAGTAGTTTTCTATTTTTAGCTCTGGTGGCTATCTTGTTCAGCGGAGCAGAAAAATTTTGAGCAATTTTGGCAAAGGGCCATCAGGATAATTTTCTGTGAAGTTTAATGGAAACTGATCCAGTAGCTGAAGAGGAGATACCATTAAAAGAAATTATTCACAACGGATGCTGGTCACAAGGTGATCACAACAGCTCACCTTTAGCCTTCAGCTCGGGTGAGCTAAACAAGAGGCCCATGGGCACCAATTCGCTCACCTGCATATTTGCAAATGCCATGCAACAGTCTTCCAGTATTGCCACATACCATTAAAAGGTCAAAGATCATCCTAGTCTCATCATTTTAACAAAGTTGGTAGACCTTGAATCCCCTGATGCTGTATACCAAGATTCAGCCTCAAAGCTTTCTTAGTACTGGAGAAGATTTTTAAGTGGTTTTTACCATATATGGATACGGCAGCCATCTTGTTTAATGATGCAGAACCATTTGAACAAAGTCAACATCCCTTCGACAGAAGGCCCTATATAAAATCTGGTGAAAATTGGAAAATTGGTCAAGTGGTCTAAGAGAAGACATTTAAAGATTTCATGGTTTTATACCTGTATATAGCACAGGGGCAAGGGCAGATAACCCCAGGGGGCAAAATTTTGATCCTAACTAAAACATTTTACTACTTTAATCATATAGTGGGAGTTTCAGCCATTAGTCTTAAATACATATTGAAAAAAATGGTTTTTTGATTTCCCCCCCCCCCCACCCCCCCCCCCCCCCCCCCACCACCAAATTTGACCTTGCCATAAAAAGGTCAAAGGTCAACCTATGATCATCATTTGAACACACTTCATAGAGCTCAAGTCCTCGATGCTATATACCAAGATTCAGCCTCAAAGCTTTCTTGGAGAAGTAGATTTTTAAGAGTTTTTACCATATATGGACATGGCAGCCATCTTGTTCAATTGCGCGCAACTATTTGAACAAATTGGCAACACCCTTTGGACAGAAGGCCCATGTGAAATCTAGTGAAAATTGCTCAAGCAGTTTCAGAGAAGAAGACATTAAAAAATTACACGATTATATACATGTATATAGCCCAGTAGCAAGGGAAGATAACCCTCAAGGGACAAAATTTTGATTATATCTAAAATGTTTTTCTACTTAAATCACACATTGCAAGTTTCAGCCATTAGTCTTTAATATATTCTGAGAAAAAGAATTTTCAACATTTTCCCCATACAAATGCATGGGGACGCAAATTTGACCTTGCTGTAAAAAAGTCAAAGGTCCACTTAGTCATCATTTGAACAAACTTGGTAGACCTTGAGTTCTTGATGCTATATACCAAGGTTCAGCCCCAAAGCTATCATGGTTCTGGAGAAGATTTTTAAGTGTTTCTTCCATATATGGGCATTGCAGCCATCTTGTTCAATTAGGTGGGACCATTTGAACAAATTGGCAATACCCTTTTGAGAGGTCCCATGTGAAATCTGGTGAAAATTTCTCAAATGGTTTCCAAGAAGACATTTAATAATTACACAATTTTATACATGTATATAGCCCAGTGGCATGGGCAGATAACCCTCTGAGGACAAAATTTTGATTATAACAAATGTTTTTACTACTTTAACACACATTGTAAGTTTGCCATTAGTCTTTAATCTTTAATACATTTTGAGAAAATGACTTTTCAACATTTTCCCCATATAAATATAGGGGCGCAAAGTTGACCTTGCCATAAAAAGGTCAAATGTCAACCTAAGGTCATCATTTGAACAGACTTGGTAGACCTTGCTATACACCAGGATTCAGCCCCAAAGCTTTCTTGGTTCTGGAGAAGAAGATTTTTAAATGTTTTTACTATATATGGACATTGTGGCCATCTTGTTCGATTTGAACGAATTGGCAATATCCTAAAGACAGAAGGCCCCATGTGAAATCTGGTGAAAATTGCTCAAGCAGTTTAAAAGATGAAATTTAAAAATTACACAATTTTATAGGTGTATATAGCCCAGGGGCAAGGGCAGATAATCCCCAAGGGACAAAATTTTGATTATAACTAAAATGTCTTACTACTGCAATCACTTGTAAGTTTCAGCCAGTAGTCTTTAATACATTTTGAGAAAATGACTTTTCAACATTTTCCCCATACAAATGCATGGGGACGCAAATCTTACCTTGCCATAAAAAGGTCAAAGGTCAACCTAGGGTCATCATTTGAACAAACATGGTAGGCCTTGAGTCTATGATTCTATATACCAAGATTCAATCCCAAAGCTTTCTTGGATCTGGAGAAGGTATTTTAGTGTTTTTACCATATACGGGCATGGCGCCCATCTTGATTATTGGACCGTGACCATTTGTACAAATTTTCAACCCCCTTTAACAGAAGGCTCCACATGAAGTTTGAAGAAAATTGGAAGTCGCTCAATGCTGTAGACGGATGGACGGACAACGGATGACGACAAGTGATCACAATAGCTCATCCTGAACTTTGCTCAGGGGAGCTAAAAAATATTGATTTCATGCTTAGCATTTTGTGGGGACAAGCATATGGGGAGGTGGGGGTGGGGGGGGGGGGGGGGGGTGGTGGAGAGTTGTCATTATGAGTTGGTGAAGGGGTGATTTTTTTTTTTTTTATTTGGATTTTACGGCCCTTTCAAGAATATTTCACTTATATGGATCCGATCGTTCATCAAAGGTGGGCAAAAACTGGAGAACCCAGGAAAAAAACCACCTGACCATCCGTAAGCAGAACTTGGCTTTCCCACATGTAACCTGAGCGAGGCTCAAACCACAGCGGTGAGAAACCTAATGGATTGAGAGTCAACTCTCCTATCCACTAGGCTATGGGGGCCTGCATGAAGGGGTGATAATGAAAGGCTCTGTGCAATGAAATACCATAGTGATGAGCTGAATTCCTTCTCTAGCATAATTCAAATCCGAAATTCATATTCCAGTCAGGAGATCTAACTACTCAGCCATGTGAATGCTTCAAACAGGAATAGGATGAACTAATTTTGCAAAATGGGATAATTTACCTCACTTTGCTAAACATTATGGGAGACAACTCCCTTATGTATTTAAAAAGAAACAACAAAATGCTTATAAAAAAGCACTGTATTTTTTTTTTTTATTTTATTAAATAATAAAGCTAACATGTATTACAATGAAAGTCACTTAAAGGATAAAATGTGTAACCCTTCCGTCATTAAAATTTGATATTCTGGAAATGTTCAACAACATCAGTTTTATTCTTTTGTAACTTATTACTGTTTACTGTGTACTTCCTAAGAATTACATCAGACATATGTGAGCAAGCAGTGTACTTCCAGATCAGATACCACAGAATTCCACATCTGGTCAGGATCTACACTGTTTGCCTTCATATATTTTGTCACTACTCTGTTTGCCATTTTGTTTTCGATTTTTTTGTCAATCCGACATCACATATTAAGATAATGGACACATTCAATTTCATAAAAGGAAGATTCCACTTCAGAAACTCAGGGTGCAAGGTTTAACCCTTAAAGCGCCAAGAAAATCTGCATCTGAAAATGTTGTCTGTTTATGTCATCTGCTGAATATTCTTGAAAACTTTTGGACCTATTTTTGCATACAGACAAACAGTGTGGACCCAGATCAGACTGCTCCTAAAGGAGCAGTCTGATCTGGGTCCAGTCCACACTGTTTGCAGAAATGACTTATAAAATCACAAGCAGATGAGAAAGCAGACGACAATTGTTGTGATTGGCGCTTTAAGGTTTAAGGGGACTGATATGCTTGCTAGATTTTCTGGTGTTTCCTCCAAGATTCAACTTTTGTGACATCCTGTTTGCTTTCCCACACCCCAAGTCGCTTCTTAAAAGGGTCTACTCTAAAAGGAAAGAATTTGCTCCTAGGGAGAGCAAATTCTTTCCTTTTAGAGTAGACTCCTTTTCAGAAGGGAGGGGAAACAATTTTGACAGGTGTTCATCTGAAAGTGTATCCAGCCCCTTAAACTGCTGGATTTAAATATCAGCAGATGACATTTTAAAACATTTTTTCTTGTTTTCCCCAGAAAGTAGGGCTTACATACAGTCGACTCTCATTATCTCGAATTCCAAGGGACTCACTGAAACACTTCAAGATATCCGTACCTCGACATATCAGAGTTGAGAGAGTGAGGAAAACAATAAATTGAACAACCACATTTAACAAATGAATATGTAATTTGACTCCTGAAGTTAGAAATATATGCTCCTTAGGAGCAATTTCTCCTCTTTTCCAAATTATTTTGTTACCTGTTGTCATAGTTTCATGTTAAAACAGGGACCAGAGTTTCACTTCGAGATAAGCGGTAATTAGAAATAAGCGAGTTCGAGATAACGAGGTTCGACTGTATTTCGTTTAGAGAATCTAAAGATGATTCACACCAGATGTAAAAATTAACAGAAACTTGCTCATTTGCCATCTGCTGATATTGTGAAAAGTACTTAACTATTAAAATCACTTTATTTTCTCATCAAATAGGGCCTACTGTGCTTTTGACATCCTTTGGAAAAACATTTTTTATTCTAAATGGATTGGCAATATCTTATCAGAAACCATTTGTCGTTTCTGTTCCTGTGCTTAGTTTTCAAATAACTTGATTTTTTTAACTTTTTTTAATAAAAAATATTTTTTTTCTTTTCTTCATTAACTTTAAATTACTGGTGTTCCATAACCATATTGTAAAAATTTCAGAAAGTTTGAACAAGTGGAACTCATTTAAAATCTGCATCTAAACTACCCACTCTATTGATTTTGGCATATTTTGCAGCCATTTTTACTATGGGAAAAATGAAAATATTCGATTTTTTTAAAACCAATGACTAAAATAAAATTTTTTGTGCATAGGTTGTTATGGCAAATGGTTCTGCATTAAATCATGCTAAAAGTTTGCAAATTTACTTCTTCCGTGTAAAGGCACAAAAAACGACTTTCCAAAAAATGTGGAAAAGAGAGTAGCATTGCACCATATTTACCTGAAATATTTAGATACCGTAATTCCTCACCATACTTGTCCTAAAAGCTGAACAAGTACATTTTATTTCCTGTTAACCCTTAAAGCGCCAATCACAACTATTGTCGTCTGCTTTGTCATCTGCTTGTGATTTTTAAAAGTCGTTTTTGCAAACAGTGTGGACCCAGATCAGGAGCAGTCTGATCAGGGTCCACACTGTTTGCCTGTATGCAAAAATAGGTTTGAAAAGTCTGCAAGAATATTCAGCAGACGACATAAACAGACGACATTTTCAGATGCAGTTTTTCTTGGCGCTTTAAGGGTTAATGTGTCTGAAAACTTGCTGATTGAGTGGCCAGCTGCTAGATTTGTCTGATATCTGCCACATTTGGCTGATATCTGATTTGTGTCTACACTGTTTGCTTATGTCTGCCTGTCCAAATACTTAGGATAATATTGGCAATTATCTAAACTGATGTTTTCAATGGAATACAAAGCCTTGTGGGGAATGGACACTTTCAGAGGCGGCAACTCTATCAAAACTGTTTTTGTCTCCCTTTCTGAAAAAGGCCTATTCTAAAAAGGAAAAAATCTGCTCCCCTTTTAAAGTAAACCCCGTTTTAGAAGTGACTTGTGCAGAAATACAACAAGAACTCACCAAGTTGTCTGTTTTTTGTAAAATGGCAGAAAAAATACCTAGAGTATCTAGTCCATGACTCAACATGTGAAAACAGCAGTGTGGGCAATGAAATACCAGCTGATCTGTGCATTTATCATCTAATCAGAGCCTTCATTGTATACTGTAGAATATGATCAGACTGTGTGGACCTGCTGAATCATCTCGACTTTTGCTGTTGCCTTTGCAGTTTCACAGACATTGCATGCCCACTTAATTTGCTAAATTTGAAAGGCAGCAGGATAAAGGCTGACATAATCTTACCATATTCCTTACTGTACATGTCCTAAATTTGAACAAGTCCCTTTTACAGGCAGCTCATGTCTGAAAACTGCTGGAGGAATGGCAACCAATGTAGACCCTAATCAGATGATGCACTCTGTCTGAATATGTAGGATAAATATGGTACTAGTTTAACCCATTTACATCAAGTGGACTTTTCTACCACAACTCTTTGGACTGGTCTATTGCCAATAGTGGGGTGTCTGATTAGTTAGAATTATTACTATGCTTTATAGAGATTCCTGTATTTAATGCAAACAAAATAGACCCTGATCAGACACCGCATTCTGTGGCATCTGTTCTAGGTCTACACTATTTGCCAATTACACTTTTCGGGGGGGGGGGGGGGGGGGGGGGGGGGGATGGGGTGGGGTTCCCTGCCTAAAATGGGTTGATATTGTAGATTACTCTTCACTTTCTTTCAGATTCTCAAGAAAACAGGCTAATAGTGCTTAGCATGCTTGCTAAAATCTCAGCTGACCTTTTGAAATAGGTTTTTCCAGTATTAGGGTTTGACAACTCATATAAATTGTTTCTTTATGTTAGCTGATGAGCTTTTGATTTTTTTCTCCAGGTAAAGGGTTTGACTTATATACAAACCATCTCCTAAGGAAACAATCTGATGGACTATCAAACATGATTTTCTGGAAAAAATGATACCTTTGCCATCTCCTGATTTTGCCCAAATGTACTAAAGGCTAAACTTCTTTACCCTGCCCTGAACATATCAGGTAATTAACAGCAGCAGATATTATTCTATTTTTTTTTTTCTCAGGGAAAATAAGGCTTGATATTTCATGTTAGGCAGATGTGATTCACATGAAATGCTAAGCCTTCTTTTTCTCTGAAAAAAATACTTTTTCTTTTAAAATGTTGTCCACTGCAATTCTGATTAGTGCTTTAAGGGTTAACAATATCAGTATAAATCAGTATAAGAATGACTGCTGCAACTCTTGGACTGACAAAACTTTTAGAGTAACTGCTGGCTGGACTGTAGTAGAATTTTTCTCTCCTATTTTGTGTTACATCAATAACACTGATGTGTGACATTGGAGAAATGAAGTTGTATCAATATAAGAACATCAATTCTTGGTGAAAAATATTTATCAATGCCAGTTCGAGATTGTTTGGGGACATATGTCTGACCTGATGTAGCACTATGGCTAGAACACACTTTACCGGGCACTAGTAATTTTGACTATGTTTGATGTTTGGGTTTGCATCTAAATATGTTCTTATTGAATTGTGTACAATTGGAACACATAATTTAGACAATATGTTGCAGGGGTTTGCGGGAAGCAGCCCTCAATTAAATGTAAACTATGAAATCAAATGAATAGTAGTGCCCTGTAAAGTGCAATGTGTGTATAGTTGCATGCTGTGCATCTATATGTGATGGATGAATATACTTATGAATTCATCTTAATAGTAGATATGAACTTCTAACTAAATGGTCAAAAGTAAAGCACACACAGGTTCACCGATTTCCAAGAAATTCCAACTATATGCTCATCAATTAGGTGAGAAACCAAGTTTACTCAGGTTTTGACAAAAATCATTGACCATTGGGTTTTCTCAACTGCCAGAGTAAAGTGAAAGAATCTGTGTGTTTCATTTAGGCCATGTGAAAGTAAGAATGTATTTCAAACATACACAGACAGCAAAGGCCCAGATCAGTCTGCACAACTGTTTAAAGAATTACTCACTACTGCCCTCCTGAGACTGTAGATGTGCAGGATAATTTAACTCTGCTCAAAATATCTTTTTGCTTTTATTCTATACCCTGCTGCAGGCTATCATTCCCTTCTGATGGTGAGGCTGAATTTCCAAATACTGATTTTTTTTAAGGGCAAAGTCTGACTAGTATGTTAATTTTCACGTGTAGCAGGGCAAAGTCTGACTGGTATGTTAATTTTCACCTGTAGCAGGGCAAAGTCTGACTGGTCCTGTGGCAGGGCAAAATCTGACTGGTGTTAATTTTTACCTGTGGCAGGGCAAAGTCTGACTGGTATGTTAATTTTCACCTGTAGCAGGGCAAAGTCTGACTGGTCCTGTGGCAGGGCAAAATCTGACTGGTGTTTATTTTTTACCGTGGCAGGGCAAAGTCTGACTGGTATGTCACCCTGCAGAGAAAGTGTAAATGGAATTAGAGCAGCCTATCAGGGAAGTACAAGAAGAATTATACAACAGTAAGCAGATATCAACAAGTAATAATGTAAGTGTAAGTATTTTATAGTAGATGATGAAAAACATAAGCTGATATTGCACAGAGTTGTAAGTGAAAAGAACAAGAGACTAGCCAGACTGTGTTCAAACTAGCTTTAACAATACATGAGCACTAAATGGTGTGTTCTGTGTAAATGGAAATTAAACAGTATCTGTTCACAGCAGATGTGCACAAGAAAGTCCAAAGTACACTTTCACAACAAAATCTGTATAAAAAAAAAGAGAGACATCATTTGGGCAACAGAATTAACACTTAGTATGCTGAATTTAACATTAGCAGACATTTTTACTTTTTTCTTACTTTTCTTGGTAAATAGGGCTTGGCATTTTGTGCAAATTGTATTTTAAGCAGAATATTTGCAGTTGAGTGTCAAGCCTATCTGCAGTGAAAAATAATGGAAAATGGAGAAAAAGACGAAATACCATTCACATAGCTACAGATAAGAGGGGCTATCCACATAATATTTTTTTATTATTTCTCCATGAAAACATATGTTGTGGGTACTCATTAGAAGCACCTCAGCGAGGTGCTTCTAATGAGTACCCACAACATATGTTTTTTGGGAAAAATAAGAAAGATATCAGCATTTTTTGGATAGAAAAAATGCCTTATCTGTTGCTATGCATTCATCATCTGCTAATTCTGGCATCAGCACAGTTAGGGTTAATTCCCAAATGGAAGTCCAAGTAAACAACAGAGACTAATTCAAATAGTTGAAACCGGTTTCATTCTGTACAGTACAAGTCATAACAAGCAAAAAGGCACCTTATCACCTATGTGACATACACAGATGCAAAGACAGACCACTATTAATAGAGAAATGAAGATCTGACAGTATACCACTCCATTCTACTAGCTTTTTGTAGTAAGTTTCCATAATTGTGCTTGTATCAAATATAAAATTCACTATTTAACAAAGAAAGGTAATAGTGACTTTTTTTTTCCCTGTAACAAAAAGTCTATAATTCCTTTACACCAAAAGAAGTGGTGGTGTTTTCTCCTGTATCAAAAATATCATAGTTATGGCATATATATGAATGCGTATTTGTAAGACAAAATTTATAATAAAACAGCATCAACTTCATTACGAAAACACACCTATTCAAATATATTGAAAATTTCACCACCAAAAACTGCTCAGATAAAAATTCTGATATTTTTCATATTTCATTTCAAAACATAGATTGTGGGTACTCATTAGAACTGCCTCAGTGAGGTGGTTCTAACAAGTACTCACCCGGTTCTAACGAGTACTCACAATCTACGTTTTTGAGCAGAAATAAGAAAAATACTGTATACCCAGTAAACCTCCGTTTTACTATATAAAAGTGGGGTTTAAGGGGGGCAAAATTATATAGGTATTTTTTGTGATGTTAAAAGGTTGTTCTGTATACAGAAGTGGTTCTGCAACAACCAAAAAGCTATGGTATTTTCTTTGATATAACAGGATCTGAGACTTAAAAATGTACATATATATTTTTGTACAGGGGAACTATTCTTATACATCACTGGTTGAGGAATATGATAAATATTACTCCCTCTCTTTATCCTTTATAACAGTAGGAATGATGCAGCTTAAATATATGCTTTTGTATGAAAATAAACTGATGTACAAACTTCAGGGACATACATATGCAGCTAATCTGTGCATAGAATATTCTCTTTAGTCATCAAGAGAATCATCTAGTGACAAAGAGCACCTTCACAAGACTGACACAGCTTAACCCTTGTCCTGCTGAATAAATTAAGATGCCATGCCTACTTCTAATTTTCAGCCAATCTGATTACTTGATCCAGATTATTGATATAAATTCACATACTAAATGGCAAACTGCAGATCCAGATCAGTTGGCTTCTTCAGAAGCCAACTGATCTGGATCTACACTGTTTGCAAAGGCAGGACATATCCGGGTTCAGCAGGACAAAGGTTAACCCATTTACGCCTGAATATTTTCAATAAACTCTCCCATCATGAACTTTGGAAGGGTCCGGGGTGTTATACAGAAATCGTGATAGTTGCTTTTTATTATTAAACTTTCTAATGCAATTGCAAATAGTGTAGACCCTGATCAGACACTGTGTTAAGCGATGTCTGATCTGGGTCTACACTGTTTGCCAATGTCCCTTTTATGGGATGCTAGGCATAAATGGGTAAATGACTAGGTTATTAACAGTTTAAAATTCCAAACTAAGCAAAACAATAATTCACAATCTCTGACACTACTTACAGGGAAAATTCTTGGGAATGCCTCATATTAATTTGTGCAAGATAGGTAAATAAAACAATGCCTACATTTACCACCTACAGCTAGTTGTTTACCTGATCCTCATACAGATAAATATGTGCTTAACTACATGCTAAGACTGATGGCCAAAATCAATCTACTAATCCTTGTGTGATCAAATATTTTTTGGATGCAATATGGATTAAAAATGCCCTGTGTGTTTATCCCTAAAACTTGAAATGGGGCATAACTATCATCCATTTCTAGAAGTTAATCAGGTATTCTGCATACCGGATAAGGATTTCCGCAAATTACACCGGTGCTAGCAAATCTTATCTCACACATCCTTATACTTCCTGAGGGAAAGATAAAAATTGAGAATTTTCACGTGCTTGTGATATACACTGGTTGTATAGGATGTCACGGTACACCATCATTAAGGTTGACGTCACTGAATGTAACGACATCACTAAACCTCACAGTATTGTCATCATAATGTGGCGGACATCTGCAATCGAAGTGACTGCATTATTAAAAAACCACTTTCAGAAATGAAAGGTATGCAAGAAAAAGAATCTACCATGGTGTGAGGGACAGATAGAAAAATCTGTCCCTCAGGATCACAGTCTGACATCACTCTGTAAGCCTCGTGATGTCAGAAAGTAACCCTCGAGACGGATTTTTCTATCTACCCATGATAGATTTTTATAATCTACTCCTCAGCTAAGGCTGGCTAATCAGAGCTGAAAAGATAATCGATTATCAGTCCTGTCATTGTGATTGATAATCGATTAGTAATCGCTTAAGATTTGATCATTATTTTACCTATTTGAGTATGGCCCTATTGTATGTTATTCTTTGTTGTATGTGTTTTGTCAGACAGGCCTGAGCAAACAGTGTAGACCCAGATGAGACGCCGCAAACGCGGCATCTCATCAGGGTATACACTGTTTGCCACTCATCCAGCTACTTTAGACACAACAGTGGGTAGTAAATTGGACTTGTTCAAATTTTGGATAAAACATGGTAAGGAGTTGAGGTGTCTGAATACTACAGGTAAATACGGTAAAGAAACAGACACAAAAGTCAAATGATCGATTATTAGCAAATCTGTATGATAGTAACTTTTGTGGAATTTATCAATCAATTAACCGATTATCCGATTAATCGTGCCAGCCTTATCCTCAGCACTGATAAATATGACAGATATCAAACTGCCTTAACTCAAACTTTTCTGAGATGTCATGTACACAAGTGGGATGAACTGAATAACAAATGGATGAACAAAAGAAAATCAACCTTTTCAAAGTTGGGTGCATAAAACAATGGAAGACAGAGCTGGTCACTTAGCAAGGGATGTTACAGCTTAGGTCCTCCTTATGAAAGATGGAGTTCGTCACTTGCCAAGGGATGTTACAGCTTATACCTTCCTTTTGAAAGATGGAGCTGGTCACTTGGCAAAGGATGTTACAGCTTATGTCCTCCTTATGGAAGATGGAGCTGGTCACTTTGCAAGGGATGTTGCAGCTTATACCTTCCTTTTGCAAGATGGAGATGGTCACTTGGCAAGGGATGTTGCAGCTTATACCTTCCTTTTGCAAGATGGGAGATGGTCACTTGGCAAGGGATGTTGCAGCTTATACCTTCCTTTTGCAAGATGGAGATGGTCACTTGGCAAGGGATGTTGCAGCTTATACCTTCCTTTTGCAAGATGGAGATGGTCACTTGGCAAAGGATGTTACAGCTTATACCTTCCTTATGGAATATGGAGCTGGTCACTTGGCAAGGGATGTTACAGCTTATGCCTTACTTATGAAAGATGGAGCTGGTCACTTGGCAAGTTGTGTATGTTCTGGCTGTGGATGTTCCTGTTTGTTTGCTTGCAGTCAGTAGTCTGACACTGTGGCACTTACTGGAATTCAATGAATTGTGAAGTTCAAAGTGAGCCAGTGAGATCCAGCAGTCTGATCTGGACCTTTGTGAATGTATTCTATAGCATCCAGTGATTCTTAATTGAATCAGACTACTGCTATGGATATGTTTTCACTGCCCTCATATACCCTGGTACACATTTTCACATGACATAGCTTGAGAAAACTGACTGCCTCATTCATGTTGAGGTTCTGAGTTTTCACCTAAATACTGACTAGTTGCGAAATTAAACCAGGTAAGCATGCTATTCATAGCCAGTGTTTTATAATGGTTGTTATAATAGAAAAGCCCTCACAATAATTACAAACATTGACCAGCCAGAAATTCTTCTGCATCTACATGGTTAAGAAACAAGAAAAATGACCAGTCAGTACATCTTAAATGAACAGGGATCAGAGCTACATGAGAGCTAGACTGGGCTTTCTTTCTTTCTTTCCTTTCTTTTTTTTTTTTTTTTTTTTTTTTGTCTTTTTCTTTCTTGCCATTAACTTTTAAAATCTAACTTTATCATCAGATCTACAGTTTTCATGTATTATGCATAATTCCTGTGTTCTTTTCAAGCAAAACCCATGCAGTGTTCTCGCTATTTTATTTTTTACTTATTCTTTTGAGCCACAAAGCAAGTCAATGTACCTTAACACATATCGGCCTAGTAGACTTCTTTCAGATCAGTATTTGTTGTCAAAAAACAACAACAACAAAAAAACCTTGGCTCCTTGGCCATTCAAAGAGCGCTGGTAAACACTTATCAGACAGTAAGGATATGCTGAATATACACTCTCTCACTTTATTTTTTTGCAGAGCACCTGTTCTCACCTTCAGTTCCTGCAGAAGCAATCTGCCACGTTCTACTGCCACTGTATCTCTCACACAGCACACCCAGATCAGCAGAGTTTCAGAGGAATGGATACACTTTCAGGGGAGGACACTGTCAAAATTGTTTCTGCCAACCTCAGAAGCAAATTCTTTCATTTTAGAACAGAACCCTTTTAGAAGGTGTACAAAAGTGTATCTCATCCTTTTACTGTTTATAGGTATCAGCACTTTCACTTTACCTAATATTTCTTTTTACTTCATTTACTTATTTACTGATCAAGTGAATAAATTCTAATGCTGAATAAGTGAAAATGTACTGATTTTATTCTATTTGCTTTGGAACAGGGAAGTGGTCTAACAGTAGAAATTCAGTCCTAGATTAGTAGAATGAACTCTTTCTCAAAATCTGGTGACTATAGTTTGTTTACGTGAAATGCAGAGTAATGAGATGAAATCAGAAACTTCAGACCACTAATAAAATTTATACATATAAAACCTACAG
Organism: Anodontia alba; assembly: GCA_964016985.1. NCBI lineage: Eukaryota > Metazoa > Mollusca > Bivalvia > Lucinida > Lucinidae > Anodontia > Anodontia alba. The sequence continues at coordinate 80,450,466 of OZ024831.1, read as the reverse complement.
GTTTTTGAATTTTTCATCTTCACTAAAATTAACTTCAATTGTGATAAGTCCTGAAAAGTTACCAAAACAAACTAATGTCAAGAAATATGCAAACAGAATACACCCAGATCTGCTGTTTGCTAAAGGTACACCTGGATAGACCTGGTAGTTTCCATCATTTGTAACAAGAGACAACTTTTGTCACTTTCCCTTTGCTTTATCAGCCCCTTCTGATGGGGAGCAATTTTTAGCTCACCAGAGCCAAAGGCTCTCAGGGAGCTTAAAGGACAGGCAGTGGTCTGTCATCTATGTTGTCTGCATTGTCTACAGAGTCAACATTTTCAAATGGCATCTCCTTTGAAACTTCTGGGCCAATTGAAATCAAACTATGTGGAGCCTTAATGGGGTGATGGAACAAAAGTTTGTTTGTAAGGTCTAGGTTACGTGACCAAGATGGTCGCCACACCCACATATGGAAAACAAGAGGGCCATGATGGCCCTAAATCGCTCACCTAATTCATGTTAAAGCATTGCTAACAGAGATGCAGTTCTAAAGGCTGTGACCTTGACCATGTCCTTTGCCCTCAGAGACATCTTCTGGTCAGAAGAAACATCCCTACTAGGTTTGAGGGTCCTGTTCCAAGCACTGCCGAGTTATAAGCTTGTTTTGTACTAGAGGTCACTGTGACCTTGACATTTGCCAGGGTCATCTACTGGTCAAGACCAACATCCCATCTAAGTTCAAGGGTTTTAGCCTCAAGCTCTGCCTAATTATAAGCTTTTTAGTACTAATGGTCATGGTGACCTTGACCATGACTTTTATCCCCTGAGTCATCTACTGGTTAGGACCAAGATCCCTTCTAAGTTTGAGGGTCTAGCTCCAAGCATTTGGCAAGTTATCAAGCTTTTTAGTACTAAAGGTCCTGGTGATCTTTGCCCTCAGGATTATCTACTGGTGAGGACCAACATCTCTATTAAGTTTTGAGGGTTCTAACCATAGCATTGCAGAATTACAAGTTGTTTGGTACTAAAGGTCACGGTGACCTTGACCTTTGACTTAAAGGTCATCTACTTTTCAAGTTCATCCTCCCTATTAGTTTGACAGTCCTAGGCCTAATCATTACCAATGGCTTTTTACTCTGTGTAAAACAGGTGCCCACCCACTCCCCGCTCTCTCTGGGTGGGGCTTCTTTTCACCCTAGGGGCATAATTTGAACACTCTTGTCAGAGGACCTCTCGGCAATGCTACATTCCAAATATCAAAAGCCTTGCACTTTCAGACAAGAAGATTTTTTATTTTTTTTCCTAAACAAGTCTATGTTAAACATATTGGCCCCGAGGCGGGGCCATTTTTGACCCCAGGGCTATAATTTGAACAATCTTGGCAGAGGTTCACTAGGTGAACTATGTACCAAATATCAAAAGCCTGGGCCTTCTGGTTTCAGAAAAGATAATTTTTGAAGGTTTTTTTTCTATATAAATCTATGTAAAAAATGTCAGCCCCGGGGCAGGGCCATTTTTGGCCCCAGGGCAATAACTTGAACCATCTTGGTAGAGGTCCACTAGGTGAAGCTATGTGTCAAATATCAAAGGCCTGGGCCTTCTGCTTTCAGACAAGAAGATCTTTAAAGTTTTTCCCTGTATGGGTCAATGTAAAACAAGTTACCCCCAGTGCAGGGCCATTTTTGACCCAGGGCTATAATTTGAACAACTTTGGTAGAGGACCACTAGATGAAAATACATATCAAATATCAAAGACCTAGGCTTTCTAGTTTCAGACAAGAAGAATTTTTAAGTTTTCAGTTAAAAAATCTATTTTTAGCTCCTGTGACCTAGATGTGCAATGGACTGAAACTATTTGAACAACTTTGAAAGAGGACCAACCAAGGATCATTCCAGTGAAGTTTGGTCAAAATCCAATCAGTGGTTTAGGAGGAGATGTTGTTTGAAGAAATTGTTTATGGATGCATGGACGGACGTACCAATAGACAAAATGTGATCACAAAAGCTCACCTTGTCACTATGTAACAGGTGAGCTGAAAACCAAAATTCTCCTTCTCAGGAACCAAATGGCCAATGACCTTGAAACTTGGTATGTAGCACTGTTGGCTCAGACCCTATCAAGTTTGTTCAAATGATTACCCTTGATTTTGACCTTGACCTATTTCATGGCAAGGTTAAATTAGGTCACTTAGGCTTTTGTATGGAAAGAAAGGCAAACAGTGGATTTTTCTGATTCTGTTGTACCCTGTGACATCAACATTGATTTGTGAAATCAGCTAAATGAACTTTTAAACAAGAGTGACAGAATGGTCCTATAAAATGGAGTAGCAATGCAGTATATGGCAAGCAGTGCATCATTTTTTTATCTTCCAAAATTTCTATATAGATATGTAGGGAAAATAAGTCCCATCTCCTGGTGGCTATGTTTTTTGACGAATCATGATACCTTGAACAATCTTAGTAGAGGGTCACCAAAAGATTTCTGCCATATTATATTGAAATCTGTCCAGTGCTTTCTGACAAAAAGATTTTTAAAGTTTGCTATAAAGATATATAGGAAAAAGAAGCCACGCCCATCAGTGGCCATGTTTTTTGACCAATCATAATGGCATGAAAAATCTTGGAGGCGGGTGCCCAAAGCAACATCTCTGCCATTTTATATTGAAATTGACCTAAGATTTTTTAATATATATATATATATCTGGAAGTCCTGGTGATCAAATTTTTTCACTTACTTTCAGAAATTCAACCTCAGTATTCTTAAACTCTCATTTATGGAGTAAAACCACCATTCTTAAGCTAAATAACACATGAATTCATTCTAAATTTTTGTACTAAATGACTAAATATCTTTAAAAGTTGGGAGTCCCAGACTTCCTGGCATTGATTTTTGGAAGTCACAGGGCAATTTTTGAAGTCTCTGACTCCCAGACTTCCCTTAATACAAGCACTGTATATATATATATATATATATATATATATATATATATATATATATATATATATATATATATATATATATATATATATATATATAGAAACAATAGGACCATGATGGTCCAATATCTTGAAACTTTGTGTGCAGCCTTGGGAACTCAGGCCCTACCAATTTTATCCCAATGATGACCTTGGTTGACCTTAACCTATTTTAAGTCAACCTAAAATTGGGTCACTTAGGCATTTGTATGGGATAAAAGACAATACCATGGCTTTTTCTGAAGCTAGTGTAACTTATCACATTCAAGTTAATTTATGCAGTCAGCTAAATCAACTTTTATAACTACCAATGGTCAAGGTCATTTACTGACCTTGGTCCTAGGTCCCGCAGATTCAGTAATTTTAAAGTATTCTCTAAAACTGCTGAGCTGACTGAAACATTTTTGCATGTAGAGCACAAATAGGGTTGAGAAATCAAAGTTTGTTCTTGGGATCTGGGTCACATGACTAAGATAGCCATCATGCTCAAATACAGTAAAAAGGATTTGAAATTCTTCATCTCAGGAACTGAAAGGCCACTGATCTTGAAAACTGCTAAGCAGCATCGATGATCTTGGTTGACTTTGGCCAATTTTACAACAATGTCAATTTAGATCTCTTAGCCTTTTGTATGGCAAAAAGGCAAAACAGTGGATATTTAGCTCACTAAAGCTGAAAGGCTGCAGTGGAGCTTATAGGATAGTCAGTGGTCTATTGTCCATCTTTGTTAGTGTTGTAGTCATCTTGAGCTCTGGTGAGCATAGTGGCCCATGGGCTTCTTGTATTACTTTTAAAGTAGACCCCTTTTCAGAAGTGGGCAAATTCTATTTTGACAGATCTACCTCCCATTCTCCCTGTTTTGTATACATCTTCAAGGGAGATAATCTGGCTTATGGTATTTGTCTCCTTTATTAAATTTGGTTACTCTAAAAAAATTTGCTCCCCCTTGAATGCTCTTAATCAAATCCTTTTCTGCTAGAGGGATCTCCCTATGAAACTAGAATTTGTTTTTCTACAAAAAACATAGACATCTCCCCCCTTTTTGGTGTCAAATTGTTTTGTACATTCAGCAAACATTTATATTAACTAATGAGATTCCAAGGGAATAACTCAAAAGGTATAACTGCAAGAGTTATGGTTCTTGCGCTTAGCACATCGTCTAATGTTGATTGATATTCATATAAAGTTTTGTGAAGACATCGTAAACAGTTTTCAAGTTATAGAGTGGACACATTATTTATGATGAACAAAGTTCCAAGGAAATAATTCAAAAAGTATAAATGCAAGAGTTATGGTTCTTGCACTCTGCATGTCGTCTAATGTTGACTGATATTTACATGACATTGAAGTTATCTTGGAACAGGTTTCAAGTTACAGAGCACACACGATTTTGTGATGGACAAAGTTCCAAGGGAAATTACTCAAAAAGTATAAATGCAAGAGTTATGGTTCTTGTGCTCTGTATGTTGTTTTACATTGATTGATATTTATATGAAGTTTGGTGAAGATAGCTTTAATGGTTTTCAAGTTATGGAGTGAAAACGATTTTGTGACAGAGTCCAAGGGAAATAACTCAAAATGTATAAATGCAAGAGTTACGCTTCTTGCACTCTGCGCATCATTTAATGTTACTTGATAATTATATGAAGTTTTGTGAAGATAACTTGAACAGTTTTCAAGTTATAGAGCAGACACGATTTTGTGACAGTCCAAGGGAAATAACTCAAAAAGAATAAATACAAGAGTTATGTTTCTTGCACTCTGCATGTTGTCTAATGTTTATTGATATTTATAAGAAGTTTCGTGAAGATAGCTTGAATAGTTTTCAAGTTATAAATCGGACACGATTGTGTGACAGAATCCAAGGGAAACTAGAGCTGTCAGAGGATCTGACTATAGCCCCGCTGCAGGTTTATCAGAGGAGAAATACATATACATGTAGTGTTGTTTCTTTGTGTTGAGGTTTTACAGCCCAATCAACCCAATGGGGTCATGTCGAGCGTGGTCAGTTTACCTAACCACACGTTTACTGGGCAGGCTTAGACCTCTAAGCGGTTAACCAGTATTGTGCACATTCTTTCGCCAGAAACATGTAGTGTTGAAATATTTTGAATTCATCCTTAGAAGATAACACCACTGTAGGACATGGTAATATGGCATCTTAAACCTATCAAGGGATTTTGATCCAGGAGTTGTGGGCCCCTGGCCTTGATTCTTGATAACAAGATACATCAACCCACTATCCATGCATAGCCACTTTTTCAAAGCCCCTAAGTGTGGTATAAGTTTTATCGAAGTAGGACCACAAACATAAAAGTATTTGAGCAAAATGCATTTAAATGTTTTGAAAACCTATCAAGGGACACAACTCCAAGAGTTATAAACCATTGGCCCCTATTCCGGTTACACGATACATCCAGTCATTGTCCGTGTTTATACGAACTTTCAGCTTTCTAGCTTTCATAATTTCTGAGAAATCTGTTAAGAAAATTTTGAAGAATGGCAAAATTTGAAAACCTATCAAAGGACATAAGCCCAAGCGTTATGGGTCTTTGGCCACCATTCTGCCACTACGCCTTCCTTACTTCAGAGACCATGTGCGATATAAGTTTCATCTAAGTAGGATTACAAACATAAAAGTTATTGAGCAAAATGCATTTAAATTTTTTGAAAACTTAACAAGGGACATAATTCCAAGTGTTATGGACCCTTGGGCCCTTTTCTGGTATACACTATACATCCAGTCGTTGTCCATGTTTATACAAATTTTCAGCTTTCTAGCTTTCATGACTCCTGAGAAATCTGTTACGAAAATTTTCAAGAATGGCAAAATTTGAAAACCTATGAAGTGATATAACTCCAAGAGTTATGGGCCCTTAGCCACCATTCTGCCATTGCACCTTCTTTACCTTAGAGACCAAGTGTGATATAAGTTTCATTGAAGTAGGATCACAAACATAAAAGTTACTGAGCAAACTGCATTTTAATTTTTTGAAAATCTACCAAGGAACATAACTCCAAGAGTGATAAACCCTTGGCCCCTATTTCAGTATACGCGATACATCCAGTCATTGTCCATGTTTATACACACTTTCAGCTTTCTAACTTTCATAGTCCCTGAGAAATCTGTTATGAAAATTTTCAAGAATGGCAAAATTTGAAAACCTATGAAGGGACAGAACTCCAAGAGTTATTGGCCCCTGATCACCATTCTGCCACTACACCTTACTTACCTTAGAGACTAAGTGTAATATAAGGTTTCATCAAAGTAGGACCACAAACATAAAAGTTATTAAACAAAATGCATTTTAAATTATGAAAACCTATCAAGGGATATTAACTCCAAGAGTTATGGGCTCTTGGCCACTATTATGTGACTACACCTTACTTACCTTAGAGACCAAGTGTAGTATAAGTTTCATTGATTGACTGTGTTGGGGTTTAACGACACATCAACCCTTGTGGGTCATTTTGTGTCGTCTCCCAGAGAAAGGGAGAAAAGAGACAGAAGAGATAGTAGAGGAGGTCAGGGAAGAAAATGGAACAGGAATGAAAGTGAAGAAACAGAAGAAATAAAACATTCCCCCTCTACCCGAAGTTTCATTGAAGTAGGACCGCAAACATAAAAGTTATAAAGCAAAATGCATTTTAATTTTGCAGTCAGGGCATCAGGGAGTCACAGAATCACAGAGTCAGGTAATGATGGAAGGACATGGCAAATCCAGTATAGCCCCACTTTTTCAAAGCCCATTTTTCAAGAATGGCAAAATTTGAAAACCTATGAAGGGACATAACTCCAAGAGTTATGGACCCTTGGCCACCATTCTGCCACTACACCTTCCTTACCATAGAGACCAAATGCGATGTTTCATCGAAGTAGGATCACAAACATAAAAGTTATTGAGCAAAATGCATTTAAATGTTTTGAAACCTACCAAGGGACATAACTCCAAGAGTTATAAACTCTTGGCCCCTATTCCGGTATACACAATACATCCAGTCATTGTCCATGTTTATACAAACTTTCAGCTTTCTAGCTTTCATAGTTCTTGAGAAATCTGTTATGAAAATTTTCAAGAATGGCAAAATTTGAAAACCCATGAAGGGACAGAACTCCATGAGTTATTGGCCCTTGGCCACCATTCTGCCACTACACCTTCCTTACCTTAGAGACCAAGTTTGATATAAGTTTCATCGAAGTTGGACCACAAACATAAAAGTTATTGAGCAAAATGCATTTTAATTTTTTGAAAACCTACCAAGGAACATAACTCCAGAGTGATAAACCCTTGGCCCCTATTTCAGTATACACGATACATCCAGTCATTGTCCATGATTGTACGAACTTTCAGCTTTCTAGCTTTCATAGTTCCTGAGAAACCTGTTACAAAAATTTTCAAGACTGGCAAAATTTGAAAACCTATTAAGGGACATAACTCCAAGAGTTATGGGCCCTTGGCCACCATTCTGCTACTATACCTTCCTTACCTCAGAGACCAAGTGTAGTTTATGGTTCATTGAAGTAGGACCACAAACATAAAAGTTATTAAGCAGAATGCATTTAAGTTTGGGAAACCTACCAAGGGATATTTCTCCAAGAGTTATGGGCCCTTGGCCACTATTTTGCGACTACACCTTACTTACCTTAGAGACCAAGAGTAATATAAGTTTCATTTTGCAGTCATGGAATCACGCAGTCACAGAATCACAGTCATGGAGTGACGGCAAATCCAGTATAGCCCCACTTTTTCAAAGCGAGGCTATAATTATAACTCAAAAAATATAAATGCAACGGTTATGGTTCTTGCGCTCTGCACGTTGTCTAATGTTGATTGATATTTATATGAAGTCTCTTGAAGATAGCTTGAACGCTTTTCAAGTTATAGAGCAGACACGAGTGTGACAGTCAGTCATAGAGACAGGAAGACAGATGCCCCAGGGAAAAACAATATGTCTCCCAACCCTAAAGGGGGGAGAAATAAATAGAGGCAAAATCTTTCAACATAAGAATGCTCTGTCTTTAATGTGCATTCATCTTCAAGGTACATACATTATATGGTGGTAAGAGTCTCTTTGGAAGGATTAAAATTTTACCAGTGCAGATATTATTGCAAAGGATGAACTCTTTGCATACTAAATTAAAACATCAGTAGACATTTTCATATTTTCCCCCAGAAAATAAGGCATGACTCAATTTGAATCACGTGGGGTGAGTAAGAACACTATCAATCATTTATCTATCAATTCTATCAATATCAGCTGCAGTGTACAAAGAGTTAAGTAGTATAATGATCAACTAGTAAACACTGAACAGTCAGCAGCAGGGCATAGTTCCAGATAAGGCACTTTTTACAACCAAAAAGTAATGATATTTTTCTTGTTTCTCCACAATAAACAGGCTCCTCACTGAGGCTCTTCTAATGAGTACCCACATTATGTTTTTTTATTTATTTATTCTTTATTTTATTTGTATTGTTTAATAAACAGAACTACAAAAACATTTACTAGGCTTATCTGAAGCTATGTCTTGTACATCCCCATTCTTCATTACAAAAACACGCCTATGCGTATATATAGAAAATTTCACCTCCAAAAACTGAAAATTTTCAGATAAAAACTCTGATATTTTTCATATTTCTGCTCAAAACACAGATTGTGTGTACTCATTAGAACTGCCTTGGCAAGGCGGTTGTAATGAATACCCACAATCTGTTTTTGAGCAAAAAAAAAAAAAAAAAAATGTATACCCCTGTAAACCCAAGTTTTACTAATTAAAAGTGGGGTTTAAGGGGGTCAAAATTATAAAGGCATGTTTTTGTGGACCTCTGCAGTTTGTTGATACATTCTGCAGTATCCAACTATACAAGGAAGGCCTTGATCAGACTCTATGGATGCTCATGCTAGTCTTGGTTTTTGTTGTCTGCCCATGTCCTAAAGATACATTACAGCTCAAATAGTTAATGCAATAAAATACAATTTTTATCTCAAACTCCAAAGGAGTAAAATACTCGGTTTGAAATATCAGTAGTTTGAGATAAGAGCTGAATTGTAAGGGTTGTATAACAATATATCCTTTACATAGTTGGACTTAGGCAGTATTTTGAGCTATCAAAGTTTGAGAAAGTGAAAGTCAGCTGTAGTGAAAACTCTTAAATAGTGCAACACCTGTCCAAGCTGTATGTTAACACATGCTGGTCTTATATTCACTGCTAGTGTCTGTCCTATATAAACTTATAACTCTTAGCTAATTTATACTCCGTGTATCTCTGTGAAAACTAAAAAAAAAAAACGAGGCATGTGGGAAGGTAACAAGTGACGGTGCTATGAACACTGTGTGTCATTTTATTACAGTTAATAATAAATACTTCTGGCACAATGTATACAACAAATAATCAATCACACATATAATGTGAAAATATAATGTGCTAAGATACAAGTAGTTATTTTCAGAGCCATTGCATAAGAGATAACAGTAGCTTTTTTCTACTATCTCCCTTGACAAGTAAAGTGCAAGTAAGTAGGTCCTTCTAATTGGAGTCCTCTGTTTTCATCACAGGCCTTCAATGCATCTCATCTGATATTCAACTTAATTTTTCCAAATCTACATGAAAGATTTATTTATTTATAGTTTTATTGCACAGAAAATGTTTCTTAAGATATTTTGGAAGCTTTATTTGCATATGACCATGTTGAAATTAGGTATGTCACAGGAAAGGAAGCTAATATAGATGCTATTGACAAAAGCACAGGAAACCAATTAATCTGACTTAAACCTCAGCCGGAACCTTGCTAAGTACCTTAGAAACTAAAGACACAGCCATACAGCTATGGTAGCTACTAAAATGATGTCATTTAGCCTTTAACCTCTAACATATATCTTCCCAACCCCCATCATGGGTTTCTCAGTTTGTGGAATATTCAAGTTTACCTAGAGAGAAATGACTTGAATTTGTAATAAAATAATAAAAAATAAATAATAAAAAATAATAAAAAAAAATCTTCAAAAGTTATAATTTGTTACTGAAATGGGTAATTTTACAATTCATATGATATAACGAAATAGAATTTATAAAGCAAAGCATATTACATGCAGTAAAAATGGCAAATATTTCAGAGGCAAGTAGTTTTCTCAAAAAAAAAAAAAAGGTAAATCTTTTATGGATGCAGTGTCGATATTGCACCCCCACCCCCCAAACCAATTCAGAATTTCTGTGTCCGTCATGGCACTTTGGTTACCAGAGATGCTATTCCTTTCCTTCGACTGCAAGATGCACGCATATCCAGTCACAAGCTACTAAAGTGGTAGCAATGGTTCCAGTAGAAGTCACTCTTAGTTGTTTACATAGAGTACTCAGGAGAGTTAACTGACTCCCATTCCCAGCCCAAAGTACTGTAATAATCCTAAATATTTTTACCCTTAAAGAGCTAAGTACAACTGCAGCAGACAACATTTAATTTATATCGGATTTTCTGAGAAAATAAGACTTTGCATATCATGTGAATCGTTTGCTAGGCAGACGATTCACGTGAAATTCCAAGTCCTATATTCTCTGAAAAATAATTAAAATAAATTATAGTCATCTGCTGCAATCTTGCTTAAGTGCCTTAAGGGTTATGACACAATCAAGGGATTGGATACTCTTGCTAGAGTTTTCCACTTGTAATTGGCATGGGAGATAAGTTGTGCTTTCCTGTTGGGTTTCCGGCACACCAAGTTCCTTCTGAAAAGGGGACACTCTAAAAGGAAAGAATCTGCTCCCTTTTCAGAAGGGATACAAAAACAAATATGACAGTTGCCTCTGGAATTTTGTTTTAGGCTAACCTTAAAAACTTCTGTCTTGCCTTGAATCCAACAGCTGAGCAATTCTTAAAATAGGACACATTTTCTGAAAGTATTGGGTGTTGCAGATATTTTGTTCCATGTTCTGGTAAAAAATGAGACCTAAAAAGGGTAGCAATGACACAAAATAGTGCAAGATAATAACCATTTAATGGAATTTTTTAGGACATGTTTTCATTTATAAGGTGACTTGTCAGGAATAAATGGCTACATATTTATACATTGTTCCAATGTAAATTGACATTTGCTGAAATGGAAAAAAAAAGCAAAAAAAAAAAAAAAAAAAAAAAAAACAAACAAAAAAACAAAACATTTCCCATCTCCCAAGTGATGGTATATATACATAGCTCTATATAAGCAATGTCCAGATAACATTTTGATTTCTCCAGGAAAAAATATGCTGTGGGTACTTATTAACAAGAGGCCCACAGGCCAAGGCTCGCTCACCTAAGTCATTGCCACTGCAGATATGCATTTGTTATGCAACATTTTTTTTTCAATTCTGTCATTGCAACTAATGAAAGGATCATCATTTAAGCAGTTCTTGGTTTTGAAAAAGAAGGATGTGTTTTTTACACATTCTTCTTCAAATTATTATTTTTTGGTTTAGGGGCTAGCTAATGCATTTTAAATGGAATAAACCTCAAAATACCTCATAATTATATCCAAAATAGCCCAAAAATAGCCCCTAAACCATGGCTGTTCACCCGGACAGATGGATGGACACTAAAAAATTCGGACGGTATAACATAATACACTTGCCATTTTTTTGTGGCTGCAATTTAATCATTTTTCCATCATAAGTCAATGGGAGCTTTCTGTTGCCATGGCAACCAAACCAAGAGGCAGACCACTATATTTATAGCTATTTTGAATTGCCCTTACCTCATGGCAAAAGACTGAACCACTTCCATACAAGCTGCCTTAGAAAACTTTTAAAGATTAAATGGCAAGGCAGGATTCCAAACACAGAAGTCCTGAAAAGGGCAGGGATGCAGAGTGTACATACTCTTCTGAAACTGGCACAGTTAAGATGGACAGGCCATGTTACCAGGATGCCTGAGGAATGTTTGCCAAAGAAAATCCTGTATGGAGAACTAGAAATGGGCAAACCCTCCCATGGTGGTCAGAAGAAGCGATACAAAGACACCCTTAAAGCCTCCCTCAAGGACTTCAACATACCAACAGAGTCATGGGAACAAATTGCACAGGACCAAGCAAAGTGGCGAGGCCTCATCAGAAGAGGTGCTAGTGAATATGAGGCAAAAAGAATGAGTGAAGCCGAGCAGAAACGTGCACAGCGCAAAGCCAGAGCTAAAGCATCACCAACAAAGCTGTCTTGCTCTGACCTCTGTTGTTCCATCTGCAACAGACAGTTTAGAACTGGTCTAATCAGCCATCTTAGAACACACAAACAGTAGCATTTCTCGCATGTGATTAAGATTGGTCATTGTCAGTAATGACAGACAAACTATTATTTATTATTATTACCAAAGCAACTTTTGTACCAAATTAGAGTCATATTGCTTCAGTGGTTTCGTAGTTGTCATTTGAAAAAGTCTTTTTTCAAAGTTGAATGTTGCCGTGGCAACCAAACAAAATGGCCACCGGTCATAAAACATACAAACTGGGTAGACGACAAAAAGTGATCACTATAGCTCATCCTGAGCATAGCTCAGGAGAGCTAAAAACACCTACCCAAGACATTTTTAATGAGTACCAACAACATAAGTTTTCCTGGACAAATAAAAAATATCAATGTTTTTGGTTAAAAAAATTGCCTTATCTAGAGCTATGAAGTCCGAGACCAGCTCCACACAGCCAGCCATTCTGGCCATAGGCTCTGCTATTGTTACATTCCTATTTTCCAAAGCAATAGATGGTGATAATTTAAGACAACTTCATTACTTCTGCAACAAAACCTATCTGACTGGTACTCACTGGAATTGCCTTCAGAGGTAATTTGCATTGAAAGGTAATTCAAAGAAGTACACACGAGATATGTTTCAGAGCAAAAAAAACAACTTCTCAGTACTCCATTTACCTAGGCCCAGTTGTTCAAAGCGTCTTTCGCTTAACAAGCTCATTTCGTTAACTGTTTCAGCAGATTCAATACACAATATTCTGATATTTTTTGCTGAAAAAATGTGAGTAGCTTTTGCACTGCAAAAGCTACTCACATTTTTTCTGCAAAAAAGTTCAGCATATTTGCATATCACTCGATGTAAATTTTAACGAATCGTTAACTAACTATGTCGTTAGCTTTGAACAACTCGGCCCTGAACACCACAAAAACCTAGCCAGACTCACTTTGTGTAATGACTCCTCTCAGATTTCGGCATACGCAAAAGAGAAAAAAACGCTAGGTTTTCCCTGACAAGTTTAATTGTACGTTTACTTTTTACCCTTAATATACTGATAACAATCTTGACAAAGGTGATCTTTTCCATCGTTTTTCGAAGAATGTGGAGCTTGTGCCTTATGGAGACAATTCATACCAAGCCGTTGTTGTTTGAAAATAAGAAAAATATTTTAAACGTCATCTGATACTTCAACTCAGCAGAGCCAAATGAGCTTCTCCAAGCAATAAGACAAAGATTCAGACAATGTGCTTTGTTCAATTGAATATTTCATCACAAAACATGTTGTGGCCACTTTTAATCAGAAGCACTTTTCCAAGGCACTTCTAATGAATGACCATAATGTAGGTTTGAGTTGAGGAATAAGAGCAATATTTATGCGGATATCCCACTTATCTGGAGCTATGGTGTCTCTGGGACATGCACAGACAGCTAACACAGATTATCCTGTACAACTGTCTACAGGCCATCAGATCATGGTTTTCCCAATCAACATACAAAATCACTGCAGAGTGTACCAGTGGAGGGAAAAGTCCCGATAAGACTGCACAGAAGTACAGAATGATCTGTATCTGTGAATTTCATACATGTCTGAAGACACTTTTAGCTTGATTCAAACCCTCATACATCCAGATAGGGACTGATAAGTAGTTTTTTTATCTCTCCCTGAAAACATACATTATGGGTATGCATTAGAAGCGCCTCTGTGAAGCACTTCTAATGATTACCCACAACAATTTTTTTTTTGTGGAGAAATCCGAAAAACATCAGTTTTTTTTTTTTCTTGAGCTGTACAGTTCAATTGATGTTTCATGGTAAAGTTGTACAAATACACAGACAGCAAAAAGACAAGTGGGAACAGAGCCAGTGTTGTCACAAAATAAAACTGTACCATCACATCAACTTAATAACTGCAAGAAAAGTATTAAATGTGACCTGATACACTTCAAAGGAAATCACTCCAACCTTGAAGTAGGTGCTTCCTTCTTCAAAGGGGGCTACTCTTAAAGGTAAGAATTCGCTCCCTGGGGGAGGAAATTCTTTCTATTAACAATAGCCACCTTTCAGAAGGGAATCTAGGAATCTAACAAAGGAAGCAAATGTTCTACTGGAGTAGTCTCCTTTTAAAAAGAGAGAAAAAACTATCAGTGCTCTCTTTGCAGGTTTTTGTTCACCTTAAAGGCTCCATATTCCTCAAAAATAGACATTTTTTTTTTATCCAAGAAAGGTTTAATAAATTGATATATGGTATTAATACTATCATAAATGTGGCATCTGACAGCCTGTAAAATTTCAGGTAGTCTCTGGTTTTTGATCTGGATCAAAAATGAAAAGATTTTTTATGTATCTCTGAATTAATGTTGGCAACATTAATTCAGAGATACGATATAAAATAGTTTCATTTTTGATCAAGAAAGAGAGACTAAGTGAAATTTTACAGGCTGTCTTTTCCCACATTTTATTATTGTATTAATATTTTTTAAAACTTTCTTGGATAATAAAATGTCGATTTTTGAGGAATATGGAGCCTTTAAGTAGATTCAGGTTCAGCGTAAACGTTCTAATAAAGGGAAAAACAATGAAAACAAGTGAGGTTTCATCAATACTGCTAATAAAACACAGTTAAGGCAGTATAAAATATATATGAAAAAATTGATTAACTTCAGATGGAAACATTACGAAATCTAGTTACTTTCTGTGAAACAAGAGAAAAAAATAAAAAAAAGGGCCGCAAATAAAGATGCTGCACTGTAAACAAAGAATTAACAATAATAGACAATTTGAGGGCCGGAAAGCTTGTTTATAAGCAGATGGTATCTGAGGGGCTTAATATAATGAAAGCGTGACACGATAATACCCTGCCACTATTATGTGGTGTGTCTGCTAAAAATTGACGAAATTTGCCCATTTAGCAATCCTAAGCAAGATCTCACAATACTGATGCACACATCAACATAGCAACAGATAAGATGATTTTTTCATCCGAAAAATGCTGACATCTTTCTTATTTCTCCACAAAAACATATGTTGTAGGTACTCATTAGAAGCGCCTCGCCGAGGCGCTTCTAATGAGTACCCACAACATATGTTTTCATGGAGAAATAAGAAAAGTATTATGTGGACACCCCCTCTTATCTGTAGCTATGACATCAAGTTTAGTGAAAATCAATCTACATTTACTCAAGTTAGCCGGAAACGAAAAGGGAAACGGACATTTATGTGGCTACAGTCACTATTTTAGTCTACTTATGTGGCCAGTAAATAGCCACATTAGAGAGCCACATAAATTTTCTAATTGAATAAATCCTGTTTAAATACACTGAAACTATCATAGTCTGCAGCCACATAAATACCGATGGGTTAGCACTGACGGACAGGCGGTAGGACACATGGACGACAAACATGAAACCATAATATTCTGACACTATCGTGAAGCAGGGTATAAAAATCCAAAATAAACAATACTTATAAATATTCTCATTACAAATATGAATATTTTTAGCTCAAACTAAAGTAAATAATGCTCTTTAATCACATAAAAACAGCAAAATGAATATGAACTACAACAAAAATGGTGTCAGCAGGCAGTAATAAAGATTTAAATTTGGTGACCTTACACAGTTTTTGAGTACTGCCGCCTACAAAGTGTACCATTCTGGAAAGTTTATATTGTTTAATTAATATCTTAATTTTCAACCAATTTTTGTATAGTTTTCCAAGCTGCACTGATCAAACACCACTTGTTATTAATCTTGACTTGCACTTAAACTTTAGCTGTAGATGATTATTAGCAGACAATATCATAAATATCTCAAGTTGAATAGTTACATGTTCAACGGAGGCAAATCTGTCATAATTTGTTTTGCCTCCCTTCTGAAAAGAGGTCTACATTTCACTTAGTGGCAAATCCTTTTTAGAGTAAACCACTTTCCAGGAGTTTTGCATGCAAGACAGCAAACTGTAAGTCACAAAATAATTACGAAAACATGCCTATATAATTCTGACCCCCTTAAACTCCACTTTTATATAGTAAAACTTAGGGTTTACAGGGGTATACATTATTTTTCTTATTTCTGCCCAAAAACATAGATTGTGAGTACTCGTTAGAACCACCTCGCCAAGGCAGTTCTAACGAATACCCACATCTATGTTTTGAGCAGAAATATGAAAAAAATCAGTTTTTTTATCTAAAAATTTTCGGTTTTTGAAGGTGAAATTTTCTATATATTTGAATAGGCATGTTTTTGTAATGTATCTCAGGTATTAAAATGGCAGAACACCAACAGACTGTATCCAGTTCCATTAAGATGAAACCCCTAGGACTTGGCATACTAAGTTCTTCCTCCCTTTTCAAAGGAACACTTTTCCAGCAGAAAACAACTGGTTTCCCTGAAAAGAATCCCGTCTGAAAAGGGGCTACTCTTAAAGGAAAGAATCTGTTCTCCAGCTGAAGCAAATCTTTCTTTTTAATTTAGTCCCTTTTGAAAAGGGAGACATATCAGATAGTAGTGATCTCTCTTGGATGTGTATCCATTACTTCTATGTCTTATTTCTTCCCCTGAAAATAGGATTTGGCTTTAATTTTGTGTCTTATATGGTATGTCAAGCTTTTATTTTTTAAAAAGACAAAAAATATTTTATATCTGCTCTTTTCTTGCTAAATTTAAGGGGAATGGATATATATACTAACAGGGCAGCAAATTGTTTCTTTTTTTTAAAGAAAATCCCTTTTTAGAGGCTGCTTGTTGTGCAGGAAGCAAGCAGGAAGTCATAGAAGTGTCTCGCACCCCCCTCCCCCTCCCCCCACCCTCCACCCCCACCACCTCTTTTTTTTTTAGTTGAGATTAAACGGTCCGATTAACCCATTAGGGTGATGTTGAGCTGGTCAGTTTACCTAATCACATTATTCCTGAGCAGCTTAGTCTTCCAAGCTGTTAACCAGTATTTGTGCACATTGTTTCACCAGTTGTCACCCTTGTAAAAACTGGTGGAACATCTATCAAGAGTATCAAGTTCTCTTTACTATATCAGCTGGTGATTTTTTCATGATACAGTCAAACTTCAATGGCTCGAACATCTTTGGGACCATGGAAATTTGTTCGAGACATGGGTAGTTTGAGCCACTGAGGGTTCATCAAAGTGCAAGCTCAGAAGGCAAATCAAAATAATCTAGAAATGTCTTTTCCATCTTCTATAAAATAATGGTATGTTGAGTGTACTCATTAGAATTGCCTCAATGAGGCAATTCTAATGAGTACACACAACATACATTTTCATGATAAAATAAGAAAATTTCCCTTAAAATACCAAAATATTTGTTTTCTTTAGCTATCAAAAGAATCTCCTAGAGACTCGAAAACGAGTTTGAATCATCCATGGTAAACGAGCCATCCGTGTTCGAGCCATCGAGGTTATACTGTAGTTTTCCCAAAACACATCACTGCATATTTTGTGCCAGCTGTCTCCAAAGGAGATAAATTTCAGGAAATGGCAAGCCGTGTCTCCCGTGAAAATATCATTAATCAACTACTGATTTCACCGAGCACACAGGGAATAACCGTAATAGCCCTACTTATTGGGACAGATAGGCCTTTGCAAACAGTGTAGACCCAGATCAGATGCCACAGAATGAGTTATCTGATCAGGGTCTACACTGTTTGCCATACATACAGCAATATATTAGACACATCAACGGATAGTAGAACGGAATTTTTCAAATTTTAGGACAAGTACGGTAAGTAGATAAGATGTCCCAATATTCAGGCTAAATATGGTAATGTCTGCTAATATGACCTGTAGCAAGGTAGAGGTTAAAGGAACTATTGGTAGTTTCAGTTAAAACAGTAAAATACAGGTAAAAATGTAACAATAGTGTTCATGGTTAAACTTTAAATCTTAAACTAAGCACATCATGCCTCAGATTCGTCCAGAATATGAAATTCGCCTATGAACTCCACTGTGGGGCGTAATTTAAATTTGCCATTGTGGTGAGTCTGTAACACTTTTGCTGCATCACTAGGGTCTGAAAAAACTGCGTACACTTTGGCGTATTGTGACATCATGAGATTATTAGAATTAAAGTCCCCCTGATTGGCCTCTATTTCCTTGGCAACATACTGAAGCCTTGCTCCAGCAGCTAGAACGTCTTTCAGCAATTTGTCAGCTTCTGAGCGTCTGAGATAGCTGGGCAGGTCGTAGATTTCCAAAATATTACTAGTACATTTGCCTGGAATAGAAATGAAACAATGTGGTGATAAATATTAAAAGCAAGGTTCAAATGCATAGGTCCACATCAGAGTTTTATGTTTACCCTCCATATTCCAGCATGTTACCATATTTATCCTAAAATTTGAGTCAGTACACTGAATAATTTGGTGACATGTCTAATATTCTAATGGAATGCACACAGTGTAAACCTCAATGAAACTACTCCTTTATTAGCAATTTGATCTGGGTCTTCACTGTTTGATCATGCCTGTCACTGCTGAAATATTTAGGATAAATGGAACTGTCTTTGAAAACAGCCCCCCACCCCCAAATCCAATCAATGATGTATCCAGGCAAGCTTGATGAAAATTTGCGTCCTTTAAAGAAATATCATGCACACAAGAGAGTGTCACATCAATTCCAATAGGACCTACACCAAAACAATATGTCCCATCCCTCCTTAACCTCCAGAGGGGGACATATTGGGATTACAGTTTTTCTGCAGGTCAACAATTTGTTGCCAATGGCTACCTACAAATTATATTTTTGTGCAATGGTAACATAAAAACTCATCAAATTGATCCTATCTGGAGTTCAGATAAAGCAAATTATTATATATCTATCACTGATATTGCATTCAATCAGTTAATAATTTTCAGTCTCATCCAAAAACCAGGCTCAGCTGAGGGTCTCCATTTTTCCAGATTCGTATCATATCCTTTCAAACAAGGCTTGTTAATGTTGTTTTTAGGGAAGAGAAAATTAAAAAAAAAAAAAAAAAATAACAAGAATACCATGATGGTCCTATACCACTTACCTGAGCAAACAGATTTGCATACTTACTGTTGAAGTTTCAGCCAAAACTGCTCTAAGATTTTTGTATAAATTTTATAGCCCTACCCCCCCCCCCCAGCGGCCATATTTTTTTTAAAGCATCATGATGGCTTGAACTGAATCTTGAAAGAGGGTCCCCAAAGAAACATTGTCTGCTAAGTTATATTGAAATGGGTCCAGTGGTTTCTGACAAAAAGATTTTTAAAGCTATATAAGGAAAATAAGCCCTACTCCCTAATGGCCATATAGTTTGATGAATCATGACAGCTTGAACAAATTTGGTAGAGGGTCACAAAAGGAACATTCCTGCCAAGTTGTATTGAAATTGGTTCAGTGGTTTCTGACAAGAAGATTTTTACAGTTTTCTATTTAGATATAGGGAAAATAAGCCCCACCCCCTAGCAGCCATGTTTTTCGACAAATCATTATTGCTTGAACAATCTGGATAGAGGGTCATCAAAGCAACATTCCTGCCAAGTAAAATTGAAATCAGTCAGGTGATTTCTGACAAGAAGATTTTTAAAGTTTTCTATATAATTATATAGGGAAATTAAGCCTCGCCCCCCCTGGCGGCTTGAACAATCTTGGAAAAAGGTTACATAAGAAACATTCCTGCAATGTTATATTGAAATCAGTTCAGTGGTTTCTGACAAGATCATTAAAGTTTTCTATATAGATATATAGGGAAAATAAGCCCTGACTCCTAGCGGCTATGGTTTTTGACAAATCATGACGGTTTGAACAATCTTGGTAAAGGGTCACCAAGGAAACATTTCTGCAAAGTTATATTGAAATCTGTCCAATGGTTTCTGACAAGAATATTTTTAAAGTTTTCTATATAGATATATAGGGAAAATAAGCCCCGCCCCCTAGCAGCCATGTTTTTTGACAAATCATGGCGGCTTGAACAATCTTGGTAGAGGGTCACCAAGGAAACATTTCTGTCAAGTGATATTGAAATCGGTCCAGTGGTTTCTGACAAGAAGATTTTTAAAGTTTTCCATATAGATATATAGGGCAATTAAGCCCTAGCAACATTCTTTCATGGAGATTTATCATGAAATATTTTCTACAGTCATTCTCTCCCTTCCGCTGATTCAAGAAGGGCAGCTGTCAGTTTCTGACGACACAATACTGGTTAACCGCTTAGAGGACTAAGCCTGCCAAGTAAAAGTGTGGTTAGGTAAACTGACCGCGCTCGACATGACCCCACTGGGTTGACTGGGCCGTAAAACCTCAACACAAACCAAACTGCGTTAAGAGATCTGACACTGTGTCAGGTCAAGTAGTTATTCCTAGCTGACAGGATCACATGAGTTTGATCTGGAGACCTGGGAACATCCACCAGATAAGTACAATGTCAGATCACATTACTACAGTAATAATGTATTTATTATATACCTTAAATATTTACTCATAAAGTGTTATTCATAACCACATACACCTAGTAATCTGGGTTTGAAGTATTTACTTTCTCACAAAGCAAAAGCAAAATGAAAATTAAAATGCAACATGCATAAGCAAAGTGTACTACACACAAAGTGCTCTAGAATCAACAATTAACCTACCCATTCAACATCCAGCTTTTCACCAAAACAAACAACTCTTTACCATACTTGTCCCAATTTTTGAACAAGTCCATTTTACAACATGTTGTCTAAACATGTTTGATGAGTGGCAAACAATGTAGACACTGATCAGATCCCACTTTCTACAGGGTCTGATCTGGGTCTACATGATTTGGTCAGGTGTTCCTTATAGTAAATATGGTAATGTTCATTTTACATGAGAAAAAGACAAATATCAATGAAACCAATACAAAGTACATGAAATTTTTCAAATTCATTCCCAAATGCACACACTAAGATAGCCAGAACTGGTATAAAGTGCTGAGCACTGGTAAGCCATTTTGGCTGGATTTTGTTCATCACTTACCACTGGTACTATCTGTGGAGTTTTGTGACACATAACTATCTCTACTCCTTGAGTTTTTAACTCTCTGTGGTTTTGGAGTGGGACTTGATGGAACTGAGCTCCTGGCAAGAAATAAAGTTAATCCATGCTCAAACAAACGCAAAGAAATGTGATGCAAGCAAAACAAAGTTTAACAGCAAGTGCTTTAAATTAATATACTACATGTACATTAAAATAAAAACAAAGTAATGATTTGTTCTTGCAGACAGCTTCAAGAAAACACTAGCAAAAATAAGAGCTATATTGAACACAAAAGCCACAGATTTAAATAAAGCAATTTTTGTTTTCATCCAAAAAGGACTGATACTTTTCTTATTTCTCTATGAAATCAGTGCCCACAATGTATGTTTTAGTGGAGAAATAAGAAAAATCTTCATCTGGATACTCAAGTTATCTAGCTAGATCAAGTGTATTATTTCTCCATGACACAATACACCCTGAGTGCTTAAGTCCCTCACTAGCCCCTCAAGAGGTGCTTCTAGTAAGTACCCACATTTTTCCTTGTTGTTGTTGTTGTTTTTAGGAGAAATAAGAATAATATCAGTACTTTTTTGATGAAAACTAGAAAAGAGTTCATGGGACATGGATGCCCACCTGATGCCCTTTATCTCATACAATGCTTAAGTTATAGGCCAAAAGTGGTGGTCCAGAGAGATAATGTAAACAAAATAATATATTCTGGATAAGATAAATTTATCCCAAAATTTCATGATCAAATCCCAAGGGGGATAATTAAACAAGAGGGCCATGATAGCCCTTTATTGCTCACCTGAATATCATAGCACTTACAGAACCTGACCTAGGAATAATCAAGGGAAACACCTTCTGACTGAGATTCATGATGATTATATTAACAAGTAAGACAATGCAGCATGCCCTAATGGACTATGAAATATAGGTCAAGGTCAAATATGGATGACTGCACTCAAGATGCCAAACTAAGATGTGTGCATGTGCTAAGTATCACTGGCTGTTGGACTAACAGTTACTGAGAAATTGACTTAAACACAAAAACTTAATAAAGTCAGTGGACCATGAAATATAAGTCAGGATCAAATATGGATGACTGCATTCAAGAAGCCATGCTAAAATGTATGCAAGTACCAAGTATCACCACTGTAGTTACTGAGAAACTGACTTAAAAGGAAAAAACTTAAGAAAGTCACTGGGCAATGAAATAAAGGTCATAAGTGACCCAGTTTCAAACTTGACCTAGAAATACCAAGACAAACATTTTGAGCTAAAATCATGATAATCTCTTCAACAAGAGGCCCACGGGCCACGGTTCGCTCACCTGAGTGACATAGCCACTGCAGACATGCAGATGTTATGCAACATTTTTCCAATCCTATCATCGCAACTAATGAAAATATCATCATTTGAGCAGTTCTTAGTTTTGAAGAAGAATATATGGGTGACAGTCAATGGAGCATGATCATTTGAATAAACTATCAATCACATTTCAACAGAAGGATCAATGTGAAATTTGGTGGAAATTGGCTAAGTGGTTTTTTATACATGTAAACAGCACAGTGGCCGGGAAAAATTATATATATAAACCAGATGATGGCCAGCTTAGGTTTCCAATAAGAACAATTTTAACTACTGATGATCTACAAGTTACTTCGATACTTTTAATATAAATGTATATGGCCCATACAAATCGGGAAGCTAATTTGACCTTGGAGGTAAAAAGGTCAAATGTCAACATAAAACCATCATTTTAGCAATTTTGGTAGATCTCCTGTCCCCCATAATTTGTGCAAAGATAGGACCCAGGGCTTATTTGGTTATGGAGAAGAAGATTTTTAAAGGTTTTTACCATATATGGGCATGGCAGCCATTTTGATCAATGGACCATACCCATTTTAGCAATCTTTCATTCTCCTGCCCATGGAGGCTCCGCATGAAATTTGAGCAACACTGGCCCGGAGGCTTCAGGGGAAAAGCCATTTGAAATTATCAACATTTTTTCCATACAAATGTATGGGGCCCATACAAATGCATACAGAAGCAAACTTGACCTCGCTGTAAAAAGGTTAAATGTCAATGTATGACAATTATTTTAGCAACTTTGGTAGACCGCCCGTTCCAGATGATATATGCAAAGATTCAGCCACAAGCCATCCTCGGTTTTGGAGAATAAGATTTTTAAATGTTTTTTCCCATACAAATGCATAAAGAAGCAAACTTGACCTTGCCGTGAAAAGATCAAATGTCAATGTATGACCATTATTTTAGCAACTTTGTTAGACCCCCTGTCCCCGATGATTTATGCAAACATTCAGCCCAAAAGCATTCCCGGTTCTAGGAAGAAGATTTTTAAAGGTTTTTACCAATATGGGCATGGCGACCATCTTGGTCAACGAACCATTTTAGCAATCTTTTGTTCCTCCTACCTAAGGAGGCTACATATGAAATTTGAGCAAAATTGGCCAAGAGGCTCCAGAGGAGAAATTGTTTGAAATTCTGAACATTTTTACCATACAAATGCATATGGAAGCAAAATTGACCTTACCGTAAAAAGGTCAAATGTCAATGTACGACCATTATTTTAGCAATTTTGGTAGCCCTCCTGTTCCCGAAGATATATGCAAAGATTCAGCCATAAGGCATGCTCAGTTTTGGAGAAGAAGATTTTTAAAGGTTTTTCCCATACAAATGCATAGGGAAGCAAACTTGACCTTGCTGTAAAAAGGTCAAATGTCAACGTACGACAATTCTTTTAGCAATTTTGGTAGACCTCCCGTCCCCAATGATTCCTGCAAAGGTTCAGCCCCAAGGCATTCTTGGTTCTGGAGGAGAAGATTTTTAAAGGTTTTTACCATATATGGGCGTAGCAGCAACCTTGGTCAACGGACTGCGACCATTTTAGCAATTTTTCATTCTCCCACCCTAAGGAGGCTCCATATGAAATTTGAGCAAAATTGGCTCAGCGGCTTCAGAGGAGAAGTCGTTTGAAAATGTTAACGGACGGATGCACAGACGGATGAAAAGTGATCTAAATAGCTCATCCTGAACAGAGCTCAGGTGAGCTAAAAATGTGACCTCTAGAGTGTTAACAAGGTTTTCCCTTAATTCGTTCTGGTGACCTACTGTTTGATCCCAAGTGACCAAGTTTTGAACTTGACCTAAAAATTATCAAGACAAATATTTTGAGCAATTCATAATGATCACTCCAAAAATGTGACCTCTAGAGTTTCCTTTAATTTAGAGTTTCCTTTAATTTTAGGTTTTCCTTTAATTTGGCCCAGTGGCCCACTTTAAAACTTGACCTAGAAATCATCAAGACAAACATTCTGAGCAAGATTCATGATGATTACTTAACAAGAGACCATGATGGGCTTATATCGCTCACCTGAGTAAACAGATTTGCATGCTTACTATTGAAGTTTCAGCCAAATTCACTGCTCTAAGATTTTTGTATAAATTTTACAGCCTTGCCCTCTAGCAGCCATGTTTTTTTAACGCATTATGACGGCTTGAACTGACTCTTGATAGAGGATCACCAAGGGAACATTTCTGCTAAGTCATATTGAAATCGGTCCAGTGTTTTCTATAGATATATAGGGAAAATAAGCCCCGCTGCCTTGCATCCTTGTTTTTTGACAAATTATTACAGCTTAAACAAACTTGGTAGAGAGTCACCAAAGGAACATTCCTGCCAAGTTATATTAAAATCGGTCCAGTGGTTTCTGACAAAAAGATTTTTAAATTGTTTTCTATAGATATAGGGAAATAAGCCCCGCCCCCTTGCATCCTTGTTTTTTTGACGAATTATTACAGCTTAAACAAACTTGGTAAAGAGTCACCAAAGGAACATTCCTGCCAAGTTATATTACAAGAGCTCCATCAAGCGGGGCATTATACGCCCGTGGCAAGTAATAAGATGTAGCACATAAACCGGCTCCTGTATAATTCAGTGCTCCGGATATAAACTGTAAGTGGAATTACAAAAACAAAAATTAAAAAAAAATTTTCATTGGGGCATATCTCTGCTGATATTTAGTGAACTGTAACCTAAGGGTCCAAGCTGGCCAAGAATTTAAGGGAGAAGTGACTTCTCCCTCCTGGGAAAATAGGGAGAAGTTTGCTGCTTCTAGGGAGAAGTGCTTTCTGACAGAGGATACACCACAGAAGCATGGCTTTATTATAAGCTCATATGAGCCTTTGGCTGATTTGTTTTTCCTATACTTCAATATCGGACCAAACAATAACAAAACAAAAATAAACAACCAAAAAAAAAAATGCTGCAAGAATTTTTTTTGTAACTTTTAACTTGTTTAATACTGATTTTAATTTTGTTATTCAAGGGAGCCAAATCAGAAGAGTATTAAAAAAAGAAAAAATTCCAAAAAGAATTATGTATTTATAGATTTAATAATGGCAATCTTTCCTTGCAAATCTAATAAAAGAAGATGTTTAAAAAAAATAAAAACAATCAATATCTTGCCCATATGACAAACTTTAGTTATTTACAAAACTTATACCTATTATAAAATAAAATTTGCACACTATTACCTATAAACAATACGCTGCGAAAATTTTACAACAAGAGCACCTCCAAGCGGGGCATTATACGCCTGTGGCAAGTAATAAACATAAACTGGCTCCTGTATAATTCAGTGCTCCAGATATAAACTGTGTGGAATTAAAAAAAAAAAAAAAAATAAAAAAAAAATAAATAAATTTATTTTCATTGGGGCATAGCTCTGCTGATATTTGGTGAACTGTAACCTAAGGGTCCAAGCTGGCCCAGAAATTAAGGGAGAAGTGACTTCTCCCTCCTGGGAAAATAGGGAGGTTTGCTGTGCCTAGGGAGAAGTGCTTTCGGATGGAGGACACACGACAGAAGCATGGCTATATTATAAGCTCATATGAGCCTTTGGCTGATTTGTTTTTCCTATACTTCAATATCGGACCAAACAATAACAAAACAAAAATAAACTAACAAAAAAAAAAAAAAAAAAAAAAAATGCTGCATGTAATTTTTTTTGTAATTTTGTATTAAAAAAAAAATCCAAAAAGATTTTGTTTATAAGTTTTGATATTAGTCAAGCTTCTTAATTCAGTATCATTTAATAAATGTATTTATAAAGATTTAATAATGGCAACATTTCCTTGCAAATCTAATAAAAGAAGATGTAAAAAAAAATAAATAACTTGCCCATATGGCCATAACTTTAGTTATTTGCAAAAAATCAACCTATTATAAAATAAAATTTGCACACTATTACCTCTAAACAATATGATGCGAAAAGTTTACAAAAACTTTCAAAGGGGCATAACTCTACCAATATTTGGTGCACTGTAACCTCAAAATACTATGCACTGCTCCACATCATCGTGTAACTATTTATGAAGTTTCAGCTTGATCGGATGTAAACGGTAGGAGGATTTAGCCGGAAACGAAAAATTAATAGAAATTTTCAAAGGGGTTTAACTCTGCTAATATTTGGTGGACTGTAACCTTGAAACGATATGTGCTGCTGCCATGGCAACCAAACCATGAGGCAGATCACCATAATTTTAGCATTTTGAATTGCCCTTACCCAAGCAACACTTGTACCAAATTAGAGTCATACTGCTTCAGTGGTTCTGAAGTTATTTGAAAAATTCCTTTCATTTTAAAAAATTGAATATTGCTGTGGCAACCAAACAAAATGGCCACTGGTCATAAAACACAAAAACTAGGTAGACAATCATCAAATGATCATAACTGCCAAATATGGTTCACGTCACTTCACTGCTTATGGAGAAAATGCAATTTAACCATTTTCCCATTATAAGTTTATTGGAGCTTTCTGTTGCCATATCAACCAAATCAAGAGACAGATCATCACTATTTTAGCTATTTTAAATAGCCCTAACCCAAGCAACATTTGTACCAAATTAGAATCATACTGCTTCAGTGGTTTTGAAGGAGCTGTCATTGAAAAAATTCCCTTTTTAAAATTAAATGGGAAAATGCATTTTCCCATTATAAGTATTGGAACTTTCTGTTACCATGAAAACCAAACCAAGAGGCAGATCACCATAATTTTAGCTATTTTGAACTGCCATTACCCAAACAACATTTGAACCAAACTAGTCATACTGCTTCAGTGATTTTGAAGGTGTTGTCAAAAAAAAAAAAATCCTTTTTTGAAATTTAATGTTGCCATGGCAACCAAACAAAATGGCCAATGGTCATCAAACACATAAACTGGGCAGACAATCATCTAATGATCATAACTGTCAAATATGGTTAATATCACTTCACTGGTTATGGAGAAAATGCAATTTAACCATTTTCCCATTATAAGTCTATGGGAGCTTTCTGTTGCCATATCAACCAAGACAAGAGGTAGATCATCACTATTTTAGCTACTTTGAATTGCCCTTACCCAAGCAACATTTGTACCAAATTAGAGTCATACTGCTTCAATGGTTTTGAAGGAGTTGTCATTTAAAAATTCCCTTTTTAAAATTAAATGTTGCCATCGCAACAAAACAAAATGGCCACTGGTCATAAAACAATAAACTGGGTAGACAATCATCAAATGATCATAACTGCCAAACATGGTTCACATCACTTCACTGGTTATGGAGAAAATACAATTTCACCCTTTTCCCATTATTAGTCAATGGGAGCCTTCTGTTGCTATGGCAACCAATCCAAGAGGCAGATCTCCATAATTTTAGCTACTTTGAATTGCCCTTATGCAAACAACATTTGAACCAATTTAAAGTCATACTGCTTCAGTGATTTTGAAGGAGTTGTCATTTAAAAAAATCCTTTTTTAAATTAATGTTGCCATGGCAACCAAACAAAATGTCTGCTGGTCATCAAACGCATAAACTGGGTAGACAATCATCAAATGATCATAACTGCGAAATATGGTTCACATTACTTCATGGTTATAGAGAAATTGCAATTTAACCATTTTCCCATTATAAGTCTATGGGAGCTTTCTGTTGCCGTGGCAACCAAACCAAAGACCAGATCACCACAATTTCAGCTATTTTTAAATCCATCTACCAAAGCAACATTTTTACCAAATTAGGGATAAATTGCATGGATGGCTTTGGAGGAGTTGTTGTTTGAAAGTGTTAACGGACGGATGGACAGAAGCATGGAGGGACGGACGGACGACAGATAAAAAGTGATCACTATAGCTCATCCTGAGCATAGCTAGGGTGACCTAATAAGCCCTGCCCCCTGGTGGCCATGTTTTTTGACGAATCATGACAGCTTGAACAATCTTGGTAGAGGATTACAAAAGGAACATTCCTGCCATGTTATACTGAAATCCGTCCAGTGGTTTCTGACAGTTTTCTATAAGATATACAGGTAAAATAGGCCATGCCTCCTAGCGGCCATGTTTTTTGATGAATCATGATGGCTTGAACAATCATGGTAGAGGGTTACCAAAGGAACATTTCTGCCAAGTTATCTTGAAATAGGTCCAGGGGTGTCTGACGAAGATTTTACACTGAGAAAATCAAGCACCGCCCCCTGGTGGCTATGTTCTTTGATGAATCACAACAGCTTGAACAATCTTGGCAAAAGGGTTACCAAAGGCACATTTCTGCCATGTTATATTGAAATCGGTCCAGTGGTTTCTGATAAGAAGATTTTTTAAAATTTGCTATATAGATATATAGGGAAAATAAGCCCCACTCCCAGCATCCATGTTTTTTGACAAATCATGACGGCTTGAACAATCTTGGTGGAGGGTCACCAAGGAAACATTCCTGCAAAGTTATATTGAAATCAGTCCAGTAGTTTTTGACAAGAAGATTTTTAAATTTTTTCTATATAGATATACAGGGAAAATAAGCCACACCACCTGGCGACCATGTTTGTTTTTATGAATCATGATGGCTTGAATAATCTTGGTAGAAGGTCACCATAGGAACAGTTCTGCAGTATTATATTGAAATCGGTCCAGTAGTTTCTGACAAGAAGATGATTTTAAAAGTTTTTTATACAGATATATAGAGTAATGTAGGACACAAATTTTCAGTATTATATTGGATTTTATGCCTGGGAGATAATTCAAAAACCAAAGTTGCCAGAGCTCTCTACCTTCTTTATGATACCTTGTCTCGATGTGATTTAGCCATCTGTAAAGTTTCATGAAAATATTCTATATGGTTCAGGAGTTATGACCTGGACATGAATTTTCAGCATATATTACAAGGATTTTAGGCAAGGGGCATAATTCAATACGCAAGTAGGCAGAGTGTCTTACTTGTTCACGTCTCAACATGATTTAGCTATCTGTAAAGTTTCATGAATATATTCTGCATGGTTTAGGAGGTATGGCCAGTACACAAATTTCTTAGCACACACGCAGGAATGCACACACATGCCAGGATGCAAGGGGGATAATGCAAACACCAAAGCAGCCAGAGTTGCCTTCTTTGTTTGCAAAACATTGTCTTGCTATGATTCAGCTATATGTGAGGTTTCATGAACATAGGTAATCCATATGGTTTAGGACTTCTAGCCCAGACACATTTTTTTTAACATGCAAGGAAGCACACACGCAATGATGGGCGGACAGACAGGGTAAAACTGAATCCCCTTCCACTATTCTGCAAATGGGCGGTGGCATAAAATGCACCTTATCTGTAGCTATGACCTGCCCCATGTGATTAGGCCTTTTCTCTGGTCACCTTGAGATTGGATATTGTAATCTATTAAAATGATATCTGAACCTAGATGGGACAGGCATGTTGAGCGGTCCCAACATTCTTGATAAAGCTGAGTAGGGAAGCAAACTGTGGTAACAGTTATTAGATCTTATTCTACTGATTCTAAAGATGAGAGCTGAACACAGAGAAATACGAAATTGTCAGCACTCTGAAATTTCAACAGAGCCTGCAACTACTGTACTGAAGAAAATTATCCCAAATTAATAAAAATAATTAACCCAAAGATCTCCTATAAGATGCATTTAAAACCGTATGGTTGGAATTTTTGTTTGTTTTCCTGTTCAGAGAAAAGACATTAACCCTTGTCCTGCTGAACCTGGATATACCCTGCCTTTGTAAACAGTGCAGATCCAGATCAGTTGGCTTCTGAAGAAGCCAACTGATCTGGATCTGCACTGTTTGCCATTAAGTATGTTGATTTACAGCAAAAATATGGATCAAGTAATCTGATTGGCTGAGAATTATAAGTAGGTGTGGCATCTTAATTTATTCAGCAGGACAAGGGTTAAAATGAAGCTGAAGCAACAAATTGTAAAATTAAGCAAGTAATAACCATGTGATTTACAATAACCATGTGATTTACAATAACAAACTCAACGGAATAATTAAGATCAAAACAAGCCTTCAGATCTATTTATTATAGACCTTAGCATAGCTCCAGATAAGAGGGGTAGCCACATAGTAGTTTTCTCCATGAAAACATATGGTGGGATACTCATTAAAAGCACCTCACTGAGGCACTTCTAATGAGTATCCACAGCATATGGTTTCATGGAGAAAAAAGAAAACTCAGTTTTTGGTTGAAAAAAAAAAAGCACTTTATGTTCTGGAGTTATGCCTTAGTCTGTGCAACTACTAAGAGTGTAGTGTTAAGAAATGGACAAAACAATATAACCATGTCTCTAGATAAAATTATGGAAATGTTCAAAATGTTTTAATTATTCAAAAAACCAAATATTAATTAAAACAAGAAAAACACAAACAATTCCTTGAAAGTAATTACTAATTACGCAAAGTAAGGTAATTAAATTGTCCTTCCAGAAACGGTTATTGCACCCATTTCTTCACGAGTGGGAAGAGATATTGTATATTCCTTAAGTCTTATTATAGTTTCTTAATATCCAAATCCTTAGAACATTTACCAGAGGCAGAATATGCAGCCAGGTACTGCACGTTATTAGAACAAGTGCCTTAGATATATTCTGGAATCATCCTAATACTGCATACTATCAGTACAAGTGCCTTGATTATTTTTCTGGTATCATCCTAATACTGCATACTATCAGTACAAGCGCCTTAGATATATTCTGGTATCATCCTAATACTGCATAATATCAGTATAAGTGCCTAAGATATATTCTGGTATCATCCTAATACTGCACACTATCAGTACAGGTGCCTTAGATATAAACTGGTATCATCCTAATACTGCACACTATCAGAACAGGTGCCTAAGATACATACTGGTATTATCCTAATACTATATCAGAATATGTGCCTTAGATATAATCTGGTATCATCCTAATACTGCATACTATCAGAACAAGTGCCTAAGATATATTCTGGTATCATCCTAATACTACATACTATAAGTATAGGTGCCTTAAATATATACTGGTATCATCCTAATACTGCACACTATCAGTACAGGTGCCTTAGACCCAGGGGTTCATAGATGTAGAATGGAAGAGAACCCTCCCAGGTACCCCCATACCAAATATGAAAAGTTTTTGATCAGTGGCTGCAGAGTTATAAGTAATCGAAAAACTTTGAAGTAAAACTTGGTTATAGAAAAGGTTAACAGACAGAATGGACTGATGGATGGATGGATGGACTGACGGACAGACGAGGTCTATTCTTGTATCATCCTTATACAGCATACTATCAGAACAAGTGCCTTAGATATATTCTAGTATCATCCTAATACTGTTCACTATCAAAACAAGTGCCTTAGATATATTCTAGTATCATCCTAATACTGTACACTATCAAAACAAGTGCCTTAGATATATTCTAGTATCATCCTAATACTGTACACTATCAGAACAAGTGCCTTAGGTATATTCTTGTATCATCCTTATACTGCATACTATCAGAATGGGAGGTTTAGATATATTCTGGTATCATCCTTATACTGCATACTATCAGAATGGGAGGTTTAGATATATTCTGGTATCATCCTTATACTGCATACTATCAGAATGGGAGGTTTAGATATATTCTGGTATCATCCTTATACTGCATACTATCAGAATGGGAGGTTTAGATATATTCTGGTATCATCCTTATACTGCATACTATCAGAATGGGAGGTTTAGATATATTCTGGTATCATCCTTATACTGTATTTACTCTACAGGCCTGTATAACAGACCCAGATCTGACACCGCATCTGCAGCATGTCAAGGTCATGTCAAGCTGGTCAATTTACCTAACTACACTTTTCCTGGGCAGGTTTAGTTCTGTACGTTAACCTGTACTTGTGCACATTCTTTCCCCAGAAACCAACAACTGCCCTTCTTGGATCAGTGGAAGGGAGAGAATGACCACAGAAAATATTTCATGATTAATATCAATGAAAGAATGTTGCCTGATTCATCATGGAACGAACCAGTGAACGCTATCACCAGTCAGGACAGACATCTAACTAAGTCACCGAGGCTGGCTCAACAGGCAGTAAATGGACTTACCGGTAACTCAAATTTTAGGACATATATGGTAAAGAGTTAAAAGACTGACTTAAATTTTAAGCCATGTATGGTGAAGAGTTAAGGTGGCAGAAAACGTAAGGTAAATATGGAAAGACAACACAATATAAAAACACACATGGACATACATTAACCTTTAACACCACATGCCGAATTCCAGAGCAAATTAATCTAATTATTTCCCAGAAAATAAGGCTTGACATGCCAATGAAATGGTCTTCTTTCTCCTTTGGAGACTGTGAATGAAATGTTATGCCGGACTTCTCTGAAGATTATTAGAATTTTTGTCTCTTTCAACATTATTTACCGTATTTACCATATGTATTCAGACAGACAGACCTGAGCAAACAGTATAGACCCAGATGAGAACGCAGCATCTCATCTGGGTCTACACTGTTTGCCACTCACCCAGCAATTTTTAGACACAACATCGGGTAGTGAATTGTACTGGTTCAAATTTTAGAACA
Source organism: Anodontia alba (assembly GCA_964016985.1). NCBI lineage: Eukaryota > Metazoa > Mollusca > Bivalvia > Lucinida > Lucinidae > Anodontia > Anodontia alba. The sequence goes on along the minus strand of OZ024831.1, from coordinate 80,417,414 downwards.
TATATGGTAAGGAGTTGAGGTGTCCGAATATCTAGGGTAAATATGGTAAGTAATATTATGAAGGTGAAAGGGTAAATGAAAGGCTCCAATGCAGCGCCATACAGTCGTGAGATGAATTCTACCTTTGGAAGTGATTTCTGTGTATAACTATTTTAAAATGTTGTTTGTTGCAATTTCAGTTTAGTAGGTTAATCTACAACTGACTGCTTATCTGTATGATCGAGACAAAGTGTAGACTTAGACAAACCTTTGTTTTGGCTGCTGTGTTTGTTGGGGCTGTGTCAATTGCACTGATTGTTGAACCTGAGGTCTATACTGTACACCTGAAACATAAATGTGTGAAACATGAGAAAATGGCCTTAGGCCAATGTATGAATAGCAAAGACCCAGATCAGGGCAAAGCTCCCCATAAGGCACATTTTTTAGCTAAAATGTATTTTTTTTTTTTTTTTTATTTCTTAACCCTTGTCCTGCTGAGCCCGGATATACCCTGTCTTTGCAAACAGTGTAGATCCAGATCAGTTGGCTTCTAAATAAGCCAACTGATCTGGATTTGCACTGTTTGCCATTCAGTATTTGAATTTGTATCAACAACCTGGATCAAGTAATCTGATTGGCTGAAAATTAGAAGTGGGCATGGCATCTTAATTTAGTCAGCAGGACAAGGGTTAATTGCTCCTTAAAAACATGTGGTGTTCATCACGGGGCTACCAACATTCATATTCACTGGCTGTCCCAAGCACCTTGGCAAGGCCTTTCTGATGAGTACCCACAACAAATGTTTTCATGCAGAAATAAGAAAAATATTTTTTCATGATACCCCTTCTTATCAGTAACTATTGATCATTAGCCTGACCATAGGTGCAGTTTAACCTTTGTCCTACTGAATAAACTATGACGCCATGCCCACTTCCAATTAACAGCCAATCAGATTACTTGATACAGGTTGTTGATACAAATTCACATACTAAATGGCAAACAGTGCAGAAACAGATCAGTTGGCTTCTTCAGAAGCCAACTGATCTGGATCTACACTATTTGCAAAGGCAGGGTATATACGGGCTCAGCAGGACAAGGGTTAGGAGTTTTCCCACAGATCCAGATCAGGGGGAATCAGGAGGGGATAAGAAAAAAATCTCAATTTAGGTTGGAAAAAAAATATTATCTGGAGATATGACCCGCTACTTGTCAATACATTTCGTAGGGGACAGCGATTCCTGAAGAGGGCAATAAAGGTCCCAATAAAGGTCCCAATAAGGTATTACAAATGTTCAGTTTGATAAGGGCCTTCATTGCCTCAATATATGACAACGGCCCTTTTATCACTGCTATCACTTACAAAGACACAGCTCCAGATTAGAGGGGGTATTCACATATTTTTTCCACCAAAGCACATGTTGCGACTACTCATTAGAATCTCTGTGGTGAGTTTGATGATGATTTAGAGTTTTACATCCCTTTCAACATTATTTAAATCATATTGAGATGCGTGATAATGAAAGATTCTGTGCAATGAACAGCCATACAGATATGAGCTGAATTCCACCTACAGTGGGATTCAGGACCTCATAATGCGAATGCTAACCATTCAGCCATTGTTTGTGTTGAGGTTTTACGGCCCAGTCAACCCAATGGGGTCATGTGGAGCGTGGTCAATTTACCTAACCACAAGTTTACTGGGCAGGCTTAGTCCGCTAAGCGGTTAACCAGTATTGTGCACATTCTTTCGCCAGAAACTGACAACTGCCCTTCTTGAATCAGCGGAAGGGAGAGAATGACCGTAGAAAATATTTCATGATCAATCTCCATGAAAGAATGTTGCTGACTTCGGCGGGGGTCAAACCCGTGACCTCCTGGTCTCCAGTCGGGCGTGCATCCAACTGAGCCACTGAAGCTGGCAACCATTCAGCCATCCGGATGCTTCTCCAGATAAGAGAGGCATCAATCAAGATAAACAAGAAATGTCAATAGGCAGAGCTTACTAGATTTCCCCTCAACCTACCACCACCCTCCAAGGTTTGTTTGTGTTGAGGTTTTGCGGCCAAGTCAACCCAATGGGGTCATGTTGAGCGCGGTCAGTTTACCTAACCACATGTTTACTGGGCAGGCTTAGTCCTCTAAGCGGTTAACCAGTATTGTGACATTCTTTTGCCAGAAACTGACACCCTCCAAGGTAATGACTGCCTTCTTGTAAAATATTTAGCAAGACAAGAAGCAGGATAGACTTAGCAATGGACAGACAATGTGAAAACAAGTACCCCACCCACACTCCACTGAGGCAGACAAACACAGCTATTGAAGTTTTTTCACTGCAGCTCTTTAGAAAATTTTAACAAAAAATTTAACATAAAATTTTTAAGTCCCTATTAAGGAAAACATGCTTGGTTTGATGACTTTGGATCATATGGTTAATCAGAAATGGAGCAAAACGCTGTGGTAGAAGCAATAAAAACATAAAATGATAATACCCTGCCATTATCTTGTTGTGGGCGGATAACTCTGTCAAAAATTGACGAAATTTGCCCATTAGCAATCCCAAACCAGATCTCCTTAATACCAATGCATGCACCAAGTTTGGTTAAAATCCCTTAACAATCACTCGTTATCATACAGAAACGAAAATATGGGCCTGCCTCAGGCAGATAAGCGTCAAAATTTGATGAAATTTGCCCATTAGCAATCCCAAACCAGATCGCCACAATATCAATGCACATACCAGGTTTGGTGAAAATCCATTGATGTTTACGCAAGTTACCATCCAGAAACGAAATACGCATGACGGACGGACGACTGACGGACGGACAGACAGACAGACACACGGACGTCCAACACGAAACCATAATACCCCACCACTATCGTGTGGCGAGGTATAAAAATGACAAAAGTCATTCAAGTGTGAGATATAGGACAAAATCATAAGTTGATACTATAGCGTTTGAATCTCTGTTAGGGAGGATGTGAATGCCAGGTATGAAGATTATAGTCTTAAAGGCCACAGTCAGATATGGAGCTAAAAATAAACAGGGTTGATGAAAAAAAAATAGTAACTTGTCCATAAAACATTGGTATATAGGTCAGGGTCATAAAATACTGCAGTGTTAAAGTCCAAATTAGGGAGAAAGTACATGCCATGTTAGATGGTTGTAGGTATTACAGTTAACATAAACCAAGTTTTTCTCTTTTTTTAGGATTTGACATTTCATGCAAATTATCTCCTAAAGCAAATAATCTCCTTAGGAGATAATTTGCATGACATGTCAAACCCTATTTTCTGAGAAAAATAAGTTAAACATTGTCAATATGTCACCTGCACAATTTGCCCATGATTACAGGTAGCAAATCTGACAAAACCATTGTCACAAATGGCCATTTTACTGGCCAGTCACAGAGATAACTTTGCAAACAGTGTAGCTCAAAATACAAGAGGCCCACGGGCCACGATTCGCTCACCTGAGTGACATAGCCACTGCAGACATGCAGATGTTATGCAACATTTATCCAATCCTATCATCGCAACTAATGAAAATATCATCATTTGAGCAGTTCTTAGTTTTGAAGAAGAATATATGGGCCTGACAGTCAATGGAGCATGATCATGAATAAACTATCAATCACATTTCAACAGAAGGATCAATGTTAAATTTGGTGGAAATTGGCTAAGTGGTTTCTGAAGAATCGTGATTTTATACATGTAAACAGCACAGTGGCAGGGACATATTATAAATATAAACCAGATGATGGCCATCTTAGATTTCCAATCAGAACAATTTTAACTACTGTTGATCTACAAGTCACTTAAATACTTTCAATATAAATGTATATGGCCCACACAAATAGGGAAGCAAATTTGACCTTGGAGGTAAAAAGGTCAAATGTCAACATAAACCATCATTTGAGCAATTTTGGTAGATCTCCTGTCCCCTATAATTTGTGCAAAGATTAGGACCCAGGGCTTATTGGGTTATGGAGAAGAAGATTTTTAAAGGTTTTTACCATATATTGGCATGGCAGCCATTTTGATCAATGGACCATACCCATTTTAGCAATCTTTCATTCTCCTGCCCACGGAGGCTCCGCATGAAATTTGAGCAACACTGGCCCGGAGGCTTCAGAGGAAAAGCCATTTGAAATTATCAACATTTTTTCCATACAAATGTATGGCGCCCATACAAATGCATACAGAAGCAAACTTGACCTCGCAGTAAAAAGGTTAAATGTCAATGTATGACAATTATTTTAGCAACTTTGGTAGACCGCCCGTTCCAGATGATATATGCAAAGATTCAGCCACAAGCCATCCTCGGTTTTGGAAAATAAGATTTTTAAATGTTTTTTCCCATGCAAATGCATAAGGAAGCAACTTGACCTTGCCGTAAAAAGGTCAAATGTCAATGTATGACCATTATTTTAACAACTTTGGTAGACCCCCTGTCCCCGATGATTTATGCAAATATTCAGCCCCAAAGCATCCTCTGTTCTAGAGAAGAAGATTTATAAAGGTTTTTACCATATATGGGCATGGCGCCCATCTTGGTCAATGAACCGTGACCATTTTAGCAATCTTTTGTTCCCCCTACCTAAGGAGGCTCCATATGAAATTTGAGCAAAATTGGCCCAGAGGCTCCAGAGAAAAAGTTGTTTGAAATTCTGAACATTTTTCCCATACAAATGCATAAGGAAGCAAAATTGACCTTAACGTAAAAAGGTCAAATGTCAATGTACGACCATTATTTTAGCAATTTTGGTAGTCCTCTTGTTCCCGAAGATATATGCAAAGATTCAGCCATAAGGCATGCTCGGTTTTGGAGAAGAAGATTTTTAAAGGTTTTTCCCATACAAATGCACAGGGAAGCAAACTTGACCTTGCCGTAAAAAGGTCAAACGTCAACGTACGACAATTCTTTTAGCAATGTTGGTAGACCTCCCGTCCTCGATGATTCCTGCCAAGGTTCAGTCCAAAGGCATTCTCGGTTCTGGAGAAGATTTTTAAAGGTTTTTACCATATATGGGCGTGGCGGCCATCTTGGTCAACGGACCGCGACCATTTTAGCAATTTTTTGTTCCCCCACCCTAAGGAGGCTCCATATGAAATTTGAGCAAAATTGGCCCAGAGGCTCTAGAGGAGAAGTTGTTTGAAATTCTGGTCATTTTTCCCATACAAATGCATAAGGAAGCAAAATTGACCTTAACGTAAAAAGGTCAAATGTCAATGTACGACCATTATTTTAGCCATTTTGGTAGCTCTCCTGTTCCCAAAGATATATGCAAAGATTCAGCCATAAGGCATGCTCGGTTTTGGAGAAGAAGATTTTTAAAGGTTTTTCCCATACAAATGCATAGGGAAGCAAACTTGACCTTGCCGTAAAAAGGTCAAACGTCAACGTTCGACAATTCTTTTAGCAATTTTGGTAGACCTCCCGTCCCCGATGATTCCTGCAAAGGTTCAGCCCCAAGGCATTCTCGGTTCTGGAGAAGAAGATTTTTAAAGGTTTTTACCATATATGGGCGTGGCGGCCATCTTGGTCAACGGACCGCGACCATTTTAGCAATTTTTCGTTCCCCCACCCTAAGGAGGCTCCATATGAAATTTGAGCAAAATTGGCTCAGCGGTTTCAGAGGAGAAGTCGTTTGAAAATGTTAACGGACGGACGCACGGACGGACGGACGCACGGACGGACGGACGGACGGACGGACGGACGACGGACGAAAAGTGATCACAATAGCTCATCCTGAGCAGAGCTCAGGTGAGCTAAAAATGGCTCTCATGAAGATTTATGCTGCTTGCAGCTGTCTTTTTGATTTCTCAGTAAAAACCATATTTGCACCAAAGTCAATAAGAGCTGTCACCGGACAGCATAGCTCACCTGAACTGTGCTTTGCCTCTAAAACCTTTAACCAATGCCTTTGCCACGGTGACTGCTATAGCTCTACCTGTACTTTTGTACAGGCAAGCTAAAAAATAAGAGTCCACTTCAGGAATTCTGGGCCCAGTTGTTCAAAGTGTCGTTAGATTAACCAGCTCATTAAGGGTCATTTCGTTAACTGTTTTAGCAGATGCAATATACAATATGCTGATATTCTTTGCTGAAAAAATGTGAGTATCACTCAATGTAAATTTTAACGAATCGTTAACTAATGACATCGTTAGCTTTGAACAACTGGGCCCAGGGATGAAAGGGTTAAGCCATTATGTAGCTTGTTTCATTTCAAAAGAAAAATGTCTTTACCTTGGTTAGGTTGTGGTGGCCTGTAGACAGGAGTAGCCACTGACTGGTGAGGTCCACTGGGAGTCACTCCCCCTGAATACTCTTTGTTCTCTCCGTTAGTTTCCACTTTTGGCACTTGACCCTCATATTGAATTCCTTTAGCACTTACAGTCACATGATTTAACTGTTGTGATGTGTTCGCACTAACTTGGTTCATATTAACATTACCCTGTGGGGCCATCATGCTCCCTTGTGGGTGTTGCTGCGGGACCTGCATAGGCATTTGCATATTAGGTCTGAACACAGTCTGATATGTCTGTGCAGGCGCCTGCATGTGCATGTGCGCCTGCACATTTGGGAATGGCACAACTTGGGGGCTGACAGGGCGTATTTGGTTTGTGAGCGGCGGCTGATATATTGTATGAGCTGGCTGAGGTTGGTAGGTTATAAATGGTACACTCTGCTGAGACGGGGTGACTGCCCCCACCCCTTGAGTGGGGCCTTGGGGAACATTCACGGGGCTACCAACATTCATATTCACAGGCTGTCCCATATTTATTGTGGGCACTGGATTGTTCATATTCAACACATTTGCACTTTGTTGACTAGGTGGGGTGTTTGACTGATATGATGATACCCCTTGTCCATGATAATACCCCATCTGGGGCTGATGAGATTGAACCATATAGTACATATGAGATTGATTAGGGGCCGTAGAAGATCCCTGGCTATACTGCACTTGATATGAAATTCCACTTGATCCACTAGATGCTGGTGTGCTGCCGGCATCTGCTGGTGCTGGGACACTGTAACTTCCAGTCTGGGGGTGACTGACCTCCTGACCCTGACCTTGACTGGTTAGATGACCTTGACCTTGTTGTGAAGTGACTGGGTATATCTGGTTACAAGGATATCCATGAATGAATTGTGGTGTAAATTGCTGCTGATGGGTCTGCTGTGCCGGGACCTGGCCATCTCCCGGTCCAACGGCCTGGGGTATACTTCCACCTGATGCCGGAGTCGAGTAATTCATAGAACACATATATCTGACCGGCTGACTGCCTATATTCTGGGCTCCTGGGTAATAAACAGTCTGAAAAGAAGAACTCAACATTTAGCGAAGGATAAATAACTGACCTTTTAAAACTTAACATACTGGGAAAAATTTCAGCAGCACTTTTTTTTAAATATTTTTGTTTTCCCAGAAATTTTCAACAATATATTTGGGAAAATATAAATCTATCATTGGCCCAATTTGCTCAGCAAGTGTTCAAGATAAATCGTGAAATCAGGGTTTGAAACTGCATTTGCACTTCCCCTTAGGAGACAAGCTGTACATTTTTTTATCATCAGTGTTCAAGCCAGGCTGCGCCATTGCGACATTGACACATATTTTCATGTTTAGGTGCAGAAAAAATAAGTTCTTATGCCATCTGGGCGAAGAAAATTTATTGCAATATTGGCTGCAAATGCGTTGTGATCGGTTGCTTTTACTTGCGGTTCAGTTCAATACACAATAAACAGGAACAGAAATTATTTAAAATGCAAAGAAAACTGTAAAACTAGAGGCCCAAAGGGGGCCAGATATGGCTCATCTGGATTAGGCAGATCATGATACTGTGCCATGGTGGCCATCTTGGCTATCAGATCAGATTGCCATTAGCAATCCAGAATCTGATGTTGTTTGAAGAGTTTCAAGATTGCAACCATGGCTGCCATCTTGAATATTGGAACTTAATGATTTAGCCATTCTGAATCTCCATGTCAGCCCGACACCTCCCATCAAGTTTCAGCTCAATCTGACTTATGGTTTTGAAGAATTTCAAGATGGTCACCATGGCAGCCATCTTGGATATTGAAACAGAACAATTTTAGCAATTCTGAATTTCCATAACACCCCAATGCCTCCCATCGTTTAAGCTTAATCAGACTTACCGTTCGGGAGCAGAATGTGATTTGCAGATTTTCAAGACGGCTGCCATGGTGGCCATCTTGGATATCAGAACAGAACCATTTTAGTAATTCTAAATTTCCATGCTGCCACAATGCCTTCCTGCCTTCCAACAAGTTTCCGCTCCATCCGACTAATGGTTCGGGAGCAGATAACAATTGAAGTCTTTCAAGATGGCCACCATGGCAGCCATCATGGATTTGATTCTGATGGAAATGTCAAAAATGTGAAGTTGCTGATGGACATAAAGATGAGAGACAGACCATGTTCAACAGACCTTTGCATAAGCTGACAACTGAAGATTTTCAAGATGGCTGCTGTGGCAACCATCATGGATATCGTAACAATGTCGCCCCAATGCTTCCCACTGTGGCGGCCATTTTGGATATTGAAATGGAACAAATTTAGCAGTTCTGAATCTCCATGTCTCCCCAATGCCTCCCACCAAGTTTCAGATCAATCCGACTAACCGTTTTGGAGCAGATGTCGTTTCAAGATTTTCAAGATGGTCACCATGGTTGCCATCTTGGATATTGGAAGGGAACGAATTTAGCAATTCTAAATCTCCCAAGTCACCCCAATGCTTCCCAACAAGTTTAGGCTCAATCCAACTTACTGTTCGGGAGCAGACGTGGTTTGAAGATTTTCAAGATGGCCACCGTGGCAGCCATCTTGGATACTGGAACAGAATGATTTTAGCCACTCTGAATGTCTATGTTGCTCCGATGCCTTCCATCAAGTTTCAGCTCAATCCAAATTATGGTTTGGGAAGAGATGTCTTTTTAAGATTTTCAAGATGGCCGACATGGCAGCCATTTTGGATATCGGACTGGAATGATTTTAGCAATTCTAAACCTCCAAGTGACCCCAATGCCATCCAAAGTTTGGTCTCAATCTGACTTAGGGTTCGCAACAGAAGTGGTTTCAAGATTTTCAAGATGGCCGCCCATGCAACATTTTTCAATTCTGTCACTGCAACTAATGAAAGGATCATCATTTAAGCAGTTCTTGATTTTGAAGAGGAAGAATGTGTTTTTTACACATTCTTCTTCAAATTAATATGTTTTGGTTGAGGGACTAGCTGATGCATTTTAAATGGAATAAAACTCAAAATACCTCATAATTATGTCCAAAATAGCTCAAACATAGCCCCTAAACATTGGATGTTTGCCCGAACAGACGGATGGACACTCAAAATTTTGGACTATAACATTACACTTGCCCCTTTTTGTGGAGGGGCATAAAAATGCAATTTAACCATTTTCCCATAATAAGCCAATGGGAGCTTTCTGTTGCCATGGCAACCAAACCAAGAGGCAGATCACCATAATTTTAACTATTTTGAATTGCCCTTACCCAAGCAACTTTGTACCAAATTAGTCATACTGCTTCAGTGGTTTCGAAGTTGTCATTTGAAAAAGTCATTTTTCAAAATTGAATGTTGCCGTGGCAACCAAACAAATTGGCCACCTGTCATAAACATATAAACTTGGTAGACAATCATCAGCTGATCATAACTGCCAAATATGTCTCACATCACTTCACTGGTTATGGAGAAAATGCAATTTAATCATTTTCCAATTACAAGTCTATGGGAGCTTTCTGTTGCCATGGCAACCAAACCAAGAGGCAGACAGCCAAACTTTTAGCTATTTGGAATTGTCCTTAGCAAAACAAACTTTGCACCAAATTAAAGTCCTACTGCTTCAGTGGTTTTGGAGGACTTGTCATTTAAAAAATTCCTTTTTTTAAAATTTAACGTTGCCATGACAACCAAACAAAATAACCACTGGTCATAAAACACATAAAGTGGGTAGACAATCATCTAATGATCATAACTGCCAAATATGGCTAATATCACTTCACTGGTTATGGAGGAAATGCAATTTAACTATTTTCCCATTATAAGGCTATGGGAGCTTTCTGTTGCCATGGCAACCAAACCAAGAGGCAGATCACCACAATTTTACCTATTTTGAATTGCCCATACCCAAACAACATTTGAACCAAATTAGATTGAGTCATACTGCTTCAGTGATTCTGAAGGAGTTGTCTTTTAAAAAATTCCTTTTTTTAACATTTAATGTTGCCATGGCAACAGAACATAATTGCCGCTGGTCATAAACTAACTTACTGGGTAGACAATCATCAAATGATCATAACTGCCAAATTTGGCTCACATAACTTCAGTGGTTATGGAGAAAATATAATTTAACCCTTTTCCCATTATAGGTCTATGGGAGCTTTCTGCTGCCATGGCAACCAAACTAAGAGGCAGATCACCACAATTTTAGCTGTTTTGAATTGCCTTTACCCAAACAACATTTGAACTAAATTAAAATCATACTGCTTCAGAGCTTTTGAAGTTGTCATTTAAAAAAAATTCCTTTTTTTGAAATTTAATGTTGCCATGGCAACCAAACAAAATGGCCACTGGTCATCAGACACATAAACTGCGTAGACAATCATCAGATGATCTTAACTGCCAAATATGGTTCACATCACTTTACTGGTTATGGAGAAAATGCAATTTAACCATTTTCCCATTATGTCTATGGGAGATTTCTGTTGCCATAGCAACCAAACCAAGTGGCAGATCACCATAATTTTAGCTGTTTTGGATTGCCCTTACCCAAGCAACATTTGTACCAAATTAGATAGAGTCATACTGCTTCAGCGGTTTTGAAGTAGTTGTCATTTAAAAAATTCCTTTTTCAAAATTGAATGTTATCATGGCAACCAAACAAAATGGCCGCTGGTCATAAAACACATAAACTGGGTAGACAATCATCAGATGATCATAACTGCCAAATATGGTTTACATCACTTCAGTAGTTATCGAGAAAATGCAATATAAACCTTTTCCCAGTATAAGGATTGTGGACGGCCTCACCAGACAGTTGGTGTCAATCGGCGATTCCCAGTTTGGCTTCGTCCCAGGCAGAGGCACTACAGACGCAATCTTTGTTGTCAGGCAGCTGCAAGAGAAGTATCTAGCTGCCAATAAGAGACTCTACATGACTTTCGTAGACCTGGAGAAGGCGTTTGATCGAGTACCTCAGGTCATCTGGTGAGCACTGAGAAAACTTGGTGTGGAGGAGTGGATTGTGCGACTGGTGCAGGGGATGTATGCAAATGCACGGAGCCGTGTCCGTGTTGGTGAGGGGTACAGTGAAGAGTTTGAAGTGAAGGTTGGTATTCACCAAGGATCAGTACTCAGCCCACTGCTCTTCATCATTGTGCTTGAAGCCTTATCACGAGAGTTCCGCTCTGGGGTCCCCTGGGAGGACCTCTATGCCGATGACCTTGTTATCATCGCTGAATCGCTTGAGGAATGTGTCAGGAGGCTCTTGACTTGGAAAGAAGCAATGGAGAAGAAAGGACTGAGAGTAAATGCAGGAAAGACAAAGATCATGATCTGCGGTACGGGACTGGACCTCCTGCAGAGTTCAGGCGAGTTTCCATGCGCTGTCTGTCGCACTGGAGTGGGCAGCAACAGCATCTTCTGCAATGGCTGCAAGCACTGGGTGCACAAGAAATGCAGTGGGCTCAAGCACTTGAAAAAACCCTGACTACAGATGTACACGGTGCCAGGGAACTGCACGCCCCTTGGATGGCAGACCACAGAAGGAAGTCCAGGTTGGACCTGACAAGCTTGAGGTGGTAGCTTCCTTTTGCTACCTAGGAGACATGCTCTCAGCAGCAGGTGGCTGTGAACTTTCAACCGCAACACGTGTTAAAACCACCTGGAAGAAGTTCAAGGATCTGCTACCAGTCCTCTCTTCACGCCACCTCTCTTTCAAAACATGTGGCCATGTGTACAGCTCTTGTGTGGGGAGCACAATGCTCCATGCCGGCGAGACTTGGCCATTGACAAAGCTGAACCTCCAGCGTTTGCAGTGAAATGACAGGGCAATGATCAGACAGATCTGCAATGTCAGGCCGCAAGACACTGTCACCATCAGGTCCAATGAGCTACTTGTGCGGCTTGGCATGGAGGATCTGGACCTCATTCTGAAGGAGAGAAGACTTCGATGGTATGGACATGTGGAATGCTCCAGTGGTGCAATCAAGACAGCCTTTGACATACAGGTTGATGGAAAGCGTGGGCCTGGGAGGCCCAAACTGACAAGGAAGCAGCTGACAGAGAGGGATTGCGTAGAGTGGAAGCTCTCGGCTATCAACCCTCATGATAGACGTACCTGGAGATCTGGTGTGAGATCTGCCATGCCTGCAGCAAGCCAGCTATCTGGAAGGGGGCCCACTGATGTGGATGTTGCCCCTGTACCTGCACGTTAATCAAAAATCCTATTATATATATATATATTATATATATATATATATAAAGTCTATGGGAGCTTTCTGTTGCCATGGCAACCAAACCAAGAGCCAGATCACCATAATTTTAGCTAGTTTTAAATCCCCCTACCAAAGCAATATTCTTGTCGAATTAGGGATAAATCGCATCAATGGCTTTGGAGGAGTTATCTTTTGAAAGTGTTAATGGACAGACGGACGGAATTTCTTACAGATGGACACTTATTGGGTAGCCAATGTTAAGTTTCCATAAACAAAAAGTGCAAAATTACCCAATAGGATATTTATTGGGTATTTATTGACGGAATAAAGCAAACTCTATGTAAAGTACCCAGGATATACCTACCCAATAAATGGCCATTTGTTCGCTCAGACAGATGCACAGACGGGCAAATGACAGACAAAAAGTGATCACTATAGCTCATCCTGAGCATAGCTCAGATGAACTAAAAATATATATATATTGGCGGGGGCCCTTGACCCCCAGCCTAATCTGTTGATTTCTTATGTTCAGCTGTTGCTCCATTTCTTATTAACAATCTTGTGTTAACCTGGATTGTACAGCTGTTCAACATGGAGCAAAAGACTCACATCTGAAACCAACAGGTACATTTTCTATAAAATTTTGATCATTAATTGTATTGTCCACAGATTTTTTCATATGTCCCCAACTTCTTGGAGGATAGGGGCCCTTGGGCCCCAAAACTAAAATTCCTGGCTTGAACACTGCATCATTATTATTTTTATTTTAAAGTGGTCCTATTTTTCTTGGAAAATACACAGTATATTGATTATTATATAATCTATGAATAAAACAACACATTACTCACTTCATTTAGCTAATGATGCATTAAACAACTGGGTCTAGAATTCTGGAAAATAAGTCAAATTCTAGGTCCTGGACACTGGGAAATAAGCTTGAATTCTGGGTCCTGGACCAAGGAAATAAGCTTGAATTCTAGTTCCTGGATTAGGAAAAAGTAAAATACAGGTTCCTGAGCTCTGGAAAATAAGTTAAAATTCTTGGTTCTGGGCTCTTGGAAATAAGTTAAACACAGGGTCCTGAACTCTGAAAATAAGCTCTAATGCTGGGTCCTGCACTCTGGGAAATAAGCTTGGATTCTAGGTCTTGGACTTAGGGAAATAAGCTTGAATTCTGGGTCCTGGACTCTGGGAAATAAGCTCAAATTCTAGCTCCTGAACTAGGAAATAAGTCACACAGGTTTCTGAGCTCTGGAAAATAAGCTCAAATTCTGGGTCCTGAGCTCTGGGAAATGTCAAACATAGGCTCCTGAACTCTGGAAAATAAGCTCAAATTCTGGTTTAATTGATTGTGTTGGGGTTTAACGACACGTCAACCCTTGTGGGTCATTTTGTGTAGTCTCCCAGAGAAAGGGAGAAAAGAGATAGAAGTGATAGTAGAGGAGATGAAAGTGAGGGACAGGGAAGAAAGCGGAACAGGAATGAAAGTGAAAACATTAAAGAAATAAAAACATTCCCCCACTACCTTTACCTGCTACAAGGATAGCAGGCCTTGCCCAACTGTAAGCCAATATCAGTTGGATGCCCCATTGACGTAAGATACAGGACACTTTCGCCGCACCCGACCACCCCCACTCAAATTCTGGATCTTGGACTCTGGGAAATTAATCAGACACAGGGTCCTGAATTCTGGAAAAAAAAATCGGAGGTCCTGGATTATGGGAAGTAAGCTTGAATTCTGGGTCTTGGAAAATAAGCTCGAATTCTAGCTCCTGGACTCTGAAAAAAAAAAAAGTCAAAGGGTCATGAACTCTGGAAAATAAGCTCAAATTCTAGGTACTGGGTTCAGGGAAATTAGTTTAACATAGGGTCCTGAATTCTGGAAAGTAAGTAGAATTCTTTGTCCTGGAAATAAGCTTGAAATCTGGGTCCTGAACTCTGGGAAATAAGTCAACCACAGGGTCCCTGACTGAATCTTAACATCCCATGTAGATATGGTCCACATCAATGCATATGCAAAATTTAGCCTAATTTCATCAATTCATTCTCAAGGAAACGAAATTCTGACAATAATGAAGGGCCATTACTCTGCTGGAATATTGCGAAAATTGACGCATAACAATCCATACCTAGATCTGGTTAAGGTCAATGCATATGCGAAATTTGATCAAATTCCATCAATTCGTTCACAAGATATTGAGCGGAAACAAACTTCTGACAACCAAGGGCCATAACCATGTTGTAAATTGCGCAAATTGGAGTGTCACGATCCCAATGTATTGTGTTGTGTTGAGGTTTTGATGCCCAGTCTACTAAAATGGTCATGTGGAGTGTGGTCAGTTTATCTAACCACTTTATTACTGGGCAGGCTTAGTCCTCTAAGCAGTTAACAGTATTATGTGCATTCTTTCACCAGAAACTGACAACTGCCCTTCTAGAATTAGTGGAAGGAAGAGAAAAATCCCAATGTAGATCTGGTCAATGCATATGCAAAAATTTTATCAAATTCCATCAAACCCTTCACAAAATATTGAATGGAAACGAAATTTTGACAATAGCTAAGGGCCATGACTCCGTTGTAAATTTGCAAAACTTAACATGTAACAATTCCAACAAGACCTGGTTAAGGTCAATGCATATGCAAAATTTGGTCTAATTCCATCAATTTGTTCACATGATATTGAGCAGAAACAAAATTTTGACAACAACCAAGGGAGGGCCATAATCAGTTTGTAAATTTGTGAAAATTGACGCTTTACAATCCCAGCGGAGATCTGGTCAGCATCAATGCATATGCAAAATTTAGTCTATGTTCTCAAGATATTGAGCAGAAAAGAAATTCTGATAATAATCAAGGGCCATAACCCTGTTGTAAATTTGTGAAAATTGAGGTGTAACAATCTCAATCTAGATCTGGTTAAGGGCAATGCTTATGCAAAAGTTGATCAAATTCCATCAATTCGTTCACAAGAGCGGAAACTAAATTTTGACAATAACCATGGACCATAACTATGTAGTAAATTTGCGAAAATTGACCTGTAACAATCCCAATGTAGATCTGGTAAACATCAATGCATATGAAAAATTTTGGTCTAATTACATCAATTCTTTCCCAAGATATTGAGCTGAAGGGGTGTGGGGCTTGACTTGGGAAAATAAGCTTAAATTCTAGGTTCTGGACTAGGGGAAATAAGCTTAAATTCTACTAGGTTCGTTCTGAACAAGGGTAATAAAGTTCAAATTCTAGGTTCTGAAATTGGGAAAATAAGCTCAAATTCTCAGTCCTGAACTTAGGAAAACAATCTCAAATTCCGGGTCCTTGGCTCTGGGAAATAAGCTCAAATTCTTGTTCCTGGATTTGGGAAAATAATCTTAAATTCTCAGTCCTTGAGAAAATAAGCTAGAATTCTTGGTCCTGGACTTTGTAAAATAGGCTAAAATTCTCACTTGTGTGCCTGGCACTCCCTGCACTGGTGACTGGGGATACTGCTGTGATATAGTCTGACCAACAACCACCGGTTGGGGCTGAGGCTGGGCAGAAGTACCCTGCTCCCCACAACTATCTGTTGATGACTGAGGCGTAACCCGCATCACAGATACCTGTTGACATAACTCAGCGGAGGAGGTAGAATCCTACAATAAAAATTCAAAGCCACAGATTAGCAATACTTACGGAAACAAAGCACAGTATAACCTCAATGGCTCAAACACGGATGGCTCATTTACTGTGGATGATTCGAACTCTTTTTCCGTCCCTACAAAATTCTTCCAATAGCTCAAGAAAACAAATATTTAATGATTTTTTCTTATTTTATCATGGAATTGTATGTTGTGTGTTCTCATTAGAATCACCTCATCGAGGCAATTCTAATGAGTACACTCGACATACAATCACTGTGTAGAAAATCGAAAAGACTTCCCTAAATTATCGCTATTTGCTTCCTGAACTGGTGCCACGATTACCCTCAGTGGTTCGAACTACCCATGTCTCGAACGAATTTCCATGGTCCAAAAGATGTTCGAGCCATTAAGGTTCGACTGTATTAGTATCAATCCTAATAACAATAGTAATAATTCATACCAATAGTTATAATTCGTAACAAATTGTGATAATTCTGCTCATATTTTTGGAAAATTGGCCAATTTTACACCAGACATATGCTGTGGATACTAGCGTTCAGACTATCCTTTCAAGTTCACAACTGATTATAGCAGACAGAATTTGAAATCACATAGAGTAAGTTAATATGGAGTTTGTGATGTGATTCTGGTTTAATATCATAATATACAAATTGTTTCAGAGTACTGACATCATCAGCCATACATCCTGAGTACTGTTAATTTTTTACTCATTCAAAGTTTTAAACTTCACACATGTAAGAAAATGTTAAACAAGAGGCTCATGGGTCACAACGCTCATCTTATTTAACTGCTGTAAGTTAATCAGGTCATTTACTCATCATTCACTAACAGTCTTTTAAGTTTCAAGGCAATGGCTTAATGGCTCAAACAGTTTTTGAGATATTTTGCTTACAAGGTTAAAATGCTGAAATTTTCGAAGGGATCTAGTCAGAATTAGAAAAAGGGTCCATAGGACACGGATGCCCCCGCCAAATGCCATTCAGAAAAAGGGTTTATATGTAATTGTAACAGGTATACCATGAAGTTATTATTAAGGCCCGGACAGTTTACTATATGGAACTAAGTCAAGGAAAGATAATTCAAAAACGAAAAATGCAAGAGTTGTCTTCCTTGTTCATGACACATCGTCTCAATGTGATGCATGCACCTGTAAAGTTTCATGAATATATTCCATATGGTTTAGGAGTTATGGCCCGGACACGTTTAACTATATGGAACTAAGTCATGGGGAAATAATTCAAAAACAAAAAATGCAAGAGTTGTCTTCCTTGTTCATGACACATCGTCTCAATGTGATGCATGCACCCATAAAGTTTCATGAATATATTCCATATGGTTTAGGAGTTATGGCCCGGACACGGTTTACTATATGGAACTAAGTCAAGGGGAAATAATTCAAAAACCAAAAATGCAAGAGTTTTCTTCCTTGCTCATGACACATTTTCTCAGTGTGATGCATGCACTGGTAAAGTTTCATGAATATATTTCATACGGTTTAGGAGTTATGGCCCGGACACAGTTAACTGTATGAAACTTAGTCAACAAAAATGCAAGAGTTGTCTTCCTTGGTCATGACACATCGTCTCAGTGTGATGCAGGCACTGGTAAAGTTTCATGAATATATTTCATACGGTTTAGGAGTTATGGCCTGGACACAGTTAACTATATGGAACTAAGTCAAGGGGAAATAATTCAAAAACCAAAAATGCAAGAGATGTCTTCCTTGTTCATGACACATCGTCTCAATGTGATGTATGCACCTGTGAAGTTTCATGAATATATTCCATATGGTTTGGGAGTTATGGCCCGGACACGAAGTGGGACGTACTGACGGACAGACGGACGGACAGACAGACGGACAGACGGATGGACAGACGGACGGACAGACAGACGTACGGGACGGACAGGGGTAATACTTAATGCCCATCTGCTATTCTTCGAATAGGCGGGGGCATAAAAAGGGAGATAAGAGAAATATTTCTGTGAAATCATTTTGAAATCAGGCCACTGGTCAAGGAAGAGATGTCATCTAATGTTGTTTTTTTTTCTATTTTTAGCTCTAGTGGCAATTTTTTCAGCCGAGCGGAACTATTTTAGCAATTTTGGTAAAGCACCATGAGAGAAACACTTCTGTGAAATTACTTTGAAATCAGGCCACTGGCGGTGGAGATGTCTTTTAAAGGTTTTCTATTTTTAGCTCTGGCCGCCATTTTGTTCAGCCAAGAGGAACCATTTCAGCAATTTTTGGTAGAGGGTCATTGGAGGAACACTTCTGTGCAAATACTTTGAAATCGGCCCATTGGTCAAGGACTAGATGTCGTTTGAAGATTTTCTATTTGTAGCTCTGGCAGCCAGTTTGTTCAATGGAGTGGAACTATTGTGGCCATCTTAGAATTCCGATCAACAAAATTTTAGCTTGTTTTGATCCTGTTGCTACAGAGCAAGTTTCCGATCAAAGCGATCAAAAGTTTGGGAAGAGATGTCAAAAATTGATTTTCAAGATGGCGGCTGTGGCAGCCAACTTGGATTTTCTATCGGCTCATTTAGCTATTTTTTGTCAACTAGGCGCCCTAATGCTCATCATCATTTTCAATTCAACTGGATTATAGAGATGTCCAAAACATGAATTCTCAACATTTTTTCCATACAAATGTATATGGCCCATACAAATGCATGGGGAAGCAAATTTGATCTTGCCGTAAAAAGGTCAAACGTCAACATAGGACCATCATTTTAGCAATTTTGATAGATCTCCTGTCCCCCATAATTTGTGCAAAGATTAGGGCCCAGGGCTTATTTGATTCTGGAGATGAAGATTTTTAAAGGTTTTTACCATATATGGGCATGGCAGCCATTTTGGTCAATGGACCATGACAATCTTTCGTTCTCCTGCCCCAAGGCTGCTCCTCATGAAATCTGAGCAACATTGGCCTAGAGGCTTCAGAGGAGAAGTCATTTGAAATTATCAACAGTTTTTCCATACAAATGTATGGGGCAAACTTGATCTTGCCGTAAAAAGGTCTAACGACAATGTACAACCATCATTTTAGCAACTTTGGTAGACCTCCCGTCCCTGATGATTTGTGCAAAGATTCAGCCTGAAGGCATCCTCTGTTATGGTGAAGAAGATTTTTAAAGGTTTTTACGATATATGAGCATGGCGGCCATTTTGGTCAATGGACCGCAACTATTTTAGCAATCTTCCATTCCCCTGCCCCAGGGAGGCTCCAAATGAAATTTGAGCAACACTGGCCCAAAGGCTCCAGAGGAGAAGTTGTTTGAAATTCTCAACATTTTTCCCATACAAATGCATAGGGAAGCAAAGGACCTCGCCGTAAAAAAGTCAGATGTCAATGTACGACCATTATTTTATCAACTTTGGTAGATCTCCTGTCCCCGATGACTTATGCAAACATTCAGCCACAAGGCATCCTCAGTTCTGGAGAAGAAGATTTTTAAAGGTTTTTTTACCATATATGGGCATGGCGGCAATCTTGGTCAATGGACGGCAACCATTTTAGCAATCTTTCATTCCCCTACCCCAGGGAGGCTCCAAATGAAATTTGAGCAACATTGGCCCAGAGGCTCCAGAGGAAAAGTTGCTTGTAATTCTCAACATTTTTTCCATATAAATGCATAGGGAAGCGAACTTGACCTTGCCGTAAAAAGGTCAAATGTCAATGTACGACCATTATTTTAGCAACTTTAGTAGACCTCCCCGCCCCGATATTTGTGCAAAGATTGAGCCAAAAGGTTTTTGATTGTGTTGAGGTTTAACGACACGTCAACCCTTGAGGGTCATTTTGTGTCGTCTCCCAGAGAAAGGGAGAAAAGAGATAGAAGAGAGAGTAGAGGAGATGAAAGAGAGGGACAGGGAAGAAAGAGGAACAGGAATGAAAGTGAAGAAACAGAAGAAATAAAAACATTCCCCCTCTACCCTTACCCACTACAAGGATAGCAGGCCTTGCCCAACTGTAAGCCAATATCAGTTGGACGCCCCAGTGATGTAAGATACACAACACCTTCGCTCCACCCGACCACCCCGACAAGGCATTCTAGGTTCTGGAGAAGATTTTTTACAGGTTTTTACCATATATGGGCATGGCCGCCATCTTGGTCAACGGACTGCAACCATTTTAGCAATCTTTCATTCCCCCAACCTAAGGAGGCTCCATACGAAATCTGAACAAAATTAGCTCAGGGGCTTCAGAGGAGAAGTTGTTTGAAAATGTTAACAGGCGGACTAACGGACGCACAGACGAACGGACAAAAAGTGATCATCCTGAGCATAGCTCAGGTGAGCTAAAAATCAAAATGAGCCTGCATCCACATCCTGCCAGCCAAAGACATAAAAGAAGTAAAGAATTACCTGACTATGTTGTCCTGTCCATTCTACCTGTGGCTGTTGTATATGATAGACAGTTTGCTGAGTTGGGTAAGATGGCCCTGCCTGAGGCAGTGGCTGGCCTGGTGTGTAACGGTATTGACTGCCATCAGCATTTAGAAATGGTTGACCTGCAAGATTATGTGTTGAGATTTTACAGCCCAGTCAACCCAATGGGGTCAAGCGTGGTCAGTTTACCTAGCCATACTTTTACTAGGCAGGCTTAGTCTTTTAAGCGGTTAACCAGTATTGTGCACATTATTTTGCCATAAACTGAAAACTGCCCTTCTTGAATCAGTGGAAGGGAGAGAATGACCATAGAAAATATTTCATAATCAATCTCCACGAAGGGGTCGAACCGGCAACCTCCTGATCACCAGTCGGATGCGCATCCAACAGAGCCACTGAGGCCGGCAAGATATGTACAACAACGAAAACAGGACAACATGTGCTGCATCACAAAATAAAACTGCAAGCCATGCACCATGCCCCGACACAGGGACATATTCCCAATGCACTTCTGTAGTATAAGGGCTGAAAACAATCTAAATTAAACATGAAGAGAAGCAATCAACAGTTATTTCATAACTCCAAAAAAATATAAAAAAAAACACCAAAAAGTCGCAATAAAAAAGTGTAGGATTCTGAAACAAGAGGCCCACGGGCCACGGTTCGCTCACCTGAGTGACATAGCCACTGCAGACATGCAGATGTTATGCAACATTTTTCCAATCCTATCATCGCAACTAATGAAAATATCATCATTTGAGCAGTTCTTAGTTTTGAAGAAGAATATATGGGCCTGACAGTCAATGGAGTCATTTGAATAAACTATCAATCACATTTCAACAGAAGGATCAATGTGAAATTTGGTGAAAATTGGCTAAGTGGTTTCTGAAGAATCATGATTTTATAAATGTAAACAGCACAGTGGCAGGGAAATATTATAAATATAAACCAGATGATGGCCATCTTAGATTTCCAATCAGAACAATTTTAACTACTGTTGATCTACAAGTCACTTTGATACTTTCAATGTATATGGCCCATACAAACAGGGAAGCAAATTTGACCTTGGAGGTAAAAAGGTCAAATGTCAACATAGAACCATCATTTTAGCAATTTTGGTAGATCTCCTGTCCCCCATAATTTGTGCAAAGATTAGGACCCAGTGCTTATTTGGTTATGGAGAAGAAGATTTTTAAAGGTTTTTACCATATATGGGCATGGCAGCCATTTTGATCAATGGACCATACCCATTTTAGCAATCTTTCATTCTCCTGCCCAAGGAGGCTCCGCATGAAATTTTAGCAACACTGGCCCGGAGGCTTCAGAGGAAAAGCCATTTGAAATTATCAACCTTTTTTCCATACAAATGTATGGGGCCCATACAAATGTATACAGAAGCAAACTTGACCTCGCCGTAAAAAGGTTAAATGTCAATGTATGACAATTATTTTAGCAACTTTGGTAGACTGCCCGTTCCAGATGATATATGCAAAGATTCAGCCACAAACCATCCTTGGTTTTGGAGAATAAGATTTTTAAATGTTTTTTCCCATACAAATGCATAAGGAAGCAAACTTGACCTTGCTGTAAAAAGGTCAAATGTCAATGTATGACCATTATTTTACAACTTTGGTAGACCCCCTGTCCCAGATGATTTATGCAAACATTCAGCCCCAAAGCATCCTCAGTTCTGGAGAATAAGATTTTTAAAGGTTTTTACCATATATGGGCATGGCGGCCATCTTGGTCAAGGAACCGTGACCATTTTAGCAATCTTTTGTTCCCCCTACCTAAGGAGGCTCCATATGAAATTTGAGCAAAATTGGCCGAGAGGCTCCAGAGGAGAAATTGTTTGAAATTCTGAACATTTTTCCCATACAAATGCATAAGGAAGCAAAATTGACCTTACCGTAAAAAGGTCAAATGTCAATGTACAACCATTATTTAAGCAATTTTGCTAGCCCTCCCGTTCCCGAAGATATATGCAAAGATTCAGCCATAAGGCATGCTCGGTTTTGGAGAAGAAGATTTTTTAAAGGTTTTTCCCATACAAATGCATAGGGAAGCAAACTTGACCTTGCCGTAAAAAGGTCAAACGTCAACCTACGACAATTCTTTTAGCAATTTTGGTAGACCTCCCGTCCCCGATGATTCCTGCAAAGGTTCAGCCCCAAGGCATTCTCGGTTCTGGAGGAGAAGATTTTTAAAGGTTTTTACCATATATGGGCGTGGCGTCCATCTTGGTCAACGGACTGACCATTTTAGCAATTTTTCGTTCCCCCATCCTAAGGAGGCTACATATGAAATTTGAGCAAAATTGGCTCAGCGGCTTCAGAGGAGAAGTCGTTTGAAAATGTTAACGGACGGACGTACGGACGGATGCACGGACGACGGACAAAAAGTGATCACAATAGCTCATCCTGAGCAGAGCTCAGGTGAGCTAAAAAACAATATGCATATCTTCAGACCATCCTAAAAGCATGTGTAAAGTTTCAAAAGGATCGGCCTGAAAATGTAGGAGGAGTTGCGCATACAAGGTACATACTCCCTATACATTTCTGTAGTATTAGGGCTCGAAAAAAGTCTAAGTTAAGAATGCAAAAAATGTAATAAAAAATAATTTCAGGATTCTGAAAAACCAATATGCATATCTTCAGACCATCCTAAAAGGGCCTGTAAAATTTCAAAAGGATTAGCCTAAAACTGTAGGAGGAGTTGCGTGCAGAAGGTACATACTCCCTATACATTTCTGTAGTATTAGGGCTCGAAAAAAGTCTAAGTAAAAAATGAAAAAAAATGTGATAAAAAAATAATTTCAGGATTCTGAAAAAACAATATGCATATCTTCAGACCATCCTAAAAGCGCCTGTAAAGTTTGAAAAGGATTGGCCTAAAACTGTAGGAGGGGTTTGGGGCAGAAGGTACATACTCCCTATACATTTCTGTAGTATTAGGACTGGAAAAAAGTAAGTTAAAAATGAAAAAAAATGTGATAAAAAATAATGTCAGGATTCTGAAAAAAAAATATGCATATCTTCTGACCATCCTAAAAGCGCCTGTAAAGTTTGAAAAGGATTGGCCTAAAACTGTAGGAGGAATTGTGGGCAGATGAATGGTGGGGGCGCTGACGGACAGACGGATGGAGGGACAGACAGACAGACGGACGGACGGACACTCAAAATTTCAGAGGGTATAACATAATACCCCGCCACTTTTTTGGTGGCGGGGCATAAAAACAAAGAAGATACAAGCAGCATGTGTGAATGACAAAATACAAATAGACTTGTTCACTTGATACATCCCTTAGACTTTCTACCACTCACTAAGCAGCAAGTACGCAAATAGACCTGTTCACTTGATATACCTCTTAGACTTTCTGCCACTCACTGGACAGTTTACTGACACATCAACAAGTACTCAGACTTGTTCACTTGATACATCTCGTAGACTTTCTGCCACTTACTGGGCAGTTTACTCACACACCAACAAGAACTCAAATAGACTTGTTCACATGATACATCTCGTAGACTTTCTGCTACTCACTGGGCAGTTTACTGAATCATCAACAAGTACTCAAATAGACTTGTTCACTTGATACATCTCGTAGACTTTCTGCTACTTACTCGGCAGTTAACTGACATACCAACAAGTACTCAGACAGACTTGTTCACTTGATACATCTCTTAGATTTTCTGCCACTCACTGGGCAGTTTACTGATACATCAACAAATACTCAAATAGACTTGTTCACTTGATACATCTCTTAGACTTTCTGCCACTCACTGGGCAGTTTACTCAAATAAACTTGTTCACTTGATACTTCTCCTAGACTTTCTGCTACTTATTAGGCAGTTTACTGACACACCAACAAGTACTCAAATAGACTTGTTCACTTGATACATCTATTAGATTTTCTGCTACTCACTGGGCAGTTTACTCACACATCAACAAGTACTCAAATAAGACTTGTTCACTTAATACACCTTGTAGACTTTCTGCCGCTCACTGGGCAGTTTACTGACACATCAACAAGTACTCAAACAGACTTTTCACTTGATACATCTCGTAGACTTTCTGCTACTTACTGGGCAGTTTACTGACACATCAACAAGTACTCAAATAAACTTGTTCACTTGCTACACCTCTTAGACTTTCTGCCATTCACTGGACAGTTTAATGGCACACTCTAATAGACTTGTTCACTTGATACATCTCTTAGATTTTCTGCTACTCACTGGGCAGTTTACTCACACATCAACAAGTACTCAAATAAGACTTGTTCACTTAATACATCTCTTAGATTTTCTGCCACTCACTGGGCAGTTTACTGACACATCAACAAGTACTCAAATAGACTTGTTCACTTGATACATCTCTTAGATTTTCTGCCACTTACTGGGCAGTTTACTGACACATCAACAAGTACTCAAAACAACTTGTTCACTTGCTACACCTCTTAGACTTTCTGCCATTCACTGGACAGTTTAATGAAACACTCTACAAATGGTCAAACAGACTTGGTCACTTGCTACACCTTGTAGACTTTCTGCCACTCACTGGGCAGTTTACTGACACATCAACAAGTAGTCAAATAGACTTGTTCACTTGCTACACCTCTTAGACTTTCTGCCACTCACTGGCCAGTTTAATGACACACTCTACAAATGGTCAAATAGACTTGTTCACTTGCTACACCTTGTAGACTTTCTGCCACTCACTGGGCAGTTTACTGACACATCAACAAGTACTCAAATAGACTTGTTCACTTGCTACACCTTGTAGACTTTCTGCCACTCACTGGGCAGTTTACTGACACATCAACAAGTAGTCAAATAGACTTGTTCACTTGCTACACCTCTTAGACTTTCTGCCACTCACTGGCCAGTTTAATGACACACTCTACAAATGGTCAAATAGACTTGTTCACTTGCTACACCTTGTAGACTTTCTGCCACTCACTGGGCAGTTTACTGACACATCAACAAGTACCCAAATAGACTTGTTCACTTGCTACACCTTGTAGACTTTCTGCCACTCACTGGGCAGTTTACTGACACATCAACAAGTACTCAAATAGACTTGTTCACTTGCTACACTTTGTAGACTTTCTGCCACTCACTGGGCAGTTTACTGACACATCAACAAGTACTCAAATAGATTTGACCACTTAATACACCTCTTAGACTTTCTGCCACTTTGTACAAGGAAGACAATTTTTGTGATGAGCTGTTAGCATTCTTGCATACCAATCCCCTTTAGAAAAGGGATTTACTCTAAAAGGAAAGAATTTGGTCCTGTGGAGCAAATTCTTTCCTTTTAGACTCCTTTTCAGAAGGCGAAAAACCATTTTGACAGAGTTGTCCCCCCTCCCCACCCCCCCCCCACCCCTCCCCACCACCAAAAACAAGTGCACCTATTCCCCTTACTACAGTATATGGGCAGGCGACTGAGAAAAGGGACCTTAGAACATGCAAACAGCAAAGCTCCAGACCAGCTTGCCTATCCAGGGTCTCGTCAGGATCTTCGCTGTTTACCTAAACAATATAGGGACCTTGTCAAAGATATAGGACTAACAGCGCAGACCTTGACCCGATGCATGTCTGCGAAAACTGGTCTGGGGCTTCGCCACTCGTATATGCCCTAAGGACCTTTTGTCAGCTGGTGGCACATAGTTTTCTCTATAGTATTGCTCACCTACCTGTTTGTGGATTGATGACTATACTGCCTGCTGGTATAGAGCTGATATCAGACGCTACCCAATAAAATTTCTGTGGACTAGGACTTGTCATTGGTATAGAACCTGAAATACAATACTACTCTTACACACATTTGTTTCCAAAAGTCAGCAATAACACACAAGGACATAGCACTAGTTAAGGCACTTTTTTCAATCCAAAAGTATTGATATTTTTTCTAATTTCTCCACAAAAACATATGTTGTACTCATTAAAAGTGCCTCAGCTAGGCGCTTCTAATGAGTACCCACAACATATGTTTTCATGGACAAATAGGAAAAATATTTACTGGATACCCTCCCTTATCTAGACCTATGCAGGGACAAAAAACAACAATTCCATATTTACTCTAAATATTGGGACACCTTAACTCCTTACCATACTTGTCCTATAATTTGTTAAAGTCTGTTCCACTATTTTAAATATTGCTGGATAAATGGCAAACTGTGTAGACCCTGATCAGATGCTACACCACATTCTGCAGTATCTGATCTGGGTCTACACTGTTTGCTCAGGCCTGTCTATCCCAATATTCAGGGTCATTACGGTAAAACATGAAAATCAATGTTTCACAACAGAAATGTATAGATTCTACAGCCTTAGAATCTTAGCTCCAGATAAGGCTTTTTTTCCCGGTTTATTCCCATTACATCTACTCCCATTTTGTCTATTCCCATTTTATCTACTATTTTGACAATTTTTCTCATTCCTTCTATCACACATTCCCATTTAGCCTACTGGGGGTATTTTTACACCTATGCAGCCTACTCAAGATCACATTGGTGTATGGAGTTTGATTGATTGAGAAGGGGTTTAACGACTTGCCAACGAGGGCATAAAAATGCATTAAACCATTTTCCCATTATAAGTCAATTGGAGCTTTCTACCGCCATGGCAACCAAACCAAGAGGCAGACCACCATAATTTTAGCTACATATATTTTGAATTGCCCTTACTCATGCAACTTTCGTACCAAATTAGAGTCATACTGCTTCAGTGGTTTCAAAGTTGTTATTTGAAAAAGTCCTTTTTCAAAATTGAATGTTGCCGTAGCATTCAAACAAAATGGCCACCGGTCATATAACATACAAGAGGGTCATGATGGCCCTGTAACACTCACCTGAGCATCATAGCACTCTGAGAACCTGATCTAGAACTGATCAAGGCAAACATTCTGATAAAAATTCAAAATGATTTATATTAACAAGTAAGACAATGTAGCATGTCTAATGGACTGTGAAATAAAGGTCAAGGTCAAATATGGATGACTGCACTCAAAAGGCCATGCTAAGATGTATGCATGTACTTATTATCACTGGCTGCAGGAGAAATAGTTACTGAGAAACTGACCTAAACACAAACACTTCACAAGTACCAAATATCACTCTGTAGGACCAATAATTACTGAGAAACTGACCTAAATGGAAAAACTTAAGAAAGTCACTGGATAGAAAAATAACCATCACCTTGAAATCATCAAGACAAACATTTTGAGCAAGATTCATGATGATCACTTCAAAAATGTGACCTCTAAAGCATCAACAAGGTTTTCCTTTGATTTGGCCAGGTGACCTACTTTCTGATATCAAGTGACCCAGTTTAAAGTAGACCTCGAAATCATCAAGACAAACATTCTGAGCAATATTTAAGATGATTATTTAAAAAAAGTGACCTCTGGAGTGTTAACAAGTTTTCTGTTGATTTGGCCTGGTGACCTAATTTTTGACCCCAAGTGACCCAGTTTCAAACTTGACCTAAAAAATCGACAAACATTTTGAGCAAGATTCATGATGACTGCTTGAAAAATGTGACTGCTAGAGTGATAACAAGGTTTTCCGTTGATTTTGCCAGGTGACCTAGTTTTTGACCCCATGTGACCCAGTTTTGAACTTGACCTAGAAATCATCAAGACAAACATTTTGAGCAAGATTCATAATGATTGCTTCAAAAATGTGACCACTAGAGTGTTAACAAAATTTTCTGCCTATTTTGCCTGGTGACCTAGTTTTTGACTCCAAGTGACCCAGTTTCGAACTTGATCTGGAACTCATCAAGACAAACATTTTCAGCAAGATTCCTGATGATTGCTTCATAAATGTGACCGCTAGAGTGTTAACAAGGTTTTCTGCTGATTTGGCCTGGTGACCTAGTTTTTGACCCAAAAAGACCCAGTTTTAAACTTGACCTAGAAATCATCACGACAAACATGTTGAGCAAGATTCATGATGAATGCTTGAAAAATATGACCACTAGTGTTAAGAAGGTTTTCCGCTGATCTGGCCAGGTGACCTAGTTTTTGACCCCAGGTGATCCAGTTTTGAACCTGACTAGAAATCATCAAGACAAACATTTTGAGAAAGATTCATGATGATTGCTTCAAAAATGTGACCACTAGAGTGTTAACAAAGTTTTCTGCTGATTTGGTCCGGTGACCTAGTTTTTGACCCCAAGTGACCCAGTTTAAAACCTGACCTAGAACTCATCAAGACAAAACATTTTAAGCAAGAGTCATGATGACTGCTTCAAAAATGTGACCGCTAGAGTGTTAACAAGGTTTTAGCTGGTTTGGCCAGGTGACCTAGTTTTTGACCCCAAGTGACCCAGTTTCGAACTTGACCTAAAAATCATCAAGACAACATTTTGAGCAAGATTCATGATGATTGCTTGAAAAATGTGACCACTAGAGTGATAATTAGGTTTTCCACTGATTTGGCCAGGTGACCTAGTTTTTGACCCCAGGTGACCAAGTTTCAAACTTGACCTAGAAATCATCAAGACAAACATTTTGAGCAAGATTCATGATGATTGCTTAAACAAGTCACCCTGATGCTTCCTAGCAAGTTTGGAGTCAGCTGGCCTTTCGGTTCAGGAGAAGAAGCGAAAAATAGATTTTCAAGATGGCTGCCATGGTGGCCATCTTGGATTTCCAATTGGCACGATTTTTAGCTATTTTTGATCTACAAGTCACCCCAATGCGTCCTAGCAAGTTTGGAGTCAATTGGCCTTACAGTTCAGGAGAAGAAGCGTAAAATAGATTTTCATGATGGCCGCCATGGTGGCCATCTTGGATTTCTGATCAGCACGATTTTAGCTATTTTTGATCTGCAAGTCACTCCGATGCTTCCTAGCAAGTTTGGAGTCAATTGGCCTTTTGGTTCAGGAGAAGAAACGAAAAATAGATTTTCAAGTCGCCGCAATGGCGGCCATCTTGGGTCTCTGATCGGCACGATTTTAGCTATTTTTGATCTACAAGTCACCCTGATGCTTCCTAGCAAGTTTGGAGTCAATTGGCCTTTCGGTTCAGGAGAAGG
This sequence comes from Anodontia alba, assembly GCA_964016985.1. Classification (NCBI taxonomy): domain Eukaryota; kingdom Metazoa; phylum Mollusca; class Bivalvia; order Lucinida; family Lucinidae; genus Anodontia; species Anodontia alba. The sequence continues at coordinate 80,387,877 of OZ024831.1, read as the reverse complement.
GAAAAATAGATTTTCAAGATGGCAGCCATGGTGGCCATCTTGGATTTCCGATCGAAACGATTTTAGCTATTTTTGATCTACAAGTCACCCCTATGTTTCCTACCAAGTATCGAGTCAATTGGCCTAGGGGTGTAGGAGGAGTAGGCTTTTAAAGCAATTGTTGACGCCGCATGACGAATGACGGACGACGAGCGATGTAGTACGAACGATGGACAACGGATGACGGACACTGACTGACCACAATAGCTCACCATGAGCACTTTGTGCACAGGTGAGCTAATAAACTGTGTAGACAATCATCAGCTTATCATAACTGCCAAATATGGCAAATATGAGCACTTTGTGCACAGGTGAGCTAATAAACTGTGTAGACAATCATCAGCTTATCATAACTGCCAAATATGGCTCACATCACTTCATTGGTTATAGGGCAAATGCAATTTAATCATTTTCCTATTGTAAGTCTATGAGAGCTTTCTGTTGCCATGGCAACCAAACCAAGAGGCAGACTGCCAAATTTTTCTTTATTTTGAATTGTCCGTAGCCAAGCAACATTTGTACCAAATTAGTGTCCTACGGCTTCAGTGTTCAGTGGAGGAATTGTTGTTTAAAAAATTTCCTTTTTTTTTTAAATTTAATGTTGCCATGGAAACCAAACAAAATGGCCACTGGTCATCAAACGTACAAACAGGGTAAAAAATTGTCTAATGATCATAACTGCCAAATATGGTTTACATCACTTCACTGGTTATGGAGAAAATCCAATTTAACCATTTTCCCACTATAAGTCTATGGGAGCTTTCTGTTGCCATGGCAACCAAACCAAGCACCATAATTTTGGCTATTTTGAATTGCCCTCACCCAAGCAACATTTGAACCAAATTAGAGTCATACTGTTTCAGTGGTTTTGAAGGAGTTGTCATTTAAAAAAATCTTTTTTTGAAATTAAATGTTGCCATGGCAACCAAACAAAATGGCCGGTGGTCATCAAACACATACACCGAGTAGACAATCATCAGATGATCATATGTGCCAAATATGGTTTGATCACTTCACTGGTTTTGGAGAAAATAACAATTTAACACTTTTCCCATTTTAAGTCTTTGGGAGCTTTCTGTTGCCATGGCAACCAAACCAAGAGCCAGATCACCATAATTTTAGCTATTTTTAAATCCCCCTACCAAAGCAAGATTCTTACCAAATTAGGTACAAATCACATCCATGGCTTTGGAGGAGTTGTCGTTTGAAAGTGTTAACGGACGAACAGATGCACGGATGGACGGATAGCTGGAAGGACGAAAAGTGATCACTATAGCTCATCCTGAGCATAGCTCAGGTGAGCTAAAAACCTTCCTCTTCTACCCCGACCTGCTACAAGGATAGCAGGCCTTGCCCAACTGTAAGCCAATATCAGTTGGACGCCCTAGTGACGTAAGATACAAAACACCTTTGCATCACCCAACTATTCCCTTAGTGTACGGAAAGTTTAGACCAGTAGCCATAAAACATCTGGTTAAATTATCAGTTGTGCATGATATTTTTTTTTTTTTTTTTTGCCATTTTTTTTTTTTTTTTTTTTCTAAGAGAAAAACTTGTCATGGTAATTCCTAAATGCAAGCTTAAACCAAGTATCATCACAGTAGCCTTTATAGTTCTTAGAAAATAAACTTGAACATTAGGGTCTAAGTTAGGGTTGTCGAAAATGTTGATGGATTGACAGACAAACAGAAAACTGGATCCCCTATATTGCGCCATGCTAAAAGCAGTGTGACAAAATATAGCACTTTGGAAAATCTGAAAAAATGGCTGTCATAGTTAAGGCGCTTTTTTCAATCCTAAAGTATTGATATTTTTTTTATTTCTTCAGGAAAACATGTGTTGTGGTACTCATTAGAAGTGCCTCACTGAGGCACTTCTAATGAGTACCCACAACATATGTTTTCATGGAGAAATAAGAAAAATATTAACCCGATACCCTCCCTTATCTAGGCCTATGGCTGTTATAGAGAAATGGCTGTTGTTACAGTGACTATTCATAGAAGTTACTCTGTATATAATTTGTAATCTATTCAGACAGATTATGTTTAATATTGTGATTGTCATGCCACCTTGTGACCCATGACTGGAAGAATTTATTCTATTCTATTGTATTCATCAACAGGTAGTAAAATGGATTTGTTCAGCAGGGACATTACAGCAAGGTAAAACAAATGAAGTAATAATCTTCCTGATAACTTAAGATAATTTTTAAAGGCATATATAGTTCACACTTACAACTGGTTAATACAAACACAATAGGCATGACAAAAAACCAGGTTGTATCAACCAGAGTTTATTATGATAAAATAAAATATAAAACACTGGAAGTGGAAAGAAGTGCATTTCCTCTCAGTCTAAACATACAATTTAAAACACCTACATACATGGCAATGTATACTGTATTTACATGTACATATATTCTGACAATTAACTCCTTATCTTACCTGTCCTAAAATTTGAACAACAACTCCATTGCTGGTTGGTCTGTAGTTTAACACTATTAAACAACTGCATTGTACACATGATCTTATTTCATAAAATAGCTAGCTGAGTGGCAAACAGTGTAGACCCTCATCAGATGCTGCATTTAATGGCATATGAGTGTGGTCTACACTGTTTGCTATGACCTGCCTGTCAGAATCCTTAAGGAAAATATAGCTGAAGCAATTATCTCATATAGCAATGATTAAATACATAATTACACTAGATGTAATAGTGTCATTATCAAACATCACAGAGAAAACAGTTCATATTAAGAGTGAAATACAGTCATTTGGGCAATCAAAATGTATTGCTATGAATGGAAACTGTCTCAGCTTCTCAGTCTGTATCTCAAGCGAGTTAGCATAAAATGAAGCTTACTGTATATACACTGTGCTTCTCATTAAAACTGTATAGTTTTTCATGAAATTCAGAAAAAATAACATATTTAAATGATACTATTACAATAACTTAACCACAAGGTCATTCTTTAAGTGTTTAATCATTACTTTTTGAAAAGCAGCTTCTACAGAACAGTTAAAAGAATCACTGAATGTTTTCATACTCCCATATGATTCAACCTCAAATATATTAAAGATATCACTGAATCTTTTCATAGTCCCTTATGATTCAACCTCAACCAGAGTTTCCTAGGAAACAGTCGCTCTACTAAAATATTTTTTTTTATTTACCAGAGTTTCCTAGGAAACAGTCACTCTACCGTAATTATTTTTAGGGGGTGGGGTGGAGTGGGGGTGGGTTGGGGTAGGGTACAGTAGGTTTTTGATTGTGTTGGGGTTTAATGACACATCAACGCTTGTGCGTCATTTTGTGTCAAGTCCCAGAGAAATGCAGAAAACAGATAGAAGAGATAGCAGAGGATATGAAAGAGATGAACAGGGAAGAAAGAGGAACAGCAATGAAAGTGAAGAAACAGAAGAATTAAAAACATTCCCCCTCTACCCTTACCTGCTACAACGATAGCAGGCCTCGCCAAATTTTATGCCAATATCAGCTGGACACCCAGGTGACATAAAGAAATGACACCTTTGCCACACCCAACCACCCCAGTGCAGTGCAGTGCAGGGTAGGGTAGGGTAGGTTCGGGTAGGGTAGGGTAGGTTGCAATGACAATATTGTTACACTGTTAACCTAGAGCAAGTACCCAGAGGGTCACAAATACCCCTGGCAGGCACCATTTCTTAATTATAAAATATTTCTAAGTCAATGACAATGATATAAGGCAAACTCAATGGACCATGAAATATAGGTCACTGACCCACATACAGTTTATAAGGTCAATCTCTGACACTGATCTATCATCCCAAATAATTTTCTCGAATAAACAGTCTTCAAAACATGAAGCAAAGTTGCTGGACCATAAAAGATAGGTCAATGACCTACATATACTTGAGAGGTCAATCTGATATGTCACATTGATCCATTATACCAACTATGATGTTACTCCATTAAATAATCTAGAAGATATTTAGCAAAATTACCAGACCATGAAATATATTTATATTTACTCTGAGGTCAAGGTCTGGGTCACACCGTGTCATTATCTATAAATATGACACTTAGGCATCAAATAGTTGAAGACATAAGACAAAATCATTGGGTTATGAAATATAGGTTACAAAGGCCTACATTTATTTTGAGGTAACATGCTGTGTCATACTGACCCATAATCCCAAACTATGATAGTCATTCATCAAGTCGTCTTCAAGATGTAACCTAAAATCCATGGACCATGAAATATATTTCACAGTGACCTACGTTTACTTTTAGGTCAACTGTTGGATCATACTGATTCATAATCCCATATAATGATGTTCATACATCAAATAACATTCAAGATATAAGGCAAAATCACTGGACCATGAAATATAAATGAAGGTGACCTACATTTATTATGATGTCAATTGTAGTGTCACACAGAATCAATATCCCAAGTATTACATTAATCTATGAAATAGTCTTCAAGATATAAGGCAAAATCACTGGAGCATAACAATACCTGTCACCAGACAGGATAGCTTGCCTGAATTTGTGCTTGTCAATCAAATAAAAAAATAAGACTAAGACCTTAACATCCAGATCAGTGGTGGTGGTGGTGGGGTTTGGAGACATTGTACTGGATATAATTTTAGATGAAGACCATCTTCCATAGCTATCTGCATACCAAATATAAATTAAATGAATAAAATGAATAATATGATTTGAAAACTAGCTGAGAAAATACAAGATCTTAAGAACTTTGAGGTAAAACTTAAAGATAAAATTTCTAAGTCTGTGACCTTGACTTCTATGTCATAGGATGGGGGTAGTGCTGAATAAAATTTTGGACCCAGATCTATAATCATGCCAAATATAAAGTAAATCCATGCAAGGATTTAAAAATTACGAGATCTCAAAAACTTTGAAGTAAAACTTTAACATAAATTTCTAAGTTCGTGACCTTGACCTCTAGTTATAAGCAGGCGTGGTGATAGTGCTGAATAGAATTTTGGACCAATATCTAATCAAGCCAAATATAAAGTAAATCCATGCACGGCTTTAGAAATGAAGAGATCTTAAAAACTTTGACGCAAAACTTTAACATAAATTTCTAAGTCTGTGACTTTGACCTCTAAGTGATTAGCAGGGGTGGGGATAGTGCCGCATAAATTTTTTGACAAATGTATCTATAATCATGCCAAATGTAAAGTAAATCCATGCAAGGATTTAGAAATGAAGATCTTAAAAACTGACCCAAAACTTTAACATAAATTTCTAAGTCTGTGACCTTGACCTCTAGGTCATAAGCAGGTATGGTGATAGTACCGAATAAAATTTTGGACCAATATCTATAATCATGCCAAATATAAAGTAAAGCCAAACAAGGATTAAGAAATTAAGAGATTTAAAAACTTTGACGCAAAATTTCAACATAAATTTCTGTGACTTTGACCTCTAGGTCATGAGCAGGGGTGTGGATAGGGCCCAACAAAATTTTAGGCCAACATCTATAATCATGCCAAATATAAAGTCAATCCATGCAAGGATTTAGTTATTAAGAGAGCTTAAAAACTTTGACGCAAAACTTTAACATAAATTTTTAAGTCTGTGACCTTGACCTCTGGGTCAATCACAGGGTGTTGACAGTGCTGGGTAAAATTTTGGACCAATATCTATTATCATGCAAAATATAAAGTGATACCATACAAGGATTTAGAATTTAAGAGATTTTAAAAACTTTGACACAAAATTTTAACATAAAATTTCAGTGACCTTGACCTCTAGGTCATAAGCAGGGGTGTGGATAGTGCCCAAGAAAATCTTGGACCAACATGTATAATCATACCAAATATAAACAAAATGCTGTGTAAGGATGTCAAGGAGAAACACTATGCGAGGTTCAAAGGTTCTAGCAGCTGTAGTGGATGAGAATGCAAGGATTGATGCAAAATTTGTCAAAGCCACTGGAGCATAAAATATAGGTCAAGGTCATGGGGTCAAGGTCATTTGGGACTCCATTAATACAGATTAATTGTAGGTCAAGGTCACCAGGTCAAGGTGTGTACTGACTGAGGATGTCGAGAAGATATACTATGCAAGGATGAAGGTTCTAGCAACTATAGCTGATGAGATCGCAAGGGTTGACACAAAATTTGTCAAAGTCACTGGAGCATAAAATATAGGTCAAGGTCATTGAGTCAAGATGCGTGCTAAGTGAGGATGTCGAGGAGAAACACTAAGCAAATTTCGACCATTCTAGCAACTATAGTTGATAAGATTGCAAGGGTTGACACGAAATTTGTTAAAGTCACTGGAGCGTAAAATATAGGTCAAGGCCACCAGGTCAAGGTGCGTGCTGAGTGAGGATGTCAAGGAGAAATACTATGCAAGGTTTGACGATTCTATCAAATATAGTTGATGAGATCCCAAGGGTTGATGCAAAGTTTGTCAAAGTCACTGGAGCATAAAATATAGGTCAAGTTCACCAAGTTAAGATGTGTGCTGTGTAAGGATGTCAAGGAGAAACACTATGCGAGGTTCAAAGGTTCTAGCAGCTGTAGTGGATGAGAATGCAAGGATTGATGCAAAATTTGTCAAAGCCACTGGAGCATAAAATATAGGTCAAGGTCATGGGGTCAAGGTCATTTGGGACTCCATTAATACAGATTAATTGTAGGTCAAGGTCACCAGGTCAAGGTGTGTACTGACTGAGGATGTCGAGAAGATATACTATGCAAGGATGGAAGGTTCTAGCAACTATAGCTGATGAAATCGCAAGGGTTCACACAAAATTTGTCTAATTCACTGGAGCATAAAATATAGGTCAAGGTCATTGGGTCAAGATGCGTGCTGAGTGAGGATGTCGAGGAGAAACACTATGCAAGTTTCGACCATTCTAGCAACTATAGTTGATAAGATTGCAAGGGTTGACACGAAATTTGTTAAAGTCACTGGAGCGTAAAATATAGGTCAAAGCCACCAGGTCAAGGTGCGTGCTGAGTGAGGATGTCAAGGAGAAACACTATGCAAGGTTTGACGATTCTATCAAATATAGTTGATGAGATCCTAAGGGTTGATGCAAAGTTTGTCAAAGTCACTGGAGCATAAAATATAGGTCAAGTTCACCAAGTTAAGATGTGTGCTGTGTAAGGATGTCAAGGAGAAACACTATGCGAGGTTTAAAGGTTCTAGCAGCTGTAGTGGATGAGAATGCAAGCGTTGACGCAAAATTTGTCAAAGCCACTGGAGCATAAAATATAGGTCAAGGTCATGGGGTCAAGGTGCGTGCTGAGTGAGGATGTCAAGAAGAAACACTATGCAAGGTTTGAAGGTTCTAGCAACTATAGTTAATGACAAAGGGTTAATGCCAAATTTGTCAGTCACTGGAGCATAAAATATTGGTCAAGGTCACCAGGTCAAGGTGCATGCTGAGTAAGGATGTCAAGGTGAAACACTATGCAAGGGTTGACCATTCTAGCAACTATAGTTGATGAGATTCAAGCATTGATGCAAAATATATCAAAGTCACTGGAGCGTAAAATATAGGTCAAGGTTTCCCAGTCAAGGTGCATGCTGAGTGAGGATATCAAGGAGAAACACTATGCAAGGTTTGAAGGTTCTAACAACTATAGTTGATGACATCGCAAGGGTTGAGGTGAAATTTGTCTAAGTCACTGGCGCATAAAATATAGGTCAAGATCACTGGGTCAAGGTGCATGTTGAGTGAGGATGTCAAGAAGAAACACTATGCAAGGTTTGAAGGTTTCTAACAACTATAGTTGATGAGATCGCAAGGGTTGACGCAAAATTTGTTGAATCCGCTGGAGCATAAAATATAGGTCAAGGCCACCAGGTCAAGGTGCATGCTGAGTGAAGATGTCAAGGGGAAACATTATGCAAGGTTTGAAGGTTCTATCAACTATTGTTGATGAGATCGCAAGGGCTGATGCAAAATTTGTCGAAGTCACATCAGCGTAAAATATAGGTCAAGGTCACCAGGTCAAGGTGTGTGTTGAGTGAGGATGTTGTGGGCAAACATTATGCAAGGTTTGAAGGTTCTACCAAGTATAGTAGATGAGATCGCAAGTCTTGTTGCAAATTTGTCAAAGCCGCTGGAGCATAAAATATAGGTCAAGGTCACCAGGTCAAGGTGTGTGCTGAGTGAGGATGTCGAAGAGAAACATGATGCAAAGTCTGACGGTTCTAGCAACTATAGTTGATGTGAATGCAAGGGTCAATGAAATTGTTGACGGACGGACTGATGCAGGTACGCACAGACGGACTGAAAACTGGAGGCCTATGTCACAACATGCCAGCAGGTGCGACAAAAACATCAAGTAAAACTTGGTAATAGCAGGTGTTAGCCGACAGAATCACAAACGGACGGACATACAAATGGACGGAAAGAACTGATGAAAACTATTTACCCAGTACACCAGGAGGAAATAATAAAGGGAAAGTCATGATTTTTAAGATGGCCACCAGGCGACCATATTTATTGACAGACCGGAATCGTTTTTGGGGAGACACATCAAAGGATTGAGAGGAATTCATATGCAAAGTTTTGACCAAATTCCTCTGTTGGTTACAGAGCAGATACAATAAAAGGGAAAATCAGAGATCGCCAAAGGCAGCCATATTTCGCAACGGACTGGTACCAAATTTGGCCATGCACCACTAGACGCTTGGGGAACATTCCAGACAAGTTTCCAAAGAATCTGAAGAATGGTCTCGTAGGAGATGCAACAACAAGATTGTTACAATGTTAAGTAAAGGTGAAGTCACGATTTCTAAGCTGGCCATCTGGCAGCCATATTAGTTAATGGACCAGAATCGACAAGCCAAGTTTCTACTACGGAGGAGATGTGATTGCAGGAAAAATTCAAGATGGCCAATGGTGGCCAGATTTGTTGATAGACTTGAACCAAATTTGGGCAGGCACAACAAGACCACTGTCTTGGAGAACATCCCAGAGAAGTTTCGAAAAAAAAAATCTGAAGAGTGGTCTTAGAAGAGATGGATAATAAGATTATACAGTGTTAAGAAAGGGAAAGTTGGGATTTCTAAGATGGCCATCTGGCGGTCATATTAGTTGATGAACCGGAATGGTTTTTGCAGTGAAACATCTAGGGGTTGAGAGGAACACAAAGTTGAGAGGAACCCACATGCAAAGTTTCCACAATATTCCTACACTGGTTACTTAGGAGATGAGATAACAAGATAAATCCAAGAGGGCTAAAAGTGGCCATATTTGTTGACGGACTGGAAACAAATTTGGGTGTGCACAACTAAACCATTAGGCAAACATCCCAAACAAGTTTCAAAAACAAGAGGCCCACTGGCCACAGTTCGCTCACCTGAGTGACATAGCCACTGCAGACATGCAGATGTTCCCAATAATACATGCAAAGATTCAGCCATAAGGCATCCTCGGTTTTGGAGAATAAGATTTTTAAATGTTTTTTCCCATACAAATGCATAGGGAAGCAAACTTGTACGACCATTATTTTAGCAACTTTGGAAGACCCCTTGTCCCCGATGATTTAAGCAAAGATTCAACCCCAAGATGTCCTCAGTTCTGAAGGAGAAGATTTTTAAAGGTTTTTACCATATATGGGCATGGCGGCCATCTTGGTCAATGAACTGCGACATTTTAGCAATCTTCATTCCCCCAACCTAAGGAGGCTCCATATGAAATTTGTGCAAAATTGGCCCAGAGGCTCGAGAGGAGAAGTCGTTTGAAATTCTGAATATTTTTCCTATACAAATGTATAAGGAAGCAAAATTGACCTCATGGTAAAAAGGTCAAATGTCAATGTACAACCATTATTTTAGCAACTTTAGTAGACCTCCAGTTTCCGATGATATATGTAAAGATTCAGCCACAAGGCTTCCTCAGTTTTGGAGAAAAGATTTTTAAAGGTTTTTCCCATACAAACTTGACCTTGCTGTAAAAAGGTCAAATGTCAATATACAACATTTATTTTAGCAATTTTGGTAGACCTCCCGTCCCCAATGACTTATGCAAAGATTCAGCCCCAAGGCATCCTCGGTTCTGGAGAAGAAGATTTTTAAAGGTTTTTACCATATATGGGCATGGCGGCCACCTTGGTCAACTAACCGCAACCATTTTAGCAGTCTTTCATTCCCCCAACCTAAGTAGGCTCCATATGGAATTTGAGCAAAATTGGCCCAGAGGCTCCAGAGAAGAAGTTGTTTAAAATTCTGAACATTTTTCCCATACAAATGCATAAGGAAGCAAAATTGACCTTACCATAAAAAGGTCAAATGTCAATGTACAACCATTATTTTAGCAACTTTGGTAGACCTTCAGTTTCCGATGATATATGTAAAGATTCAGCCATAAGGCATCCTCTGTTTTTGAGAACAAGATGTTTAAAGATTTTTCCCATACAAATGCATAGGGAAGCAAAATTGACCTTGTTGTTTGTTTGTGTTGGGGTTTTACGGCCCAGTCAACCCAATGGGGGTCATATCGAGCGCGGTCAGTTTACCTAACCACACGTTTACTGGGCAGGCTTAGTCCTCTAAGCGGTTAACCAGTATTGTGCACATTCTTTCGCCAGAAACTGACAACTGCCCTTCTTGAATCAGCGGAAGGGAGAGAATGACCGTAGAAAATATTTCATGATCAATCTCCACGAAAGAATGTTGCCGACCTCGGCGGGGGTTGAACCCGCGACCTCCTGGTCTCCAGTCGGACGGCGCATCCAACTGAGCCACCGATGCCGGCTCAGACCTTGTTGTAAAAAGGTCAAATGTCAATATACGACATTTATTTTAGCAATTTTGGTAGACCTTCCGTCCCCAATAACTTATGCAAAGATTTAGCCCCAAGGCATCCGCAGTTCTGGAGAAGAAGATTTTTAAAGGTTTTTAGCATATATGGGCATGGCGGCCACCTTGGTCAATGGACCGCGACCATTTTAGCAATTTTTCGTTCACCCAACCTAAGGAGGCTCCATATGAAATTTGAGCAAAATTGGCTCAGGGGCTTCAGAGGAGAAGTCGTTTGAAAATATTAATGGATGGACGCATGGACGGACGCATGGATGGACGGACGCATGGATGGACGGACGGATGCACGGACGACAGACAAAACGTGATCACAATAGCTCATCCTGAGCATAGCTCAGGTGAGCTAAAAATCTGACCTGTGATCTCAGAGGTGATGTGATAACGAGATTGTAACAGTGTTAAGATTTAACAGTGTTAAGACTGTGTTAAAAAGAAGAAGTCATGATTTCTAAGATGGTATTAGTCCAAGGACTTGAATACTTTTTGCGGAATACATCCAGGCATTGAGAGAAATCCATATGCAAAATTTTGATGAAAGTCCTCCACTGGTTACGGAGGAGATGCAATAACGAGAAAAATCCAAGATGGCCAACAGCAGCTATATTTGTTGACAGACCGGAACCAAATTTGGGCTTGCACAACTAGACAACCAGAGCAACGTCCCTGACAAGTTTGGAAAAAATCTGACCTGTGGTCTTGGAGTGGATGTGATAAAGAGAACTTGCTTACAGACTTAAGGACATACAGACGTAAAGGATGTCTGACAAGTGCAGTAAGCTCTACCTATGGTAGAGCTAAATATATTAACTAGAATTCTGAGAATCGGATGTGTCGCCTGCTTAAAGTGCCAACCATTTGATATGAAAAAAGAAAAAAAACACTGGTCCTTATAATTGCTCCTATCCCTAAAGGCAACCTCTAACTACACAAAATTTTATTAATCAAGTAAATATAGGGCTATAATTTGATCAAAATTTATTTAAGGATTACAAAAATCAAACTTGCCCTCTATGCTATAATGATAAACCATTCTGCAAACTTTGAATGGAATCAATGCATCCCTTCAAAAGTTATTCAGAGGAAACAATATCTTTACCTTGTATTTTACCCCAACAACAAAAAACTAAGTCAAAAAAAGGACCATAACTTGGCCAAAATTTTGGGGATGATTACTAATATAGAACTTGACCTGTATTTTACGATATATCCTTCAATGTATCCCTGCGAAAGTTATTGAGCGGAAACCAATATCAACACACCAACAAAAACTAAGTTGAAAAAGGGCCATAACTCAGCCAAAATTTTGCGGATTATTACTAATATCAAAACGGACCTGTATTTTACAATGATATATCCTTCTGCAAACTTCCAATAAAATCAATGCATCCCTGCAAAACTTATTGATTGGAAACCAGTATCAACACACCAACAAAAACTAAGTCAAGAAAGGGCAATAACTCAGCCAAAATTTAGCAGATGATTACCAATATCGAACTTGGCCTGTATTTTACAGTGATATAAAGTTCTGCAAAGTTTGAATGAAATCAATGCATGCCTTCAACAGTTATTGAGTGGAAACAAACAACAAAAACTAAGTCGAAAAAGTGCCATAACTCAGCCAAAATTTGGCGGATGATTACCAATACTGAACTTGACCCGTATTTTATAGTGATATAAAGTTCTGCAAACTCTGAATGAAATCAATACATCCCTCCAAAAGTTACTGAACAGAAAGGAAAAGTGTGATGACGACACCGATGATAACGACACCAATGACGCCGACCGATTCAGCCACCGACAGCAATGACGCGGACAGACAGCATGATCCCTCTGTGTCTGCCATGCTACGCAGGCGACACAAAAATCAAACCTGTACCTTTTTCATGGTGAAAGGTCAAGTTTGCTTAATAAACAGCTAAATCCAAGGGTCTTTTGGGTAAAGTGTTACTGACAAGGATAAAGTGTAAAGTTGTTCTTTGATATGGCCTGGTGACCTAGGTTTTGACCCTCTGACCCAGTCTGGAACTTGACCTAGATTTCATTAAGGCAAACATTCTGAGTAAGTTTCATTAAGATTTGGTCAAACTGTGACAGCTGGAGTGTTAACAAACTACTTGTTGATGACGCACTACACACGACGGACAGAGGGTGATTACAATAGCTCACCCTGAGCATTTGCTCAGGTGAGCTAAAAAGGGCAGAAAATCTACCATGTGCAACCAATCTCCTTAACAATTTCACTACTCAAGTTTTACATATTATTCTAACATAGTTTTTACTCTAAATCCTTACCATACTTATCCTAAATATTGCATATCTGCAGGTGCCATGTATCAATTTTACAATTCTATCACAGCAACTAATCAAAATAGAGGATGGTCTTTAAATCTGGAGTAATAAATTCTGATTCTTAAGCAAAGCTCTTGTCCCTCCAACAATTCATGCAACCTTTTACCAAAGTGGTTTTAAAGGCTAATTTTATGTTTTTTTTATTTATACTTTTGTATGTATGTAGTCCAGTGTTCCAAATTGTCAAATTCTGATATTCCCTGTAAATCCTCATGCAAAGCTTAAGTATTTAGCTTCAAGCCCCTTTTTTAATGCCAAGATACAGATCTTTACTAACTTTAACATAGGAGTGTAACATGAAAATTCCAAGTCCTTGACCTTGAACTCAAGGTCATTGGCAGAGGTGCTGTTTGCACTGGACAAAATTTTGGACAAGCCCTTAACTTCTGCCAAAGTATCAACCAAATCAGCATTTATGAGATATAGATCTTTATAAACTTTAACACAAAAGTATAGCATGAAAATTCTTAGTCTGTAACTTCCAACTCAAGCTTACAGGCAATGCTGAGAGTTGTACTGTAAAAAAACTATAGACCAGTATCTATCACCAGTCCAACTATGAACGCTGATACTGACACCCATGCTGGGGAAATTGCAATAGCTGTTTCTGTACTTTTTGCACAGGTAAGCTAAAAGCTGAAAATAATGGTTAATCTTTAACCTGCTGGACCTAAATCAGCAGTAGATGACAATTTACTGTTTCAGTAAATCACAAAAATGTTTAGAAGTTTTAAATGAAATTGGAGATACAAGATAAACACAATACACTGTAGAGCTTATACATCACGGTCTGTTTACCACACATGCTCCTATAAGAGCACAGTCAAGCAATTTAGTAATCTAAAAGATTACAACCAGTGTACTTTTATCTACTTCTTTATAAAAACATACGTTGTGGGTACTCATATGAATTGCCTCGACAAGTCGAGGCAATTCAAAAGAGTACCCACAACATATGCTTCTATAAAGAAAATGAAGTTTTTTAAAAGTAAAACATATTTTAACGAGTAATACTTAACCTATAGATAATGTGCTATTCTATTCTGTTTTCACACCTTCCACAGAAAAAACGACCTTTCAGTCGTTAATTAAAGTCTTAAACCAGAAGGTCCCTTAGGCAGTTACCTGTGTGACGTAACTCTTCCCGCTCAATTGACCACCTGTCAGTTTCTTTTATGTGTAAAACAATAGACACAATTAGGAGAGATAAGCGAGGGTGGGCGGAGGGAGATAATTAATTATCTATAGGTTAAGTATTACTCGTTAAAATATGTTTTACTTTTAAAAAACTTCATTTTAACTTCATAATACATTAACCTATAGATAATGTGCTAGAATTTGCAGAATAGGAGGGAGGTGCTCTCCTAATTCTAACACCAATAATATCTCACCACTTCTGGTTAAGACTCAGGAAAACTCAAAGGAATCAGATACATTCTAATTCTATATTTAATAGAAAGAATGGTCTAGATTCACAAAATAGCTTTAAGGTGTTATGATCTAACAACCTTATATATATTAGTAGACTCCAGAGGAAGCCAGTTCTTAAGTCTCAGAGACCTAACATTGCCCCCCCCCCCCCCCCCCCCCCCTCTTTTTTTCTTTTTGGGAAACAACAATTGGCTTCAAAAAGAAAAGGGAGTCATTGAGACATAACATAAATATTCCATCGCAAAGTAAGCTAGGAATATAGAAAATTTTGAAAACAAAATTTGTAAAACAAAAAGCCAAGACCATACACTGTAAGTAGTCTATGTAGGATCTTGAATAAATGAGGAAAAGTCTACTCGGTGGAGTTTCCTATAGATAACTGACATATGTAGATATTTTGGATAAAATTCTAGATATGTGAAGCTATGTAATTGTAATAGTCTAAGCTATTAGAATTATAAACTAATTAAATTCTGTTAATTGGAGCGACAGGACAGTTTCCGATGAACAGACACAGACTTAAAATAACCATAATGTGTAATTATTTCCCTTGATCAAATTAAAGAAGGGGAGATAATAAAAGTAGATGGAGTTAACTTAACTATAACTAAGTTATCCATCAGAAGAAAAAAAGTATAGACAAACATAATGGTTAAAACTATTGCTAGACTAATTGTATAACGAATTTTTAGTCAAGCAATAAAATAATACAGAGTTTGCATATAACTGCTGGGAAGAAAAAACAACCTAAACCATTGATAATTAGTTTTGTCATAGACATATAAAAGCGTTTGATGTCCTGACAAAAAATAAAGAATAAACTGTCAACATCATAACTAAAGAGTTTGACAGAGAATAAGAGAGATAAGAATAAGGTTGATCGCAGCAAACTGTATGACGGTCATAGTTTGGCTAAATCTTACCGTATTGATAAGATTAAACAATTATAAATAAGCTGGATAGAATCTTTCTATACCAGAAGATTGCCATGAAAAGTACTCCTGAGTAAATAATCATGGAAATCAAGAAATGTTAAAAATCCACTTTGATACGAATCAAAATGTTCATAAAAAGAGAAGGACTCAGAGAAAAAGTAATAGTGTGATAATCTCTGAAGAAAGATTATACAATAATACTGATTATTAATCTCAAAAAACACTTAATTTAAAAGTTAAGAGATAGTATTACTATTCTATACGCATATTTAAGAATAGTAAGAAATATATTAATACTAAATAAAAATTATACTACTGAACAAAATTCCCGCTATAAATCATAGGTTAAGCGTAACTATTATTTAAGCAAGGAATTATTAAACATATAACTCTCTATAAAATTACTGCCCGGAAATTTTATAGATAAACATTCAATCAAATTTTTTTTTTTTTTTTTTTTTTTTTTTTTTTTTTTTTAGAATTGAATATTAATAGAATAAAATCTATGTCTGCATAATTGGTAATTCCTGAAATATCAAATTACGTACTCGCAAATGAGTTCAGGAAGAAAATACATATATATACTCTCGAGATCTATGTGTAAACCATAGAGAGTAATAATATTATTACCGCGATCCCTGACGGAAGGTTAAAAACATGTATATGAAAGAGATAATAATTAATTTAACGTCATATAGGTTTAAGATAAAATTTGTTTAATCTTTAACCAATATGCAGCAACAGTGACTCGATATTCTGTATTCGTACGTAGAAAAGGAGTACTTAGTCATTAGAATTTTGAATGATTGAAATAGAGATAATGGGATCTAAAAGGATGTATCTCCATGAACTGAATCGAAGGATAATATCCATTCTAAAAAACTAGGGCTTGTTTTAGGCTTAGTTTAACAAGCGTAGAACTGAATTATTTTCAAGTATTCATGAAGTCGTTATGCTCTGAATACTGAGAAAAATGTTAAAATATTGTTTAGGAAATAAAAAAGTGACTGTTCCACAATGTTAGCTAGATTTAAACCTGGAACGTAGCGAGAAGGTCAATCTAATTTAAAAGTAAGATGAGAAAGATAAATAATGAAGATAGATATATAAATATCGGAATAATATATTATCTCCAACAATTATCAAATAATCTGAATGTTTAAAGGCATAAATACTACTCGAAAGTTTATTTACCGAATGTATAATCGGAGAAAACTTTCAGTATGTTCAAAAACGTATCACAAAAGTAAGATCTGACCAGGAACGTAGGTGCAGCACTTACTAAGTTGTGAAGTTAATATAAACATATTTTATATTATAAATTGAAGCAGTGCATTTCAAAATCATCGACATCTTGAAATGACTTATTGTGTGGAAAAATAAATAAATATCCAGTTTCGGAAAGATATTTATCTATATATATAGACCATTTTTGATGCGGACTGGAAATCAAGATATTAATCTTTGCATTATTCGCAAACTGAACTTGAACTCTTAGCGAGAATTACTATGATCCCTTTAACGAATGTAAACATAAAGGAGGGGTAAAGAGATAATTAAGAGTGTCTTAATTCTTTACCGGCTCGTATACTAATAATTAAGGATGTTTTCCCTTTTGTCTAAGCCTAGACTATAGATTGATTAATATAATTATAATAATATCTGCTATTATGAGGTAAACTCTCGTTAATTAACCTCTAAGCATATATCAAAAATATATATCAACATAATCTAGAGCTTCGGTAAGTTTAGAGGAAGGAAATGATTGACTTTGGCAGTTTCTGAATAGTTACAAAGTCAATAAAACAAAATATCAAAAGGAAAGTATTGTATATAAAATCTAATTTAGGCAATAATAATCTGTCACGTACTGAATAATTAATGCCTTTACTAAATATGTATCCATTGTCAATACCAAAGTGCAAGAAAATTTTGATTGACATGGACTCTAGTTATAAATAAAATATTAGAGGTATAGAGCTAGTCGAAGCAAAACTATTCCTCAATAAGATAAAGTAGACCTATAATATACGAGGATTAATTGGGTCTAGAATTATAATCATAATAAAATTATTATTCCAATATGAAGAATCTTCAGCGTAATAGATTCTTACTGAGGCAAAAATATCTGGTATATTGCTATCGTAGTCTTAAATGATCCAGAAGAAAAAATAAAACAGGCAAAGTAAAGAACGTATCGAATTATATCTATGCCTAAATATAAGATTTTTTTCTTATTTATTATTTTATAGCAGAGTTTAGACAGAGCACGACTGACCTAGACTCTAATATAATCAATCAAAAGATAGTATAAAATAGAATAATAGCTTATCGGATCAACTATTTTCCATGTAGAAAAGGCAAAAGGAAAATATGTACCTCAACTAGAATTTTAAATCGTAGTAATCTAGAGAGGTAGCGAATAAATAAATAAACTGTTAATTTATTTATCTGGTTGGTGTAAATTTCTGATACCTTAAGAATGAAAATTTAATAGAAAGTAGAAAAGATCGATTGCTACTTTCTTGTCAATTTACTCCTTAGATTACATGCTGATTACATATCGGAGCATGTAGAAGAAAAACAGGGGAGGAAAGAAGAAAATTTTTATATTTCGTGTATATTTTTCTTATTATAAATAACGATAGTTTTATAGTTCACCTTTGCCCTAGAGCCGAATAAGGTGAATATGTAAGAAGTTAATCTCTTTGTAGCGAACAAACGAGATATAATTATAGCTGGAAGTATCTTCTACACTTAGTGAATGAATTGCGAATTTGATCGTAACCGATAATTCTTAATTCATTTTCAATAATAAATATATATATAGAATTTAAGTCAAGTTCAAAAGTGACTGGACAGAATTCAACAATATAAATGGCTACTAGGTATTAGAACCCATCGCTGTCATTCAATAACCTATAATCCAAGACTATACATGTCTATAGTGGTTATATATGAATATATGTTGAGCCTGGAACACACTAGTAATCCGACACAAAGTCTACGAAACTACTGCCCGGTGGAATTTCGTTAGAATGACCTGGCACTACTCTACGAAGTGCCTCCCGATGAAATTTTCGTTAGAGCCGGAATTTAAACGCTTTCTAGCGAATTAAAGAGATAAAACATCATTTGAATGACCTGGCACTTGTCTACGAACTGCTGCCCGGTAAGAATTTTGTTATAGTCGGAAGTTTAACTCTTTCTAGCGGATAAAAGAGATAAAACATAAGTTAATTTAAAATATTAATGGAATTACACACCTATAATAAGTCAATGGAATATTAAAAATTCTAGTCTGATTTGGGAAAGACTGTACAGAATTTTTTTGTATAAAAAGTTATTATGTATTTCACTTAATAACCTATATCCATTGACTTAAACGTGAATGGAGCTCTATGAACGATAATAGATTGTTCGGGAATTAGTAATCATTATTTTGACACTAGTTACCCGACACAATGACCGGACACTAATATTCGTAACTGTTGCCCGGTAAAGTTACAAGTAATTTGACAAATTGATCGGATAGTAGTATTCGTAACTCTAGTCCGATGAAAAAGGGAGATTATATATGAAAACTGAGCGGGCACAAGTATTCGAAACTTTTTCCCGAAGATAATTAATTATTAGGCAAAAATTGACCAGACACTTTCTGTAAAAGTTTGCCTGGTGAAAAATCAGAAATAATATAATAATATGACCGGGTATAAGTATCAGAAATATTACTGATACTTTGCCCAGTGAAAAATTTTTTTAATAATTAGACATAATGACCGGAAGTTAGTATACGTGACTATTTTGTCCGGTGAAATATGTCAGAAACTAAGTCTTTCCAGAAAATAATTAAATTATTGACTGGAGACTAGTTGACTGGTGACTGGTGACTGGGTGACTGGTGACTGGGTGACTGGTGACTGGTGACTGGGTGACTGGTGACTGGTGCCTGGTTGACTGGCACCTGGATGACTGGTGACTGGTGCCTGGTTGACTGGCACCTGATTGACTGGTGACTGGTGAAGCTGATTGACTGGTGCCTGGTTGACTGGTGACTGGTGACTGGTGACTGGATGACTGGTGACTGGTGGACTTAGACTTTATAGGATACTAAGTACCCAAAGATGCCACCTTGATGGGTCTTACCCCGGCAGTATAGCCATATGGGGTGGGGCTCCCATCAGTAAAGAATTGTCTTATAACCCATCAAGGGTTGACAAGTTCTTTACAATCAGCTTCTCCACCATGAGAATCTTTAGCCAACTGAAGATCTCTGCAAACAAAAGTCCAGGAAAAACATATCGTAATTGCTGAATAACCTGGAACGAAAAGAACAAAAATATTCTGCATATATAAACACGACTATCGAACCGATCGCGCACGAGCGTTGTGCCGAATAGCGAGAGTCGCCAAAACGCATGTGGAAAAAGACCAGTCAAAAATACATGAAATCGAAAATTGAAAATTTTAAATAATAACACAGAAAGTGAAAGGAGTGATAAATAAACAAAAGAAACACAAGGATACATAAATTTATCCGTGAGGAAAGAAATAATCCAAATTTCTATCACAGGTAAATAATCCTTGTTGAATTTCTTTGTCCACAGAAAAGAAACTGACACGTGGTCAATTGAGCGGGAAGAGTTACATCACACAGGTAACTGCCTAAGGGACCTTCTGGTTTAAGACTTTAATTAACGACTGAAAGGTTGTTTTTTCTGTGGAAGGTGTGAAAACAGAATAGAATAGCACATTATCTATAGGTTAATGTATTATGAAGTTAAAATAGAAAATAATATCACATAAGCATCATTAAATGTGCTCCTAATGAAGTACTCTGTTGATCTTTCTTTAAAGTGTGCCCTTATTAGGTGGATATTTTACTACAAGTTTCCCCAGTGCTTTTGAAAAACCTAAGCGCACAGTGCAGTAATTAGGATGAACACCGTAATTCCCAGCATATACCACGCACTTTTTTCACCCAGAAAACGGAGCAAAAAATCCCCTGCCTGTAATACAGTGGCACAGAAAAATAACCATGTTTTTCTCGAAAACTCGGCAGGTCACGAAAACCCATTACATATACAATGTGACATATTGCGACCCTCGAAAAATTCTTCTGACGTATTATTTCATCGAATAATTTATATCACTAAAAAAGCAATCACTATTTCAATCTCAGACATCAACCTTTTCATGCAGATTACCTTTTACTGGCACAAAAATTGTTTGTTTATTTTCTGCATTTTGACAGGAAGGTTTATCTAAATATACGTAATGAACCAAGTTGTCTGAATCTGAATAGACTGATCACAAAACAACGGTTTGTTGGGAATACAGAAATTTGATGTTTTATGAAAACTGCTAAAAATAATAATAATAATAATGATAATGATTATAATAATAATAGTAGCAAAAATAACAATAATAATAAAGATATGTAACTATAGTTCATGAGTTAAAATTTAAAATTTTATTTGTTTCTCAAAAAAACAGAGTTGATATTACAGGCATTACCCGTACTTTTCTCAAAACAAGGGCCAATTAAACTCGGTGTGTTTGTAAACAAAGTTCCGAGTTGCACAGGTCATTGGTTTCTTTGAAGTCAGGCATTTATCACCTTTTAATTGACAGTGAATGGAAAATGGGCTTCTTTAATTGAGTGAGATGTTCAACTCACGCTGAGAAGGTGTTATTTATGAGATTGACATTGAGAAGGTGTGAATTACGAGAAGTGTCAATTCTATTGCTATTGGGAAATATACATATAATCAGTCAGGCTGTTTTAATAGCAGCCAATCAAAAATCGTGTATTTCCTTTTCAATCAAAATGGTATCCGAGATAGCATTCTGTGACACTGGGAAAAAGCATGTGCTTGTATTAGATAGGAATATCTTTTTTTCCATGGATCTTGGACTCAGAATTTAGGTGCGTGTTATAGATGAGTGCGTGGTATACACAGCGAATTACGGTATGGTATATCCTAATAGGCTTTAAAAATGTTTGTTGTTTTACTGAACTTGAGAAAAAAGAAAAATAATAATAATAATTGCATTTTGTTCAGGCATTAAATTTTCATGCTTATCCTGACATTAAGTCCAGATTTGCTGTGAATTGTGACAAACATTCCAATTAGAATCAATCAGTACAAGGGAAGCAACTCAAATTTTCCTAGCACAGTAAAATGCAGGAACCAGAAAATCGAAAATGGCATCCTAAATTGTCAAAGGGTGGTGTGTGTGCGTGTTTTTGTTGTGTGTGTGTGTTTTTGTTTTGTGTGTGTGTGTGTGTGTGGTGGGGGGGATGGCTCCATAAGGCCCTTTTTCTGCCCCGACCCCCCACACCAAACAAAAGTCTTTACTTTTTTGCTGATACATTATCTATAGTGTTCTATTTAAAATACTGAATTACCCCACCCACTTTCATGATCATGTTACTCCAAAACTAGGGCTTATGTTGTAACATCAATATTGTTGTAGTAAATGTTACACTATATGTAAGGTATCAGCAAAATAATGAAGACTTTTGTTAAGGGGCAGAAAAAGGGACTTATGGACACCCACCCCCCTTTGGAGATTCCTTGTTTTCAAACATAGTTTATAAACTTGTCTTGATAAGAATTACTTGTTTGACATAATGCCCCATTGTATATATTGCCCTTGATCAGTTCTTATCCTATTTTAATTGGGAAATATGACTGACAGGCTGACCAAGTGCCATTTAGTGTGGACTGATCACAATATCAGCAAATACCTCAACAGCAAAACAAGTGTTATACACTCCATTATAAATGCATGGTCTTGACTTATAACACAATCCAGTTATATTGCGACATCAGACCTTGGACCCCTAGTATCGCAACATATTCAATGCAGTGTATGACTTTCTAATACAATTTTATAAGAATCAAGAAAATATCAAATTGCTGCTCATACTAATTTTCACAACTAATAACCATAAAACAGCAGAAAAAGTAAACTACGATTCTACAAAGAAATACACTGCAAGCATACAGTTCAAGCATATATTTCATCCACAGCACACGGAAAGGAGACTAAACCTTTAACGCTTAGCATGCTGGGTAAAAACTTCAGCAGATGACAATCTGAAATATTTTTTCTTGTTTCAAATTGTCAGCTGCAATTTTTACCCAACATGCTTAGCGTTAAGCGCCAATCGAAATTGCAGATGGCATTCTAAATCTTTTTTGCCAGGTAGATATTTCACATGTAATGTCAAGCCTTATTTTTTCAGATATATATATATATATATATCTTTTTTTTTTTTTTTTTAGAATATCGTCTGCAGCTGTTGTGACTGATACTTTAACCCACTGAAGACTGGAGACCCCTAAACAGGTAACTGGCAAACTGTGCAGACCCAGATCGTATGCTGGAGAACACAGCATCTGATGAGGGTCTCCACTGTTTGCAAACAGTCCAACCATTTTTATTTAAAAATAGCTACGTAATTTAGCCTGGCATAACTAAAATTGAAAATGGACTCTTCCAGTGTAGAGTGTGGGAGATTTTATTCAGTCTTCAATGGGTTAAGGTAAAATTTCATGTATACCGCACACCACAAAATGAGCCATTTCACAATAAAAGTGATTAATGTACATGGAAAAATGGAGCCCAGATCAGCCCGAGTACCCAAGTTAGATCAGGGCTGGGCAAGTTCACCAGATTTCTGTTAACAAAAACTTATCTTGTAGGTACTCATTAGAAGTGCCTCACAGAGACATTAGTAATGAGTAACCACAGTGCATGTTTTCATGGAGAAATATGAAAAATGTCAAGACTTTTTGGTGGAAAAAAGTGCCTTATCTCCAGCTATGTCCATATAGAAACAGCACAGGCCCAGAACTGGTCCTTTGTTGCCCCTTTATGTAATAACCCCCTTTATGTAATAACCCTTAAACTGCCAATCACAACAATTGTCGTCTGCTCTGTCATCTGCTAGTGATTTTAAGTCATTTTTGCAAACAGTGTGGACCTAGATCAGACTGCTCCTCTAGGAGCAGTCTGATCTGGGTCCACACTGTTTGCCTGTATGCAAAAAAAGGTTCGAAAAGTTTGCAAAAATATTCAGCAGATGACATAAACAGATGACATTTTCAGATGCAGGTTTTCTTGGCGTTTTATGGGATAAGAACTGTTTTTCTCATGGTGTGACATATACATTAAACAGATTTTTGTGTGATATGGTCCAAATGTAAACTCTTTTCAATAACTCCCTGAATATATTTTTTTCTCAAACAATTTCTATGTGTGTCTGGAAACAATGATGATGATGGTTATGATGATGATGAGGAGGAGGATGATGTATAACAGATGGAAAGACTGACATAGGTGATCCCAAAATCATACAATTAGAGCTCATCAATTGTAGAAAACAAGAAAAATAATGAGGCCCACAGGCCACTGCTTGCTCACCTGAATAAAACAGCCACTGCAGAAATGCAGATGTTATGCATACATTTTTCCAATCCTGTCACTGCAACTAATGAAAGAATCATTATTTGAACATTTCTAGGTTTTGAAGAAGAATGTGCTTTTTTATCATTTTTTTTTTTTTACCATTATATGGGTATGATTGCTGATAGAGCATGCCCATTTGAACAAACTCTCAATCCCGTTTCAACAATAAGATCGACGTGAAACTTTGTGGAAATTGGGGAAGTTGTTTCTGAAGAGAAGTTGTTTAATAATCTCATGATTTTATACACATATTTAGCACAGGAGCATGACAAGATAACCCTCACAGAATAAAATTTTGATTGTAAAGCTTTTGCTACTTCAATCATATATTGTAAGTTTGAGACACTTCAGCTATTTTTTGTCTTTGTGTATTCACTGCTCTCATGGGTCATTCTTTTATAATCTATTTATCTTCACCAGAATGCAGGGACTTGCCAAGCCCTCATCTTCATTGAAAAAGTAAAGAAATAACAGAAGAAGAGATATTTCATTTGCATGTAACCACCCCCAACTATACTACATGTCCTGTCTCTTTACAAGTCTATAGAAGAGACAAGCTCTACAGAGTTTTCTTTCCCTCCTGGTGCTTAACAGCGTCGTCTTTTCCTGCTGGTGCTTAACAGTGTCTTCTTTCCCTACTGGTGCTTTATGAATTTCTATTGAAATTTTGCCATGGAAACCAAACAAAATAGTGGCTGGTCACAAAACATATAAGCTGGGTAGACAATCATCAAATGATCATAACTGCAAAATGTGGTTCACATCACTTCATTTGTTATGGAGAAAAATGCAATTTAACCATTTTCTAATTATAAGTCTAGAGCTTTCTGTTGCCATGGCAACCAAACCAAGAGGCAGATTGGCAAACTTTTAGCTATTTGAATTGCACTTACTCAAGCAACATTTGTATCAAATTAGAACCCTACGGCTTAAGTAGTTTTGGAGGAGTTGTCATTTAAACAATTCCTTTATTTTTTTTTTTTTAAATTTAGTGTTGCCATGGCAACCAAACAAAATGGTAACTGGTCATAAAATACAAAATTTGGCTGGACAATCATCAAATGCTCATAAAACTGCCGAATATGGTTCACATCCCTGCATTAGGTATGGTGAAAATGTGATTTAACCATTTCCCATTATAGGTCTATTGGGGTTTCTGTTGCCATGACAACCAAACCAAGACACAGCTTGGCAAACTTTTAACTATTTTGAATTGCCCTTATTCAAGCCACATTTGTGCCAAATTAGAGTCATACTGCTTCATTGGTTTTGGAGTTGTTATTAAAAAATACTTTTTTAAAATCTAATGTTGCCATGGCAACCAAACAAAATGGCCACTGGTCACAAAACACATAAATTGGGTACACAATCATCAAATGATCATAACTGCCAAATATGGTTTAAATCACTTCACTAGTTATGGAGAAAATTCTATTTAACCATTTTTCCATTATAGGTCTATGGGAGCTTTCTGTTGTTATGGCAACCAAACCAAGAGGCAAATCACCATAATTTTAGCTATTTTGAATTGCCCTTATCCAACTTACATTTGTACTACATTAGAGTCCTACTGCTTCAATGGTTTTGGAGTTGTCATTTAAATAAGCTTTTTCTAAAATTAAATGTTGCCATGGCAATCAAATGAAATGGTCACTGGTCATAAAACATAATTTGGTTTGACAATCATCAAATGATCATAACTGCCAAATATGGTTCACATCAAGTCATTAGTTATGGAGAAAATGCAATTGAACCATTTTCCCATTATAAGTCTATCAAAGCTTTCTGTTGCCATGGCAACCTAACCAAATGGCAGATCACCATAATTTTAGCTATTTTAAAACCCCCTACCAACGCAACAATCTTACTTTATTAGGGACAAATCGCTTCAATGGTTTCGGACGAGTTGTCGTTTGAAAGTGTTAACAGATGGACAGACACACCCATGTATGGACGGATGGACAAAAAGTGATCACTTTTGCTCATCCTGATCATAGCTTAGGTGAGTTAAACATACATTAACAAACTGGCACCGATCTACACAGTATAATTAAAGCATTTATTTTAAAAAGGCTATAAATGCAGCAAAATTATTGGGAGTAAATTTCTAGATGACTCATTAGAATTGCCTCATTCATGAGTATAAAAAAAATATTTTGGTGGAGAAATGAAATAATGACAAACAAGAAATCACAGAGGATAGGCGGCAATCCTGAACGATGAATAAAATCAGCAAACAATTTAATAATAAACAATATTTTGGACTGTCAAAAACGATTATTTGGCATTTGACTGTCATTTTGAGGTGAAAAAGCAGGATTCTTAATACAAGAGGCCCATGGGCCACAACACTCACCTGATTTAACTGCTGTAAGTTAATCAGGTCATTTACTCATCATTCCCTATCAGCCTGTCAAGTTTCAAGGCAATGGCTTAAACAGTTTTTGATATCTTGCTTACAAGGTTAAAATGCTGAAATTTTCAAAGGGCCATAAGTAAAAAAAAAATTAGATTTTTTTTCAGAATTTAGTTGGGTCATCTTCTTATCCTGTCCTTTAAAGATTTTTTTTTATTTTTAGCTCTGGCAACCATTTTGTTCAGCAGAGTAGAACCATTTTAGCAATTTTTGTACAGGGGCATAAGAGGAACATTGATGTGAAATTATTTTGAAATCTGGCCACAGTCCACAAAGATGTTGTTTAAAGGTTTTTCTACTTTTAGCTCTGGTGATCATTTTATTCAGCAGAGCAGAATCATTTTGGCAATTTTGGTAAAGGGGGATAAGAGGAACATTTCTGTGAAATCATTTTGAAATCAGGCCACTGGCCAAGGAGGAGATGTCGTTTAAAGTTGGGTTTTTTTTTTTCTATTTTTAGCTCTGGCTGCCATTTTATTCAGTCGAGCGGAACTATTTTAGCAATTTTGGTAAAGGGCCACAAGAGGAACACTTCTGTGAAATTACTTTGAAATCAGGACACTGGCTGTGGAGAAGATGTCTTTTAAAGGTTTTTCTAGTTTTAGCTCTGGCCACCATTTTTTTTTTCAGCCAAGCAGAACCATTTTAGCAATTTTGGTAGAGGGCCATTGGAGGAACACTTCTCTGCAAATATTTTGAAATCGGGCCATTGGCCAAGAACGAGATGTCGTTTGAAGATTTTCTATTTTTAGCTCTGGTGGCCATCTTGTTCAATGGAGTGGAACCACTGTGGCAATCTTGGATTTCCACAATTTTAGCTCATTTTGATCCAGAAGTCATCATGTTGCCACAGAGCAAGTTTGGGCTCAAAGAGACCAAAGGTTTGGGAAAAGATGTCGAAAATTGATTTTCAAGATGGCGGCTGTGGCGGCCATCTTGGATTTTCTATCGGCTCATTTAGCTATTTTGTGGCTGCTAAGCGCCCTAATGAAGATGGCCGCTGTGGCGATCATCTTGGACTTTCTATCGGCTCATTTAGCTATTTTGTGGCTGCTAAGTGCCCTAATGCTCATCATCAAGTTTGCATTCAACTGGATTATAGAGGAGATGTCCAAAATATGAAATTCTCAACAATTTTTCCATATAAATGTATAGGGCCCATACAAAGGCATGGGGAAGTGAATTTGACCTTGCCTTAAAAAAGGTCAAACATCAACGTAGGACCATCATTTTTGCAATTTTGGTAGATCTCCTGTCCCTGTTTCTTTGTGCAAAGATTAGGCATAGGGCTTATTTGGTTCTGAGAAGAAGATTTTTTAAAGGTTTTTATATATACAGGCATGGCAGCCATCTTGGTCAATGGATCAAGACCATTTTAGCAATCTTTCGTTCACCTGCCCCAAGGAGGCTCCATATGAAATTTGAGCAACACTGGCCTAGAGGCTTCAGAGCAGAAGTCATTTGAAATTATCAACATTTTATCCATATGAATGTATGGGGGCCCATACAAATAAATGCATTCAGAGGCAAACTTAACCTCACCATCAAAAGGTCAAACATCAATTTAGCAACTTTGGTAGACTCCCATCCCCGATAATTTGTACAAAGATTCAGCCCCAAGGAATCTTCTGTTCTGGAGAAGAAGATTTTTAAAGGTTTTTACCATATATGGGCATGGCTGCCATCTTGGTCAATGGACCGCGACCATTTTAGCAATCTTTCATTCCCCTGCCCCAAGGAGGCTCCACATGAAATTTGAACAATATTGGCCCAGAGGCTTCAGAGGAGAAGTTGTTTGAAATGCTCAACATTTTTCCAATACAAATGAATGGTGCCAATACAAATGCATAGGGAAGCAAACAACCTCGTCGTAAAAAGGTCAAACGTCAATGTGCAACCATTATTTTAGCAACTTTGGTAGACCTCCCGTCCTGTGCAAAGATTCAGTTCAAGTCATCCTCGGTTCAGGAGAAGAAGATTTTTAAAGGTTTTTACCATATATGGGCATAGCGGCCATCTTGGTCAACAGACCGCGACCATTTTAGCAATCTTTTGTTCCCCCAACCTGAGGAGGCTCCATATGAAATTTCAGCAAAATTGGCTCAGTGGCTTCAGAGAAGTCGTTTGAAAATGTTAACGGACAAACACACGGACGGACATTCTTACGAGAAGTACATTATAAGGTTATTCCTTTGATCTTTCTTTGATCTTCTTTAACCCCACAACTACCATTTTTATCTATTTGTCAACTCCATAACACACTTTTTAACCCCACAATGCAGAATAAACCAGACATTAAAACAAACGCTTACCTCCCAATGTACCTGGCGTTTGGACGGACAGGGGGACGGACGGACGGACGACGGACAAAAAGTGATCACTATAGCTCATCCTGAGCATAGCTCAGGTGAGCTAAAAATGATCCGCCTTTGTCCATTCTCTGTCCATTCGCAAATGCCGCCTATTCGGTGTGAGAAATTGCCACAATGAGATCAAAGTCCCCAACAGCATGAAATTTTGGCAAGGGTAAATAACTCAAGAATCAAGAGAACAAGACTGCTTTCTTGAAAACAACACAGTAGCATGAAGTTTCCTGAAAATATTTCAGTGGGTTAAAGAGTTATAGACCAGGCAAGCAGTGTTAATCAAAGAAACACTTGAGGGCAGAATGCTAAACCAATGAATGTTTCTTATTTTGCTAGCAGACCGAACAAAAAATCATGGCTTCAGACATATGTTATGGGTTATTAGAAGTGCCCGAGCAAGGAACATCTAATGAGTACCAACAAAACATATTCTAATAGAGAAATAAACAAATATGAAAAATAAAAGTAGACCACTGGTCAGTGTAGATGAGCAAATGCTTAAATGATACTCTCCACAGAAATCTATTTCATGAAAGTCTTTTTATGAATTCAATTTGATTTGGATGAAAGAAACTCGAAGTTATTCCAAGGAAGCAAATTTTAATAGTTTTTCTGGAGTCATCACTCAATTTGTTTAGATGAACGAACCTCAAGTTATTCCAAGGGAGCAAATTTTAAAAAAATTAACATGGGCTATAACTCAATTTGATTTGGATGAAAGAAACTCAAGTTATTCCAAGGAAGCAAATTCTAAAACTTTATCAGGGGTCATAACTAATGTCAGAACTGAAACATAAATATTGTTTTAGAACTGAACTTGTGTTTATTCATTAGAATCAGTTAAATCAGACCCTACATTCAAGTTATGGCATGGAAACCAGTTTCTGACATTTATCCGCAAATTACGACATGGAAACCAACTTCTAACATTTATCAAGTGCTAAGTCTCTTTAATCTATTATCAAAATTAGCCCACTAACACTTCCCAATAACAATGCCTATAACAAGTTTCAAAGAAATCCATGAAACACAACAGAAGTTATACAGAAGTAATCATAAAGAAATGAAGCACAAATGGACCATTGTACACATGTACAACATGCAGATGGACATACAGACAGCCAGTGTGAGAACAGAATACCCCACCAATATCCTGTGGTGGGGTGTCAAAAGGTAAAGAAAGCATATATGATTATCTATATTTAATTAACACCCAGACGGCACTGTGTTTCCTAAATACACATAGATGCCAACCCTAAAAATACAGGAACCTGGCTGCTACTTTTCAATAATTTGAAGTCATTTTCTGTAATAGCCTTAACAATATTTAAGGTGGTCAGTCATTTCTCCCACCCTAAAAATGCTGAAATCTACATCGCATATGCTGCAATGTGCCTTGTATTTATTGCTCTTGCATCGAGATGAAACCGGCCACAGCTGTAAATATTCATTTCTGTATTTCTGTAGCAGTTTATTTCCACTAAATTCATCAACTCGCAGCTTTTCTGATGTGGAAGCCACCATTTCTTTGCAAGATGAAGACTGATACACTACTTTGTTAACAAAATATTTCAAATATATCAGCATTTTTTTAATACCAGTCAAGATTTTAGACTGGTCTTCTTTCGCACATAACAAATGTGCATATAGAAGACGTAATATTACTTGGATTGGAAAACCAGTCTGCATTTGGCAGTCCATTAGTAAAATTGTAAAATGTCTCCATCCAATGAAATGGTGCTAGGGCAAAATATTCAACAATAAAATTTATCGGCATTTTTTTTTTTTTTTTTTTTTTTTTTTTTTTTGACATAATTTTGATTGCTGTAATCATAATATTGTGTTGACAAGGTTTTTCTATTGCTATAATGGCAAAGTGGAAAAAAGGGGCATAACTCTGCCATACTAAGTTGAACTGGGGGGAAGAAAAAAAAACAGGTTTGCTTATTTTTTGTGCTCATGCCATGTATAAAATTTCAAGTTCCTAGCATAAGCCATTCTCTAGTTTCACATGCACTTAAAAGCATAACACGCAGACAGCCAGACAGACAAGGCCAAACCAATATGCTCCCTCAACTTCTTCGAAGATGGGGTCATAAAAATCTGGTTAATTCTGCAAAAATTGTAATGGTTGGCATCTATGAATATGGACACTGATTCGGTGTGCATAAAAAACTACAGCAAGTGTCCAGAGGGTCACGATTATCCCAGCCGGTGCCATTTCTTAATTATAAAATATTTTAAAGTTAATGACAATGATATATGTCAAAATATAGTTTACAATATCAGTCTCTCAGTGACACTAATCTATCATCCCAAGTACAATTTTTCTGGAGTAAATAGTCTTCAAGACATGAACCAAATTTGCTGGACCATAAAATATAGGTCATTGATCTACATATACTTGAGAAGTTAATCTGATGGTTACACTGATCCATTATACCAACTATGATGTTAATCTATTAAATAATCTAAAAGATATATAACCAGCCTATCCCATTTCCGATGGACTGAGACGGTCACGATTTTCATGCTTTGTTTCAATATATGTTTTATACATGGGTACAAAATTGCACATGTATCGAGTCATTCTTTAATAGATATTGAATGTCAAACATGACTAGTGATGCAAAGGCATGCTTTTCATCTAAAGTTGAGTACTGTGCTGTAATTCGGTACTTGTATTTAAAAGGTAAAGCAGGCAAGGAAATACACAGCGAGTTAGCCGATGTTTATGGGTCTTCTGCACCATCTTATGCTCAGGTTAAATTCTGGGTAGGGGAATTCAAACACGGTAGAACATCTTTAGAAGATGAAGCCAGGTCTGGACGCCCACTGGATGCCACTGACGAAGAAATGTGTAAGAAAGTTCGGGATCTGGTATACTCTGATAGGCAAATTCAGGTGGAAGAAACAGGCATTTCATATGGTAGTGTTTCAACAATCTTATATGATCGTTTCAGTATGCGCAAGCTAACAGCCCGTTGGGTCCCCAAATCCCATAGCGATGAGCAAATGGCAACCAGAGCATCAGTATGCAGCGCCTTGTTGAAGCGTTTTAGGTCAAAAAATGATTTTCTTTTGCATCTGGTGACTGTAGATGAGACTTGGGTTCATTATTATGAGCCAGAGAATAAAGCTCAGAGTCGTCAGTGGGTAGGGCCTGGGTCCCCGAGGCCAAAGAAGTTCAAGACGCAACCATCTGCTGGCAAGGTGATGGCCACAGTATTTTGGGACGCAAGGTGTTATTATGTTGGACTTTTTACCAAAGAGAAGTACAATAACTAGAGTGTATTATGCAAACTTGTTAGGCCAGCTGAGAACCGCCATCCGTGAAAAACGCCGAGGTAAACTCTCTAACAGTGTTTTGCTGCAACAGGACAATGCGGGAGTCCACACTTGCAAAGTTGCAATGGATGCTGTAGAGCGAAACTGGTATGAATTAATACCACATCCTGCCTATTTGCCTGACCTAGCTCCTAGCGACTTTTTCCTATTCCCAAACTTGAAAAAGGATATCCGTGGACTTCATTTCCGGTCTGATGAAGAAGTCGTGACAGCAGTTGAGGAGTGGGTCAATGGAAAGAACCCTGATTTTTTCAGTTCTGGGATGATCGCACTTGAACACCGTTGGTCTAAGTGCATCACATTAGAGGGCAATTACATCGAAAAAGAAGAGGTGGATCTCAACCGGAAATAAGTTAGGCTGGTTACTTATTGACTCACTCTCGTATAAGACAAAATCACAGGCTATGAAATATAGGTCACATAATCCCAAAATATGACAGTAATACATCAAATTGTCTTAAGATGTAACATAAAATCACTGGACAAAGAAATATAGGTCACAGTGACCTACATTTATGTTTAGGTCAACTGTTGGATCATACTGATTCAAAATCCCAAATAATGATGTTCATACATCAAATAACATTCAAGATATAAGCCAAAATTACTGGACCATGAAATATAGGTCAAGGTGACCTACATTTGTTATGATATCAATCGTGGTGTCATACAGAACCAATATTCCAAGTATCACATTAATCCATGAAATAGTCTTCAAGATATAAGGCAAAATCGCTGGAGCATGTAAATAAGATCACAATAACCTTGACCTTATTACACTGAATTTATATGTGATAAACATGTCTGATGCTCATCCTTCTTTATTAAGAAGTTGTTTGTATAAACAAACTGCAACATACTACTTTATTGAGGCATTAATCCATGAAATAGTCTTCAAAATATAAGGTAAAATCACTGGAGCATGAAAATAAGGTCACATGACCTTGACCTTATTACACTAAATGTTGATGTGATAACCACGTCTGATGCCCATCATTCTTTATTAAGAAGTTGTTTGTATAAACAAACTGCAATATACTACTTTATTGGGGTGTCCTAGATTTTGACCTTAGCCCTGCCCTGGGGCATGACCCAGGAGTTCATAGATGTAGAATGGAAGAGAACCCTCCCAGATACTCCCATACCAAATATGAAAAGTTTTTGCTGCAGAGTTATAAGTAATAAAAAAACTTCGAAGTAAAACTTGGTTATAGAAAGGGTTAACAGATGGAATTACGAACGAATGGACAGACGGAAGGATGGACAGATGAAAACTATATACCCCTTCGGCATACTTCATATGCCGGGGTATAATTACCATAGAAATGCAAAGTGCAGATATTCACAAGAGTATGTGTCTCATGTTTGTTCTGATACAAAAAAGACCTTAAAGAAGCACCATTTGTATGATATCTGCATGAACAAATGCTGTGTGACTGGGACGAATTGCTTACCCCTATTTTCATATTTTTAAGTGAAAATACAAAAAAAAAAAAAAAATAAAAATAAATAAATACATTAAAAAAAAAAAAAAAAAAACATATATGAGGGTAGTTCAATAAGTTCGTAGAACTCGGTATTTTTCTATACAATTCAAGATTTCTTTTTTCATTTTTGTGCAGTGTAAACCTTTGTCAGTTGAATGATAACAGCCGTTCAGTCAACACGTATATTGTTTGTTCTTACTTTTTGTTTGAAAACCTATACCCATAGGCAAAAATGGAATGTCAGAATACTGAGTTCAGAGCAGTCATAAAGTTCCTCACTAAGGAGGGTGCAAAGGCCAAAGAAATCCATTGGCGCATGGCTGATGCGTATGGTGATAGTAGCCCAAAGTATTCCACAGTGGCAAAGTGGTCAGCAGAATTTAAACGTGGGCGAGACTCCTTAGAAGATGACCCAAGGCCAGGTCGCCCTGCTGATGTCATCAGCCAGGAGATGATCGACTGTGTTGAGAGACTTGTGCTAAACAATCGCCGAATCAAAGTTGCCGAACTTGCTTCAGAATGTGGTATTTCTAATGGAAGTGTTTACACTATAATCCATGAACATTTAGGCATGTCAAAAATATCTGCCAGGTGGGTACCCAGAAACCTGAACATGCAAGATCGCCAGCAAAGGGTGGAGTCAAGTCAAGAACTTCTGGAAGTGTACAATGCCAATCCAGAAGACTTCGTCTTGTAACAGGAGATGAAACTTGGCTTCACCACTGGGACCCAGATACTAAAAAAAAGAGTCCATGCAATGGAAGCGCCCTGGCTCACCCCCACCTAAGAAATTTCGTACCCAACCATCAGCCAGCAAGGTAATGGCCATGGTGTTTTGGGACTCCAAAGGGATTATATTGATAGATTACAAGCCTGCTGGTACTTCAATTACAGGAGAATACTATGCCAATGTCATCAAACAAGGGTTGCTATTAAAGAAAAACGAAGGGGAAAGCTACGTAGCTGCTGGTGTCCTTCTTTTGCATGATAATGCCCCTGTGCACAAGTCCAGAGTTGCACAAGCGGCTATTCATGAGTGCAAGTTCGAGCAGTTAAATCACCTGCCATACAGTCCAGACCTGGCCCCAAGTGATTATTATCTGTTTCGAAATTTGAAGTCCCACTTGCGTGGAACGAGATTTCGGGATGATGAGCTCAAGGCTGCTACAGAGGCTTGGTTTGAGGACCAAATAGATGACTTTTATTTCAAAGGCATAGACTGCTTAAAAGAAAAGTGGGCCAAATGCATTGAAGTAAAGGGGGATTATATTGAAAAATAATGTTGAAACCATCTTTCAATCTGTGAGTTAAACACCGAAGTTCTACAAACTTAATGAACTCCCCTCGTATATATATATATATATATATATATATATATATATATATATATTATATAATATATATAGATATATATATATATATATATATATATATATATATATATATATATATATATATATATATATATATATATATATATATATATATATATATATAACATAATAACGCCTTTTGCGTCCCAAAATACTGTGGCCATCACCTTATAAGATAATATATATTATTGTAAACTACTGTCTGTAATTTTCAAACTATCTGCTCACGACTCAATCTAAGTTACAGATTTTACACAAGTTAAAATTCATTTGAAAACAGCATCAAAAATAAAAAAAACAACAACTTTTATTATATAAAAATGATCAAATTACTTTTTTATTTATTTATTATTTTATTTTGAATAGCTCCAAATAAGAAAGTTATCAAGATAATTTTATTGTTTCTCACAAAATCATATGTTGTGCACTCATTATAAGTGCCTCAGAATATTATATTTTTGCTGAAATCTAAGAAAAATATCAACACTTTTTGGATGAAAAAAAAGTGCCTTATCAGCAGCTATGATTTTGATCAATAACAAATATTTTAAACATACTTTATTCCACATAAATCACATTAAAATTACAATATGTTGAGTCAATGAAAAGGATGAGAAAGGAAGGAATAATACTTGTTCTTTCTTATTTTAACCCTTAAAGCGCCAAGCAAAATTTGTAGCAGACAACATTCTAAATTTTTTTTTTTTTTATTTTTCAGAGAAAACAAGTCTTGAAATTTCATGTGAATCATCACATGAAATGTCAAGACTTGTTTTCTCTGAAAAATAAAAAAAAAAATATTAAAAAATTGTCGCCTGCTACAGTTGTGATTGGCACTTTAAGAGTTAAAGGGGATTGGATACACAGCTCAAAGAGAAAGAGCATTCTAAGCTGAAAGTTTCTGCCTCCTATCTCAAAGGGAGAATACCAGCAGAATAGGATTTCCTTTCACAATACACCACAACCTCTTTATAACACTACTGCTGAGATCCAAAGCAAATACCATGTTAACGAAATCAACGTGCTGTATCCAAACATAAATGGTCATTATTCTATATAATCTGTTCATTTTTGTTTGAATACAATGCTTTTGGCTTCAATCTTTAATGTATCAAATCCAAAACCATGCCATAATGAACCGTGTTACAAAGGGGTTGCTGTGCATATGGGGGAGCAAATTATTTAGAAGAACCCCTTACTGAGAAGGGATGCAACTAATATCTGGTCAGAGTGATCTCCCTTGGTGTATCCATTCACCTTAAAATATTTTTGACAAAAATGTGAGAAACATTTGTGGAAGGTTGGTCTCCCAGAGAACTAGAGAAAAGAGTTTACTACAATATTACAAGCATAGAGGATTACACACAAGATACACAGGGTTACACTGCCAGTCAACCAGCCAACTACCTGTCTGCTGTTGCGGAGATGGGGCCAGCCCCGAAGAGCTACTCCCCGACATAGAGGAGTTATCTGATTGGCTACACGTTGGCGACGACGACAAAATTAACTGCCGAGCCATTAGGTTTCCAAGATTGACTGTAGCTCCGCCACTAGACATTGAGTCTAAAGGAAGAAACACATTAAAGAGCTAACATAAAACAGCTTCACAACTCAGGAAAGAAACTAACATACACAGACTATGGAAACCCATTCTGATTAACTGCCACAAAAAACACACAACCGAAAACAAAATTTCAGTCGTTATAATTTTTTGACATAAAGAGCTGGAAATCATTTCAACAGTGTCTTTTGATTGAGTTCACGTTTTATGACCCAGTCAACCAATTAGGGTCATGTGGAGCCGATTTCAATAGCATCTAAATTTTTAGTAAATGATCAAAAGTCATGAATACCAAAATATTTTTTTCTTTGTTTGAAATTTAAGATACAGAAAGTTGGCAATAATTCCACAGTGAAATTAATAGTACATTATCTTACAAAGCTAATTTATGTTTACCTGCACAACCATTGTTTTCTTCTTCATTTTTATTTGTTTATTTATTTTTATTTATTTACATTTTTTTGTTGTTGAAAATTTCTACATTAAAAGCTGTTCTTCACAATAAAAGAAGTATGATGGGCTTCCATAGAATACTACAATTAGCCGTAACTAAACATATTTTTTAATTTAAACATACATATTAGCCTTAACTAAGCATGTCTATCAATAACTAATGTCAATATCTTATGCAAGGGAATGTGCTGTAACAAGCAAACATGTACAAGTAGAGGGCAGTTTGCTATGGGTGGGCTCCATATATATATAGGGGAACAGCAGTATAATGATGAGATATTTAACCTTTAAACCTCCGATCACAACTGCAGCAGATGGTATTGTTTTTCTGTTTTTTGTTGTTTTTTTTAGCTCACCTGAGCCAAGGTGAGCGTTTTGTGACTATGTCCGTAGTCCATGATATATCTGTCAACAATTTACTTAAAAGACATCTCCTCCTAAATGGTGAATGGATTTTGAAATAATTTTACAGGAATGTTTCTTGGGTGACCCTCTACCAAAATTGCCTAAATGGTTCCGCTCCGCTTAACAAAATGGCCGCCAGAGCTAAAAATAGAAAAACCCTTACAAGAGGCCCATGGGCCACGGGTCGCTCACCTGAGTGACATAGCCACTGCAGATATGCAGATGTTATGCAACATTTTCCAATCCTGTCATCGCAACTAATGAAAAGATCATCATTTAAGCAGTTCTTTATTTTGAAGAAGATATATGGCATGCCAGTCAATTGAGCTTGATCATTTGAACAAACTCTAAATGGCAGCCAGCTTGGATTTACGATCGGCACAATTTTAGCTATTTTTGATCTACGAGTCACCCCAATGCTTCCTACCAAGTTTCGAGTCAACTGGCCTTTCAAGATTTTCAAGATGGCTGCCATGGCGGCCATCTTGGATATCCGATTGGCACGATTTTAGCTATTTTTGATCTACAAGTCACCCCAATGTCTCCTACGAAGTTTGGAGTCAATTGGCCTTTCGGTGCAGGAGAAGAAGCTAAATATAGATTTTCAAGACGGCGGTCATGGTGGCCATCTGGGATTTCTGATCAGAACGATATTAGCTATATTTGATCTACAAAGTCATCCTGATGCTTCCTACTAAGTTTCGAGTCAAGTGACTTTTGGGTTTAGGAGAAGAAGCGATAAATAGATTTTCAAGATAGCTGCCATGGCGGCCATCTTGGATTTACGATCGGCATGATTTTAGCAATTTTTGATCTACAAGTCACCCAAATGCTTCCTACCAAGTTTCGAGTCAACTGGCCTTTCGGTTCAGGAGAAGAAGCGAAAAATAGATTTCCAAGATGGCTGCCATGGCGCCCATCCTGGTTTTACGATCGGCATGATTTTAGCTATTTTTGATCTAAAAGTCACCCCGATGCTTCCTACCAAGTTTGGAGTCAACTGGCCTTTCGGTTCAGGAGAAGAAGCGAAAAATAGATTTTCAAGATGGCAGCCATGGCGGCCATCTTGGATTTCCGATAGGCACGATTTTAGCTAATTTTGATCTATAAGTCACCCTTATGCCTCCTACCAAGTTTGGAGTCAACAGGCTTTTGGTTTTAGGAGTAGAAGCCAAAAATAGATTTTCAAGATGGCGGCCATGGCGGTATATATGGCGGCCATCTTGGATATCCGATTGGCACAACTTTAGCTATTTTTGATCTACAAGTCACCCCAATGTCTCCTACGAAGTTTGGAGTCAATTGGCCTTTCGGTGCAGGAGAAGCTAAATATAGATTTTCAAGACGGCAGTCATGGTGGCCATCTGGGATTTCTGATCAGAACGATATTAGCTATATTTGATCTACCAAGTCATCCTGATGCTTCCTACTAAGTTTCGAGTCAAGTGACTTTTGGGTTTAGGAGAAGAAGCGAAAAATAGATTTTCAAGATAGCTGCCATGGCGGCCATCTTGGATTTACGATCGGCATGATTTTAGCTATTTTTGATCTACAAGTCACCCAAATGCTTCCTACCAAGTTTCGAGTCAACTGGCCTTTCGGTTCAGGAGAAGAAGCGAAAAATAGATTTCCAAGATGGCTGCCATGGCGCCCATCCTGGTTTTACGATCGGCATGATTTTAGCTATTTTTGATCTAAAAGTCACCCCGATGCTTCCTACCAAGTTTGGAGTCAACTGGCCTTTCGGTTCAGGAGAAGAAGCGAAAAATAGATTTTCAAGATGGCAGCCATGGCGGCCATCTTGGATTTCCGATAGGCACGATTTTAGCTAATTTTGATCTATAAGTCACCCTAATGCCTCCTACCAAGTTTGGAGTCAACAGGCTTTTGGGTTTAGGAGTAGAAGCCAAAAATAGATTTTCAAGATGGCGGCCATCTTGGATTTCCGATCGGCATGATTTTAGCTATTTTTGATCTAAAAGTCACCCCGATGCTTCCTACCAAGTTTGGAGTCAACTGGCCTTTCGGTTCAGGAGAAGAAGCGAAAAATAGATTTTCAAGATGGCAGCCATGGCGGCCATCTTGGATTTCTGATAGGCACGATTTTAGCTAATTTTGATCTATAAGTCACCCCAATGCCTCCTACCAAGTTTGGAGTCAACAGGCTTTTGGGTTTAGGAGTAGAAGCCAAAAATAGATTTTCAAGATGGCGGCCATGGTGGCCATCTTGGATTTCCGATCGGCAAGATTTTAGCTACTTTTGGTCTACAAGTCACCCTGATGCTTCCTAGCAAGTTTGGAGTCAATTGGCCTTTCGGTTCAGGAGAAGAAGCAAAAAATATATTTTCAAGATGGCAGCCATGGCGGCCATCTTGGATTTCCGATCGGCACGATTTTAGCTATTTTTGATCTACAAGTCACCCTGATGCTTCCTAGCAAGTTTGGAGTCAAATGGCTTTTCGGTTCAGGAGAAGAAGCGAAAAATAGATTTTCAAGATGGCGGCCATGGCGGCCATCTTGGATTTCCGATCGGCACGACTTTAGCTATTTTTGATCTACAAGTCACCCTGATGGTTCCTAGCAAGTTTGGAGTCAATTGGCCTTTCGGTTCAGGAGAAGAAGCGAAAAATAGATTTTCAAGATGGCGGCCATGGCGGCCATCTTGGATTTCCATTCGGAACGATTTTAGCTATTTTTGATCTACAAGTCACCCCGATGCTTCCTACCAAGTATCAAGTCAATTGGCCCCGGGGTGTAGGAGGAGTAGGCTTTTAAAGCAATTGTTGACGCCGCACGACGGACAACGGACATTGACGGACCACAATAGCTCACCATGAGCACTTCGTGCTCAGGTGAGCTAAAAAGTCTTCTCCTCCGTGACCAGCGGATGGTTTGTTTTTGTTTAGGTTTGTTTGTGTTGAGGTTTTACGGCCCAGTCAACCCAATGGGGTCATGTCGAGCGCGGTCAGTTTACCTAACCACACGTTTACTGGGCAGGCTTAGTCCTCTAAGCGGTTAACCAGTATTGTGCACATTCTTTCGCCAGAAACTGACAACTGGCCTTCTTGAATCAGCGGAAGGGAGAGAATGTCCGTAGAAAATATTTCATGATCAACCTCCACGAAAGAATGTTACCGGCGGGGGTTGAACCCACGACCTCCTGGTTTTGTTTGTTTGTGTTAAGGTTTTACGGCCCAGTCAATCCAATGGGGTCATGTTGAGCGGGGTCAGTTTACCTAACCACACGTTTACTGGGCAAGCTTAGTCCTCTAAGCGGTTAACCAGTACTCTGCACATTTCTTTTGTTGTTTTTTTTAGCTCACCTGAGCCAAGGTGAGCTTTTTGTGACTGCTCGATGTCCGTAGTCCATGATATATCTGTCAACAATTTACTTAAAAGACATCTCCTCCTAAATGGTGAATGGATTTTGAAATAATTTTAAAGGAATGTTCCTTGGGGTACCCTCTACCAAAATTGCCTAAATGGTTCAGCTCCGCTGAACAAAATGGCCACCAGAGCTAAAAATAGAAAAAACTTTAAAAGGACATCTCCTCCAAGGCCACTGGCCCAATTTCAAAATAATTTCACAGGAATATTCCTTGGGTGACTCTCTACCAAAATTGCTCAAACCGTTCCGCTCGGACGAACAAGATGGCCGCCAGAGCTAAAAATAGAAAAACAACTTCTCATTTACCAGTGAACAGATTTTAAAATAATTATACATGAATGTTCCTTGGATGACCCTCTACCAAAATTGCTCAAACCGTTCCTCTCGGATGAACAAGATGGCCGCCAGAGCTAAAAAAAGAAAAACCTTTAAATGACCTCCTCCTTAACCAGCAGATGGACTTTGAAATAATTTCACATGAATGTTCCTTGGGTGACCCTCTATCAAAATTGCTTAAGCCGTTCCACTTGGATGAACAAAATGGCAGCCAGAGCTAAAAGTAGAAAAACCTTTAAATGTCTTTTCCTCCTTAACCAGTGGATGAATTTTAAAACAATTTCACAGGAATGTTCCTTGGGTAATCCTCTACCAACATTGCTCAAACCATTCAGCTCGGATGAACAAGATGGCTGCCAGAGCTAAAAATAGAAAAACCTTCAAACGACTTCTCCTCCTTAACCAGTGGATGGATTGTAATAGGCATTTTTTTTATAAAAGTGAGGAGAAAACAGTCAAAAAGTAAACCACTGATCCAACCTGTCTCAAATGTTCCTCAATAGATCCTTGACTAAATTCTTTCAATTACACAACATGCACCCCCCCCCCCCCCCACACCCCCACCCCCCTTTTACACACACCACCACCACCACTGTGTACAGCACTTGTTTTCCCTATATATTATTTGTACAAAAATATGATCTGTATAGAAAACTTTGATAATCTTACAAACCACTAGCCTGATTTAAATTAATACAATCATCCTGAACCTAAAGCAATGGGACACAGGTGAGCGATTTAGGGCCATCTTGTTTATTGTTTGTTGTTGTTGTTTCCAGAAAAAAATAACGCTTGACTATTCATGCAGATAATTCAAATGAAATATCAAGCCTTCTCTGAAAAACAAAATAAATAAATAAATGCTGTCAACTACAATTGTGCATGGCACTTAACTTGTTTAAGATATGGAACTGATTTTGTCACCCAGAAAATACTGATATTGCTTCTTATTTTTCCATGAACATGTATGCTGTGACTTTTCACCAGGATTGCCACATGTGTTTTCCTGGAGAAATCAACAAGAGCTGTTGCAGAACAGCAGAGCTAGCCTGAATTGTGCTTTGCCTCTAAAATATAAAATTTTTAGTTACTGGGGTGGGGGTGGGTGTCACTCATGTGGTTCAAAATGGCACAGCATAAAGCTTCAGACCAGTAATGAGTATCTAACATCAGGGCAAGTCTGAACTATTTCCATTTAGAGATTCAGGAGATATAGCCTTTTAAAAACTTTAACCAAAAACTTCAAACTTGTGGATACCAAAAAGCAATGTATTAAAATTCATATTTGCTTCAAGCTGTATGTGACTGGGAAAACCAATACAGACAGACATATGGATATACATAAATTAAGAGGTTGAAGTGGCAGTCAAAAAGGATATTTTTCCAGCAGCAAACCTCTTCATGCACATGTTCAATATGTCTTTAATGAATCTGCAGAGTATCAGAATTTGTCAACAAATTCTTCGAGTCAAGTTGATTTCACCATGCATGCACTATCTCAGCTGCACCATCTCAGAGCATACAAAACCCAGTAGTCAAGAATTACCGAAAATGGCTAAGTGAAAAAAGCTGTTGTT
Source organism: Anodontia alba (assembly GCA_964016985.1). NCBI lineage: Eukaryota > Metazoa > Mollusca > Bivalvia > Lucinida > Lucinidae > Anodontia > Anodontia alba. The sequence goes on along the minus strand of OZ024831.1, from coordinate 80,345,132 downwards.
TCAACAAAAATTATTTTTTCAGCATCATACTTCTTCCTGCACATTTTCAGTATGTCTGTAATGAGTCTGCAAAGTATCAGATTGCTTCAACAAATATTTTGAGACGAGTTGATTTCATTGTGCATGCACTATTGTCATGCAGAAGCAACTTTTCAAGAAGAACAAGCAAATTCCATAGGGAATTTATGTCCCCCGCCTTATTTTTATTTGAGCTGTTAAAAATGGGTAAGTTAACCAGAGGACCATTGGTCCTGTATCACATACCTAAGTATTGAAGCAGGAAACCAGTGATAAAAAATAATTTCAGGATTCTGAAAAAAACACATGCATATCTTCAGACCATCCTTAAAGCACCTGTAAAGTTTCAAAAGGATCCGCTTAAAACTGTGGTAGGAGTTACGGGGACAAGGTACCTACTCCCTATACGCTTCTGTAGTATTAGAACTCAAAAAATGTCTAAGTTAAAAATGCGGAAAAAGTGATAAAAAATTATTTCAGGATTCTGAAAAAACCACATGCATATCTTCAGGCCATCCTAAAAGCCCATGTAATGTTTCAAAAGGATCGGCTAAAAACTGTGGGAGGAGTTAAGGGGACAAGGTACCTACTCCCTAAACACTTCTGTAATATTAGAACTCAAAAAATGTCTAAGTTAAAAATGCAGAAAAAGTGATAAAAATATTTCAGGATTCTGAAAAATCTACAAGCATATCTTCAGGCCATCATTAAAGCCCACATAAAGTTTCAAAAAGAACCGCCAAAAATTGTGGGAGGAGTTAAGGGGACAAGGTACCTACTCCCTATAGACTTCTTTAATGATATTACTCAAAAAATGTCTGTTCAAAATGTGTAAAAAGTAATAAAAAATAATTTCAGGATTCTGAAAAATCCACATGCATATCTTCAGACCATCCTTAAAGCACCTGTAAAGTTTCAAAAAGATTGACTTAAAACTGTGGTAAGAGTTACGGGGACAAGGTACCTACTCCCTATATGCTTCTGTAGTATTAGAACTCAAAAAATGTCTAAGTTAAAAATGCGGAAAAAGTAATAAAAATTTATTTCAGGATTCGGGAAAAACCACATGCATATCTTAAGGCCATCCTAAAAGCCCAAGTAAAGTTTCAAAAGGATCGGCCAAAAACTGTGGGAGGAGTTAAGGGGACAAGGTACCTACTCCCTATACACTTCTGTAATATTAGAACTCAAAAAATGTCTAAGTTAAAAATGCGGAAAAAGTGATAAAAAATTATTTCAGGATTCTGAAAAATCCACATGCATGTCTTCAGGCCATCATAAAAGCCCATGTAAAGTTTCAAAAGGATCGGCCAAAAACTGTTGGAGGAGTTAAGGGGACAAGGTACACTTCTGTAATATTAGAACTCAAAAAATGTCTAAGTTCAAAATGTGTAAAAAGTGATAAAAAATAATTTCAGGATTCTGAAGAAAACACATGCATATCTTAAGACCATCCTTAAAGCACCTGTAAAGTTTCAAAAGGATTGGACAAAAACTGTGGGAGGAGTCAAGGGGACAAGGTACCTACTAAAAATTCAGAACCACGCACCACGGAAAGCCGAAAACAGTGTCCCTCCGCTTTTCTTCGAAAAGGTGGGGGACAAAAAAAGAGAATTAACCTTAAAGGAATGAACCCCTACACCCTTATTTTTACTCTACAGCAAGACCTCATCAGTATCGACATTTATGCAAAATATGAAAAGATTCCTTAAATTATTCATCAAGATAAGAAGCAGAAACTAAAGTGCCTTTTCAAGAATAACAAAGAGAAATAACTCTACAGAAATTAATCCATAAGCCCTTATTTTTCATTAACAGGAACATCTCATCAATATTTACATTTGTGCAAAATAAGAAAAGATTCCTTAAATTATTTAGCAAGATAAGAATCAGAAACCAAAACATCTTTTCAAGAACAAAGGGAAATAACTATAAAGGAATTAACTCTCAGGACCTTACTTTTCTCTGACAATAACATCTCATCAATATCAACATTTATGCAAAATATGAAAAGATTCCTTAAATTATTTAGCAAGATAAGAAAAGCAGAAGCTTAAATGCTTTTTCAAGAATTACAAAGGGAAATAATTCAAAAGAAATTATTTCAAGACCCTTACTTTTGTCTAACAGTGACAGCTCATCAATATCAATGTTTATGCAAAATGTGAAAAAATTCCCAAAGTTATTTAGCAAGATAAAAGCAGACACCAAAACACCTTTTTCAAGAATAACAAATGGAAATAACTTCTAAAGGAATCAACCCCTAGACCCTTCTTTTTGTGTAACAGCAATTCCTTATCAATACCAAGGTTTATGCAAAATATGAAAAGAGTTCTGAAATTATTTAGCAAGATGAGAAGCAGAGACCAAAACTGCTTTTCAAGAATTACAAAGGGAAACTATAAAAGAATTGACTCCAAGGCCCTTATTTTTGTCTAACAGCACATTTTTATCAATATCAACCTTCATGCAAAATATGAAAAGATTCCTGAAATTATTTAGCAAGATAAGAAGAATAAGAAGCAGAAACCAAAACACCTTTTCAAGAATTACAAAGGGAAATTACTATAAAGGCCCTTATTTTTGTCTAACTGCAACACCTCATCAATATCAAAAGAATCCTGAAATTATTTAGCAAGACCAAAACTCCTTTTCAAGAATTACAAAGGGAAATTAATCTACAGGAATTAAACCCTAGGCCCTTATTTTTGTCTATCAGCAACACCTTATCAATATCAACCTTTATGCAAAATATGAAAAGATTACTGAAATTATTTAGCAAGATAAGAAGCAGAAACCAAAAGAAAAGAATATAATAGAATAATAAACCAAAACAGCTTTTCAAGAATTACAAAGGGAAATAATTCTTCAGGAATTGACCCCTAGGTCCAATTTTATGTCTAACAGCAACAAGTCATCCATATCAAAGTTTATGCAAGATTTGAAAAGATTCCTGACTATTTAGCAAGACAAGAAGCAGAAACCAAAATGCCTTTTCAAGAATTACCAAGGGAAATAACTCTAAAGGAATTAATCCCTCAGCCCTTATTTTTGTGCAACAGCAACGTCTTATCCATATCAACATTTAAGCAAAACATGAAAAGATTCCTTAAATTATTTAGCAAAATAAGAACCAGAAACCAAAACCTAACAGACGTATGGACGTTCTAACGTTTGGGGGTTATAAGAAGAGGGCCAAGATGGCTCTGTATCGCTCACCTGAGTACCAGACAAGTTTTGTGTCAATTGGCCTTTTAGTTCAGGAGGAGCAGTTCAAAATACATTTTCAAGATGATAGCTGTGAAGGCCATCTTGGATTTCTGATTGGAATGATTTTAACTATTTTTGATTTACAAGTCACCCTGAAACCTCCAACTCCCAGTCGATCTGCCTTTTGGTCCAAGAATAGAAGCAAAATAGATTTACAAGATGGCAGCAACTTGGAGTTCTGATCAAAACCATTTTAACTGTTTTTGATTTCCAAGTCACCCCAACACTTCCTACTAATTTTAAAGTCAACTGGCCTTTCCGTCCCGAAGAAATAGGTCAAAATACATTTTCAAGACGGCCGCCATAGCCGGCACCTTGGATTTCAGAACAGAAAGATTTTAGGTATTTTTCTCAGCAGCAGGTGGCTGTGAACTCTCAAACACAACACGTGTGAAAACAGCCTGGAAGAAGTTCAAGGATCTGCTACCAGTTCTCTCTTCACGCCACCTCTCTTTCAAAACACGTGGCCATGTGTACAGCTCTTGTGTGCGGAGTGCAATGCTCCATGCCAGCGAGACTTGGGCCATTGACAAAGCCGAACCTCCAGCGTCTGCAGCTAAATGACAGGGCAATGATCAGACAGATCTGCAATGTCAGGCTGCAAGACACTGTCACCACTAGGTCCAATGAGCTACTTGTGCGGCTTGGCATTGAGGATCTGGACGTCATTCTGAAGGAGAGAAGACTCCGATGGTATGGACATGTGGAACACTCCAATGGTGCAATCAAGACAGCCTTTGACATACAGGTTGGTGGAAAGCCTGGGCCTGGCAGGCCCAAAATGACATGGAAACAGCTGGCGAGAGGGATTGCAGAGAGTGGAAGCTCTCGGCTATCAACCCTCATGATAGCCGTACCTGGAGATCTGGTGTGAGATCTGCCATGCGTGCAGCAAGCCAGCTATCTGGAAGGGGGCCCACTGATGTGGATGTTGCCCCTGTACCTGCACGTTAATCAAAAATCCGATTATGATGATATATTATCTACAAGTCATCCTGATACTTCCTACCAAATTTTGAGTCAATTGGCCTTTTGGTTCCCGGAGAAGTTCAAAATAGATTTTCAAGAAAGTGGCCATGGTGGTCACCTTGGAACCATTTTAGCTATAATCAATCTACAATTCTCCTATAAATTTCCTACCAAGTTTTGAGTCAGTTGCCCTTTCTGCTGAGAAGTTCACAATTGAATTTCAAAATGGGGGCCATGGCAACCATCTTGGATTTCCAGTTGGAATGATTTTAGCCATTTTTGATCTACAAATCACCCCTGTACTTACTACCAAGATTCCAGTGAATTGGCCTTTCAGTTCAGGATTAGAAGTTCAAAACAGATTTTCAAGATGGTGGCCATGGTGGCCATCTTGGATTACTGATCAAAATCATTTTCGTTATTTTTTATCTACAAGTTGCTCTGCTACTTCCTACTAAGTTTCAAGTCAATTGGCTTTCCGTTCAGAAGAAGAAGTTCAAAATAAGATTTTCAAACTGGGGGGTGATGGCAGCCATCTTGGATTTCCGATCGGAACTATTTTAGCTATTTTTGATCTACAGGTAGTCTCAATACAAAGTGCTAATCAATTGGCCTACAGGTAGCTTCAAAAGTTCCTACCAAGTTTAGAGTCAATTGGCCTTTCTGTTCAGTTCAAAATAGAGTTTCAAGATGCTGGACAAGGGTGGTCACCTTTGATTTCCAATCAGAACTATTTTAGCTATTTTTGATCTACATGTAGTCTCAATACTTCCTACAAAGCGCTAACCAACTGGCCTTTCAGTTCAGGAGAAGTTCAAAATAGATTATCAAGATGGCAGCCTAGCGGCCATCTTAGATTTCAGATAGGAACGCTTTTAGCTGTTATTTTTATCTACAAGTTGCCCTGATACTGCCTACCAATTTTCGAGTCAAATGGCCTTTTTGTTCAGGAGAAAAAGTTCAAAATAGATTTCCTAGATGCCCGCCATATTGCATACATGCCATAAACTGTGGACTAAAATCTGTGGGATAAGGTAAAATTTTAAGAGAGAATTGACAAAATTCTGTGAGAGATTTTCTTAAACATCACTTTGGAGCTCCCCCCAATATATTTAAAGTCTTTTTTATTTTTCATGTAAGAAGCTTGGGAAAACTACAACAGTGTGTGACTTATATTTATTTCTTCATGAAATCTGTCGCAAATTGGTCTGAAAATTCTGTGAGATTTGAATTTTTTATGGGAACTGCCTTCCAGATGGGCCAAATTCTGTGAGATTTTATCTCAGTGTGAGATATGGTATGTATGATATTGAATTTCAGATAGGAACGATTTTAGGTGTTTTTTTTATCTACAAGCCACCCTGATACTTCTTACCGTTTCGAGTAAATTGGCCTTTTCATTCAGGAGAAGTTCAAAATAGATGTCCAAGATGCCCGCTGTGGTGGCCATCTTGGATTTCAGATAGGAACAATTTTAGCTGTTTGTTTTTTTTGTTGTTTTTTTTTTTTGTCTATAAGTCACCCTGATACTTCCTTCCAAGTTTCAAGTCAAATGGCCTTTTGGTTCAGGAGAAGAAGTTCAATTTAGATTTTCAAGATGGTCGCTGTAGTGGCCATCTTGGATTTCTGATTGGAATTATTTCAGCTATTTTTTATCTACACGTCACCCCGATACTTCCTATCAAGTTTCCAGACATTTAGCCTTTCGGTTCAGGAGTTCAAAATAGATTATCAAGATGTGGCCATCTGCCATCTTGGATATCCTACCACAACGATTTTAGCTAATTTTAATCTACAAGTCACCCCGAACTTCCTACCAAGTTTCGAGTCAATTGGCTTTTCAGTTCAGGAGAAGAAGTTCAAAATAGATTTTCAAGATGGCCACCATGGCAGCCATCCTGGATTTCCAATCAGAGCGACTTCAGCTTTTTATTATCTGCAACTCACCCCGATACTTCCTACCAAGTTTCGAGTCACTTGGCCAAGGGGTGTAGGAGGAGTAGTCATTTAAAGCAAACTTTTGACGCTGCACAATGGACAACCACAAAAGCTCACCTTGAGCACGCTAAAATGGAATATTTATCTTGACACCCATCTTAACAAGAGTTGACTTCTGATAATGATTTGGTGTTTTACTTCTTATCATCATTATTTTAGGCATATCAAGACGATAGAAGGATGGTAATGAAAGGCTCTGTGCAATGAAGCTTTGTACAGTTATGAGGTGAATTTTGCCTTCACCAGGATTCGAACCTAAGACCTCATGATCAGAAGACTGGAGCGCTAACTACTCAGCCACCCTAATGCTTCCCAGAGTTGATTAGAAATTCTCAAGTAATGAATAATTCATGGCTTGACAGCATTATATCCAAAATATTGTATTAAGGCGACTGCATATTATATGATATTGAATAAAAAAAGACACACAACTCCAGTTTACACAGCTCAAGATAAAGTGGTTTTTCCACTTTTTAAACCAAAAAGTATTAATATTTTTCTTATTTCTCCATAACAACGTAATTGGTGTTCATTAGAAGTGCCTCTGACAGAGAGACACTTCTAATGAGTACTCATAACATACATTTTAAGGAGAAATAAGAAAGATATTTATCTAAATAGTCTTATCTGGAGCTATGTTTCTGCCTACATATTCATACAGTCAGCTCAGCAGTTAAAAGCACTGCATAATACCCTGCCACTGGTATATGTTGAAACTAGAAATGGTAGTGAGTCTAATACAGGATGTCCTCTGTAATCAGTGTATTTTTATGAAAGTCTTTGAATTTCTCACAATTTGGTAGAAAGAAATTCTATTGCAAGGTAACCAAACCAACTTTAAACATTTATCAGGGCAAGTCAGAACTGACAAATAAAGTTGTTTTCAAACCAAAATGTGTGTTTACTGAATATTCGTAAAGTCAAAACATGAATTTTGTTTGAATAGGATGAAAGATGATCAAGTTATGGCACAGAAATAATTTTTTCAAGAATTACCAGGAGCCAGAACTCATGGTGTAAATCATGGCATGTATTTTGCTTGAACTGGATAACAAACACTCAAGTTATGGCATGAAAACCAGTTTGTCACAAGTATTAGGGGCCATAAATCTGAAAATATTACCAAAATTAACCTATTAACAAATCAATGCAAGATATTCCCCATACCAATCCCCAGTATAAGGTTTCAGTGAAATCCATGAAACATAACTGAAGAAATTAGATGGAAACAAAATACAGATGGGTGGAGATACATACATATGAACACAAGTATGAAGGACAGAAAATATACACAGACATCCAGCATGGCCATGAACTAAACACCATTTGAATCCACCCCTGATTCATCATATTTCAAAGTACCAGCCCACCAACCCTGCTTCCTGTTCAAATGTAGAACAACCCTCTGTTACCTGCTTTTGATAAACTGCCTCCCCTCATTGGTGATTTTAGGTGACTGTAGATGAAAGATCCCATTCCTCCGAAACTGTTTGCTTTAGGCACTGGGATACGATTTTTACAAGAACTATCTGTTCCATAGCCACTAGACTCTGTACTACTCCAGGTATGCTCCTCTCGACTACTTCCCAAACTCTGAGGGCGGCCAGTTTTCATACTAAAAAACAAAGGACAGTAGGAGAGCTGATGAAGGGCAAACTGTACATTAACATAAGGTGAACTGATACACTCTCGGAGGACTAATTCTGTCAATTTATCTTGCCTCCCTTCTAAAAAGAGCTCCTCTCTAAAAGGAGAGAATGGGTTCCCCTCTGAAGCAAATTGTTTCCTTTTAAGAGTAGACAGTTTTCAGAAAGGGCTTGGTGAATTGGAAAACGAACAGTAAGTTACAAAAGTTGTCTCCCTTGCAAACAAAAAATGTCAGAAAAACTAAACTGTGCATCAAGTCTCCTTAAATGAAGAATCAGGTTACATTTGTAGTCTGGACAGGACTTTCACAGTGAATCGTAATTACCCTAAATATGTATACACTATAACTACTTGTCATACTTCTCCGAAAAATTGAACAAGCCCACTCGACTACCTGATAATGTGTCTAAATAATACTGACTGATTGGCGAACAGTCCTTTTTTTTAACATTCCTGATAAATTCAACTTCTATATATGCAACATCAGTCTAATCCCTAGAAAAATTTTTGTCTGAAAGCTTGTCATGATTGGAACTTCTCTGTTTTTAAGGTAAGTTGTTACAATGTCTGAATAATTCAAGTAGTTTTAACCATTTTACTTCATAACAAGACCTGTCGCCAGACAGAATAGCTCGCCTGATATTGCACATTTTGTTTCTGTAAAATTCTAAGTCTGTTACCTTGATTTTGACATTTTGGGGAAGGGTGGGGTGGGGTTGGGGGGGGGGTTGATGTGAGAGGATTGCAATGTGCAAAATATTCATCAAACCAAAGATGAATCAATTCAGTGATAAGGTTAGGAAATAATAAGGTCTTAAAAATGTAAACCAAAACTTTAACATTTTTAAAATTCTAAGTGTGTGACCTCGACCCCAAGGTCACGGTCATGTGTGCTGATGGTACTCATAAAAACTTTGGACCAATATATATCATGATACCAAATATAAATTAAATCCATCATTTGGTTTAGAAGTAATGAGGTCTTAAAAACTTTGACATAAAATTTTAACAGGAAAATTTTTGCATGACTGTGACCCTGACCTTAACATGAACTAGAATGGTGAGGATGGAACTGGGCAAAATTTTGGACCAATATGTATCATCATACCAAAGATGAATCAAATCGGTAATAAGGTTAGGAAATAATGAGGTCTTAAAAACTTTAACAAAAACTTTAACATTTAAATTCCAAGTCTGTGCCCTTGACCTCAAGGTCATGGTCATGAGTGCTGATGGTGCTGATAAATACTTTTGACCAGTATCTATCATGACACCAAATAGGAACTAAATCGATCATGTAGTTTAGAAAAAATGAGATCTAAAAAACTTCTACGTAAAATTTTAACATGAAAATTCTAAGTCTGTGACCTCGACCTTGACATGACCTAGGATGGTGGGGATGGTAATGCGTAAAATTTTGGACAAATATGTATCATCAAACCAAAGATGAATGAAATCTGTGATAAGGTTAGGAAATAATGAGGTCTTAAAAACTTTAACAAAAAACTTTAACATTTAAATTCTAAGTCTGTGACGTCAACCTCAAGGTCATGGTCATGAGTGCTGATGGTGCTGATAAAAACTTTTGACCAGTATCTATCACGATACCAAATAGGAACTAAATCCATCATGTAGTTTAGAAATAATGAGATGCTAAAAACTTCAACGTAAAATTTTAACATGAAAATTCTGGTCATGAGTGCTGATGGTGCTGATAAAAACTTTTGACCAGTATCTATCACGATACCAAATAGGAACTAAATCCATCATGTAGTTTAGAAGTAATGAGACGCTAAAAACTTGGACATAAGATTTTAACATGAAAATTTTAAGTCTGCAACCTTGACCTTGACATGACCTAGGGTGGTGGGGATGGTACTGCGCAAAATTTTGGACCAATATGCATAACCATACCAAAGATGAATCAAATCGGTGATTAAGTTAGGAAATAATTAGGTCTTAAAAACTTTAACAAAAACTTTAACATTTAAATTCTAAGTCTGTGACCTCGACCTCAAGGTCACGGTCATGAGTGCTGATGGTACTGATAAAAACTTTTGACCAATGTCTATCATAATACCAAATAGGAACAAATTCCATCATTTAGTGTAGAAGTAATGAGATCCTAAAACTTTGACATAAAATTTTAAGAGGAAAATTCTGTGACCTTGACCTTGACATGACCTAGAGTGGTGGGGATGGTACTGAGCAAAATTTTGGACCAATATGTATCACATACCAAAGATGAAGCCAATCGGTGATAAGGTTAGGAAATAATGAGGTCTTAAAAACTTTAACGAAAACTTTAACATTTGTGGACGCCCATGTCAACGCTAACGCCAACGCCGGGGGTAGTACTGTAGCTCTCTGTGAACCTTGTTCAGGCGAGCTAAAATTTCACAAGATCTCACTGAAATTATCCCCATATATTTTTAAAAAAGTGATGGGGATATTATTAACGTATCTGTTGGTCAGTCTGTCTGTCCGCCCTCCTTTCAGTCAGTCAGTCAGTTCATCAGTCTGTTCGTCTGTCCCTCAGGCTATCTCCTCCTAAACCACCAGGCGGAATTCTACCAAACTTGCTACATCACTTCCCCTCATGGTTAGGGTGTGCAAGAGCAACATTATTTTTCTGTGTGTCAGTGCGTCCATCGTCTGTCCATCTGTCTCTCACAATATCTCTTCCTAAACCACTGGGCAGAATTCAACCAAACTTGCTATATCACTTCCCCTCATGGTAAGTGTGTGTGAGAGCAACATTTTTTTTTCCCCCTTTTGTCTGTCCGGCATCTGTCCATCTGTCCGTCATACAATCTCCTCCTAAACCACTGGGCATCTGTCCATCTGTCCGTCATACAATCTCCTCCTAAACCACTGGGCACAATTTAACCAAACTTGCTACATGCCCTCCCCTCATGGTAAGGGTGTGGCAGAGCAAGTCCATCTGTCCGTCATGCTATTAGCAACATTAGCAATGAGCGTAGGGATTTGCAATGGCACGCCATCAACTGCGCATTCTAGTATTTTTTTTATTCACCCAGAAAATATGTATATATTTTTTAAAGCCAAAAAAAAACCATATTGTTTTTTTGTTTTTTTGTGTGTTTTTTAAAGCAAAAAAAAACAACATTTTTTCTTTAGTGTATTCTTTGCTTTCAAAGAATCCAGTGTCTCAGAATTTGTTTGCATCCACTACTGTACAGCTGTTGTGAAGAGCTCGGTAGAAGCCTTAAAATATCTCTCAACACTTCTGTAGTGTATTTTATATACTTTTTGGTCTCTCGGATCAATATAACGAGTCAATTGAATAATTTGAAAACAGAATATCAATCCTGTTAGTGTTAGGAGGCATAAGCAGTGTTGCTAATTTCATTCCTGTTTATCAACAGATTCACTAAAACCTTGTCTACTCCTGTCATTTTTTTTTAGTGTGTTAACTTTCAAGGGATCTATTTTTCTCTGAATCAATTTAACATTTCATGAAAACTGTCATCTTTGGACTGTCTAGGGTTGATGCAGTGAACATAAAGGAATCTTGGTCAGCCTACATGGAAGTGTAGCTGGCCTGGGATTTTTTCTTGGTAACTTGCTAAAGATTAGGTGCTTTTTTTTTTCGGTTATCAATCAAACTGCCATTTCTTTTTATTTATTTCTCAACAAAAACTTTTTGTGTGTATTCATTAGAAATACTAACACATATCCATATGTTTTCATGGAGAAATAAATAAATATTTATCTGGATAGTCCACAGGATTTTTCATCAGAAAAGTATTGATATTTTTCCTATTTCTCCATGAAAACCTATGTTGTAGGTACTCATTAGAATCATCTTACTAAGGCAATTTGAATGAGTACCCACAACATAAGAGCCACAACGTGAGAAAATGTACTTCTGACATGTGCACAATGAAGACTAAAATCAGCCTACACATCTGCGCAGTCTGATCATTGTCTTTGTTGTCTAAATGAAGAAATTTTGCATCTTTGGCTATCCAAAATGTGCACAGTGAAGATTCTGATCAGATTGCACAAATCTTTGCTGAGTGCACTCTGGACTCACTTATCTAGTGCTATGAACTTAATGTACTTACACTATGCCAGTGACTGAGGCATCTTCTTGTGAATATCCTGTGGGCTGAATCTGAAAATATACAGAAACAGTTAGAGACACAACCATCTGAAAATATACACAAATAGACAGAAACGGTCAGAGACACAATCATCTGAATACATACACAAATAGACAGAAACAGTTAGAGATACAACCATCTGAAAATATACAAAAATAGACAGAAACGGTCAGAGACACAATCATCTGAATATATACACAAACAGACAGAAACAGTTAGAGACACAATCATCTGAAAATATACAGAAATAGACAAAAACAGTTAGAGATACAACCGTAACTCTTAATAACGGGTTAATTTTGCATTTTGTAGCAGCCTTCTGGCTTCATTGTCTCTCATGTCATTTGCACAGATATTTTTCTGTAATAACCATAAATATCGGGACAGACAGACCTGAGCAAATATACAACTAAATTTACTCCCAAGTATTTGGACAGACAGACATGAGCAAAGAGTGTAGTCCTTGATCAGATGCTGTTGAATTTTTAGGACAAGTATGGTAAAAAGTTAAGGTGTCCTTAGAGTTAATATTCTTGTTCTACTCTAGTTTAAATCACTCCAGTAATGTGTTTGGGAGAATACATCAGAAGCATCTTGGAATATTTACATTTTAAATGTAATCGTCTCGGATGAAGCAGCCATTCTTTTTGCAGTTCGATTCTCAATGCAAAACACTGAGCTATCACGTGATATAGGTTGGCATCAGGGCAGGGCAACGTGAGTGTCTGTTATGTTCTTTGTTTACATAAATTTCCGTGATGTCGGTCACATATCTCCTTGACATTACAAAGGTGAAGTCTGCCATCTGGCTGTTCCAAGACCTCCGTTAAGTGAAATTTAATTCCCAATATTAGGAAACCAAGCAAAAATCTGAATGTAAGGCAAGATCTGATAATGAACTGATGATATAAAATAAAAAAAATATAAGATTTGAAATTCAGATTTTGAGCTTGCACTGGATGATGAAAAACATAAGGCCAAAATGTCTAAGAGAAGCTCTTTGGGTAAGCTCAAAATCTGAATTTCAATTCTTAAAAAGAGATTCTAACAACAAGTATTCAAAATGGCAACCACAAAGAGCCAGACAAAATACTGTTTTTACCCTAAATATTTAGACTGAGAGGTCTGAGCAGTGCAGACACAGATCAGACACCACAGAAGGCAGTCTGATCAGTCTACATGGCTTGCCCCTCTTGACTAATCAACAGACAGTCCAAGGGGTAGGTAAAATTTTAGGGTATATATGGTATGGAATTTAAGTGTCCAAATATTCTGGGTAAATATGGTACACATGTTATTTAGTCATCAGATTCACCTCTGTAAGGGAATACTAATGAACACACACTTTGGTGCAAGAATAATCCTTAGATATCTGAAATCCTGGGCCTTCACTGTTTGCATAATTGACCTTTTCTCAAACTGCTTAACAAAAATGTAGGAGAGAGAATTGACATGTACCTCATCACCAGTAAAGATTCTATTCCTGGCCTCATCATATCTCTGTTGTCTCTCTTCTAGTGACTTTGCTCTTGTATCTTCTAGTGATGGTTTCTCAAGATTTTTAGACTAGAAAAAAAGAAGCAGGGAAAACATCAAATTCAAAATCTACAGCCATTGCTCCAGATAAGGTTTTTTTTTTTTTTTTTTTCAACTGAAAATTACTGATATTTTTTCTTATTTTGGCACTAAAACATATGTTGTGGTACTCATTAGAAATGCCTTGCTGAGGCGCTTGTCATAAGTATCCACAACATATGAGCCAGCGCCAACAAAACCTACAATGTGACCTGTGTGATCAGCAGACTCAGATCATGCTGTAAATCCACCCAGTAATCATGCTGTAAATCCACCCAGTATAGCAAGGTTCTGGTTCATCCCTCTTTGGATAGCCCGGAGTCAGCAGAAGGCACATGCTATCAGCAAAGACTCTGATCAGACTTGACAGATGCACAGGTTGATCTCAGTCATATTGAAGTTTCATTGTGTGCTGGCTCATATGTTTTTGTGCAGAAATAAGAAAAATATTATGTGGCTAGTACTGGAATCCCCTAATTATCTGGAGCCATCTATAGCTTCCAGCTCTACCAAAGGTAAATATTTTACTGCCTATAGATTTATCATAATATTGCAGTTTGTGCAAGTAAATCAAGTGACAATCATTGTATTCACCCTAAATCATACATGTAGCTCCAGATTAGGCACTTTTGTCAACCAAAAAAAAATTAGTCTGTTTCCTTACTTTTCCACAAAAACCTATGTTGTGGTGCTCATTAGAAGTGTCTTGTCTGTAACTCTCTCGTTCTAGAACTATGTAAATTTAGAAAATACCTCAACTCTTACCATGTTTTTCATAAACATTTAGACTTGAACAAGTCCATCTGGCTGGATGAAATTTCAAAAACCTTGTCAGCTGAATGGCAGCTGAATGGCAAAGACAGCAGACCAATATCAAAGTGCTCATTTACAATGTACCTATACCACCACTGCAATGCTTCAATGGACTACTACCTGTTGATGGACTAGTTCTTAACCCTTGTCACACTAAATAATTTAAGATGCCACGTCCATGTCTAACTTTCAGCCACTCAGATTACTTGATCCAAGCTGTTGATACTAATTCATCTATTTCATGACAAGCAGTGCAGATCAAGATCAGTTGGTTTCTTCAGAAGCCAACTGATCTGGATCTACATTGACTGCAAAGTCAGGGCAAATCCTGGTTCAGCAGGGCCAAGGTTAATCCTATGATACAGCAACAAGTATACCTCATACTTGATGTTGACCAAAATGGAGATTTGCCTTTCAGGGCCCAGTTGTTCAAAGTGTTGTTAGCTTAACGCACTCGTTAAGGGTCATTTCATTAACTGTTTTAGCGGGTTCAATACACAATATTCTGATATTTTTTGCTGAAAAAATGTGAGTAGCTTTTGCACCGCAAAAGCTACTCACATTTTTTCAGCAAAAAATTTCAGCATATTTGTGTATCATTCGAGGTAAATTTTAACGAATCGTTAACTAACGATGTTGTTAGCTTTGAACAACTGGGCCCAGATGAGGGAGATTGGGGTCTCCATGAGGGAGAATTTTTGATGACATGTGAAAGTTGTTTTCTAGCAGTTTGAAACTTTGAAAGGGTTTCAGCTCTGCATGGTGAAAATAATGTAGATCGAACTTCAGTGAAGTTGATGTTACACCTGCCCCCCAAAAATGTAATGTTTATTTCAGGTAGAAGAAATTACTGTAGGAATTTCATCGAAAGCATATGCATATTCTCATATGATGCATGAGAAGTTGCGCTCAAAAGGTACCCACAGTCTATACACTTTCATAAAATCTGAGGTAAGAAAATGACAAAGTTAAAGTGGAAAAAGTGACAAAAATAAATTTAAAAATTTTATTCAAACCACATATACATCTGCAGACCCTGGAGAAAACATGTGCAAAGTTTCAAAAACACCAGTATAAAATTATATGAGGAGTTGCTATCACTAAGTACCCACTGTCTATACATCTGAGGTCAGAAAATGATGAGGTTCAAAAAGTAAAATTAATGCAAGAATTATCAAAAGCATATGAACATCTTCAGACTATGGAGAAAACATGTGAAAAGTTTAAAAAAGATTGGTATAAAATTGTATGAGGAGTTGTACTCACAAGATGTCTATATATTGAGGGTGAAAAATGACTAAGTTCACAATGTGGTAAAAGTGACAAAAAATAATCTAACAATTATATCCAAACCACATAAACATCCTCATACCATAAAGAAAACACACGTAGAGTACCATAAAGATAGATATAAAACTGTAAGAGGAGTTGGTGTCACAAAAGGTACCCACTTTCTATATATAGAGGGTGAAAAGTAACTTAGTTCACAATGTGGAAAAAGTGACAAAAAAATGATCAAACAATTATATCCAAACCACATGCATATGCTCATACCAAGAAGAAAACACATGAAAAGTTTCAGAAGGGTTGTTACAAAACTGTAAGAAGTTGCGCTCACAAGACACTGAGAGTAAATGTAGACGGATGAACTGACAAACAGATGGAAACTTGCACGCCTGAAGAAAACATATGCAAAGTTTCAAAACGATTGGTACAAAACTGTAAGAGGAGTTGCGCTCACAAGACGTACCCACTGTGAATATATAGAGGGTCAAAAATGAGTTGCGCTCAAAAGAGGTACCCAGTGTCTATATATAGAGGGTGAAAATGTGGAAAAAGTGACGAACGAAGGGACAGACATCCAGGAACGGAAGGAAACTTGCACACCTAAGTCGTCCTGCTAAAGCAGGTGTGACAAAAATAAAATTGAGCAAAAATATCATTACTAGTAAAATGGACAGCCAGGAAAAACTCAGATAGAAAAATTGCATTTGTAGGAGATAACACAACCGAGCGGGAGACCGGACATGGGCTTCAAATGCAGCAGACTCCCACATGATTTGGAAGGTATCAGATGTATGACATCTGCATTCCAAGTTTGATAATTCTTGTTTTCTAGTCCTTTGTGATCACTAAACCAATTCCAGGGTTTTTGTTGTTTTTTTGTTGTTTTTTTTTCGAAAATTTATATGGGGGTCATTGATGAGGCCAAAATGAAGTTTTTATAGTAAAATGTATTTTAACAAGTAATACTTAACCTAAGGATAATGTGCTATTCTATTCTGCATTTAAACCTTCCACAGAAAAATGGCAAGTCTTAATCCAGAAGGTCCCTTAGGCATTAATTTTTGTGAAGTCACTCTTCTCACTATTTTGATCACGTGTCAGTTTCTTTGTAGAATAAAACAATATAACTGAGCGAAGCGGGGAGGAAGGAGGGAATCTCTTATCTATAGGTTAAGTATTACTTGTTAAAATATGTTTCACTATAAAAACTTCATTTTAACTGCATAATACATTACCCTATAGATAATGTGCTAGAATTTATAGATTAGGAGGGAGGAGCTCCCCTAATTCTAACACCTAGATATAATTATTCCCTTAACTTCTGGATTAAGACCCAGGAAACTCTATGGGATCAGATACATTCCATGATATATAATCTTAAGAATGATCTAGATTCCCCAAAAATATATATGTAAAGATATTAATTACCTTAACATATTGATAGTAAACTTTGGAGATTGCCAGTCTTCTTAAGCATCCAAGGCTAGATTTTCCTGGCCCCCACCACTTATTTTGGCAACAACTATTGGGCCCAAAGTATGTAAATCTGCCATTTGCTGAGACATACCTCTCAAGAAGAATTTGCAAAAGTAGAAGATTGATTCCAGACTGCTGCTCTGAGGACGTCATTGAGTGGAACCATATCAAAGAATGCCCAGGAAGAAAATAGCGCCCTGACTTCATGAGCCTTAAGTTTTAGGAAAGAAATGTCTCTTCGGGTGAGTTTCCTATAGGTAAGCTTAATAGTATAAGCTACCCATCTCAAGACTGAAACCATAGAGATGTCATGATTGCCTTTAATTGGTAAGATTAATCTAGTTCTGTTCTGATGATAAGAACTAGTCATCTTAAGGTAAAATTTTAATGCTCTAATTGGGCATAAAAGCCTTTCTAAATGTTCCCTCTTATATGTTCGAGCTAAATTAGGGATAACTATAAGATCTGGGCAAATGGACAGAAGCTGATTCTTTGCCAAAAACCCAGTTTGTATTATCAATGATACTGAACCATCTGATTGATTGAACCTGAAATGATTTGTGTTCATTGCCAAAGCATGCATTTCTTAGCTGTGGCAAGAGCTAGTAGAAAGGCTGTTTTAATCATAACATGAAGTTTAGTTTATTGTTTTATTGTGTTGGGGTTTAACTACACATCAACCCTTGTGGGTCATTTTGTGTCGTCTCCCAGAGAAAGGGAGAAAAGAGATAGAAGAGATAGTAGAAGAGATGAAAGAGAGGAACAGGGAAGAAAGAGGAACAGGAATGAAAGGGAAGAAACAGAAGAAATAAAAACATTCCCCCTCTACCTTTACCTACTTCAACGATAGCAGGCCTTGCCAAACTGTAAGCCAATATCAGTTGGACGCCCCGGTGACACAAGATACATGACACCTTCGCACCACCCGACCACCCCAACATGAAGTTTAGAAGCCTTATGTAGAGGTTCATATGGGGCTTTTTGTAGACAAACTAAGACCCAAGATAAGTCCCATTTTGGAGTAAGAGATCTTTGTACTGGACGTTGCAATTCAAAAGATCTAATTAGTCTTAAATTTAAGTGTATTTGAAATCATGGATCTATAGCCCTTGATGGTACTTATTTGACATTTTTTCTCAGAAAAATTCTCAGAAAAAATGTATATAAGGAAGTCGGCTATAATCATAAGAGGGGCTGAGGCCAGATTAACCTTCTTTCTATGACACCAATTGGAGTATATGACCCATTTTGCATCACAGACTTTCTGAGTAGATGCTCTTCTTGATTTAGAGACAAAACCTGCAATGTTTTGTGAAAACTTTTTATCTCTTAATTGATTGCCTGATAACTCTCAAGCATGAAGTGCCAGAGTTGGGAGATTTTGATGTTGGAACCATCCTTTTGCTTGTGTTAGTAAGTTTGGAAAGCACAGAAGTCGAATCAGAGCTGATACTAGTAGTTGTAACACCTCAGAGAACCAGGGACGTTGAGGCCAAAGAGGAGCAATTAAAACTATTCTGCACCAAGACTGACATATTTTGGCTAGAATAAAAGGTATCAGAATTGTTGGTGGAAATGCATTATGCATGTAGATAGTTCCAATTCATTGATAATGCATCTATCACCAAGGCTTGATTGTCCGGAACCGGAGATACATAAAATGGGAGTTTGTGATTGAATCAAATCGCATACAAATCCATATTGGTAAAACTGAGCATTTGAAGGATGCAATTCGCCACAGATTGATCCAAAGACCATTCTGTATTGAGAGGTCTGTCCAATCTCGAGAGACAGTCTGCTAGGATAATGAATCTGCCCTTAATATGGCAAATTCTGAGTACAACGTCTTGTTCCAGGCACCAATGGAGGACTTCCCATACCTCTACGCATAGGTTGGGGGAATGTGTTCCTCCTTGTTTGTTGATATACAAGACAACTGTTGTATTGTCGGTGGATATCATAACACAAGAGTGGTGTATGTATTGTATGGCTTTCTTCAGTGCAAAACAAATGGCCATTATTTCTAGAATATTGATATAGATTGGGATTGGTCTTCCATCCAGCAACCATGAGAGGATAGTCTCATCCGTTTGAGATAATGGCTGGCATCCTTGAAAGGAATACATTGGGATCTGGAGGATGGATGAGCGTTTCCTGAATGAAGCAATTGGTGTCCATCCACCATTTCAAATGAAATCGGATCATGTTGTTTATCAGAACTTGATGATCCAGAGATGGAATATGAGGTCTCCAGACAGATAAGAGACACCTTTGTAGCAGTCGTAAATGAAGTCTGCCTAGAACAACTAAATCTGCTGCTGCACTGAATTTGCCCAAGAGATAAAGGGAAGTTCATGCTGAAACCTGAGTCTGATTTAGAAATTGTTTAATAGTCAGAAGTATCCTGACTATATTCTGTTGTGTCAGAAATTCCATTAGCAATTCTGAATCTCCATGTCGCCCAAATGCCTCCCGCCAAGTTTGGCTAAATCTGCCTTACCATTAGGGAGCAGATGAGGTTTGAAGATTTTCAAGATATCAGACCAAAACAATTTCAGCAATTCTGAATCTCGATGTTGCTCTGATGCCTCCCATCAAGTTTGGGCTCAATCTGCATTACGGTTTGGGAGGAGATGTTGTTTGAAGAATTTCAATATGGCCACCTTGGTGTCCATCCTGGATATCGGAATAGAATCAGTTTAGCAGTTCAGAATCTGCATGTCTCCCCAATGCCTCCCACCAAGTTTCAGCTTAATCCGACTTACCGTTAGAGAGCAGATATCGTTTCAAGATTTTCAAGCTGGCAAACATGGCGGCCATCTTGGATATTGGAACGGGACAAATTTAGCAATTCTAAATCTCCATGCCACACCAATGCCTCCCACCAAGTTTGGGCTCAATCCCACTTACGGTTCGGGTGCAGATTGGGTTTGAAGATTTTCAAGATGGCCGCCACTGCGGAAAGATTTTAGGAATTCTGAATCTCTATGTAGCTCCTACGCGTCCCATTGTTTCAGTTCAATCTGACTTAACAGTTTGGGAGGAGATGTTTGAAGATATTCAAGATGGCCGACTTGGCAGCCATCTTGCATATCGGAAGGGAATGATTTTAGCAATTCTAAATCTCCATGTGGCCCTAATGCTTCCCATCAGGTTTAGGCTCAATCTGACTTAGCGTCCTGGAGCAGATGTGGTTTCAAGATTAACAAGATGGCCACAATGGCGGCAATCTTGGATAGGCGAACAGAACAATTTTAGCAATTCTGTATCTCTATGTCGCTCCAATGCTTCCCATCAAGTTTCTGCTCAATCCAACTTACTGTTTAGGAGAGATGTTGTTAGAAGAATTTCAAGATGGCAGCCATGGCGGCCATCTTGGATATCGGAACGGAAGGATTTTAGCAATTCTGAATCTCTATGTCACTCCGATGCCTCCCATCAAGTTTCAGCTCAATCTGACTTGTTTTGGGAGGAGATGTCATTTGAAGAAATTCAAGATGGCGGCCATCTTGGATATCGGAACAGAACGACTTTAGCAATTCTGAATCTCTATGTTGCTCTGATGCATCCCACTAAGTTTCTGCTCAATCTGACAAATGGTTTGGGAGGAGATGTCACTTGAAGAATTTCAAGATGGCTGCCCATCTTGGATATCAGAACAGAATGATTTTAGCAATCCTAAATCTCTGTGTCACCGTGATAGCTCCCATCAAGTTTTGGCTCAATCTGACTTACGGTTTGGGAGGAGATGCCATTTGAAAAATTTCAAGATGGCTGACATGGTGGCCATCTTGAATATCGGAACAGAATGATTTTAACAATTCTGAATCTCCATGTTGCCACAATGCCTCCCACTAAGTTTCAGCTCAATCCAACTTATGGTTCTGGAGGAGATGTCGATAATAGGAAAAGCTAATGATGGACAAAGGACAACAGGCAATGGTGTAAGCTGACCTGGAGCAAAGTTCCAGGTGAACTAACAAGGGGAGATAACTCTAAAAGTAAGAAAACCAAAGCTGTCGTTCTTGTACATGACACATCATCCAGCCTGTTCTACATTTCTACCAAGTATTATAAAAATATTCTAAAGGGTATTCAACTTACAGAGCAGACACAAAATCAATGCATTATCACTGTCAAAATAACCAAGGGAGATAATGCCAAAAGTAAGAAAGGCATTCTTCTACGCAACATGTCGTCTGGTCCTGTTCTACATTTCTACCAAGTACCATCAAAATTTTCCAATGGGTATTTGAGTTACAGAGCGGACACAAAATCTTTTTCAAACAAAACAAAGGGAAATAACTCAAAAGTAAGAAAGCCCAAGTTTTCATTCTTGTACGCGTCCTGTTCTACATTTCTACCAAGTATCATCAAAATATTCCAAAGGGTATTCAAGTTATAGAGCGGACAAGAAGTTTTACCCTGACGCAGACATCAACGGCATCTGGGAGGGGGGTGGGGGGAGGTGGGGAGGAAAGAGCCTGTAACTTAATCACCACTAAGTTACAGGCTCTTTTTTCCCATATTTTAAGTTTTTAATTGGAACAGAATATTTGCCCCTACTAGACATGTCTCATTGCAAAGCGTCTGCATCTAGATGGGGAATATTCTCCATTGGAAATTATTGAGATTTGCTTTTATATGCAAAGCGTCTGCATCTAGATGGGGAATATTCTCCATAGGAAAATATTGAGATTTGCTTTTATAATATCTCATAGGAGCCAACAACTTAACTAACTGTTGTGGACATGACCAGGTTTTTCCTTGTTTAACTCATCCTGAATGTACTTGGTAGTATTTTAAATTAGTTTCAATTGAGGAAGAACTTGCAAGGGAGCTGTTCAATTCCTGAGAGAGGTCTACATCACGAAAACAGGCCTATATAATTTTGACCCCCTTAAACCCCACTTTTATATAGTAAAACTGGGGTTTACAGGGGTAGACATTATTTTTCTTATTTCTGCTTGAAAACATAGATTGTGGGTACTCGTTAGAACCGCCTCCATGAGGTAGTTCTAACAAGTACCCACAATCTATGTTTTGAGCAGGAATATGATAAACATCAAAGTTTTTATATGAAAAATTTTCAGTTTTTGGAGGTGAAATTTTCTATATATTTGAATAGGTGTGTTTTCGTAATGTAGAAGGAGTATGGTCTTCTGAACGTTTCAGACATATCTCCTCTGTTAATAACCTGAAGACTCCATTATTTGCCTTATCAAAGGACTAGGTTTCTATTTCGGATTCAAAACCTCAGTCCTTTGGTAATTGTTGCACCACATTATCTTTTCTTATATGAATGTCCTGGCCTCTTAGACTTCTTACTATTTCTATGAGAAGACAATGAGGATGATGTTGAAGAAGATGAAGATAAACTGTATCTTCTTCTCTTCTTATTCATATGTCTTGATTTAGGCTGATCTCTTCTACTCTGTCTGTTGAGATAGAGATGTATGCCTATTACATTCCCAAGTATTAGTTGGCGGGTCGATAACTATACTGAGATCTGACACTTAAGTCTGGTTCAAATGGTAGTAGTACTCTTTGTTTATTTCTTAAGTTCGGAGGCTCATTCATCACTGACTGCTCCGAACTCACTTGTCTATAACTGGCCACCCGGTGTTCAGTGCCCACTTTATGACCTGTGCCTGGATGACTGGTGACTGGTGCCTGGTTGACCGGTGCCTGATGAAGATGATTGTTGCCTGGTGCCTGATGACTGGTGACAGGTGGAAAGACTATGGATGCTTCTCACATCCACAAAGATGCCACCAAGATGGGACCTACCCCCCCGCAGTACTGCCATGCGGGGTGTTGATCCCATCTCTAGTAGAGTTATCATCGGATAAATTTGACTGCACAACTTTCTTCTTCTTAGCCAGTCTTTTCCTTATCATGGTAGATCTTCTAGAACAGTAAAGTCTGAGTCTGTCTGCAAGATCCCATGTATTAGTTATCCAGAATTTACAGACCGAACATGCAGATACGAGTAGCCTGGAGCAAGAAGAACAAGACAAACAGTTAGAATGATTATCCCATGACGCTTTGATATGACCACAAATGCCGCGAACGGTCCACATCAAAAGTCGCGAAAATGTATGACATATATCAACGATCAATAATAATAAGAAATCGAAAATTGCTCTTAAGAAAGAGATAGAATCATTTGTGAAAGGAATGATAAAGAAACATAAGAATACAAGGAAATAAGAAATAATCCGGAGAAAAGAAAGATAAATTAGATTTTTTCACCCGGTAAACAATTCTGTTTATTTTCTTTGTTCCACAGAAAAGAAACTGTCATGTGATCAAAATAGGGGGAAGAGTGATGTCACACAGGTAAATGCCTAAGGGACCTTCTGGATTAAGACTTGCCATTTTTCTGTGGAAGGTTTAAATACAGAATAGCACATTATCTATAGGTTAATGTATTATGCAGTTAAAATGGCTAAAACTAACTTCCATTTTGCTTTGTGCTTTCAGCATTAAAAGCTTGCACATTTGCTCGCTGTTCTCTAATTGTTCATATGGCATGTTTTATGTGGCTAGCATCAATACTTTCTGTTTTATCACATGATCCAGATTTTTACAGATTTAACTACAGACAAGAATGCTGCATGCACCTAAACTCTTCATCAGTGAACCACCAGATGGGGACTAGCAACATTCTATGACTTCAGCAATCCATCAGATGGGGACTAACAACAGTCTACAACATCAGTGAACCACCAGATGGGGACTGACAATATTCTAAGACATCAGTGAACCACCAGATGGGGACTAACAATATTCTAAGACTTCAGCCAACCACCAGATGGGGACTAGCAACATTCTAAGACATCAGTGAACCACCAGATGGGGACTAACAATATTCTAAGACTTAAGTAAACCATCAGATGGGGACAAACAACATTCTAAGACTTTGACGAGCCACCAGATGGGGACCAAAAACATTCTAAAGCCTGTGAACCACCAGACAGGGACTAACAGAATTCTAAGACTTCAGTGAACCACCACAGGAGACTAACAACCTTCTAAGACTTCGGTGAACCACCACTTTGGGATTAACAACAGTCTAAGTCTTTAGTGAACCACCTCATGGGGACTAACAACCTTCTAAGACTTCCATGAACAACCACATGGGGACTAACATCATTTTAAGACTTCACTGAACCAGCGGACAGGGACTAGAAACAGTCTAAGACCAGTGAACATCCAGATGGGGACTAACAACATTCTAAGACTTCAGTAAAATAAACATCAAAAAGGTTGCCTTTGAACCACCAGATAGGGATAAACAACATACTAAGACTTCAGTGAAATACCAGATGGGACTAACAATGTTCTAAGACTTCAGTGAACCACCATATGGGGACTAACAACATTCTAAGACTTCAGTGAACCACCACATGGGGACTAACAACATTTTAAGACTTCAGTGAACCACCACATGGGGACCAACAACATTTTAAGACTTCAGTGAACCACTACATGGGGATCAACAACATTTTAAGACTTCACTGAACCACTGGATGGGGACTAACAACATTCTAAGACTTTAGTGAACCACCACATGGGGACTAACAACATTCTAAGACTTCAGTGAACCACCACATGCTGACTAACAACATTCTAAGACTTCAGTGAACCGCCACATGGGGACTAACAACATTTTAAGACTTCAGTGAACCACCATGTGGGGACTAACAACATTCTAAGACTTCAGTGAACCACCACATGGGGACTAACAACATTCTAAGACTTCAGTGAACCACCACATGGGGACTAACAACATTTTAAAACTTCAGTGAACAATCAGACTGAAACAACAAGAAACAGTCTAAGACTTCAGTGAACCACCAGATGGGGACTAACAACATTCTAAGACCTCAGTGAACCACCAGATGGGGACTAACAACATTCTAAGACCTCTGTGAACCACCAGATGGGAACTAACTACATTCTAAGACTTCAATAGAAATTGTGTTTGTAACTATGCCCCCAACAATATGCTTGCCTCTAAAGATAATACAAGGTAAAATTGGCCCAATCTAGAATGGGCCATAACTCTGAAATATTTTTCAGAATTTATTCAAAAGTTAATCAGGTCATCTTCTCATCACTATCAATCTATTCATCAAGTTATGAGGCTCGAGCTCCAATAGTTTTTGAGATATTTTGCTGACAAGGGAAAATGCCCAAATTTACAAAGGGCCATTACTCATGAAATATTTTCAGTATAATTTCAAAAGTTAATCAGGTCATCTACTCATCATTACCAATCAATTCACCATGTTTCAAGGCTCTAGCTCCAACAGTTTTTGAGATATTTTACTGACATGGTAAAAATGCCCAAAATTATAATGGGATTATTCAAAAGTTAATCAGGTCATCTACTCATCACTAACAATCTATTCATCAAGTTTCAAGGCTCCAGCGTCAATAGTTTTTGAGATATTTTGCTGACAAGAGAAAAATGCCCAAGTTTACAAAGTGCCATTACTCATGCAATATTTTTCACAATTTATTCAAAAGTTGATCAGGTCATCTACTCATCATTACCAATCCATTCACCAAGTTTCAAGGCTCTAGCTCCAACAGTTTTTGAGATATTTTGCTGACAAGGTAAACTGCCCAAAATTATAAAGGGCCGTAACTCATGAAGTATTTTTCAAAATTTACTCAAAAGTTAATCAGGTCATCCACTCATCACTACCAATCTATTCATGAAGTTTCAAGGCTCTAGCTTCAATAGTTTTTTAGATATTTTGCTGACAAGGGAAAAATGCCCAATTTTTACAAAGGGCCATTACTCAGGAAATATATTTCACAATTTATTCAGAAGTTAATCAGGTCATCTACTAATCAATACCAATCAATTCAGCAAGTTTCAAGGCTCTAGCACACAGGTTTTGAGATATTTCGCTGACAAGGTAAAATGCCCAAAATTACAAAGGGCCACAACTCATGAAGCATTTTTTAAAATTTACTCAACAGTTAATTAGGTCGTCTTCTCATCACTACCAGTCTATTCATAAAGTTTCAAGGCTCTAGCTTCAATGGTTTTTGAGATATTTTGCTAAAAAGATTGCATCTATATTTTTTCAAAGGGCCATAACTCAGGAAAGGGGTATAATCCTGTCGAGAAAAACAAGAAACCCGCGGAAAGCGATGTTGTACATGCGGGGATTGAGTCATACAAGTTCCTATTTGTATTGAAAAAAATCTATTTTGCAGTATTCAAGAAATTGATGCGTTAGTTTGAAAGAAAAATGGACAAAGAAGAAAATTTGGAATATTGGCTTGCAAAATTTGATCTAAACCTGTCCATTATTTCACAAGATATTGATATTGAGCGGATATCATTTTTGCCCATTAATCAAGGCCAGTAACTCAGTAGATTGATTGTGTTGGGGTTTAACGACACGTCAACCCTTGAGGGTCATTTTGTGTCGTCTCCCAGAGAAAGGGAGAAAAGAGATAGAAGAGAGAGTAGAGGAGATGAAAGAGAGGGACAGGGAAGAAAGAGGAACAGGAATGAAAGTGAAGAAATAGAAGAAATAAAAACATTCCCCCTCTACCCTTACCCACTACAAGGATAGCAGGCCTTGCCCAACTGTAAGCCAATATCAGTTGGACGCCCCGGTGATCTAAGATACACAGCACCTTCGCACCACCCGACCACCCCCGTAACTCAGTAGAAAATTGATGAAAAATGTCATGTGACAATCCCAAGCTAGGTATTGTTAACAACAATATGCATGCAAAATATGACCCTAATCCATCAATTCTTTCACAAGATATTGAGCGGAAACCAATTTTGGGCATAAATCAAGGGCTCCTAACTCTGCTGAAATGAATCTGAGATTTATGTGCAAACAATATGCACATCTTCAGACCATGACTTAATCATCTGTGAAGTTTCAAAACTATTGACCAAAAACTGCAGGAGGAGTTGCGTTCTCGAAACACCAACTGACTATGAGGGTTTTAGGTAAAAACTGACTAAGTTAACAAAACAGAAAAAGTTGAAAAAAAAAAAAAAAAATCCGAGATTTATGTGCAAACAATATGCAAATCTTCAGACCCTGACCTAATCATCTGTGAAGTTTCAAAACTATTGGCCTAAAACTGCAGGAGGTTGCACTCACGAGACACCCACTGACTATAAGGGTTTTAGGTAAAAACTGACTAAGTTAACAAAGCGGAAAAAGCTGAAACAAAAAATCTGAGAATTATGAGCAAACAATATGCACATCTACACACCATGGCCAAAACATCTGTGAAGTTTCAAAATGATTGGCAAAAAACTGAAGGAGAAGTTGCGCTCACGAGACACCCACTGACTATAAGGATTTTAGGTAAAAACTGACTAAGTTAACAAAGCGAAAAAAGTTGAAAAAAAAAATCTGAGAATTATGAGCAAACAATATGCACATCTACACACCATGGCCAAAACATCTGTGAAGTTTCAAAATGATTGGCAAAGAACTGAAGGAGAAGTTGCGCTCACGAGACACCCACTGACTATAAGGGTTTTAGGTAAAAACTGACTAAGTTAACAAAGCGAAAAAAGTTGAAAAAAAAAATCTGAGAATTATGAGCAAACAATATGCACATCTACACACCATAGCCAAAACATCTGTGAAGTTTCGAAATGGTCAAAAACTGTAGGAGGCGTTGCGCTCACGAGACACCGACTATAAGGGTTTTAGGTAAAAACTGACTAAGTTAACAAAGCGGAAAAAGTTGAAAAAAAAATCTGAGAATTATGAGCAAACAATCTGTATATCTACACACCATGGCCAAAACATCCGTGAAGTTTCAAAATGATTGGCCAAAAACTGTAGGAGGAGTTGCGCTCACGAGACACCCACTGACTATATAAGAGTTTTAGGTAAAACTGACTAAGTTAACAAAGCGGAAAAAGTTGAAAAAAAAAATCTGAGAATTATGAGCAAACAATATGCACATCTACACGCCATGTCCAAAACATCTGTGAAGTTTCAAAATGATTGGCCAAAAACTGTAGGAGGCGTTGCGCTCACAAGTCAATTGTTGATGAACTGACAGGTCACGGCACGCCTATATCGCACTAACGCAGGTGGGACAAAAATATGTACAAGCTATTTTTTCATGAGGAATCCATATAAGAAATTTCAAAACAGTAGCATGCATGGTTCTAAACTTACGCTATACATCAAAAAGCGTGACAAATGGACAGATGGACAAACAGACTGACGGACAACCGCCTCAGAAGCAATATGCCCCTCCAACTTCTTCGAAGTTGGGGGCATAATGAACCACCAGATGGGGACTAACAACATTCTAAGACTAATATACCTGTAATTCATCAAAACTGCCACCACCTCGTTTCAACAGCATCTTTGGTTTTGATTCACTGCTATATATGTGTTCTTGAAAGCTAAAATCAGGTCTGAAAATAGAAACAAAGAAGGAGTGTACAAATCTGACTGAAAATAATTTTTGAGCTGCAAGGAACAAAGAGAGATTCTTGTGCATGCTGACAGTGTCAAATCATATAGTTCCATAGCTCCAGACAAAAAAAAAAATTGTTTGTTCTTTCAGCCATTTTTCTTATTTCTTTACCAAAACATGTTGTAGGTACTCATTCAAAGCACCTTGCTGAGGCACTTCTAACGAGTACTCACAACACACATTTTCATGCAGAAATAAGGAAGAAAAGTATTATATGGCTATAACATTGTACCTGTAGCTATGCAAGTATGTTCAGTTAGGCTCAACACTATTCCTTGTACATTCTCTAAGATCTGGCCTTCAACAAATTTCAATGTACAAGCTGATCTGGGTCTACATTTTAGACAGCAATCTGCATATTCTCAGGTTTGACAGCATATATGCAAAATTCAGTCTGATTTGCATAACCAAGAGGACCACAAAGATCCTATATCGCTCACCTGAGCAAATAGGTTTGCATACTTACTACTACAGTTTCACCCAAGTTCACTGCTTCAAGATTTTTGTATAAATTTTATGTTCAAAAGTGACATGATGGTCCTATAAAATGGAGTAGCAATGTCGTATATGGCAAGCAGTGCCTCATTTTTTTTTTTTTTTTTTTTTTGGCAAGCAGTGCTTTTATCTGATATTTAAAATTTCAATATAGATGAGATGTAGATGAAAATAAGCTCTCACCATGATGGCTTGAACCATCTTGGTAGAGGCTCAGCAAAGAAACATTTTCTGCCAGATTAAATTTAAACTGATCCAGTAGTTTCAGACAAGAAAAAATTTAAAATTTTCTATATAGATACTCGTATATAGGGAAAATAAGCCCCGCCTCCTGGTGGCCATGGTTTTTAACAAATCATCATGGCTTGAATAATCTTGATAGAGGGCCACCAAAGAAACATTTCTGTTGAATTATACTGAAATCAATCCAGTGGTTTCTGACAAGCAGAATTTTAAAGTTTTCTATATTGACATATAGGGAAAATGTCCCACCCCCTGGTAGCATGTCTTTTGTATGAATCATGATGGCTTGAACAATCTTGGTAGCGATCACCAAAGGAACATTTCTGCAAAATTATACAGAAATCATTCCAGTGGTATCAGACAAGAAGATTTTAAAGTTTTCTATATAAATATATATTGGGAAAATAAGCCCCCCCTCTGGCAGCCATGTTTTCAAGGGAATCATCTTGGCTTGAAAATTTTTAAAGTTTCCTATATAGATATATAAGGCAACTAAGCCCTGCTCCCTGGTGGCCATTTTTTTTTTTTTTTTTTTGCAATCTTGCTAGTGGATCACAAAAGGAACAAAAAGAATGATCCTTCGTGTCCATCCAATTATAGACCAATATCACTACTAAGTGCTGCCGGCAAAGTTCTTGAGAAAATTGTGTTTAAATATTTGCTTAATTTCTTTCGTGATCATCAAGTCATAACCACCTTGCAATCTGGCTTCATCCCAGGTGACTCAACCGTAAATCAGCTTGTTGATATTTATAACACTTTCTGTAAAGCTCTTGACGAAGGTAAAGAAGTCCGAGCAGTCTTTTGTGACATAAGCAAAGCCTTTGATAGAGTATGGCACAAAGGACTTCTGTACAAACTCAAATATGTAGGTGTTACTGATTCTCTTCTTCATTGGTGCTCAGATTATTTAGCCAATAGAAAACAAAGAGTAGTTATACCTGGTGCTTGTTCTGACTGGTTACCAGTTACGGCTGGTGTCCCTCAAGGTTCTATTCTAGGCCCTCTTTTATTCCTTCTATATATTAATGATATAGTAGATAACATCAAAGCAACTATTAGACTGTTTGCAGACGACACAAGCCTTTACATTATAGTAGACAATCCGCACAATACCGCTGGGCAACTAAATACCGATTTGCAAATGATTCATCAGTGGGCTACCCAGTGGCTCGTTACATTCAACCCTACAAAGTCTGAGTCTATTATTTTTTCAAGAAAACTTAATAAACCCAATCATCCTCCCATTTTTATGAATAATCAACCTATCAATGAAGTTCACACACACAAGCACTTGGGCGTGTTTCTTTCAAGTGACTGCCAATGGCATGATCATTTAGCTTACATTAAATCAAAAGCATGGAGCCGCATTAATGTCATGCGTAAATTTAAATTTAAACTTGACAGAAAATCACTCCAAACTATGTACTTCTCTTTTATTCGCCCACTTCTTGAGTATGCCGATGTTGTACGGGATAATTGCACCCAGTACGAGGTAAACGAACTTGAAAAAATACAAAATGAAGCAGCTCGAGTCGTAACAGGAGCCACTAAACTCGTATCTATCAATTCTCTTTATTTAGAAACAGGATGGGAACCCTTGGCATCTCGACGGAAAAAACATAAGCTATTGGCATTCTATAACATGGTAAATAATCTTTCACCTAACTACTTATCTTCTCTCGTACCATCTACTGTTGGAAATACCACAACTTACCAGTTACGTAATGCAGCCAATCTTCATACTATCCGTGCTAATTCACAACTTTACTATAATTCCTTTCTACCCTCTGTTATCAGAGATTGGAATGAGTTGCCAGATAATGTGCGCAACTCACCTAGCAAAATGGTATTTAAACGTCATCTTAACAGTAACATTACTAACCCACCCAATTTTTTCTTTGCTGGTAAACGCCTGGGACAGATTCACCACGCACGATTGAGAACAAAATGTAGTTCTCTATGTGAACATCTATATTCTAAAAATATTTTAGACAACCCATTGTGTGTCTGTGGAGCCACTGAAGACACAACTCATTTCCTTTTGAAATGTAATCGTTTTAGCAATCAAGAAATGTTGGACACAGTGACTCATATTCATACACCGACCCTTAATGTTCTCCTTTATGGAAGCCAAGAATTGAATGAAATGCAGAATCAACAAATATTTACAGCAGTACAGAATTTTATCTTAAAATCTAAACGTTTTGAAATTAGATAAGCAATTAAAATAAACTAAAATAATTCTGTAATTATATAAAACAGCCCATGCTTTAACATAGCAAAATAAGATTTTTCAAGTTAGTCGACCGAAGGTCCGTTATATACTTATCCTGACGGCTAAATTTTGTTTTTGTCTTAGAGTTATTACGGTTGTTGTGTTGTAGTGTTTTTTTATGAAAATATATCAAGACTCCATTCCCCGTGGAGCTGCAGCATCTCATTTAATCACGAACATGCATATATTTTAGATAGTAGATTATCAGGTTATCAATGGTAAATAAAATACCTAGCTATGCAGAAATAAAGGGAATACAAATGTCCCAAGTATTCTCGTTTCTTCTGCTTATTCTGATGCATGGTTTAACATGTAAAATAGTACAATTAATTAAGCTGTAAGTTGTTCAAATCACGTATTGCTATTGTTATTGTAAGCTTTGATGATTACACATCGGGATACAGATTAATACAAGTCTTTCGACTTTCTTCTGAATCCCATTTGTATAAATTATCAATGTTTGTACTAGTTTATATTATTATATTGAAATTATACAAATAAAATATGTTTAAACCAAAAGGAACATTTTTGCAAAATGATATTGAAATCTGTCCAGTGGTTTCCGACAAGAAGATTTTTATTAAAGTTTTTTCATTTGCATGGATTCTAAATCATTGAATAAATTTCAGTCAGTATCACCAAAGGATCATTCCTGTGAAATTTGGTTAAAATTGGCTCAGTGATTTAGGAGGTGACGTCACATTTTTTCAGCAAAAAATATCAGAATATTGTATATTGAATCCGCTAAAAGAGTTAACGAAATGACCCTTAACAAGCTCGTTAAGCTAACAATGCTTTGAACAACTGGGCCCTGGATGTTACACTCCAAACAGCAGATTAAGATCAGTCTGTATATCTGCACATTAATTAGTCTTCACTGTTTGCAGGAACAATTTTCCTGTTGTAGGCTTGATGTCTATGGTGATACAACTAAGCCGTGCAAGTTTCAAAAGAATTGGATGAAAAATGTGCACTTGCTTAAATGAGAAAAAAATTAACCAAAATTTTAAAAGGGCCCTTTACCCATAATATTTGACAGATTTTCTTCATTTTTGATAGGGTTAATCCTTACGATGACAAAAACAATCTGTGCATGTTTCAAAAGAATAGGATCTAAAAGTGTTGCTTTTATTGCATAAAAGAGAAAAAATTAACCAAAATTTAAAAGGGCCCTTTTCCCATAATGTTTCATGGATTTTCTTAATTTTCAATACGTGTTAATCCTTACAATAATAGAAACAAACTGCGCATGTTTCAAAAGAATCGGCTAAAAATGTCCACTTTATCCCATAAACAAGAAAAAATTAACAAAAATTTCAAAAGGGCCCTTTCCCCATGTTTGATGGATTTTCTTAATTTTTGACAGGATTCATCTTTTCAATCACACAAACAATCAGGGCAAATTTTAACATGAATTGTATCAAAAATGATGCCTTTATTACATAAACCAGAAAAAATTAACAAAATTTTAAAAGAGACATTTTCCAATAATGTTTGACTGATTTTCTTAATTTTAATAAGGATTATTCCTTACAATGATACAAAAATTCTGTGCAAGTTTCAAAAGAATCCGATAAAAATGTTGACTTCATCGCGAAAATAAAGTCAACCTACAGATGGATGGATTGGACAGATGGACAAGAACCATGCCATGATATAAGGTGCTTTGGCCATTAGAGCTTGAAACAGATGGTGACCAATCACAATAACTCATCTTGAGCACACTATGCCCAGGTGAGCTAAAAATACGGATCAACTTATTTTCCATCCCGATTCCACATAAATTCTATCTCTATGCAAAGTGTCTATGAACGAACGGACAAACCAATGACCCAAAAGCAATATGCCTCTCCAACTTCTCACAATGAGCATTTATGGTCATTTTTCTATATAATATTAATATCAAAACAAAAATGTATAGATTATAGAAAAAACAAGACCTTGATGTCACTTTTCTCTATAATCTACACATTTTTGTTTGATAAATGGTCATTTTTCCATATAAATTTGAAAATTTGTTTTGATATAACACTGTAGCTTAGCTAACATGGATTTTGCTATTTGCTAAAATGGATCCCAGCAATAGTGTTACAATGAGGTAGTGGATGGATCCCAGCAATTGTGTAACAATGAGGCAGTAGATGGATCCAAGCAATAATGTTATGATGACGTAGCAGATGGATCCCAGCAACAGTGTTACAGTGAGGTAGTGGATGGATACCAACATGTGTTACAATATGGTAGTGGATGGATTCCCAGCAACAGTGTTACAATGAGGTATTGGATGGATTCCCAGCAACAGTGTTACAATGAGGTAGGGATGGATCCCAACAATAGTGTTACAATGAGGTAGTGGATGGATTCCCAGCAACAGTGTTATAATGTAGCACATGAATCCAAGCAATAGTGTGACGAGGTAGTGGATGGATTCCAAGCAAGAGTGTTGCAATGAGGTATTGGATGAATTCCCAGCAACAGTGTTACAGTGAGGTAGTGGATGGATACCAACATGTGTTACAATATGGTAGTGGATGGATTCCCAGCAACAGTGTTACAATGAGGTATTGGATGGATTCCCAGCAACAGTGTTACAATGAGGTAGGGATGGATCCCAGCAATAGTGTTACAATGAGGTAGTGGATGGATACTCAGCAACAGTGTTACAATGAGGTATTGAATGGATTCCCAGCAACAGTGTTACAATGAGGTAGTAGATGGATCCAAGCAATAGAGTTACAATGACTAGTGGCAGATCCCAGAAACAGTGTTACAATGAGGTATTTGATGGATCCCAGCAATAGTGTTACAATTAAGCAGTGGATGGATTCAAGCAATAGTGTTACAATGAGGTGGTGGATGGATCCCAGCAAGTGTTACAATGTAGCAGACAGATCCCAGCAACAGTGTTATAATGAGGTAGCAAATGGATCCAAGCAATAGTGTTACAATGAGGTAGTGGATGGTTTTGTTTGTGTTGAGGTTTTACGGCCCAGTCAACCCAATGGGGTCATGTCGAGCGTGGTCAGTTTACCTAACAACACATTTACTGGGCAGGCTTAGTCCTCTAAGCGGTTAACCAGTATTGTGCACATTTTTTCGACAGAAACTGACAACTGCCCTTCTTGAATCAGCGGAAGGGAGAGAATGACCGTAGAAAATATTTCATGATCAATCTCCACTAAAGAATGTTGCCGACCTCGGCAGGGATTGAACCCCACCTCCTGGTCTCCAGTCGGACGGCGCATCCAACTGAGCCACCAAGGCTGGCTAGGTAGTGGATGGATCCCAGCAAGTGTTACAATGTAGCAGATGGATCCAAACAACAGTGTTATAATGAGGTAGCAGATGGATCCTAGCAACAGTGTTACAATGAAGTAGTGAATGGATCCCAGCAACAGTGTAATGATGAGGTAGTGGATGGATCCCTGCAACAGTGTTACAATGGGGCAGTGCATGGATCCCAGCAACAGTGTTGCAATTAGGCAGTGGATGGATCTCAGTAATAGTGTTACAATGAGGTAGTGGATGGATCCCAGCAGCAGTGTTACAATTAGGCTGTGTATGGATCCCAGATATAGTGTTACAATGAGGTCGTGGATAGATCCCAGCAACAGTGTTACAATTAGGCAGTGGATGGATCCCAGCAATAGTGTGACAATGTGGTAGTGGATGGATCCCAGCAACAGTGTTACAATGAGGTAGTGGGTAGATCCCTGCAACAGTGTTACAATGGGGTAGTGGATGGATCCCAGCAACATTGTTACAAAGAAGTAGTGGATGAATCCCAGCAACAATGTAATGTAATAGGTGGATGGATCCCTGCAATAGTGTTACAATGACGTAGAGGATGTACCCCAGCAATAGTGTTACAATGAGGTAATGGATGAATCCCAGCAACAGTGTTACAATGAGGTAGTGGATGAATCCTAGAAGCAGTGATACAATTAGGCAGTGGACGGATCCCAGCAACAGTGTTACAGTGAGGTAGTGGATGGAGTGCAATGTGACAATGAGGTAGTGGACAGATCTGCAACAGTGTTATAATGAGGTAGTGGATGGATTCCTGCAACACTGTTACAATGGGTTTAGTGGATGAATCCCAGCAAAAGTGTTATAATGAGGTAGGTGGATGGATCTCTGCAATAGTGTTACAATGAGGTACTGGATGTACCCCAGCAAATGTGTTACAATGAGGTAGGTTGATCGATCCCAGCAATAGTGTTACAATGAGGTAGTGGATGGATCTCAATAATAGTGTTACAATGAGGTATAAGATGTACCCCAGCAACAGTGTTACAATGAGGTAGTGGATGGATTCCCAGCAATAGTGTTACAATGAGGTAGTGGATGGATTCCCAGCAATAGTGTTACAATGAGGTAGTGGATGAATCCTAGTGACAGTGTTACAGTGGTGAGGTAGAAGGATGGATTCCCAGCAAAAGTGTTACAATGGGGTAGTGGATGAATCCCAGCAATAGTGTTACAGTGAGTCAGTGGATGGATCCCAGCTATAGTGTTACAATGGGGTAGTGGATGGATCCCAGCGATAGTGTGACAATGAGGTGGTGGATGAATCCCAGCAATAGTGTTACAGTGAGGCAGTGGATGGATCCCAGCTGTAGTGTTACAATGGGGTAGTGGATGGATCCCAGCAACAGTGTGACAATGAGGTGGTGGAGGGATCTGCATCCCTGCAACAGTGTTACAATGGGGTAGTGGATGGATCCCTGCAACAGTGTTACAAAGAGGTAGTGGATGAATCTCAGCAACAATGTTACAAATGAGGTAGGTGGATGGATCCCAGCAATAGTGTTACAGTGAAGTTGTGGATGTACCCTAGCAACAATGTTACAATGAGGTAATGGATGAATCCCAGCAACAGTGTTACAGTGAGGTAGTGGATGGATCTCTGCAATAATGATACAATGAGGTAGTTGATGTACCCCTGCAACAGTGTTACAATGAGGTAGTTGATGAATCCCAGCAACAGTGTTACAGTGAGGTAGTGGATGGATCTCTGCAATAGTGTTACAATGGGGTAGTGGATGGATTCCCAGCAATAGTGTTAAAATGAGGTAGTGGATGGATTCCCAGCAACACTGTTACAATGAGGTAGTTGATGAATCCCAGCAATAGTGTTACAATGAGGTAGTGGATGGATTCCCAGCAATAGTGTTACAATGGGGTAGTGGTGTACTTACATTCTGGTGTTCTGTGTTTTATTCACAATCACACATTTGCCAGTTTGATCAACATTGTGGTCTAGACCGAAAAAAGCTGCTATTCGATGCACTAACATCCTGTCATATGAGGACATCTGAGGAAACTTTAAGTAGTGATGTCTACAAAAAAAAAGTGAAAATGTCAACTGTAAATACTAGCAACTATGGGGTTGTTAAAACCCTTGTCACTTAGAAATTTAACAACACATTCAAGTAAGAGGGCAATTTAGAAAATTTTGTCACTAATTGTCTTCCAAAGAAACCATACAAGCATGGGAATTTCATACATATGATTACTGATGTTTGTTCACTCAACATACCTGTAAAATGTGGATATAATCTGATTAAAACTAACTTTGCTAGTCATTTTTTAATTATACACACTCATATATAGTGGCTATATTTCAATGCAATAATGAATAGTAGTTGCGGTCATGGTATCTAAGCCATAATCCAAACTCATAAATCCGTAAATGAATGACGAATCAGAATGTTCAGACCAACAGACATGGACCCCAGAATAAAAGGTGTAATCAGGCCTCCGCGGATAGTAAGCATTACTTGGTAAGCAAGCTTCACCCACCATGCCCATAGGCTTGAACGAAGGAAATATCAGTAGAAGCGTATGTCCGGGATTTGCGAAGTCTACTTATGGCGCGTCATTGGCAAAAACATCAGAAACAATTCTGGAAATGAAAGGAAAAGATAACAAATTCAGGGCTTACATTGAAAGCCTGGGTTGCTTTGCACACATCTCCAAAAAGAATCTGCCAAAAAACTGTTGAAAAAATATAAAACTTGTAATCCCAATAAAATTTCTACAGTTGCTCACTGTGGATGCGACTCAGGTGTATTATTTTGAGCCCCAGCCACACAAAAATAACAAACAATTAATGGCTGAGTAAAAATCAGGCAAGGCCAGTCATTGCAAAACAGACAAGAAGTACTAAGGTTTTATATGCCATTTTCTACAATACTAGTGGCCATTGTGCAAATTCCTTGCAAAGACGGTTAAACCATCATAGGCAAGTCGTACAAAAATAAAGTACTTGCAGCTGTCAAAACATTCTATCAAAATAAACGCCCAATTAAAGATTTGAAAGGCATACAGCTTATTCTTGACAATGCGTCTGCCCACAAAAGTCAAATTGTACAGTCTTTCTTACAAGAAGAAACGATTATTCAGCTTGAGCATACTCCTTATTCTTCTGACCTAAGACCCTTTGACTTTTTTCTATTTCCATTGCTAAATAAAATGCTGGCAGTAAACACTATGCCAATAGATGTGCCCTTGGTTCTGCAATTTTTGAGTGTCTCACCAGAATACTAAAGGGAGACTACTTTCAAGCATTTAAGTCATGGACAGCAAGACTCCAAAAGTGTGCAGGGAATACTTTGAAGGGAGGATATGAAAATTTTCTTGATGCAACCCATATTTTAGGCATATGAAGACCAGTGACAGAATTTACTGAATGGCCCTCGTATACAAATATATTCAAATTAAGTCTACATTTACTTAGGATTAACTCATTTGTACCAACTGTTCTGCTTGCAATCAATAAATCAATTTGGACAAGTCTATCTCTATTTCAAGGAGCATCAGCTTTATTTTATGTTTTATTATTCTTGCACAAGAAATCATGCATTTTTACGGAAACAGTGTAGAGCCTGATCAGACACTGCATTCTGCAGTCAACTTATGGAATAGGTAACAAATTTTTAGCATATAAGAAGCATCATAACTCAGTCAGAAATGACATATCAAAACTTGTGTTTAGTAGCTAATTTGCCACAGTATAAATTTCCTTTGATGCCAATGAAAGACTTATTGCATGATGCCTATTACTGGCATTTGTCAAGGATACAAACTCCTGTCAAAATTTATGCATACAATCCATTTTTAAATGTGGTCAATAAATCGTTACACAGATTTTGTGTCAGCTGGAAGGAAGAAAGTTACTGCATGCAAATCAATTTTTAACATTTATCAGGGGCTATAACTCATGTCAGAATTGATGCATTAAGTCAGTAGATGCCCCTCATTAAGGTCAATCTAATTATGAAGTAGGTAGGTGTAGGTACTGTAAATCTTGCCTATCTGGTAGTCACTTTATCTCGGCACTATTGGCAATCTAGGCAAAATTCTCCAAATTAAACTCCACTAAAATTCAATTTTCAACAAGGCATTGCAGGCGATACAAACCCCTTGCACAAGACTACTTGGTGTGGGCAAAGACTGAACTGGGAAATTTCATGACATATAATAGTTATGTGAATGAAGAAACTAAACACCTATGACCTCAATGTAAAGGTCATACATGACCTTGACATCAAGGTACAATAGTGTAAACATTCAGATTTTCAGGTTGGGAGGGATTAGATCTCACATGATAGAAAATATTTCAGCCATGTCATGAGTCCAGCAACCTGGGCCCAGTTGTTCAAAGCTAACGATGTCTTTAGTTAACGATTCGTTAAAATTTAGATCGAGTGATACGCAAATACGCTGAAATTTTTTGCTGAAAAAATGTGAGTAGCTTTTGCAGTGCAAAAGCTACTCACATTTTTTCAGCAAAAAATATCAGAATATTGTATATTGAATCCGCTAAAACAGTTAACGAAATGACCCTTAACGAGCTCGTTAAGCTAACGATGCTTTGAACAACTGGGCCCTGAAAGTTTAACTTGCTTGAAATATTGTGAAAGTTGAACTTGCTCGAGATAATATCATACCAAACGTATGTGAAATTATATTACAAGAGGCCCACGGGCCACTCACCTGAATGACATAGCCACTGCAGATATGCAGATGTTATGCAACATTTTTCCAATCCTGTCATCGCAACTAATGAAAAGATCATCGTTTAAGCAGTTCTTAATTTTCAAGAAAAATATTTATGGCATGACAGTCAATGGAGTGTGATCATTTGAACAAACTCTCAATCACATTTCAACAGCAAGATCAATGTGAAATTTGGTGGCAAATGGCTATGTGGTTTCTGAAGAATCATGATTTTATACATGTAAACAGCTCAGTGGCAGGGAAATATAATAAACATAAACAAGATGGCAGCCATCTTGGATTTCCAATCAGAATGATTTTAGCTACTGTAGATCTACAAGTTACCTCAATACCTCCAATGAACTTTGAGTCAATTGTCCTTTCGGTTCAGGAGAAAAAGTTCAAAACAGATTTTCAAGATGGCCGCATGGCAGCAATTTGGGATTTCCTATCGCAACGATTTGAGTTATTTTTTATCTACAAGTCACCCTGATGCTTCCTACCAAGTTTCGAGTCAATTGGCCTTTCAGTTCAGAAGAAGAAGGGAAAGATAGATTTTCAAGATGGCCGCCATCTTGGATTTCTGATTGGAATGATTTTAGCTATTTTTACATCTACAAGTCATCCCCATGCTGCCTACCAATTTTCAAATCAACTGGCCCTTTGGTTCAGGAAAATAAGCAAAAAAAAGAGTTTCAAGATGACCACCATGGTGGCCATCTTAGGATTTCCGATCCAAAAAATTTAAGCTATTTTAGATCTACAAGTCACCCCAATGCTTCCTACCAAGTTTCCAGTCAAATGGCCTTTCAGTTCAGGAGAAGAAGCAAAAAATAGATTTTCAAGATGGCTGTCATGGTGGCCATCTTGGATTTCTGATAGGGATGATTTTAGCTATTTTTGATCTACAGGTCACCCTGATGCTTCCTACCTAGTTTAAAGTCAATAAGCCTTTCGGTTTAGGAGAAAAAGTGAAAAACAGATTTTCAAGATGGCCACCATGGGGGGGGCCATCTTGGATATCCAATCAGAACGATTTTAGCCATTTTTTATCTACAAGTCACCCTGATGCTTCCTACCAAGTTTCAAGTCAATTGGCTTTTGGTTTAGGAGAAGAAGCGAAAAAAGGATTTTCAAGATGGCCACCATGGCAGCCATCTTGGATTTCGGATCAGCACGATTTTAGCTATTTTTGATCTACTAGTCACCCTGATGCTTCCTACCAAGTTTGGAGTCAATT
Source organism: Anodontia alba (assembly GCA_964016985.1). Taxonomy (NCBI): domain Eukaryota; kingdom Metazoa; phylum Mollusca; class Bivalvia; order Lucinida; family Lucinidae; genus Anodontia; species Anodontia alba. The sequence continues at coordinate 80,304,187 of OZ024831.1, read as the reverse complement.
GGCCTCTCCGCTCAGGAGACGAGGCGAAAAATAGATTTTCAAGATGGCGGCCATCTTGGATTTCCCATCGGAACGGTTTAAGCTATTTTGGATCTACAAGTCACTACAATGCTTCCTACCAAATTTTGAGTCAATTGGTATTTGGGTTTAGGAGCAGAAGCGAAAAAAAGAGTTTCAAGATGGCCACCATGGCGGCCATTTTGGATTTACGATCGGCACAATTTTAGCTATTTTTGATCTACAAGTCACCCCAATGCTTCCTACCAAGTTTCGAGTCAACTGGCCTTTCAGTTCAGGAGAAGAAGCGAAAAATAGATTTTCAAGAAGGTGGCCATCTTGGATTTCTGATCGGAATGATTTTAGCTATTTTTGATCTATAAGTCAACCCAATGCTTCCTACCAAGTTTGGAGTCAATTAGCTTTTGTGTTTAGGAGAAGAAGCGAAAAATAGATTTTCATGATGGCTGCTATGGCGGCCATCTTGGATTTCCAAATGGCAGGATTTTAGCTATTTTTGATCTACAAGTCACCCCAATGCTTCCTAGCAAGTTTGGAGTCAAATGGCCTTTTGGTTCAGGAGAAGAAGCGAAAAATAGATTTTCAAGATGGCTGCCATGGCGGCCATCTTGGATTTCCAATTGGAACGATTTTAGCTATTTTTGAACTAAAAGTCACCCCAATGCTACCTACCAAGTTTGGAGTCAATTGGCTTTTGAGTTTAGGAGAAGAAGTGAAAAATAGATTTCAAAGATGGCTGCCATGGCGGCCATCTTGGATTTTCGATCGGCACGATTTTAGCTATTTTTGATCTACAAGTCACTCCGATGCTTCCTAGCAAGTTTGGAGTCAATTGTCCTTTTGGTTCTGGAAAAGGCGAAAAATAAATTTTCAAGATGGCTGCCATGGCGGCCATCTTGCAATTCCGATCGGAACGATTTTAGCTATTTTTGATCTACAAGTCACCCCGATGCTTCCTACCAAGTATCGAGTCAATTGGCCCAGTGGTGTAGGAGGAGTAGGCTTTTAAAGCAATTGTTGACGACGCATGATGGACGACGGACATTGACTGACCACAATAGCTCACCATGAGCACTTCGTGCTCAGGTGAGCAAAAAATCCACTGATAAATGTAGGCACTAGAGCGATGACAAAGTTTCTCTTAAAATAGTCATAATGACCTTGACCTTGATCCTAGCTTCCTGCAAGTTAGTCTTGCTTGAAATATTATCATACCAAACATTTTTGTGAAGTTATATTAGAAGAGGCCCACGGGCCAGGGGTCGCTCACCTGAGTGACATAGCCACTGCAGATATGCAGATGTTATGCAACATTTTTCCAGTCCTATCATCGCAGCTAATGAAAAGATCAACCTTTAAGCAGTTCTTAATTTTGAAGAAGAATATTATATATGGCATGACAGTCAATGGAGCATGATCATTTGAACAAACTCTCAATCACATTTAACAGTAGGATCAATGTGAAATTTGGAGGCAATTGGCTAGTTTCTGAAGAATCATGATTTTGTACATGTAAACAGGTCAGTGGCAGGGAAATATAATAAACATAAACAAGATGGCAGCCATCTTGGATTTCCAATCAGAATGATTTTAGCTACTGTTGATCTACAAGTCACCTCGATACTTTCAATGAACTTTGAGTCGGTTCAGGAGAAAAAGTTCAAAACAAGATTTTCAAGATGGCCACCACAGCCGCAATTTGGGATTCCCTATCGCAATGATTTGAGCTATTTTTCATCTATAAGTCACTCCGATGCTTCCTATCAAGTTTCAAGTCAATTGGCCTAACAGTTCAGAAGAAGAAGGGAAAAATAGATTTTCAAGATGGCCGCCATATTGGATTACCAATGGGAACAATTTTAGCTATTTTTTTTATCTACAAATTACCCTGATGCTTCCTATCAAGTTTCGAGTCAATTGGCCTAACAGTTCAGAAGAAAAAGGGAAGAATAGATTTTCAAGATGGCCGCCATCTTTGATTTCTGATTGGAACAATTTTAGCTATTTTTATATCTACAAGTCATCCCAATCCTTCCTACCAATCCTTCTTACCAACTGGCCCTTTGGTTCAGGAAAATAAGCAAAAAAAAAAGAGTTTCAAGATGGCCGCCATGATGGCCATCTTGGATTTCTGATCCAAACAATTTAAGCTATTTTAGATCTACAAGTCACCCCAATGCTTCCTACCAAGTTTTGAATCAAATGGCCTTTCAGTTCAGGAGAAGAAGAGAAAAATAGATTTTCAAGATGGCTGTCATGGTGGCCATCTTGGATTTCTGATAGGGATGATTTTAGCTATTTTTGATCAACACGTCACCCTGATGCTTCCTACCTAGTTTAAAGTCAATAAGCCTTTTGGTTCAGGAGAAGAAGTGAAAAACAGATTTTTAAGATGGCTGCCATGGCCGCCATCTTGGATTTCCAATCAGAATGATTTTAGCCAATTTCAATCTATAAGCCACCCCGATGCTTCCTACCAAGTTTGGAGTCAATTGGCTTTTGGTTTAGGAGAAGAAGCGAAAAAAAAAAATTTCAAGATGACCACCATGGTGGCCATCTTGGATTTCCAATCAGCAGGATTTTAGCTACTTTTGATCTACAAGTTACCCTTATGCGTCCTACTAAGTTTGGAGTCAATAGGCCTTTCAGCTCAGGAGAAGAAGAGAAAAATAGATTTTCTAGATTTTAGCTTCTTCAGCCCGATGCTTCCTACCAAGTTTCGAGTCAATTGGCATTTGGGGTTAGAAGAAGCGAAAAATAGATTTTCAAGATGGCGGCCAAGGCGGCCATCTTGGATTTAAGATCGGCACAATTTCAGCTATTTTTGATCTACATGTCACACCTATGCTTCCGAGCAAGTTTGGAGTCAATTGGCCTTTCTGTTCAGGAGAAGAAGCAAAAAATAGATTTTCAAGATGGCTGCCATGGCAGCTATCTTGGATTTCCGATCGGAACGATTTTAGCTATTTTTGATCTACAAGTCACCCCAATGCTTCCTACCATGTTCGGAGTCAATTGGCTTTTGGGTTCAGGAGAAGAAGTGAAAAATAGATTTTCAAGATGGCTGCCATGGCAGCCATCTTGGATTTCCAATTGGCATAATTTTAGCAATTTTTGATCTTCAAGTCACCCCGATGCTTCCTAGCACTTTTGGAGTCAATTGGCCTTTCAGTTCAGGAAAAGAAGCAAAAAATAGATTTTCAAGCATGGCGGCTATCTTGGATTTCTAATCGGCACGATTTTAGCTATTTTTGATCTACAAGTCACCCCGATGCTTCCTAGCAAGTTTGGAGTCAATTGGCCTTTCGGTTCAGGAGAAGAACCAAGAAATAGATTTTCAAGATGGCGGCCATGGCGGCCATCTTTGATTTCCGATCTGCACGATTTTAGCTATTTTTGATCTACAGGTCACCCTGATGCTTCCTACCAAGTATTGAGTCAATTGGCCCAGGGGTGTAGGAGGAGTAGGCTTTTAAAGCAATTGCTGACGCCACAGGAAGAACGACGCATGACTGACGACGGACATTGACTGACCACAATAGCTCACCATGAGCTAAAAATCCATCAACAAATGTAGGTGCTAGAGTGAAGACAAAGTTTTTTTCTAAAAATAGCCACAGTGACCTTGACCTTGAGCCCAGCATCCTTAAAGTCAATCCTGCTTGAGATATTATAATACCCAACATTTGTGTGAAGTTATATTAAAATCAATTGAAAAATGTAGGCACTACAGCAAAGAAAAAGTTTTTTCTAAAAATAGCCACAGTGACCTTGACCTTGAGCCCAGGACCCTGACAGTCGAACTTGCTCAAGATATTATCATACCCAACATATAAACTTGTGTGAAGTTATACTAAAATCAATGTAGATGCTAGAGTGAGACAAAGTTTTTCTAAAAATAGCCACAGTAACCTTGACCTTGATCCCAAGACCCTGAAAGTTGAACTTGCTCGAGATATTATCAAAACATTTATGTGAAGTTATATTAAAATTCCCAGAAATTGTTTACAGACAGATGTACTGACAGATGGTAGACAGTCAATCTGAGAATTTGACTTTCTATTTTTTTCTTTCTTTTTTTTTTTGCTGAAGTGCTGCATTGTTAGGCAGGCAATACAAAGAAAAAGCTGTGAAAATTCAACAACTTACTTTGGTTCTCGTATAAATTTCACCAAATCTCCTTCTAATTTTATTAACATACTCCTATCTTTTGGTGTTTTATTCAAGGTTTTTCTGATAAAATCTTCTAGATCTATTCCTGTAGAATCCTTGTAAGGTGTGTCAACACTGGAATCTGCAAGATACAAGTGAACTAAGAAGAAAGCCCTCCAGGGAAACATGAGCTTCATTACTGTATTTATTCTAAATACTGAGACAACTTTACCTTGTTACAATACTTGTGCTCAAATTTCAACAAATCCATTTGGCTGCTTCCTGATCTGTCTGAAAAACTGCTGATGAGTGGCAAACAGTGTAGACCCTGATTATATGCTGCATACTATGGTGTCTGATCTGGGTCTACACTGTATAGTCAGGCCTGTCTGTCCCAATACTTAGGATTATTATGGCACTGTAAATATTGGAACACACTACGGGTAATCAAGTTTCAGGGGAGATAACTCCCATCAAAATTGTTTTGTCTCCCTTCTGGAAAGCAGTCTACTCTAAAAGGAAAGAATTTGCTCCCAATGTATCCCATTTCTGAAAGGGCTTGGCATGCAGTTAAGCAAACAGGAAAACACAGTTGTCTCCCATGGCAGAAATGGAAAAACTATCTACCAAAAGTATCCAGTCATCTGTCCTTACCATGCTTCTCCTAAAATTTGAACTTGTCCATTTTACTACCTGCTGATGTGTCTAACAAACTGCTGGATGAGTGGCAAACAGTGCAGACCCTGATAAGACACCAGATTCTTGGATCTACACTGTCTGTCCCAATACTTAGGGTACATTATGAAACACTGCAGGGCTCATACAACTGACAATGTGTATTGGTCCATTATGACACTGCAGGGCTAACAAAACTGACAATGTCTATTAGTCCATTATGACACACACAGCAGGGCTCTCAAAACTGACAATGAGTATTGGTCCATTATGACATTGCAGGGCTCACAAAATTGACAATGTGTGTTGGTCCATTATGACACACCATAGGGCTCACAAAACTGACATTGTGTATTGGTCCATTATGACACACTGGATAGCTCTCAAAACTGACAGTATGTATTGGTCCATTATGACACACCATAGGGCTCACAAATCAGACAATGAGTATTGGTCCATTATGACACCGCAGGACTCACAAAACTGACAATTTCTATTGGTCCAATATAATACACTGCAGGGCCTCTCAAAATTAACAATGTGTATCGGTCCATTATGACATACTGCAGGGCTCTCAAAACTGACAATGTGTATCATCGCATTATTAAACACTTCAGCGCTCTCAAAACATACAATATGTAACAGTCCATTATGACATACTGCAGGGCCCGCAAATCTTACAAAGTTATCATCCCATTATGACACCCTGCAGGGCTCACAAAACTGACAAAGTATATTGGTCCATTACGACACACTGCTGGGCTCTGAAAACTGACAATGTGTATTATCCCATTATAACACCCTGCAGGGCTTACAAAACTGACAATGAGTATTGGTTCATTATGACACACTGCAGAGCTCTCAAAAATGACAATGTTAATCGGTCCATTATGACACACTGCCGGGCTCACAAAACTGACAATGTGTATATTCCAATTATGACACACTGCAGGGCTCATAAAACTGACAATGTGTACTGGTCCATTATTACAAACTGCAGGGCTCATAACAAGACCTGTCGCCAGACAGGATAGCTCGCCTGATATTGCATATTTTGTTTCTGGAAAATTCTAAGTCCGCAACCTTGATTTTGACATTACCTGGGTGTTTATGTGTGTGTGTGCATGTGTGTGTGTGTGTGGGGGGGGGGGGGGGGGGAATATCTGTCTTTATACCAAATAGGAACTAAATCCATTGTGTAGTTTAGAAGTAATGAGATCCTAAAAAACTTTGGCGTAAAATTTTAACATAAAAATTCTAAGTCTGTGACCTTGACCTTGACATGACCTAGGGTGGTGGGGATTGGTACTGCGTAAAAATTTGGACCAATATGTATCATCATACAAAAGATGAATCAAATCTGTGACAAGGTTAGGATTTAATGAGGTTTTAAATACTTTAACGGAAACTTTAACATTTAAATTCTGTGACATCGACCTCAAGGTCATGGTCATGACCAGTATCTATCATAATACCAAATAGGAACTAAATCCATCATTTAGTTTAGTAATAATGAGATCCTTAAAATTTTGACTTAAAATTTTAACATGAAACTCTAAGTCTGTGACCTTGACCTTGATCTAAGGTGGTGGGGGTGGTACTGCACAAATTTTGGACCACTATGTATCATCATACCAAAGATAAATTAAAATCGGTGATAAGGTTAGGAAATAATGAGGTCTTAAAAACTCTAACGAAAACTTTAACATTTAAATTGTAAGTCTGTGACCTTGACCTTGACATGACCTAGAGTGGTGGGGATGGTATTGCGCAAAATTTTGGACCAATATGTATCATCATACCAAAGATGAATCAAATCGGTGATAAGGTTAGGAAATAGTGAGGTCTTAAAAACTTTAATGAAAACTTAAACATTTAAATTCTAAGTCTGTGACCTCAACCTCAAGGTCAAAGTCAAGAGTGCTGATGATGCTGATAAAAACTTTTGCCAGTGTCTATCATAATACCAAATAGGAACAAAGTCCATCATTTAGTGTAGAAGTAATGAGATCCTAAAAACTGAGACATAAAATTTTAACATGAAAATTCTAAGTCTAAGACCTTGACCTTGACATGACCTAGAGTGGTGGGGATGGTACTGCGCAAAATTTTGGACCAATATGTATCATCATACCAAAGATGAATCAAATCTGTGATAAGGTTAGGAAATAATGAGGTCTTAAAAACTTTAACGAAAACTTTAACATTTGTGGACGCCGACGCCAACGCCAATGCCAACGCCCACGCCAACGCCCACGCCGGGGGTAGTACAATAGCTCTTCTTGAACGTTGGTCAGGCGAGCTAAGTACAATAGCTCTTCTTGAACGTTTCTCAGGCAAGCTAAAAATGACAATATGTATCAGTTCATTATGACACACTGCAGAGTTATCAAAACTGACAATGTGTATTAATCAACTACACTGCAGGTCTCACAACACTGATAAGGTGAGTTGGTCCATTATGAAACTGCTGGGCTAACAAAACTGACAAAGTGAATAGGTCCATTATGACACATTACTTAGTCCATTATGACACACAGATGGGCTCGCAAAACTGACAGTAAGTTTCGGTCCACTATGACATGCTGCAGGGCTCACAAATCTATCAATGTGTATTTTGACACACTGCTCAGTCCTATATACTACACTGCAGGGCTCACAAACCTGACAATGTGTATTGGTCCATTTTGACACACCGCTCGGTCCATGCTGACATGCTGCAGGGCTCACAAATCTTGTCAATGTGCATCGGTCCATTTTGACACACTGCCCAGTCATTATGACACACTGCAGGGCTCACAAAACTGACAATGGTATTGGTCCATTATGACACACTGCAGAGCTCACAAAACTGACAATATGTATCGTGCAATTATGATACACTGCAGGGCTCAGAGAACTTACACTGTGTATCAGTCCATTATGACACACTGCAGGGCTCACTAAACTTACAATGTGTATCAGTCCATTATGACACACTGCAGAGCTCACAAAACTGACAATATGTATCGTGCAATTATGATACACTGCAGGGCTCAGAGAACTTACACTGTGTATCAGTCCATTATGACACACTGCAGGGCTCACTAAACTTACAATGGGTTACTCTATCAGTTCATTATGACACACTGCAGGGCTCACAAAACTTACAATGTGTATCAGTACATTATTACAAACTGCAGGACTCACAAATATGTATTGTACATTATTACAAACTGCAGGACTCACAATATGTATTGGTCCATTATGACATTCTGCAGGGCTCACAAAATTGACAATGTGTATTGGTCCATTATGACACACTGCAGAACTCACAAAACTGACAAAGTGTATCAGTCCATTATAACACACTGCAGGGCTCACAAAACTTACAAAAGTATCAGTTCATTATGACACACTGCAGGGTTGGGGTCTGGGAGGGTTTGCGGTTTGTGATTGTGGCACTCCCTGGACTTTTCTCTTACCTTTTTCACAAAAACTTGTGAATGTGTCTGAGGTCTAGGTCTTCATGTATGTCAGAAAAGAAAACATGCTTTAAAAAAAGTTTTTTTTTTTGTTTTTTTTTTTTCAAGTTTATATTATTTGCTTTCTGTCTGCTACTTTAGCTTTCTCAACATTCAGTTGTGATTATTGCACTGTACAGAAAATATCCATTGGCACAATCCACAGCGCCAAATAAAACACATTATTTCAACTAAAAGAGTTTTGATCTTTTTTTTATTTCTCCATGAAAACTTACATTATGGGTATTCATTAGATGCGCTTCACTTGGTACTTCTAATAAGTACCCACAATGTATGTTTTTGCGGAGAAATAAGAAAAATTCTCATTTCTCTGGATATTCCTCTTAGCTGGAGCTATATGAAAATCTGACATATAATAATGAAGGAGATTCTAAATTGTTCTGTATTTGGATTAAATGTGTCATCTTCAACACTTAGCATGCTGGGTAAAAATTTCAGCAGATAAGGTTTTGAAATATTTTTTTAAATTTTTTCCCAGAAAGTAATGCTGACATTCCATGCAAATTGTCTCCTAATTCAGAGATAGGGTAAGTCTGAGATCAAGAGGTGTTTTTTCTAGTTCCCTTTGAATGGGAAATATCAAAGTCTATTTCCTGGGAAAAATCAGAAAAATATTATCAACGTTGTCTGCTAAATTTGCCAAGAGAGTGGTACAGGTTAAAGTGTTGATTTGGACTGGTCCTATTAACTAGACTGATAACAAACATCTGTCACCCTGAAGAAATTCAGCACTCTCCATAGTAGTCCTGGCAGATCCATCCAAATCATGCTGACAAAAAAACATAGCTCCAGATAAGCCTGATGAATATGTTTTCTTATTTCTCCAATGAAATATATGCTGCAGATACTCATTAGAAGCACCTTTCTAATAAAAGACAACATCAGGTTTTAATGGAGAAATAATGAAAATATAAGTAGTTTCTGGCAGTAAAAAAAGCATCTTATATGGATCTATGATTTGATTTAGAGACATGGTTAGTCTGAGTGTTTTTCTAGTTCCATTTGCAAATCACAGGAAACCAGAACTGAAAGAACTGGCATTTTTCTTGAGTCCTGCTCTCACCTGACAAAATATTGGTTGAGCAAAAACAACGATCTGCAGTAGAACTGTTCAATAGAATTCAACCCATGATAGCTGGAACAATCCATATCTAATTTTGAGGAGCCCTTAACTGTTCTAGTTATTGAAGTTTTACTGTATCTGTCATCTGCAGCTGCTCTGGGGATAATGCCACAAACTGTTTTCGTCTTACCTCTTGACAGACTAGATGAAGTACCCGCTTCAGAACTTTGTGACCCATCCTTCTCTAACCGACCACGAAATGAACTGGCTGTAGACCCTGATGTCTGAAAAACCACAAATTAGAAATCTAACTTAGCTGAAAAAATAATCTTTGGCCTTGAGTGGGTGTATTTTCAAGACCTGTTGCTAAGTCTACAGTCTGTCTATGACAAATGATCATATTTTTCTGGTTTATTCCTTAAATAGGGCTTTTATATCTCATTCCCGTCTGAAAACAAGTAATGACTTGAATGATATTACTGAATTTACCATATTCACGCTAGGCATTCTGACGACATGCCTGAGCAAACTGTGTAGGTTAGGGATAATGGTGTCTTCAATATTAAGTGTAACAGGCCTGACAGGACAGCTCGCCTTGCTTGTCTATCAGATCTTAACTAGACATGTGTCCAAAGATGCCCCTGCCCTATGGCCTTTTTTTTTTTTTTTTGGTGGTGGTGGTGGTGGTGGTGGTGGTGGGGGGGGGGGGTTTACGGCCCTTTCAAGAATATTTCACTTATATCGAGCCAATCGTTCATCAAAGGTGGGCGAAAACTGGAGGACCTGGGGAAAAAAAACACCTGACCATCCGTAAGCAGAACTTGGGTTTCCCACATGTGACTCAAGTGAGGCTTGAACCACAGCGTCGAGAAACCTGTTAGAGTAAGAGTCAGCTCTATTATCCCTATGGCCTTTGCCCATATGGCTGTTTCCTCTGGCCCCCTCTAGCATGAACTAAACTATTTCATCTTTGATCATTATACCCAATTTCTAACTGTCTAGGGCTGGTAATGGTACCAGACTTATGATTCTATTGCCATTTTGCATGTGTTCAATATGACCTGTTATACATCCTGACCCCTCGCCCCACCCAGGGGCAACTCTATCATGAAATCTAAGGTCTTGGTCTGGGTAAATATCATACCAAATTTCAACTTTGTAGCATAAAAGGTATCAAAGTTATGAGCAACTTGGGACATAAATGTGAATGTAAATATGCAGGTAAATTTGCATGTAAACTTGAATGTAAACTGTAACATTTGTTAGACTCTGGTTACAAACGTGACATATGTATGTACGGACATGACATCATGGCGAAATGCTATATGCCCCATTCCTGTCTTCGGCAGGCTGAGGATAAAAACTCTGACGCAAAACTTTACCATAAAATTTCTATGTCTGCTACCTTGACCTCTAGGTCATGATCAGGGGTGTGGATAGTGCTCAATAAAATTTTGGACCAACAGCCATAATCATACCAAATATAACTAAATCCATCTGAGGATTTAGAAAATATAAGGTCTTAAAAACCTTAACGTTAAACTTTAACTTTTTTGTTAACGCCAATGCCAATGCCAACAATAGTGCTACACTTTTGTACAGGCAAGCTAAAAATACATGTGTTTGTGGCGAAATAAAAGAAGTATAATCTGGAGATACCCCCTCTTTTCTGGAGCTATGTTGAGACTGATGTAAACACAAACTCCAGCACAGAAGTCACTGCAACAGCTCTTCCCGTCATTTCATACAGCGAGCTAATGGCATCATGCAAGTTACATAAAATAATGTCAATCCTCAGACTAGACAAACCATTTATTTATTATGTAACACAGTTTACCATCAATTTTGAGAAAAGTTCTTTAAGTTATGACTCCCTTAGGGAAACTCATGTCTGAAAGGCTTAGAAGTATTAAGAAATCTGAGCCAAGATGAATAGCATCTGTTAACGCTTCAAGACCTATATTTAAATATTAGCAGACAACATTTTAAAATATTTTTTCTTTTTCCGAAAGAAAAAAGGGTTTGACATTTCATGTGCATCAGAAATGAAAAATACCAGAAATCTGTCATCTGCACATCCTGTGAAAAAAAAATGACTTTTTTTATCTTTTTCAAACTGAACTTTCTTTTTTAATTTGAGTTTTTGTAAAACAAAAACTGCCCATGAAAAAGTTGTAGAGGAAGAGAGGCATCAACATCTCCAGAAGACATTCAGCAACTTTACTGATGGAGAGTTTCGCCTTAATGTCATGAACAATTTAGAGCTTTAGATAAGCATTTCATTCAGCTATTTTTCATCTTATTCTTCCAGAAATCTTATTTTCTATGATCCCTTTAAATTCTTCTGACTTAGACAATTATATTGATATTCAAAACTGTGAGATTGTTGTGAAGAAAAGAACACAATAATTCTATGGAATATGGTGTCACACTTGCCACTGCCTGCCTGTCGGTATTATAAACAAATTAAACCTTAAAGTGCCAGTCACAACTCCAGTAGGCAACACATCTATTATTATTATTATTTTTTTTTTTTTTTTTTTTTTTCATGAAAATAAGTCTTGACATTTCGTGTGAATGGTCTGCCAATGTGAATATATATATAAACTTTCATCTACTGCAGCTGTGATTGGTGCTTAAAGGATTAACTGCTAAACTTCATGTAAAGAATGCCCAAGTTACTGGTCAGGTCAGAGAATGATACCAGCAATAGAAAATTATGCTAGGTTTGTCATACAGTGAACCAAAACTTAGGGTGGATGTAAACAAATAAGTCATTGGACCAAGAACTATGTCAGGGTCAGAAAAACAAGCTGAAGAGTTTTAGACTCTGTTTGGGAGAGTACATGCCCCTTTAGATGATGCTAGCTGTAACATTGATTGTGTTGGGGTTTAATGACACGTCAACCCTTGTGGGTTATTTTGTATCGTCTCCCAGAGGAAGGGAGAAAAGAGATAGAAGAGAAAGTAGAAGAGATGAAAGAAAGGGACAGGGAAGAAAGAGGAACAGGAGTGAAACTGAAGAAACAGAAGAAATAATAAAAACATCCCCCAACTACCCTTACATGCTACAAGGATAGCAGGCCTTGCCCAACAGTAAGCCAATATCAGTTGGATGCCACGATGATGTGATATACACAACACCTTCGCACCACCAGACCACCCCTCCTTTAGGTGTAACAGATTGATTGATTGTGTTGGGATTTAACAACACGTCAACCCTTGTGGGTCATTTTGTGTCATCTCCCACAGAAAAGGAGAAGAGATAGTAGAGCAGATGAAAGAGAGGGGCATGGAAGAAAGAGGAACAGGAATAAAAGTGAAACAGAAGAAATAACAAGAGGCCCATGGGTCACGGCTCACTCATCTGAGTGACATAGCCACTGCAGATATGCAGATGTTATGCAACATTTTTTCCAATCCTATCATTGCAACTAATGAAATGATCATCATTTAAGCAGTTCTTAGTTTTGAAGAAGAAAATATGGGCATGACAGTCAATATAGCGTGATCATTTGAACAAACTCTCAATCACATTTCAACAGTACGATCAATGTGAAATTTGGTGGAAATTGGCTAAGTGGTTTCTGAAGAGTTGTTTAACAATATCATGATTTTATACATGTTAATAGCACAGGGGCAGGGAAATATAATTAATGTCAAAAAGATTGCCTTTGGAAACAAAGAACTCACTACAGATTGGAAAAGGGAGTCTCTATTTTAATGACTTTTGATAAGCAGTACTGAAGATTGCAATACTGCTTACTGTGGTTTTGGAGGAGCTGTCATTGAAAAAATTCATCTTTTTTTTAAACTTAATGTTGCCATGCAACCAAACAAAATCTTCACTAGTCATAAAATGCATAAATTGGGTAGACAATCATCCAATGTTCATAACTGCCAAATATGGTTCACATCACTTCAACGATTATGGAGAAAATACAATTTAACCATTTTCTCATATAAGTCTATGGGAGTTTCCTGTTGCCATGGCAACCAAACCAAGAGACAGATTGGCAGACTTTTAGCTATTTTCAATTGCCCTTTCCCATTTAACATTGGTACCAAATTAGAATCCTACTGCTTCAGTGGTTTTGGAGGAGTAGTCATTAAAAAAAATCCTTTTTGTAATAATTTAGTGTTGGCAAGGAAACCAAATAAAATAGCCACTGGTCATGAAACACATAAAATTGGCTAGACAATTATAAAATGATCATAACTGCAATATATGGTTCACATCACTTCACCGCTTATGAGGAAAATGCAATTTAACCATTTTTCAATTATAAGTCTAGGGGAGCTTTCTGTTGCCATGGCAACCAAACCAAGAGGCAGATCACCATAATTTTAGCTACTTTGAATTGTCCTCACCCAAGCAACATTTGTACAAAATAAAAGTCATACTGCTTCAGTGGTTTTGGAGGAGATATCATTTAAAAATTCCTTTTTCTTAAAAAATTAATGTTGCCATGGCAACCAAACAAAATGGCCATTGGTCATAAAACACATAAACTGGGTAGACAACCATCCTTTGTTTGTGTTGAGGTTTTACGGCCCAGTCAACCCAATGGGGTCATGTCGAGCTCGGTCAGTTTACCTAACCACACGTTTACTGGGCAGGCTTAGTCCTCTAAGCGGTTAACCATTATTGTGCACAATCTTTCGCCAGAAACTGACAACTGCCCTTCTTGAATCAGCGGAAGGGAGAGAATGACCGTAGAAAATATTTCATGATCAATCTCGACGAAAGAATGTTGCCGACCCCGGCGAGGGTTGAACCCGCGACCTCCTGGTCTCCAGTCGGACGGCGCATCCAAATGAGCCACCGAGGCCGGCTAGACAACCATCCTATGATCATAAATGCCAAATATGCTTCACATCACTTCAATGGTTATGAAGAAATGCAATTTAACCATTTTCCCATTATAAGTCTATCGAAACTTTCTGCTGCCATGGCAACCAAACCATGAGGCAGATCACCATAATTTTAGCTATTTTGAATTGTCCTTACCCAAGCAACATTTGTACAAAATAAGAGTCATACTGCAGTAGTGATTTTTGGAGGTGACGTCATATAAAAATTCTTTTTTTTTTAAATTTAATGTTGCCATGGCAACCAAACAAAATAACCATTGGTCATTAAACATATAAACTGGGTAGACAATCATCCAATGATCATACATGCCAAATATGGTTCACATCACTTCACTGGCTATTTTCATTTCAAGAACAAGAGACTAACTGAAATTCTACGGGCTGTCAGGTGCCACATTTTATGACTGGATTATTACCACATATCATTTTATTAAACCTTCCTTGGATAATAAAATGTCTATTTTTGTGGAATATGGAGCCTTTTTCCAGAATAGGGAGTCCCTGGGATCCTCAATTTAAAAACCCTGAGGGAAAAACCCTGATTTAACATAAAATTTCTAAGTCCTTGACCTTGACCTCTAGGTCACAGGGTGGGGATAGTGCTGAATAAAATTTTGGACCAATATCTATAGTGAAGCCAAATATAAAGTAAGTCCATGCAAGGATTTAGAAACTAGACAAAGTGCCCAGTGGGGCACGTATACCCCCCGACCAGCACTACTGCCAGTTTTTAAAGAACACAAAGTATGTAGCTTTGACTCTGGTTATGGCAGTTGTATGCTATATGTTATATAACGTTGAAAAAATTCAATCACACATAATATGAAGCCCTTGACCTCAAAGATCAGGCACAGGTGCAGGGATTGAGCTAAATAAAACTTTAGCCCTATAAGTATCACCATACACTAGTGAAATCAATCAGTCTTTATAATATAAGCAAAAATGACATTTGTATGAAAAGTCTGTGACCTTGACTTAAAAGCAATGCCCCAGCTTGGGGATGGTGCCGAGAAAAATTTTAGACCTATATATACCATCATGCTTAATATTAATTAATGAAACCAACAAAAGGGTCTTCATAATATAGCTATATAAATTTTAATGAAAATTTTATGGTCACCTGCCTACTCAATGCCCTCTACATATCGGTAAAGTATCACAAAAATATCTTAAAGAATTTTTAGTTATTGCCCGCACAAGATTTAAATAACCAAGGGAGAAAACTGCAGAATGGAGCCAGAAAGTCATTCTTGAATGTGATATGCCTATTCAATGTCCTATACATACTGGTGAAGTATCATGAAAATATCTTAACATGTTTTGAAGTTATGGTTCGCACAAAATTTTTACAATTCTGGAGACAAAAGGGAGATAACTCAAGGACCAAGTCAGTTAGAGTTGTCTTTCTTGTATCTGACACCCTACCAAATGCCCTCTACAACCTGACAGTTTCCTGAAAATAGCTCAAAGGGTAGTTAGGAGTTATGGGGTGCACAATAATGTGTTTATGGACAGACAGATGGATGGTTGGACGAATGGATGGATTCCATGCTGATAGCTATATCCCCTTAACCTCTCGGTAGGAGGATAACAAAACTCAACAAAAGTTCTTGATGGTATAGCTATATAAACTTAGATGCAAATTTTTTTAATTTTATATGAAATTTATAAGTCTGTGACCTTAAGGTCATACCCGGGACAGGGATGATATTGAGTTAAACTCTAGACCTATATCTACCAAGATGTCAAATATAAATGAAATTCCTCAAAGGGTCTTGATGGCATAGCTATATAAACTTAAACACAAAAAACTTTGACTTTTTTATGAAAATTTTAAGTCTGTGACCTTGACCCCAAGGTCACCCCCGGGGTGGGGATGGTGCTGATAAAAACTTTAGACCTATATCTACCATCATGCTAAATATGAATGAAATCCATCAAAGGGTCTTCAAAATATGAGGTCTTATAAACTTTAACGCAAAAACTTTGACCCTAAGACAAAAATAAAGTATGAACAAATAATGCTTCAAAGGATGGATCAACAGACGAACAGATTTCTTGCTGATAGCTATATCCGCTCAACCTTTCAGTTAGGGGATAAAGAAATTTCTTAAAAGGTCTTGATGATATGGCTATATAAATTTAAACGCAAAATTTTTTACTTTTATACGAAAATTCTAAGTTTGTGACCTTGACCTTGGTCACACCCGGGGTGGGGATCATGCGGAGTAAGACCTTAGGCCGACATCTACCAACATGTAAAATAATAAATGAAATTCCTCAAGGGTCTTGATGATATAGCTATATAAACTTAAACACAAAAAAACTTTGACTTTTTTATGAAAATTCTAAGTCCGTGACCTTGACCCCATGGTCACCCCTGGGGTGGGGATGGTGCTGATAAAAACTTAAGACCTATATCTACCATCATGCCAAATATGAATGAAAACTTTGACCCTAAGACAAAAATAAAGTATGAACAAATAATACTTCAATGGACTGACAGACAGACAAACAGATTCCTTGCTGATAGCTATATTAGCTCAACCTTTCAGTTAGGGGATAATGAAATTTAATAAAAGGTCTTGATGATATTGCTATATAAATTTAAATGCAAAAATTTTTACTTTTATATGAAAATTCTAAGTTCGTGACCTTGACCTCAGTCACATCCAGGGTGGGGATCGTGCCGAGTAAGAAGCTAGGCCGATATCTACCAACATGTCAAATATAAATGAAATTCCTCAAGTGTCTTGATGATATAGCTATATAAACTTAAACACAAAAAACTTTGACTTTTTTATGAAAATTCTAAGTCCGTGACCTTGACCCCAAAGTCACCCGGGACATACCCAGGACAGGGATGATATTGAGTTAAACTCTAGACCTATATCTACCAAGATGTCAAATATAAATGAAATTCCTCAAAGGGTCTTGATGGCATAGCTATATAAACTTAAACACAACAAGAGCTGTCATAGGACAGCGTAGCTCGCCTGCTGGGTACATTTTATATTGTAACATTTTTATCATTAAGCCATAAATATAGGTCACACTGACCTAGATGTATTTGTATGTAAATCATTTTGTCACATAGATATAATAATCCAGGTATGACAATTCTCCATGAAATAGTAAATAAAAATAAAAGGCAAAATCACTGGAGCATGAAATATAGGTCACAATGACCTAGATATAGTAAGTAGTCATTCATTGGGTCACATGGAACAAATATATCCCAGGTGTGACATTTATCCAACAAATAGTATTCAAGATATAAGGCAAAATCACTTAAACCATGAAATATAGGTCACACCAACAGAGATATATTTTGACGTCAATAATTGGGTCACAAGGAACTAATATCCCAGGTGTGACATTTATCCAACAAATAGTATTCAAGATATAAGGCAAAATCACTGAACCATGAAATATAGGTCACAATGACCTAGATATAGTAAGTGGTCATTCATTGGGTCACATGGAAGTAATATCCCAGGTGTGACATTTATCCAACAAATAGTATTCAAGATATAAGGCAAAATCACTGAACCATGAAATATAGGTCACACCAACAGAGATATATTTTGACGTCAATAATCGGGTCACAAGGAACTAATATCCCAGGTGTGACATTTATCCAACAAATAGTATTCAAGATATAAGGCAAAATCACTGAACCATGAAATATAGGTCATAATGGCCTAGATATAGTAAGTGGTCATTCATTGGGTCACATGGAACTAATATCCCAGGTGTGACATTTATCCAACAAATAGTATTCAAGATATAAAGCAAAATCACTGAACCATGAAATATAGGTCACACCAACAGAGATATATTTTGACGTCAATAATTGGGTCACAAGGAACTAATATCCCAGGTGTGACATTTATCCAACAAATAGTATTCAAGATATAAGGCACAATCTGTGAAGCATGAAATATAGGTCACAATGACCTAGATATAGTAAGTGGTCATTCATTGGGTCACATGGAAGTAATATCCCAGGTGTGACATTTATCCAACAAATAGTATTCAAGATATAAGGCAAAATCACTGAACCATGAAATATAGGTCACACCAACAGAGATATATTTTGACGTCAATAATCGGGTCACAAGGAACTAATATCCCAGGTGTGACATTTATCCAACAAATAGTATTCAAGATATAAGGCAAAATCACTGAACCATGAAATATAGGTCACAATGACCTAGATATAGTAAGTGGTCATTCATTGGGTCACATGGAACTAATATCCCAGGTGTGACATTTATCCAACAAATAGTATTCAAGATATAAAGCAAAATCACTGAACCATGAAATATAGGTCACACCAACAGAGATATATTTTGACGTCAATAATCGGGTCACAAGGAACTAATATCCCAGGTGTGACATTTATCCAACAAATAGTATTCAAGATATAAGGCAAAATCACTGAACCATGAAATATAGGTCACAATGACCTAGATATAGTAAGTGGTCATTCATTGGGTCACATGGAAGTAATATCCCAGGTGTGACATTTATCCAACAAATAGTATTCAAGATATAAGGCAAAATCACTGGACCGTGAAATCTAGGTGACCTGGATCGTAAAATGTAGGTCACCATGACCTTCACTCTCTTACACTTAAACCGATGTCACATAGTTAGCTGATGTATAACCAGTTGTGTCTATAACCTGTAGGCATATAAGATTTTACAAATGTGTCCTAGATTTTGACCCCTAGCCCCACTCCAAGGCCCACCCTGAGGTATGAACCCAGGGGTATGTTCTTTTGGAATCTCAGAAGACTCCTCCAGGTACCCAAATTCTAAATATGAATGCTCTATGAGGAGTGAAAGTCAAGATATAAGAATTTGAAAAACTTTAACACAGTATTACAAAGGTGTCCTAGATTCTGACCCCTAGCCCCACCCAGGGGCATGAACCCAGGGGTTTATTCTCTTGGAATCTCAGAAGACCCTCCAAGGTACCTAAGTTCCAAATTTGATGCCTCTGTGAGGAGTGACTGTTGAGATATAAGCATTTGAAAAACTTTAACGCAGTGTGACGGGAACGGGAACGCAAACGTGGACGACCGGGGTGACTACAATAGCTCTCCTTGTACTTCGTACAGGCGAGCTAAAAAACTTTGACTTTTTTAATGAAAATTTTAAGTCTGTGACCTTGACCCAAAGGTCACCACCGGGGTGGGGATGGTGCTGATAAAAACTTTAGACCTATATCTACCATCATGCCAAATATGAACGAAATCCACCAAAGGGTCTTCAAAATATGAGGTCATAAATTTTAACGCAAAAACTTTGACCCTGTGACTTTTATTACGAAAATTCTAAGTCTGTGACCTTGACCCCAAGGTCACCCCCGGGGTGGGGATGGTGCTAATAAGAACTTTAGACCTATATCTACCATCATGCCAAATATGAATGAAATCCATCAAAGGGTCTTCAAAATATGAGGTCTTATAAACTTTAACGCAAAAACTTTGACCCTGTGACGGAAAGACGAATGAACAAACATACATATGAACGGACGAACGGAAAAGCGAAAACTATATACCCCCACATACCTCGTATGTCGGGGGTATAATTAAGAGATCTTAAAAACTTTGATGCAAAAACTTTAACATACCGTATTCGATCTAATTACCGCACATACCCCTATAAGCGCAAAGTCAAGAAATTCCGTAGTCTTCAGATTACTTTTTGTCTACTTCCTTATAAATGCATATGTTGTGGGTACTCATTTGAATTGCATCGACTTGTCGATGCAATTCAAATGAGTGCCCACAACATATGCCTGTATAAAGAAAATCAGAAAAAAAAAATCGCATATTCATCATCAAATAAGTCTTTCTTCTGATCTTTTTTATTGTGTTTCCTTAGAAGGTAGATACATATTTTACCACAAATGAGTGTTCCCAGTAATTTTGAAAAACGTAAGCGCACAGTGCGGTAATTAGGTCTAATACGGTAAATTTCCAAGTCTGTGAGTCATAAGCTGGGATGGGGATAGTGCCAAATAAAATTTTGGACCAATAATCTATAATCATGCCAAGTACAAAGTAAGTCCAAGCAAGGATTTAGAAATTAAGAGATCTTAAAAACTTTGACACAAAACTTAACATAAATTTCTAAGTCCGTGGCCTTGACCTTTAGGTCATAAGCAGGGAGCGGATCACGCCGAATAAAATTTTGGACCAACATCTATAATTATGCCAAATATAAAGTAAATCATTGCAAGCATTCAGAAATTAAGAGATCTTGAAAAAATTGACACAAAACTTTTACATAAAATTTTTAAGCCTGTGACCTTGACAAGTGTGTGGTTAATGCTCAATAGAATTTTGAACCAACATCTATAATCTTATCAAATATAAACAGATCCATCTGAGGAGTTACAATATATAACATCTTCAAAACTTTGACGTAAAACTTGAACATTTTTGTGTGCGCCGACGCTGCCAACACGGACACAGAAGGTAGAGCAATAGCTTTTCCTGTACTTTTGTACATTCAAGTTAAAACTGAATTTTACAGGAATACTTATTACCATTGACTGGGAAAAATTAGAAACTGGCTGCAAAACTGACATGGCCTATCATCAATATCTAAAGGAACATTTCACTCATTAATGCTCTTGGGTTCATCAGTGGAAAATGCCATCATGCAAGTTGGAAGGGTCTATCATCTATTTGTTTGTTATGATTTAATGCTTTAATTATTTGATATTGTAATTACCTTATATCATGTTAAACAGTGCAGACCTAGGTCTGGGTCTACAGTGCTTGCATAGGCCTATCTTTTGGGATGCTACGTAATCATGAGTTAATCCTAAAAGCATCAGTCTCAGTAGCAGCAGATGACATTCAAAATAAAATCATTTTTCTGCAGGAATTTTGTTTGTGTTGTTTAATGACACATCAACCCTTGTGGGACATTTTAGGCCATCTCCAAGAGAATGGAGAACTGGGAAAGAAAAGATAGAAAGAGATAAATAGGGGAGACTTAAATGTGAATGATAGTAAAAACAGATGAAATAGCAGCATGCTGCATTCCTCGACCTACTGCAAGCACAGCAGGCCTACAGCACACCACAGCCAGGCTATTTTAACAAGTCTGTTCTATTGCCCCATGATGGGTCTAAAAAAAGTCTGCAAATAGTACAGACCCCGATCGATTTTCCCTAGTGATCTAGGTTGGTTGGTTGGTTTGGTGTTTAACGACCCAGTCAACACAATGAAGGTCATGTCGAGCGGGTCAGTTTACCTAACTACTCTTTTCCTGGGCAGGCTTAGTCTTCTGAGCGGTTTACCAGTACTTGACAGAAACTGACAACTACTCTTCTTGCATCAGGAGCAGTGATAGAATGACCATAGAAAATAGCGGAATTCCACGGAAGGCGGCGTCACACCCGCTGGGGCAAAAGTCACAGGAGCCACAACCAGAACATGGTTACTGAATAAGTTTATTTCATTCTTAGCAGTGCTTAGTTGGAAAAGTGACAAAAATTAAAGACAAGGATTATATGAATTTCATTGAAAGCATATGCATTTTCTCATATGATGCATGAGAAATTGGGCTCAAAAAGTACCCACAGTCTGTACACTTTCATAAAATCTGAGGTTCAGAAAATGACAAAGTTAAAGTGGAAAAAGTGAAAAAAATAAATTTAAATATCATATTCAAACCACATGCACTTCTGCAGACCCAGGAGAAAACATGTGCAAAGTTTCAAAAAGACCGGTTCAAAATTGTATGAGGAGTTGCAATCACAAGGTATCCACTGTCTATACATCTGATGTAAAAAAATGACAAAGTTCAAAAAGTACAAAAAAGTGACAAAAAATACAGCAAGGATTATATGAATACCACATGCACATCTTCAGACTATGGAGAAAACACAAGCAAAGTTCCAAAAAGATTAGTATAAAATTGTATGAGGAGTTGTGCTTACGAGGTACCCACTGTCTATATATTGAAGGTGAAAAATGACTAAGTTCACAATGTGGAAAAAGTGACAAAAAATAATCTAACAATTACAACCAACCACATGCAGATCCTCATACCATGAAGAAAAGATATGCAAAGTTTCAAAATGATCGGTACAAAACTGCACGAGGAGTTGTGCTCACAACAGGTACCCGTTGTCTATATACTGAGGGTGAAAAATAACTAAGTTCACAATGTGGAAAAAGTGACAAAAAATGTTCTTTCAATCATACCCAAACCACATGCACATACCATGAAGAAAACACATGCAAAGTTTCAAAATAATCAGTATAAAACTGTAAGAGTTGCACTCACAAGAGGTACATATATATTGAGGTGAAAAATGATTAAGTTCACAATGTGGAAAAAGTGACAAAAGATAATCTAACAATTCAATCCAAACCACATGCACATCTTCATACCATGGAAAAAACACTTGCAAAGTTTCAAAATGATCGGTTCAAAGCTGTAAGAGGAGTTGCGCTCATAAGACACACAGGGTAATAGTTGACAGAAAGACGGATGGATGCACGGAAACTTGCACGCCTAAGTCGCTCATCAATCTCCACAAAAGAATGTTGCTGGACCCAGAGGGGCTTGAACTGTAACCTCCTGATCAGCAGTCAGACACATATCTGACTGAGCCACCGAGACTGGCTAGTTTGATCTGGGACTGCACTGTTTGCTCAGAACTCTCTTGGAATAGTTACGATAATGGCAGCATAAATATTTCATCTCAAAACGGCTTAAATTTATATTTATTTTTTTATTTCTTTATTGAGAAAACAAGAAAATTTGGAAGGATCTGGTTACCTAAATATGTTTTTGTTTGGCTTAATGGAATCTGTTTTAGTAAAGCACAAGCACAAACAAATTAATATTCTAATTATTCTTTAGGAATATTTTCTTGCATGCTTGTTGTTGATAAAGTTGCCTGCAAACAGAATAAGAGTTGTCTCTTACATGAAGATAATTTAAGAGGAATGGATACACTCGCACTTGGGAACAAATTCTTTCCTTTTACAATAGACCTCATTTCAAAACCGAACAAGGGGAGCTAATTCTTTCCATTTAGATCAGACTCCTTTTCAGAAGAGGACTGTTGTGCAGAAATGAAAGCATGGGAGTCACAAAAGCTGCCTCCCTTGTAACAAAGGGTGGATAAGCTACAAAGCTATCAAGTCTCCTCAACCATTTCAGCCCAGCAGACCAACACAGATACCCATGCAAACAGTGTAGATCCAGATAAGATGGCTCATAAAGAGCTGTCTCATCAGAATCTACACTGTTTGTCATGCAGTTTTTGGTTTTAGACTGAGACTCTATTTGTATCAGTGTGCATGTCCAAACTGATGGAATCCAGGAGTGGAAGATCAAGTTAAATCTATGAAACAACAGTGAAGATCAACATCCATCTGCTCATCAACACAGTCCAATCAACACCATTAGTGTCAGCTGGTATTAACTCTTAAGGCACAACCACAGCAATCAACACTGTAAAATATAGTTGCTGTTTTTTTGTTGTTTTTTTTTTTTTTATCTTTCAGAGAAAACAAGGCTTGACATTGCAAGTGAACCATCTGCTACAAGGAAAACCAGGTCTTATTTCCTTGGAAATACATGTATATTATACAGATAATCAGACATGAAGCTAAATCTAGGACAGACATAACAAGAGGCCCACGGGCCACTGTTCGCTCACCTGAGTGACATAGCCACTGCAGACATGCAGATGTTCCGAATAATATATGTAAAGATTCAGCCATAAGGCATCCTCGGTTTTGGAGAATAAGATTTTTAAATGTTTTTTCCCATACAAATGCATAGGGAAGCAAACTTGTACGACCATTATTTTAGCAACTTTGGTAGACCCGCTGTCCCCGATGATTTAAGCAAAGATTCAGCCCCAAGGCGTCCTCGGTTCTGGAGGAGAAGATCTTTAAAGGTTTTTACCATATATGGGCATGGCGGCCAGCTTGGTCAATGAACCGCAACCATTTTAGCAATCTTTCATTCCCCCAACCTAAGGAGGCTCCATATGAAATTTGTGCAAAATTGGCCCAGAGGCTCCAGAGGAGAAGTTGTTTGAAATTCTGAATATTTTTCCCATACAAATGCATAAGGAAGCAAAATTGACCTCACGGTAAAAAGGTCAAATGTCAATGTACGATCATTATTTTAGCAACTTTGGTAGACCGCCAGTTTCCGATGATATATGTTAAGATTCAGCCACAAGGCATCCTCGGTTTTGGAGAACAAGATGTTTAAAGGTTTTTCCCATACAAATGCATAGGGAAGCAAACTTGACCTTGCCGTAAAAAGGTCAAATGTCAATATACAATATTTATTTTAGCAATTTTGATAGACCTCCCGTCCCCAATGACTTATGCAAAGATTCAGCCCCAAGACATCCTCGGTTCTGGAGAAGAATATTTTTAAAGGTTTTTACCATATATGGGCATGGCGGCCATCTTGGTCAATGAACTGCAACCATTTTAGCAATCTTTCATTCCCCCAACCTAAGGAGGCTCCATATGAAATTTGTGCAAAATTGGCCCAGAGGCTCCAGAGGAGAAGTCGTTTGAAATTCTGAATATTTTTCCCATACAAATGCATAAGGAAGCAAAATTGACCTCACAGTAAAAAGGTCAAATGTCAATGTACGACCATTATTTTAGCAACTTTGGTAGACTTCCAGTTTCCAATGATATATGTAAAGATTCAACCATAAGGCATCCTCGGTTTTGGAGAACAAGATTTTTAAAGGTTTTTCTCATACAAATGCAAAGGGAAGCAAATTTGACCTTGCCGTAAAAAGGTCAAATGTCAATATACAATATTTATTTTAGCAATTTTGGTAGACCTCCCGTCCCCAATGACTTATGCAAAGATTCAGCCCCAAGGCATCCTCGGTTCTGGAGAAGAAGATTTTTAAAGGTTTTTACCATATATGGGCATGGCGGCCATCTTGGTCAATTGACCCCAACCATTTTAGCAATCTTTCATTCCCCCAACCTAAGGAGGCTCCATATGAAATTTGAGCAAAACTGGCCCAGCGGCTCCAGAGAAGAAGTCGTTTGAAATTCTGAACATTTGTCCCATACAAATGCATAAGGAAGCAAAATTGACCTTACCATAAAAAGGTCAAATGTCAATGTACGACCATTATTTTAGTGACTTTGGTAGACCTCCAGTTTCCGATGATATATGTAAAGGTTCAGCCATAAGGCATCCTAGGTTTTGGAGAACAAGATGTTTTGAAGGTTTTCCCCATACAAATGCATAGGGAAGCAAACTTGACCTTGCCGTAAAAAGGTCAAATGTCAATATACTACATTTATTTTAGTAATTTTGGTAGACCTCCCGTCCCCGATGACTTATGCAAAGATTCAGCCCCAAGGCATCCTCGGTTCTGGAGAAGAAGATTTTTAAAGGTTTTTTACCATATATGGGTATGGCGGCCATCTTGGTCAATGAACTGCAACCATTTTAGCAATCTTTCATTCCCCCAACCTAAGGAGGCTCCATATGAAATTTGTGCAAAATTGGCCCAGAGGCTCCAGAGGAGAAGTCGTTTGAAATTCTGAATATTTTTCCCATACAAATGCATAAGGAAGCAAAATTGACCTCACAGTAAATGGACGATGGTCAATGGACCGCGACCATTTTAGCATTTTTTGTTCCCCTTACCTAAGGAGGCTCCATATGAAATTTGAGCAAAATTGGCTCAGGGGCTTCAGAGGAGAAGTCGTTTGAAAATGTTAACGGACGGACGCACAGACGGACGAATGCACGGACGGACGATGGACGAAAAGTGATCACAATAGTTCATCCTGAGCATAGCTCAGGTGAGCTAAAAATGGCAAAGTTTTTAGACCCTGAAAAATAGGTCAGGGGTATAAAATACCCCATTGTTTGAGTCCATGTTAGAGAAAAAGTGTATTCATGGCCATAAAATGACAGATTTCCAATAAATGGATGAAGAGAAAACTGCACCCTTATTTTGCACCAAATGGCTAAAAGATAAAAATATCACCATACTTAAAACCTTGTATTTCAATATTTAACATCATCTTAATTAAGCACTTCAACTGGGGCACTGGATACACTTGGCTGTTTTTTCAGCCATTTTTTATAAAGCAGACAATTTCTGTGTCTTCTTGTTTGCTTTTCTCCACAAAAGTGGTCTACACTAAAAGGAAAGATACTTGCTTCAAAAGGGAGTTAATTCTTTCCTTATGGAGTAGATCCCAGAAGGACAGCAAAAACAGTAAGTATAAACTGTCCCCAACAGGGCTTTAAATCACCCATTATACACCCATAATCGGGACAGCTGGGTTAACAGCAAATACCGACCAGAGATCTTGATCCTATTCCGCTGGAACTGCTGTCTGTGCTACATGTTGACGCTGTACTCTGTAGCGGATCCAGGGGAGGGGATGCACATTCTTCACACAGTGCCTCGCTGCGGGTTAACTGTTTTATTTTAGGTGATATCTGAAAAATCAAATTACAAAGTATGTGTTAACCTTTATTAAAGTGCCAATCACAAGTTACTGCAGCAATGACATTTCAAAACATCTTTTCTTTTTTCTTTTTTTTTTTCGTTAAGGAAAATAAGTTTTGACATTTCATGAGAATCATCTGCCAAGCAGTTAATTCATATAAAATGGCAAGCCTTATTTCAATAAAAAAAAATTGTTGAAAAATTTAGGATGTTGTCCAATACAAATTTTGCTTGCTGCTTTAAGGGTCAACCTTTTCAGCCTGGCAGACCAAAACCAATAACTGCAAACATTGTAGATCCAGATGAGTCATCTTATCTGGATCTACACCTTTTGCCATTCTGCTAAATGTAGCCATTCATGAACCACTCAGATAAAAAGAGTTTCAAAATCTTTTTTACCATATGTGGGCATGATGACCACCTTGGTCATATGACCCAAATCCCATGAACGAACTTTGATTTTCAAACCCCACTGTGGCTCTAGGATCAGCCCAGAGATTTTAGAGACTTCAAAACTACTATTCTGAGGAACCTAGGACCAAGGTCAGTAAATGACCTTGACCGTTGGTATTTGTAAAAGTTCATTTAGCTAATTGCATTAATCAGTTTTGATGTCATAAGCTACAACAGCTTCAGAAAAATCCGCTGTTTAGACACAAATGACCTTGACTTAAAACAGGTCGAAGTCAAACAAGGGTCATCATTTGGATAAACTTGGCAGGGCCTGAGTCCCAAAAGCTGCATACCAAGTTTCAAGGTCATCAGCCTTTCAGTCCTGGGAAGAAAATTTACAAAGGGTTTTTACCATAAAAGGGCATGGTGGCCATCTTGGTCATGTGACCCAGATTCCATGCACAAACTTTCAATTCCTCATCTCATACAGGCTCCACATGAAATTTGGTTTCAATCAGCCCTGCAGTTTTAGAGGAGAAGTTAAAAATATTGAATCTGAGGCATCCAAGGCAAAGGTCAGTAAATGACCTTGACCTTTGGTATTTATAAAAGTTCATTTACTTGACTGCATAAATCATCTTTGATGTCAAAGGCTACAAAAGAATCAGAAAAATCCATCGTTTTGCCTTTTTCACATACAAAAGCCTAAGGGACTGAACTTGACCTTGCCATAAAATAGGTCATGGTCAATCAAGGGTCATCATTTGAACAAACTTGATAGGGCCCCACCAATGTTGCATACCAAGTTTCAAGGCCACCAGCCATTTGGTTCTAGAGCGGAAGAGTTTCAAAGGTTTTTACCATATATATATAGGTGTGGCGGCTATCTTGGTCATATGACCCAGACCTTACGAACAAACTTTGGTTCCCCCACCCCATTAAGGCTCCACATGTAATTTAGTTTTAATCAGCCCAGCAGTTTCAGAAAAGATGTCGTTTGAAATGTTGAAGATGCAGACGACGGACGACAGACCACTGTCTATCCTATTAGCTCCCCTGGAGCTTTTGGCTCTGGTGAGCTAAAAAAAAAAAAAAGTACACAATATGGACACAATATAGGCTATCTGTGTGTTCATTGCTGCGATATGTATGTCCCCTTTTCTCCTGATGCTGTTCATTTCATTTACAACATCCCTTGACACAGAACACAGTAAGAAAGCCTGTCATTAGGACCTTTGATCAACTCCCTTGAGAAGTAATTTTTTACAAAAAAATCCAATTAAGCATAACTCCAAACAAGGTGGGTTTTAATTTTAACCAAAAGTAATTACTTATTTTTAAAAAAAAAAAAAAAAAGAACATATATTGTGGGTACTCATTAGAAGCACCGCTGCAATGCGCTTCCAATGAGTACCCACAATATATGTTTTTTTTCTGGAGAAATAAAAAAAAATCATCTGGATAGCCCTCTTGTCAAAAGGTATGTTATTCCTAATTATGGTCTCCATACTAGTAATAAAGACAATATTTATGACCAGGAGCAGGGCAAGACAGACCTGTGACCTGGGTTACTTACAACTCTCAACACTGCTCCAGAAAAGATAACTTTTAACCAAAATTTATACTATTTGTTTTCTTATCTTTCCACAAAATATACATGTTGTTGGCATTTATCAGAGTAAGTTTCACCAGGTCCGTAATAGCAAGATAGAAATAAGGTGGAGAGAAATAAGGAAATATGTATCAGTATATCAACTGTTTTCTGGAGCAGGGTTATGACCTATATAATGTAAAAACACTAAGAAGTGGGACACCATAAAACCAGCTTCTGTTTTTTAGTGTCCAAACCATCAGAGCACAAAAGGAGTTTTGGTCTGCCAAGAGTTTTTATCTCATAAGCAGAAAATCGTTTTCTTCAGACACTTTGTTTTGTTGTTTAACCAAACAGTAAACAAAATCTCCGACACGACCATTGCCAATCCAGATCCCCAGTCCAGATCTGCCTTGTCTGAACTGAGTTTAAAGTATTACCACTTTTACCCTAAATATTTGAACACTTCAACACCTTACCATAATTGTTCTAAATATGTAAAACTTCTAACTGACAAACAGTATAGACTCTAGGCCCAGTTTTTCAATCATTCCTTAGAGTTAAGGTATACCTGAATGTCAGAAATGTTTACACATGAATGAGAAATTTAAAATCAACTAAAATTATTATTTTGTGTTGGTTTAGTAGATGAAGTCAAAATACTTAAATATTGGCTTTAAATATACTTTTTTTTACTTTTTTACTGTCTTTATCACTGAAAAACAGATTTTATGCGAAAGCGTAAAATGTACTTTGTAAATCTTTTACTGGCTTTATCACTGAAAAACAGATTTTATGCGAAAGCGTAAAATGTACTTTATAAATCTAAGTCCTTAAATTTAAGGTAGTCTGTGTTAAGGTTTAATGGCCCAGTCAACCTAATGGGGTCATGTAGAGTGCCGTCAGTTTACCTCACCACACTTTTACAGGGCAGGCTTAGTCCTCTAAGTGGTTAACCACTGTTGAGCACATTCATTTGCCAGAAACTGACAACTGCCCTCCTTGGATCTGCACTGTTTGCCATTAAGTATGTGAATTTGTTTCACCAACCTGGACAAAGTTATCTGATTGGCTGAAATTAAATTTATTCAGCATGGCAATGGATAAAATACCATATTTACCGTACCTATTTGGATAGTTATACCTAAGTAAACAGTGTATACCTAGATTAGTATTGATCATTTAATATAGCTTTTTTTCATTTAAACATTTCAATTTTCATTTGTATTTCAGGTCTTTACATTTTCCTAAAAGGGGACAGGATACACTTTCAGGAGGAAACAACTTAATTCTCCCCCCCACTCCCATTCTGAAAAGGGCTCTACAAATTCTTTCCTTTTAGAAAAAGAGCTCTTTTCATAAGAGGTTTGGTTTGCAGTAAATCAACAAGAGTTGCAACAGTAGTCCATCCTTTGAAAACACAGAGCAAAAAATCTCACAAGTGTATCACACCCTCTTAATGGGAGCTGCACTCAGTTAACTTCAACTAATCATCTTCCATATAATTATAATGGCAATATTTCAGACTGAATGCTATCTGATATGTTTGATTATTCATAATTATTAATCATAACCACATCCTGAAAACCATGTAATAGTAGCTGCTGGGGTATTTTTTATTTCATCTTGGAAGATCAGACCATAGGGTTGTTACCCGATTTTTTTATCTCAAAGGTTAGATCACAACTCTAGATAACTAGAATATCCAGACACACTTTTTTCTTATTTCTCCATACTGTTGATTAGACTGTCTCAACACTTTCTTATTTCTTCATATTATTGATCACAGGTGCTGCAACACATGCTTATTTCTCAATATTGTTGATTAGACGTGCCTCAAGATTTTCTTATTTCTCCATATTGTTTAGACATGCCACAACATTTTCTTATTTCTCCATATTGTTGATTAGACTTGCCTCAACACTTTCTTATTTCTCCATATTGTTGATAAGACGTGCCACAACATTTTCCTATTTCTCCATATGGTTGATAAGACTTGCCTCAACACTTTCTTATTTCTCCATAGTGTTGATAGGATTTGCCTCAACACTTTCTTATTTCTCCATACTGTTGATTAGTCTGTCTCAACACTTTCTTATTTCTGTATATTATTGATCACATGTGCTGCAACACTTGCTTATTTCTCAATATTGTTGATTAGACGTGCCACAAAATTTTTTAATTTTTTCCATATTGTTGATTAGACTTGCCTCAACATTTCTCCATATTGTTGATAAGATTTGCCTCAACACTTTCTTATTTCTCCATATGGTTGATTAGACTTGCCTCAACATTTTCTAATTTCTCCATACTGTTGATTAGACTTGCCTCAACACTTTCTTATTTCTCCATATTGTTGATCAGATGAGCCTCAACACTTTCTTATTTCTCCATGCTGTTGATTAGATTAGCCTCAACCCTTTCTTATTTCTCCATGTTGATTAAACTCTCCTCATTATTTGCTTATTTCTCCATATTGTTGATAAGACATGCCTCAACACTTTCTTATGTCTCCATATTGTTGATTAGATATGCCTCTGCACTTTCTTGTTTCTCCAAATTGTTGATTTGACATGCCTCAACACTTTCTTATCTCTCCAAATTGTTGATTAGACGTGCCTCAACACTTTCTAATCTCTCCAAATTGTTGATTAGACGTGCCTCAACACTTTCTCATCTCTCCAAACTGTTGATTAGACATGCCTCAACACTTTCTTATATCTCCAAACTGTTGATTAGATTTGCCTCAACACTTTCTTATCTCCAAACTGTTGATTAGACATGCCTCAACACTTTCTTATCTCTCCAAACTGTTGATTAGACGTGCCTCAACACTTTCTTATCTCTCCAAACTGTTGATTAGACGTGCCTCAACACTTTCTTATCTCTCCAAACTGTTGATTAGACATGCCTCAACACTTTCTTATCTCTCCAAACTGTTGATTAGATTTGCCTCAACACTTTCTTATCTCCAAACTGTTGATTAGATTTGCCTCAACACTTTCTTATCTCCAAACTGTTGATTAGATTTGCCTCAACACTTTCTTATCTCCAAACTGTTGATTAGACATGCCTCAACACTTTCTTGTTTCTCCAAACTGTTGATTAGACATGCCTCAACACTTTCTTGTTTCTCCAAACTGTTGATTAGACATGCCTCAACACTTTCTTATCTCTCCAAACTGTTGATTAGACGTGCCTCAACACTTTCTTGTTTCTCCAAACTGTTGATTAGATTTGCCTCAACACTTTCTTATCTCCAAACTGTTGATTAGACATGCCTCAACACTTTCTTGTTTCTCCAAACTGTTGATTAGACATGCCTCAACACTTTCTTGTTTCTCCAAATTGTTGATTTGACATGCCTCAACACTTTCTTGTTTCTCCAAACTGTTGATTAGAGATGCCTCAACACTTTCTTATTTCTCCACACCAAATAGACTGCCAGAATTACCTCACAAAATTCCCACAATGTAGTTTGGTTGAGAAATATATTTTTTTACCTTTTCAAAACTGATTTTTTGTGACATCTTTATAAATATTGGGTTCATAAAAACTATGTCCCTGATAAAACTTATTCTGAAGACAGACTACAGAATACTCCTTATAGAATGGATTTTCATATTTCCATAATTTTTTTCTCTCATTAGATGTACATTTCCCAAATTATCTCTTATGGAGCATAAATTAAGTTATGGTCTGTCACTCGGACCATTGCTCATACACAGAAATTACATGGTTTGCAGCTTAGACTATCAGGAGTAATTTGGTGAAGGGGAGTAAGCAACAAAAACTAGCTTCAGCAAGCTTTTATCACTTTCTACCACAGAAAACACCGGTGCTTGTAGTGAGTACCCTGCTTAATATAAAACATTCACTTTTCACTTTTCTTAATGGCCTCCCACTTTTCTTAATGGGAGGTCAAGTTTCTGAAGACTCTCTATATGCAGTCTTACTAGAACTTGATTTGGGCTTAGAATTCAAAACTCCAGACACAGCTCCAGTTAACAGAGGATTTCATAAAAACATATGTTGAACTCACTCATTAGATATGCCGTGCCAATTTTTTCTTATTTCTCCATGAAAATATTCTGTAAGCATATAATCATTTAGTTTGAAAACAAAGTTTGTGCCACCCCTGTTTGTTGATATGAGACCACCGTTGTGTTGTCTGTAGATATCATGATGCAAGAATGGTGAATAAATGTTATGGCTTGTTTCAGTGCTAATCGTATGGCCATCATTTCTAACATACTGATATGGAGCTGGGATTGGTCTTCTGTCCAGCGACAAAGAAAGGATAGTCTGGTCGACTCTAAATGAGCTCCCCATCCGAAATGGCATCCGTATAAAGGAAAAATTTGGGATCTGGAGGATGGAATCTATTGGTGTTCATCCACCAATGTAAGTGAGATCAAATCATACCATTTATCGTAATTTGATGATCGAGAGGTAGAATATGAGGTCTCCAGACAACTCCAGACAGACAAGAGGCACATCTGTAGAGGACGTAAGTACAGTCTGCCTAGGAGAATGAAATCTGCTGTAGCACTGAGTTTGCCCAAGAGAGAAAGGAAAGTTCGTGCCTATACATGTTTGAATGACAGGAATTTCTTGATTGTCAGCAATAGGTTCTTTACACGATCCGATGGAACCCTGACTAAATTTTGTTGCGTCAGAAATTCTATGCCTATAGAGGTGAATTTCTGAGAAGAAAAAGATCCGATTTCTTCAGATTTGGAAGAAAACCTAGACTTTGAATAGTCTGAATGCAAAATCTTGTCTGAGTAATCAAACGGTTGCGAATCAGATCTTTGATCAGCCAATCGTCTAGGTATCGAAAGACTGATATGGCACGTTGGCATAGAAATACTGCTATAACGTCCATCAGTTTCGAAAATATCAACAGACTTAGAGACATTCCAAATGGTAAGGCCGTGAAGTGAAAGCCCTGATCTTCGTAAAAGAATCGAAGATACTTCCTGGATTGATGATGTATCGGAACGTGTAGGTATGCATCTGTTAAGTCTGTGGAGACAGCCCAGTCATTGAGTTTCATCGCTTGTCTTACTGACTTGACTGTCTCCATTTTGAAAGACTGTTTCTATATGTATCGGTTCAATAAAGAAAGGTCTATGATCAAAGGTAACTTTCCATTCTTTTTTGGAACTAGGAAGATCCGGGAATAAAAGCTGGGAGTTCCCAGATTCTGTACCCTTTCCACTGCCTGTTTGTTGAGAAGGTTTTTGATCTCTTCTCTGATAAACTGGGAGGAGGACTGACTCATTCTGATCGGAACAGATGACAAAGGAGGAATTTTGCTGAATGTTATCCTGAATCCGTGTCGTATGATAGAGAGGACCCATTTGTTGTCTGTAATTTCCTCCCATTTTTCCACAAAATGGGCCAATCGTCCTCCCACTGGGATGTCAGAGTATGGAAGTGCAGGCAGTGGAAAGGGCTGGCCTTCATAATCTTGTGGAGGAAGAGGCAGGTTTAGAGGAGGGGAACTGATGAATGTTACCAGTCCTCTTGATATTTTCCTTCTTAGTGTTAGAAAATGTACTTTGAGGTTGAGTTTTGGACCTGTACGATTGTGTAGGTTTAGGTCTGGTCATTGTTTGTTTGGCAGGGTATTTAGGTGTGTTGAAAGCTCTATTCAGAGTAGGAGGCTTATGTTTGTTTGTTTGTTTGTGTTGAGGTTTTACAGCCCAGTCAACCCAATGGGATCATGTCGAGCGCGGTCACGCGTAACCACACGTTTACTGGGCAGGCTTAGTCCTCTAAGTGGTTAACCAGTATTGTGCACATTCTTTCGCAAGAAACTGACAACTGCCCTTCTTGAATCAGCAGAAGGGAGAGAATGACCGTAGAATATTTCATGATCAATCTCCACGAAAGAATGTTGCCGACCTCGGCGGGGGTTGAATCCGTGAACTCCCGGGCTCCAGTTGGACGGCACATCCAACTGAGCCACCGAGGCCGGCTTAGTAGGAGGCTTAAAAGAACGAGATTGTGATTGAATGGAAGTAGAAGCTAAAAACCTTTGCTGTTGAGCTTCAAAATTTGATTTGGCTTTTTCTTTTATCCTGCCATCAACTAGTGTTTTTGAGTTAACAGGAGCATTCCTTAACTCAAAGGAAGAATTGTCAAGAAGCAGTTTTGATGAAGCTAGAGCTGCGTCCACCTAGCCTGAAAGATTTCAGTAGCTAGAAGAGTAGACATGGCTGTAGCATGCTTAATCGATTTGGCTACGGCTTCCAAAAGTCTGGAAAGAGCCACAACCGACATCGATTCTTGTTGTAGACAAAGGAAGGCAGCTGAAGATAAGTCAGCATGGGAATTAATGGAAACTAATTTCCTAGCCTTCCTTTCCCATGCTTCCAAATTCTTCAAAGGAATGGAAGCTCTTCCTTTATTAGACAGATCTAGGAGAGACGCATCTGCTTCTAATTGAGGAATGTTGACAGTGGGCAAATATTGGTTTTGGCTCTTGTAAAATTTAGTCGGAGCAAGAGCCGAAACCAAGTTTTGCGGGCATATCCAGTCTCTAAAACATTTATCCAAATCAAGTCTGTTCTGAATGTACTTTGTGGTATTCTCAACCAATTCAGACTGGGGTAGAACAAGTAATGGATTCAAACGAGTTTCCATTAAGTGTTCTATCCCAGACAGAGGTTTAGATGGGGCTTGATCCTGCTGAGTCTTAGGACATAATTCAGCAGGAAGAAGCCTAAAGACCTCATTTATAGCACGGTCGAAAGACCAGATTTCAGTTTCAGTCTCCGAATCAGACTCTTTATTAGTTTGCGGAAGATTCGGGTGAAATTCCTCAATATTAATTGGTTGAGTATTGACTGGATTAAAATTGGGCTCTCAGGTCGTATAGGAACAGGCAACCTGCGGAGATTTTTTAGCCCTTTTATATCTACCGAAGTCAATTTGAGATTGAGAAGTATTGAAAGAAGAAGAAGGCGTAATAGATCGTCTTTTTCTCTTTTTGTGTGAATGTTTAGATCTCTTTGATTTCTTCTTCCATCCAGAAGAATTCAAAGAGTCTGATCTAGAAGTGGAAGAAGAGGAAGAAGACGACTGATGTCTTCTTCTCTTTTTGATTTATGATCTCTTCTGGACTGTTCCTTCCGTGAAGGTCTAGTCTGAGAAACATCAGTAGAATTAAGAGGATCAATCATCACATTTGGGTCTGACATCTGCGAGAAGTCAGGCTCAAGTGGAATTAACTGTTTGGAAGAAGTAGCTGGATTTGGGAACTGACATTTCAGAGTGTTCATATCCAGGAATATGTACATTTGGTAGTCTATGGGTACTACCATGAGATACATGGCTGCTTATAGAAGGAGCATAAGTTTGTAGAGGCACACTGACTGGTGAATAACCAGGAATAAACTGAGTTTGAAAGTCATATGCAAATGACTGGTGCCTGGTTGACCGATGCCTGGTTGACCGGTGACTGGATGACCGGTGCCTGGTTGACCAGTGCCTGGTTGACCGGTGACTGGATGACCTGATTTGTTGCCTGGTGACTGGTTGACTGGCTGAACAGTGACTGGTTGACAGGTGACTCGATGACCGGTGGACTTAATGCCCGGTTGGACTCTAGGTCCCCCAGGCTGCCACCTTGATGGGTCCTGCCCCGAGCAGTATAGCTAAGTGGGGCGGTGCTCCCATCAATAGACCCATTGTCAGACAAGTCTGACTGGGATTTTTTAGTCTTCTTAGATTTCTTCTGTCTTCTTTTCTGTGTCATGATGGACTTGTGAGTAGCGTAGTCATCTCTTCTCGGCAAGATTCCACACTTTTTTAGTCCAAATACAGCAAATAGAACAAGGAGAAACACGTAGACAAGCAGTACAAGATAAACAAGAAGGTTGATTATCCTATTTGGCCTTAAAATGACCACAGTTGCCACGGGCAAAATGCATCAAATGACGCGGAAACTCAAGACACAGAAAATAAATGCTAAGAAAGCAAGAAAGCGAAAATCAATAATTTCAAAAGAATTATATGTTTAGTAGAAGGCATGAATATAGAACAAGAGAAAAGTAAGGATTAAGAAATTTAACTGTGTAAAAAAGAAATAAATACGAATTTCTTTCACAGGTAGATAATCCATGAACTTTTTCACTGTCCACAGAAAAGAAACTGACACGTGATCATTTGAGCGGGAGGAATTACGTCACACAGGTAACTGTTTAAAGGGACCTTCTGAATTAAGACTTTATCACGACTGAAAGGTCGTTTTCCTGTGGAGGGGTGAAAAACAGAATAGAATAGCACATTATCTATAGGTTAATGTATTGTGCAGTTAAAATACACTGATTACAGAGGACATCCTGTATTAGACTCACTACCATTTCTAGTTTCAACACATACCAGTGGCAGGTATTATGCAGAGCTTTTAACTGCTGAGCTGACTGTATGAATATGTAGGCAGAAACATAGCTCCAGATAAGACTATCTAGATAAATATCTTTCTTGTTTCGCCTTAAAATGTATGTTATGAGTACTCATTAGAAGTGTCTCACTGTAAGAGGCACTTCTAAGAGTACAAATAACATGTTTTTATGGAGAAATAAGAAAAATACCAAAACTTTTTGATTGAAAAAATTAGTTCCTTATCCAGAGCTAGGTCCATATATAATTCTTCAACAGGGTAGAGCTTTTGCTCCATTCTTATTTATATGTTTGACTTCTTGTTTAATGACACATCAACCCCTGCCAGTCATTATGTTGTCTGCCAGTGATAGGGACCAAGAGGAGAAGAGCTAGTAGATGAGAGAAGAAAGAGAGCTATGGAAGATGAGGGACTAAGCAAATGACAAGGCAGAAACAAAGCAATACTAACAAGCTGCCCTCCCCCATCTACTGCAAGTACAGCAGGCCCTTACAAACATCCTAAATCCCAGTCAAAATACATTTTCATGGAGAAATAAGAAAAATCTAAATACTTTGTTCTGGAATAAAGCATTTAACCTGGAGCTCTGATTATTACCAGACACAAGAGGCCAATGGGGCCATGATTTGCTCACCCAAGTAAAACAGCCATTGCATATATGCAGATGCCATGCACCATTCTTCTAGTACTGCCACAGCAACAGGACATTAACTTGACCGAGCCATAAAATGGTCAAAAGTTATTCTAGAATCATGATTTGAACAAACTTGATAGATCTTGAGTCCCTGATGCATATACTAAGATACAGCCTCAAAGCTTTCTTTGTTCTGGAGAAGAAGATTTTTAAGTGTCTTTTTACCATATATAGGCATGGCAGCCATCTTGTTCAATGGTGCAGAACTTTTGAACAAATTGTAAAAACACCCTCAACAGAAGGCCCCATGTGAAATATGGTGAGAATTGGTCAAGTGGTTTCATAGAAGTAGACCTATAAAGATTTCATGATTTTATACATGTATACAGGACAAGAGCAAGGGCAGATAACCCCTAGAGGACAAAATTTTGATTGTAAGTAAAAAAGTTTTACTACTTTAATCATACAATGTAAATTTTCACCATTAGTCCTTCATACATTTAGGAAAAACTTTTCAACATTTTCTCAATACAAATGTATGAGACGCAAATCTGACCTTGCAGTAAAAAAAAACAAGAGGACCATGATGGTCCTATATCGCTCACCTGACCAAACAGATTTGCATATTTACTGTTGAAGTTTCAGCCGTTCACTGCTCTAGGATTTTTGTATAAACTTTATAGCACTAACCACCCTCACCCCCCTCCACCACACCACTGGCCATGTTTTTTTACAAATCTTGATGACCTGAACTGAATCGTCAAAGAGGGTCACCAAAGGAACATTTCTGCCAAGTTATATTGAAATTGGTCCAGTGGTTTAAAAAGTTTTATATAGCTATAAAGCCCTACACCCTAATGGCCATGTTTTTTGACGAATCATGACAGCTTGAACAAACTTGGTAGAGGGTCACCAAAGGAACATTCCTACCAAGTTATATTGAAATCTGTTCAGTGGTTTCTGACAAGAAGATTTTTAAAGTTTTCTATTTAGATATATAGGGAAAACAAGCCCCACCCCATGGCAGCCATGTTTTTTGACGAATCATGATTGCTTGTACAATCTTGATAGAGGTTCACCAAAGCAACATTCCAGCCAAGTAATATTGAAATCAGTCATGGGGTATGTGACAAGAAGAATTTTAAAATTTTCTATGCAGATATATATGAAAAATAAGCCCCACCCCCCTGTGGGCCATGGTTTTTGACGTATCATGAAGGCTTGAACAATCTTGGTAGAAGGTCACCAAAGCAACATTCCTGCCAAGTTACATTGAACTCGGTCCAACTGTTTCTTACGAGAAGATTTTTAAAGTTTTCTATATAGGGAAAATAAGCCCCGCCCCCTAGCGGCCATGATTTTTGATGAATCATGACGGCCTGAACAATCTTTGTAGAGGGTCACCAAAGAAACATTCCTGCCAAGTTGTATTGAAATCGGTCCATTGGTTTCTGAAAAGAAGATTTTTAAAGTTTTATATATAGGGAAAATAAGCCCTGCCCCAGGCAGCCATGTTTTTTGATGAATCATGATTACTTGAACAATCTTAGTAGAGGCTCACCAAGGAAAAATTTCTGCAGTTATAATGAAATCAGTTCAGTGGTTTCTAACAAGAAGAGTTTTAAAGTTTTCTATATTGTTTGTTTGTTTGTTTGATTTGGGCTTAACGTCGCTTTCAACCTTTTTCAGTCATATCGCGACGGTGTCTGGATGTGGCAGGGAGCTCAATGCTCACTTTTAGAGTGCTGCCTCACTGAAATATCACGCCCCAGACACTTTGACATGATATTCCACCCAGTCACATTATACTGACACTGAGCTGACCAGTTCTAGCTCTACTTTCTTAATGCTGAACCCCAAGCGAAAGAGCAGCTAGTACCATTTTTAAAGTCTTTGGTATGACCCGGCCGGGGATCGAACCCGCAACCTCCCGGTCACAAAGCGGACGCTCTACCACTGAGCCACTGTGCCGGTAAAGTTTTCTATATAGATATATACGGAAAATAAGCCCCGACTCCTGGCGGCCATGTTTTTTGACGAATCATGACGGCTTGAACAATCTTGATAGAGGGTTACATAAGAAACATTCCTGCAAAGTTACATTGAAATCGGTCAAGTGCTTTCTGAAAAGACGATTAAAATTTTCTATATAGATAAATTATATAGGAAAATAAGCCTCGCCCCCTAGCGGCCATGTTTTTTGACAAATCATAACAGCTTGAACAATCTTGGTAAAGGGTCACCAAGGAAACATTTCTGCGAAGTTATATTGAAATCGGTCCTGTGGTTTCTGACGACAAGATTTTTTCAAGTTTTCTATATAGAATTATATCGAAAATAAGCCCCGCACCCCCTAGCGGCCATGTTTTTTGACAAATCATGTCGGCTTGAACAATCTTGATAGAGGGTCACTAAGGAAACATTTCTGCCAAGTTATATTGAAATCGGTCCAGTCGTTTATGACAAGAAGATTTTTAAAGTTTTCTATATAGGGAAAATTAACCCCGCCCCCTAGCGGCCATGTTTTTTAACGAATCATGGCGGCTTGAACAATCTTGCAACAGGATCACCAAAGGAACATTTCTGCAAAATCATATGGAAATCGGTCCAGTTGTTATTGACAAGAAGATTTTTAAAGTTTTCCATAAAAATATATAAGGAAAATAAGCCCCGCCCCCCTAGCGGCCTTGTTTTTTGACAAATCCAAATGGCTTGAACAATCTTGGTACAGGATCACCAAAGGAACATTTCTGCAAAATCATATGGAAATCGGTCCAGTGGTTTCTGACAAGAAGATTTTTAAAGTTTTCTATACAGATATACAGAGAAAATAAGCCCCGCCCCCTGGCGGCCATGTTTTTTTACAAATCCGAATGGCTTGAACAATCTTGGTACAGGATCACCAAAGGAACATTTCTGCAAAATTATATGGAAATCAGTCCAGTGGTTTCGGACAAGAAGATTTTTAAAGTTTTCTATTAGATATATAGGGAAAATAAGCCCCGCCCCCTGGTGGCCATGTTTTTTGACGAATCCAAATGGCTTGAACAACCTTGGTAGAGGATCACCAAAGAAACATTTCTGCAAAATTATATTGAAATCGGTCCAGTGGTTTCGGACAAGAAGATTTTTAAAGTTTTCTATATAGATATATAGGGAAAATAAGCCCCGCCCCCTGGTGGCCATGTTTTTTGACAAATCCAAATGGCTTGAACAATCTTGGTAGAGGATCACCAAAGGAACATTTCTGCAATATTATATTGAAATCGGTCCAGTGGTTTCGGACAAGAAGATTTTTAAAGTTTTCTATATAGATATATGGGGAAAATAAGCCCCGCCCCCTGGCGGCCATGTTTTTTGACGAATCCAAATGCCTTGAACAATCTTGGTAGAGGATCACCAAAGGAACATTTCTGCAAAATTATATTGAAATCTGTCCAGTGGTTTCTGACAAGAAGATTTTTAAAGTTTTCTATATAGATATATAGGGAAAATTAGCCCCGCCCCCTGGCGGCCATGTTTTTTGACGAATCCGAATTGCTTGAACAATCTTGGTAGAGGATCACCAAAGGAACATTTCTGTAAAATTATATTGAAATCGGTGTAGTGGTTTCTGACAAGAAGATTTTTTAAGTTTTTAGTTAAAAAATCTATTTTTAGCTCCTGTGACCTAGATATGCAACGGACCGGAACCATTTGAACAACTTTGAAAGAGGACCAACCAAGGATCATTCCTGTGAAGTTTGGTCAAAATCCAATCAGTGGTTTAGGAGGAGATGTTGTTTAAAGATTGTGGACGGACGGACGGACGGACGGACGGACGGACATACGGACGACGACGGAGGGTGAGTGATCACAATAGCTCACCTTGAGCCTTTGGCTCAGGTGAGCTAAAAAGTCACAGGTCATCTCAGGATCATCATTTGAATAAATTTGACAGACCTGGAGTCCTCCATGCTATATACCAAGATTCAACCTCAAAGCTTTCTTAATTCTGAAAAGGAAGTTTTTTAGTGTTTTTTTTTTTTTACCATATATGGGCATGCTGGCCATCTTCTTCCATGATGAAGAAACATTTGAACAAATTGTCAGTATCCCTTCTATAGAAGGCTGAAAGGCCATTGTGAAATCTTGTTAAAATTGGTTGAGCAATTTCAAAGAAGGCTTTTCAAGATTGCATAATTTTGCACATTTACATAGCCTAAAGGCAAGGGGAGATAACTCCCAGGTGACAAAATTTTGACTGTAACGAAAAGTTATACTACTGTTATATATACTGTAATTTTCAGCCATTAGTCTTAAACACATTTTGTGAAAGTGGTTTTCCAACATTTTCCCCATACAAATGTTTGGGGATGCAAATTTACCTTGCCGAAGAGCAAAAGTCAACCTACCATCATCATTTGGTAGACCTTGAGTCCCCGATGCTATATACCGAGATTTAGCCTTAAAGCTGTCTTGATTCTTGAGAAGATTTTGTTAGTATTTTTACCATATATGGCCATGGTGGCCATCTTAATGGACGGTGACCATTTGTACAAATTTACAATTCCTCTTTAACAGAAGGCTCAACATGAAATTTGAAGAAAATAAGCCCAGTGGTTTCAGAAGAGAAGTCATTCAAAGATGTGAATGGATGGACAGACGGATGGACGACAGTTTCAGAGAAGATGTTCAAAGATGTGGACAGACAAAGAACAGCAAGTGATCTCAACAGCTCATCTTGAGCCTGAAATCTGAAGAAAATTGACCCAGGGGTTTCTGAGGAGAAGTCATTCAAAGGTGTGGACAGACGATGGACAGTAATTAATCACAACAGACCATCCTGAGTCTTAGGCTCAGGCGAGCTGAAAAAGTCTATGTTTGGAAACTGGTACTGTATTTTAGTCTGAGTCTTCCCTATTCATTTACGGGGATGATACTGGCAATGATATTAGGCAAGATATAGTTTACAATGTCAGTCTCTGAGTGACATTGATCTATCATCCCAAGTACAACTTTCCTGGAGTAAATAGTCTTCAAGACATGAAGCAAATCTGCGACCTATATTTTATGGCCCTGCAAACTAATCTGATGGTCACTCTGATGCATTATACCAACTATGATGTTAATCCATTAAATAATCTAAAAGATATTAAGCAAAATCACTAGACCATGAAATTTAGGTCATACTGATTTATATTTACTTTGAGGTGAAAGTTTGGGTCACACTGTCATTATATGTAAATATGACATTAGGTATCAAACAGTGGGAGATATAAGACAAAATCACAGGGCTATGAAATATAGGCCACATAATCCCAAAATACGATAGTAATACATCAAACTGTCTTCAAGACGTAACATAAAATCACTGGACCATGAAATATAGGTCACAGTGACCTACATTTACTTTTAGGTCAACTGTGGATCATACTAATTCATAATCCCAATAATAATGTTCATACATCAATTAACATTCAAGATATGTGGCAAAATTACTGGACAATGAAATATAGGTCAAGGTGACCTACATTTGTTATGCTGCCAATCGTGGTGTCACACAGAACCAATATTCAAAGTATCACATTAACCCATGAAATAGTCTTCAAGATATAAGGCAAAATCCCTGGAGCATGAAAATATGATCACAATGACCTTGACCTTATTACACTGATGTTGATGTGATAAACATGTCTGATGCCCATCCTTCTTTAAGAAGTTGTTTGTATAAACAAACTGCAATATACTATTTTATTGAGGCATTAATCTATGAAATAGGCTTCAAAATATGTCAAAATCACTGAAGCATGAAAATAAGGTCACAATGACCTTGACCTGATTACCCTGAATGTTGATGTGATAAACATGTCAGATGCCCATCCTACTTTAATAAGAGGTTGTTTGTGTAAACAAACTGCAATATACAACTTTACTGGGGGTGTCCTAGATTTTTACTCTAGCACCGCCCTGGGGCATGACCATATGAAAAGTTTTGATCAGTGGCTGCAGAGTTATAAGCAAAAGACAAAAACTTCACGTAAAACTTTGATCTAAACATCACACTATTTTCTGTCCGTGACCAGGACCTTGGGTCAGCAGCATCAGCAGAATGATGTCAGCTATTCTGTAATCATCTAGTAGTAACACTAACTACACATCAACATCCTAAAGTGTAAGCTTTCAAAAATATATGCAAAAGGAAAAAACTTCACGCAAAACTTTGACGCAAAATGTTAATGGACGCACGGCTGGATGGACGAACAAATGGACAGATGAATGGATGGAAAGACGAAAACTATATACCCCTCGACATACTTCGTATGCCGGGGGTATAATAACAACTGATGTATATTTAGCAAATCACAAAGGCCAACAAATAACTTCCAGTGAAAATTGGGTTTTTGTACTTTCAGTTTTGTTATTTTGATATCGTGTCACACAACAGTTTCTACTACCTGAAGAAACTGACAAAAAAGCCACAACCTGCATGTGCAAAGTTGGAAAAGTTTGGATCCGGCCAGCGAGTGATTCAATGTGAACCTTTGCCTTCCAAGAAGAGTTGATTGTCAAATAGTGAGTTTCTTTTTGAATCAAATATATAGGGAGATTTAAATTCAAATTTGAATTTTAAATGTTGATTAAATGCCAAAAGACCTGTTCTGTTTCTTTCAACTCAATTTTCATAATCTG
The DNA here is from genome assembly GCA_964016985.1 of Anodontia alba. Taxonomy (NCBI): domain Eukaryota; kingdom Metazoa; phylum Mollusca; class Bivalvia; order Lucinida; family Lucinidae; genus Anodontia; species Anodontia alba. The sequence continues at coordinate 80,259,663 of OZ024831.1, read as the reverse complement.
GCAGACTTAGTGCAATTTTTCCCAAAATCAATGCCCCACTGCCCCAGGTTAAGAAAGGCAGGTAAATACCTGATAATACATGTTGTATCCAAAAAAACATGTATAGATTATATAGAAAAATAACCATACGTAAATAACAGTACATACCATAATATCCCTAAATATTGAGACATACAATCCTGTGCAAACAATGTACAATGAAATCAGATGCCTGATCAGGATTTACATTCTTGCAACTTATCAAGCTATATTTTAGACATGGACAGGAAGATGGATCCCAGTGGAAGTTTTATAAAAGGCTTAGTCCACTAGGCGGTTAACCAGTATTGTGCACATTCTTTCACCAGAAACTGACCTTCTTGAATCAGCAGATGGGAGAGAATGACAGTAGAAAATATTTTATGATCAATCTCCATGAAAGAATGTTGCCGACCGGGCGGGGGTCTTTATAAAAAGTCATTGTTGTGTACATACGTGGTTATGTTTATGATTATGAGAAATCTCGGCTGATGTGGTTTTGAGATCATCTGGTGAACCTGATTCTGGGGAGGCACCTATCACTTGCGGTATCTCCGTCCCTGAAAACACAATAGATAATTAACTAATTTATGTTAACCCTTGTCATGCTGAAGAAATTAAGATGCAATGCACTTCTCATTTTTTGAGCCAATCAGTTTGTTTGATCTGGGCTGCTGATACAAATTCAAATACTTAATGGCAAACAGTGCAGATCCTGATCAGTTGGCTTCTTCAGAAGCCAAATGATCTGGATCTACACTGTTTGCAAAGGAAGGGTATGTCCGGGCTCAGCAGGCAAGGACTAATGGTCACCTACCAACTACAGTCACAGCCCTGTAATAGCTCTTTTAAAGCCAAACATGCAAGGTAAAAATTTCAAGAGACATCATTTTAAAATATTTTTCCCAGAAAATCGGCTTTGACATTTGAAATATCAAAGCCTACTTCTGTAGGAAAATAAGAAAAATCAATTTTTTGTCTACTGAATTTGCCCATAGAGTCATCATATCATAATCAGATTTTTGATTAACGTGCAGGTACAGGGGCAACATCCACACCAGTGGGTCCCCTTCCAGATAGCTGGCTTGCTGCATGGATGGCAGATCTCACACCAGATCTCCAGGTATGTCATAGAGTGGCGAAGAATAAATTTTCTATTGTTGGTTGGTTGGTTTAGATTTTAACGGCCCAGTGAACACTACTAAGGTTATGTTAAGCCTAACCACATGCATATTGTCAACTGTCTCTTTTGAAGGCAATTTGCCTGAATGTTTGTTTTGTTTGGGTTTTTACGTCACTTTCAACAATCTTTTGGTCATACCACGACAGTGTCTGGATATGGCAGGGAGCTCATCACCTCCCATCAAGTTTTGGCTCAATCCAACCCACGGTTTAGGAGGAGATGTCATTTGAAGAATTTCAAGATGGCCACCATGTTTTCCATCTTGGATATCAGAGTGGAACAATCTTAGCAATTCTGAATCTCTATGTCGCTCCGATGCCTCCCATCAAATTTTGGCTCAATCAGACCTACGGTTTGGGAGGAGATGTCCTTTGAAGAATTTCAAGATGGCCGCCATGGAATGGAACGATTTTAGCAATTCTGAATCTCTGTGTCACTGTGATGCCTCCCATCAAGTTTTGGCTCAATCAACTTATGATTTGGGAGGAGATGTCATTTGAAAAATTTCAAGATGGATGCCATGGCTGCCATCTTTGATATTGGAATGGAACAATTTTAGCAATTCTGAATCTCTGTGTCACTATGATGACTCCCATCAAGTTTCTTCTCAATGGGACATGGTTTGGGAGGAGATGCTGTTTGAAGAATTTTAAGATGGCCGCCATGTCGGCCATCCTGGATATCGGAACAGAACGATTTTAGCAATTCTGAATCCCGATGTTGCCACAATGCCTCCCACTAAGTTTCAGCTCAATCCAACTTACGGTTCTGGAGGAGTTGTCAAAAATGTGAAAAGCTAATGACGGATGATGGACAACAGGCCATGGCATAAGCTGACCTGGAGCAAAGCTCCAGGTGAGCCAATAAAGGTAATGAGTTATAATATTAAGGGTAACTACAACATCAATTATCATTAACAAAAATTTCTCAGAAACTAACTGCATACTTAAAATCAAATTAGGCCTGATTGTACAATTTCTGAAATTTGTTTGTTTGAGCTGAGGTATAACAGGGCTGTAAGCAGTGTTTCAGTCATGTCTGCGTGAGTTGGAGTTTAATGGCTCTGTCAACACTGTTAAGTTAATGTCGAGCCAGTCAGTAATCTACTCATACTTTTTCCTGGGCAGGCTTAGTCCTCTTAATTGGTCTGCCTGTACTTATGCACACACTTTTGCCAGTAACTGACAACTGCCCATCTTGAATTAGTGGAAGGTGGAGAATGACTAGAAATGTTTTATTATTAATCTCCATGAAAGTTATGCAACCGAGCATCTGCAGTTAGACACTTTACGAACTGCACCATGGAACCTAGCTACTTCAGTTATATGAAAACATCTCCCAGATAGAAGGAGAGTTAACAAATAGAGAAGAAAGATGACAGAAAACAAAACTATCCAATGCCTGATGCAAAAACAAAATGCCATTGCCGGAACATAAGCCATATCAGTAGGCCGCCCACAAGGGCAAAAGCTATATGGCACCTCAACACTACCCGATTTCTGAAGCAAAATGATCCATGCTTTTTTCAACCGAAAAGTATTTTTTCTTATTTCTTGACAAAAATATAATTATGTTGTAGTATTCATTAGAAGCGCCTCGATGGCACTTCTAATGAGTAACCACAACATATGTTTTTGTCAAGAAATGAAAAAATATTATGTGGATACCCCTTCTTATCTGGAGCTATGCCTCAGATCATTCTCAAAATTTTGAAATTTTTTTTACCCTCTGCAGCTCGATTTCAATTACCGATGTTGCAATATTTCACAAATCGGATCAGATATAACTTGTTGAAAAACCTGCCATAAAACTACCTACCCTATTGATTTTCGCACAATATACAGCTATTTTACAATGGGTAAAATCAAATATTCATTATTTTATAGCTCCAGATAAGGGAATATTAAAAAGATAAATTATTTTGATTAGTTTTCCAACAAAACAGATCTTGTGAGTCCGGTATGTACCCTAAGTATTGGGACAGACATGCCTGATCAAACAGTGTAGAGCAAGATCAGATGGCACGGAACATGATCAACCAGTAGATTTCAGACACACCAACCAGCAGGAGGGAAAATGGACATTCAAATTTAACCCTTAAAGCGCCAATCACAACAATTGTCGTCTGCTTTGTCATCTGCTTTTGTTTTTAAAAGTCATTTTTGCAAACAGTGTGGACCCAGATCAGACTGCTCCTTTTAGGAGCAGTCCGATCTGGGTCCACACTGTTTGCCTGTATGCAAAAATAGGTTTGAAAAGTCTGCAAGAATATTCAGCAGACGACATAAACAGACGACATTTTCAGATGCAGTTTTTCTTGGCGCTTTAAGGGTTAACCTTTACCCAGCAGTTTGCATCGTATTACTACCTTTGAATGTGGCAAACACTGCAAGAGTAGTGAACAGTGTAGACCCTGAACAAATTTCTCATTTTGCAGCATTTGATCTGGAAGTACACTGCTCAGGCCTGTCTGTCCAAATAAATTGAGTTAAGTACCTTGATTTGATCAACTCAAACCCCTATAGAAATTTTGAACTCCCTACTAAATAATCCTGGATCCAGCCCTGTTATTTTCAGGAAAAAAATTTGAAAATACTTTTGTGTGCCAAATATTAAATAGTGAAAAAGAACATTACCAGCTGTTATTGTTGTATCGGATTGGTCTGACCCCGGGCTCGTGTCTTCCTCATCTACCTCTTCTATCTCAGACTGTTTACGGAGAAGGTTGGACCTCAAAGGGCGGGCCTGCGCAGACTGTGTTTGTTCTGTTGCCATGGTCATTTGCGGGCTGAAACAAATTAGCATAATTAAACATTTTTTTTTTTCCTGAAAATAGGGTTTGATATTTCTTTCAAATGGTCTTAAATTCCATAGCTCAAGATTGGATATGTATCCAGATAAAATTAGTTTTCTTATTTCTCCACAAAAAAACATTGGTACTCATTGGAATTACCTTCACAAGAAGCATTTGACGACACGTCAATCCTTGTGGGTCATTTTGTGTCATCTCCCAGAGAAAAGCAGAAAAGAGATAGTAGAAATAGTAGAGGAGATGAAAGAGAGGGACAAAGAAGAAAGAGGAACAGGAATGGAAGTGAAGAAACGGAAGAAATAAGTCAAGTTTCAGACTGGTCTTCATTTGCACATAACAAAAGTTGCATAGAGACTGCGTAATATTACTTGGATTAGGAAACCAGACTGCATTTGCTGGTGAAAATTTCCATCCAAAAATGTCTCTGTCTAATGTCAGGACAAAATATTCTACCATAACATTTATCTGCTTTTTGTTTTGCTGTAATTTTGATTATTGTAATTGGAAGGTTGAAATTTGGCCTGAAAATCAGGATGATTCCATAAAAATTATTATGGTCTGCACATACCATGTTTGGTGTAAGTTATCGTCTGGAAACTTATATATGGGCATATGCAAGACAAACGGATGAATGGACAGACTGACAGACACACTGATAACCAATGTGAAACCTTAATACCCTGCCACTATCTTGTGGCCAGGTATTAAAAGGAACATTCGTCATATATAATGTGTAGAATTTTTCTTATTTCCCTTCATCATTCTCTGGGCAAATTCAGCAACCGACAAATGGATGACATTTTTCTTCTTTTTCCAAAGAAAATAGACTTTGATATTCCATGCAAATTTTCTCCAGAGGAAAAATAAGAAAATGTTTCAGAGTGTCCTCTGCTGAAATTTTTACCCAGCATGCTGAGCATTATAAAGAAAGAATGTGTGTATACTTGCTAGATTTGCCTTTATGAGGCAATCTGAAAGTATCTCCAACAGGAGAAAAGGGCCTATATCATACATGGGGAATGAAGGCCCAGGTCATCCTGCAGATGCACAACACAGTCAGACAGAACTTTTGGGATTTTTTAGTCCTTGTTTAATCATGAGAGTAAAGGGACACATGGTGAGGACAAAAGAAAAGGTGAATGACAGAGCATTAGAAACAATAAATGCTCCTTTCTCCCACCCCCTTCCTCATGCCCCCATCTGCTGTAAGTACAGCATGCCCTTACCTCACAAACAGAACATTTGCTGCCCATTAACATAAACTCTGAATGACAGATATTTTATGGAATATATTAACAAAGGAGGGTCTGATTCGCCTGCACAGATGTGCTGCCTGAGCTGTGTCTTATTTGTTTAAAGGCTCCATATTCCTCTAAAATAGACATTTTTTATCCAAGAAAGGTTTAATAAATTGATATATAGTATTAATACTATCATAAAATGTGGCATCTGACAGCCTGTAAAATTTTCAGTCAATCTCTCGTTTTTAAACTGGATCAAAAATGAAATGATTTTTTATCGTATCTCTGAATTAATGTTGGCAACATTAATTCGGAGATATGATAAAAACAAGAGCTCCGCCAAGCGGGGCATTATACGCCCGTGGCAAGTAAAAAGATGTAGCACATAAACTGGCTCCTGTATAATTCAGTGCTCTGGATACAAACTGTAAGTGGAATTACAAATAAAAAAAAAAAAAAAATTAAAAATTTTTACTGGGGAATAGCTCTGCTGATATTTGGTGAACTGTAACCTAAGGGTCTAAGCTGGCCCAGAAATTAAGGGAGAAGTGACTTCTCCCTCCTGGTAAATAGGGAGAAGTTTGCTGCATCTAGGGAGAAGTGCTTTCTGACGGAGGAGACACGACAGAAGCATGGCTATATTATAAGCTCGAATGAGCCTTTGGCTGATTTGTTTTTCCTATACTTCAATATCAGACCAAACAATAACAAAACAAGAGTGCCATGATGGCCCTGTAATGCTCACCTGAGCAACATAGCACTTTGAGAGCCTGGTCTAGAACTGATCAAGGCAAACATTCTGATCAAAGTTCAAAATGATTATATTAACAAGTAAGACAATGTAGCATGTCTAATGGACTGTGAAATAAAGGTCAAGGTCAAATATGGATGAATGCACTCAAGAGGCCATGCTAAGATGTATGCATGTACTAAGTATCACTGGCTGTAGGAGCAATAGTTACTGAGAAGCTGACCTAAACACAAACACTTCACAAGTATCTAATATCACTCTGTAGGACCAATAATTACAGAGAAACTGACCTAAATGGAAAAACTTAAGAGAGTCACTGGACAGAAAACTATACATCACCTTGAAATCATCAAGACAAACATTTTGAGCAAGATTCATGATGATCACTTCAAAAAATGTGACCTCTAGAGCATCAACAAGGTTTTCCTTTGATTTGGCCAGGTGAACTAGTTTTTGATATCAAGTAACCCAGTTTTAAACTAGACCTAGAAATCATCAAGACAAACATTTTGAGCAATATTTATGATGATTATTTAAAAGATGTGACCTCTCGAGTGTTAACAGTTTTCTGTTGATTTGACCAGGTCACCTAGTTTTTGACCCCATGTGACCCAGTTTCAAACTTGACCTAGAAATCATCAAGACAAACATTTTGAGTAAGATTCATGATGATTGCTTAAAAATGTGACCACTAGAGTGTTAACAAGGTTTTCTGCTGATCTGGCCAGGTGACCTAGTTTTTGACTCCAAGTGACCCAGTTTTAACTTGACCTAGAACTCATCAAGACAAACATTTTGAGCAAGATTCAAGATGATTGCTTGAAAAATGTGACTGCTAGAATGATAACAAGATTTTACGCTGATTTGGCCAGGTGACCTAGTTTTTGACCCCAGGTGTTCCAGTTTCGAACTTGACCTAAAAATCATCAAGACAAACATTTTGAGCCAGATTCATGATGATTGCTTCAAAAATGTAACCGCTAGAGTGTTAACAAGATTTTCTGCTGATTTGGCCTGGTGACCTAGTTTTTGATACCACGTGACCCAGTTTCAAACTTGACCTAGAAATCATCAAGACAAACATTTTGAGCAAGATTCATGATGATTGCTTGAAAAATGTGACCGCTAGCGTGTTAACTAGGTTTTCTGCTGATTTGGCCAGGTGACCTAGTTTTTGACTCCAAGTGACCAGATTTCAAACTTGACCTAGAAATCATCAAGACAAACATTTTGAGCAAGATTCATGATGATTGCTTGAAAAATGATACCGCTAGAGTGTTAACAAGGTTTTCTGCGGATTTGGCCCTGTGACCTAGTTTTTGACCCCATGTGACCCAGTTTTGAACCTGACCTAGAAATCATCAAGAAAAACATTTTGAGCCAGATTCATGATGACTGCTTCAAAAATGTGACCGCTAGAGTGTTAACAAGGTTTTCTGCTGATTTGGCCCGGTGACCTAGTTTTTGACCCCAAGTGACCCAGTTTCAAACTTGACCTAGAAATCATCAAAACAAACATACTGAGCAAGATTCATGATGATTGCTTCAAAAATGTGACCGCTAGAGTGTTAACAAGGTTTTCTGCTGATTTGGCTCGGTGACCTAGTTTTTGACCCCCAAGTGACCCAGTTTCGAGCTCGACCTAGATTTAATAGAGGCAAACATTTTGAGCAAGTTTCATGAAGATTGGGTCAACACTATGACCTCTAGAGTGTTAAGTTTTTCCTTTGATTTGACCTGGTGACCTAGTTTTTGACCCAAGTAACCCAGTATCAAACTTGACCTAGATTTCATAGAGGCAAACATTCTGACCAAGTTTCATCAAGATTGGGTCAAAACTGTGACCTCTAGAGTGTTAACAAACTAATTGTTGACGACGAACGACGGACGACGACGGACATAGGGTGATGACAATAGCTCACCCTGAGCTTTTGCTCAGGTGAGCTAATAAAAATAAACAACCTAAAAAAAAAAAAAAAATGCAAGAAATTTTTTTGTAAACCTTTCAACTTGTTTTATACTAATTTTATTTTTGTTCTTCAAGGGAGCCAACTCAGAAGAGTATTAAAAAAAAAAAATCCAAGAAGAATTAATTATGTTTATAAGTTTTGATATTAGTCAAGCTTCTTTATTCTGTATCAATAAATGTATTTATAAAGATTTAATAATGGCAACGCTTCCTTGCAAATCTAATAAAAGAAGATGTTAAAAAAAATAAAATAAATAAATAACCTGCCCATATGGCCATAACTTTAGTTATTTGCAAAAAATATACCCATTATAAAATCAAATTTGCACACTATTACGTCTAAACAATATGCTGCGAAAAGTTACAAAAACTTCCAAAGGACATAACTCAGCAAATATTTGGTTAACTGTAACCTAGAAATAATATGCATTGCTCCACCTCATCGTGTAACTATTTATGAAGTTTCAGCTTGATCGGATGTAAATTGTAGGAGGATTTAGCCGAAAACGAAAAATTAATAAAATTTTCAAAGGGGTTTAACTCTGCTAATATTTGGTGGACTGTAACCTTGAAACAATAGGCGCTGCTCCACATCATGGTCTAACTACAAATCAAGTTTCATCTTGATCGGATGTAAACTGTAGGAGTTAGCCGGAAACAAAAAGTTTACACAAATTTTCAAAGGGGCATAACTCTGCCAATATTTGGTGCACTGTAACCTCGAAATAATATGCGCTGCTCCACATCATCGTGTAACTATTTATGAAGTTTCAGCTTGATCAGATGTAAACTGTAGGAGGATTCAGCCAGAAACAAAAAATTTACAGAAATATTTAAAGGGGTATAACTCTGCTAATATTTGGTGGACTGTAACCTTGAAACAATATGCACTGCTCCACATCATGGTCTAACTACAAATCAAGTTTCTGCTTGATCGGATATAAACTGTAGGAATTAGCTGGAAACGAAAAGTTTACAGAAATTTTCAAAGGGGCATACCTCTGCTAATATTTGGTGGACTGTAACCTCGAAACAATATGTGCTGTTCCACAACATGGTCTAACTATAAATGAAGTTTCAGCTTGATCAGATGTAAAATGTAGGAGGAGTTAACCAGAAATGAAAAGTTTACAGAAATTTTCTAAGGGGCATAACTCTGCAAACATTTGGTGGACTGTAACCCCTAAACAATATGCGCTGCCCCACATCATGGTCTAATATATACCAAGATTCAGCTTGATCAGATGTAAACTGTAGGAGGAGTTAGCCAGAAACGAAAAAGTTTATGGATGGACCGACTGACGCAATACCCCGTAACAAAATACGTCCAGTTTTTCAAACAGGCGTATAAAAAATCATTTCATTTCAAGAACAAGAGGCTAACTGAGATTTTACAGGCTGTCAGGTGCTACATTTTATCATTGTATTAATAATAACATATATCAATTTATTAAATCCTTCTTGGATAAAATATCTATTTTTGAGGAATATGGAGCCTTTAAGAAATATGCGCCATTTTCGCACATTGAAGCTCATATACATTTGGGGTACAGAAAAAGTTTATCAGAAATCTAAGACTACTATATTTACCCTTAGAATTTGGACACGCCAACTTCTTACCATACTTGTCATATAACTTCAGTAAGTCCATTTTACTATTTGCTGGTGTGTTTAAACAAACAGTGGTTGGGTATCAAACAATGTAGACCCTGATTCTGTGGCATCTGATCAGGGTCTACACTGTTTGCCCATGCCTGTCTGTCCAAATACTAAGGGTAAATATGGTAAGTTCAGAAGAAAATGACAATACTAATGTAGAATAAAAGAGCAATAACATTGAGTGGGAGTAAAAAGACAGTGGGTGAGCAATCAAAACAGATCTTCTGTAATAAGATAGTCCAAAAACTCCTGCAAGTCATTGATTAATGAGAGTAAAGCTGACAAAAACAGTTAGCAGATCTATTTTAGATCCCTATTACTTAGTCTTGCAATGTAATAGTGCAACTGCTTATTTTTAGCCTCATCATTAATAACAGAATAATGACTTTTTTTTCTTTTTAGCCATTTTCAGCTTTTTAACTTATTTTAGCATGATGACATACAGTACTAGTATCCCAAATAGTCTGATATTGTTAACTCATTACCATATGCATTCTAAAATTTGAACATTTGTTTGCATGTTAATAGGTCCAACAAGACCTGTCACTGAACAGGAAAGCTCACCTGAAATCACACTTGCCCATCATATGGGAAATATTTAAATGATGTGACCGACCTCTGATCTCTGCAAGGGGTCGGTGGGTGGGTTGGGGTGGGGGTGAGGGGTGGGCGGCAGGTGAACACAGGTCTTGTTCTGAACAGATATCTGGATCCGTAGCTAACATCAGTCTAAATATCAACCACATCTACCCAGGCACTCAAGCAATAAACCAGTACAACTTTAAATACTTATGGAAATTCTAAGTAACAAGTTCGTGACCTTGACCTCAGTATCTAACACCAATCCAAGTATCAACTAAATACATCAAAGGCATTAAAATGATACAGATTTTAATATACAGTTATTTGGCTAGTTCCGGGTAAGGTTATACTTCAAAACGATTTCCAAACAAGAGGCCCACAGGCCACGGGTCGCTCACCTGAGTGACATAGCCACTGCAGATATGCAGATGTTATGCAACATTTTTCCAATCCTGTCATCGCAACTAATGAAAAGATCATCCTTTAAGCAGTTCTTAATTTTGAAGAAGAATATTATATATGGCATGACAGTCAATGGAGCGTGATCATTTGAACAAACTCTCAATCAAATTTCAACAGCAGGATCAATGTGAAATTTGGAGGCAATTGGCTAATTGGTATCTGAATAATCATGTAAACAGCACAGTGGCAGGGAAATATGATAAACATAAACAAGATGGCAGCCCTCTTGGATTTCAAATCAGAATGATTTTAGCTATTGTTGATCTACAAGTCACCTCGATACTTCCAATGAACTTTGAGTCAATTGCCCTTTCGGTTCAGGAGAGAAAGTTCAAAACAAGATTTTCAAGATGGCCACCACAGCCGCAATTTGGGATTTCCTATCGCAACGATTTGAGCTATTTTTGATCAACAAGTCACCCCAATGCTTCCTACCAAGTTTCGAGTCAATTGGCCTTTCAGTTCAGAAGAAGGAAAAAATAGATTTTCAAGATGGCCGCCATCTTGGATTACCGATCGGAACAATTTTAGCTATTTTTATATCTATAAGTCATCCTGATCCTTCCTACCAATTTTCAAATCAACTGGCCCTTTGGTTCAGGAAAATAAACGAAAAAAAAGAGTTTCAAGATGGCCGCCATGATGACCATCTTGGGTTTCCGATCCAAACAATTTAAGCTATTTTAGATCTACAAGTCACCCCAATGCTTCCTACCAAGCTTCCCTGTCAAATGGCCTTTCAGTTCAGGAGAAAAAGCAAAAAGTAGATTTTCAAGATGGCTGTCATGGTGGCCATCTTGGATTTCTGATAGGGATGATTTTAGCTATTTTTGATCTACAGGTCACCCTGATACTTCCTACCTAGTTTAAAGTCAATAAGCCTTTCGGTTCAGGAGAAGAAGTGAAAAATAGATTTTCAAGATGGTCGCCATGGCGGCCATCTTGAATTTCCAATCTGAATGATTTTAGCCAAATTCAATCTATAAGTCACCCTGATGCTTCATACCAAGTTTCAAGTCAATTGGCTTTTGGGTTTAGAAGAAGAAGCGAAAAAAAAGATTTTCAAGATGGCCACTATGGCAGCCATCCTGGATTTCCGATCAGCATGATTTTAGCTACTTTTGATCTACAAGTCACCCTGATGCTTCCTACCAAGTTTGGCGTCAAGTGGCCTTTCGGCTCAGGAGAAGAAGCGAAAAATAGTTTTTCAAGATGGCAGCCATGATGGCCATCTTGGAATTCCGACTGGAATGATTTTAGCTACTTTTGATCTACAAGTCATCCCGATGCTTCCCACCAAGTTTCGAGTCAATGGGCATTTTGGGTTAGGATCAGAAGCGAAAAATAGATTTTCAAGATGGCCACCATGGCAGCCATCTTGGATTTACGATCGGCACGATTTTTAGCTATTTTTGATCTACAAGTCTCACCTCACCGATGCTTCCTAGCAAGTTTGGAGTCAATTGGCCTTTCGGTTCAGGAGAAGAAGTGAAAAATAGATTTTAAAGATGGCCGCCATGGTGACCATCTTGGATTTCCGATTGGCACGATTTTAGCTATTTTTGATCTACAAATCACCCTGATGCTTCCTAGCAAGTTTGGAGCCAATTGGCCTTTCGGTTCAGGAGAAGAAGCGAACAAGAGGGCCATGATGGCCCTGTAACGCTCACCTGAGCAACATAGCACTTTGAGAGCCTGATCTAGAACTGATCAAGGCAAACATTCTGATCAAAGTTCAAAATGATTATATTAACAAGTAAGACAATGTAGCATGTCTAATGGACTGTGAAATAAAGGTCAAGGTCAAATATGGATGACTGCACTCAAGAGGCCATGCTAAGATGTATGCATGTACTAAGTATCACTGGCTGTAGGAGCAATAGTTACTGAGAAGCTGACCTAAACACAAACACTTCACAAGTACCAAATATCACTCTGTAGGACCAATAATTACAGAGAAACTGACCTAAATGGAAAAACTTAAAAGAGTCACTGGACACAAAACTATACATCACCTTGAAATCATCAAGACAAACATTTTGAGCAAGATTCATGATGATCACTTAAAAAATGTGACCTCTAGAGCATCAACAACGTTTTCCTTCGATTTGGCCAGGTGAACTAGTTTTTGACATCAAGTGAACCAGTCTTAAATTAGACCTACAAATCATCAAGACAAACATTTTGAGCAATATTTATGATGATTATTTCAAAAATGTGACCGCTGGAGTGTTAACAGTTTTCTGCTGATTTGGCCAGGTCACCTAGTTTTTGACCCCATGTGACCCAGTTTCAAACTTGACCTAGAAATCATCAAGACAAACATTTTGAGCAACATTCATGATGATTGCTTCAAAAATGTGACCACTAAAGTGTTAACAAGGTTTTCTGCTGATCTGACCAGGTGACCTAGTTTTTTAACCCCAAGTGACCCAGTTTCAAACTTTACCTAGAAATCATCAAGACAAACATGTTAAGCAAGACCCGAGATGACCCAGTTTCAAACCTGACCTAAAAATCATCAAGTCAAACATTTTTAGCAAGATTCCTGATGATTGCTTAAAAAATGTGACCGCTAGAGTGTTAAGGTTTTCTGCTGATTTGGCCCGTTGACCAAGCTTTTGACTCCAAGTGACCCAGTTTCGAACTTGACCTAGAACTCATCAAGACAAACATTTTGAGCAAGATTCATGATGACTGCTGAAAAATGTGACCGCTAGAGTGATAACAAGATTTTACGCTGATTTGGCCAGGTGACCTAGTTTTTGACCCCAGGTGTTCCAGTTTCAAACTTGACCTAGAAATCATCAAGACAAACATTTTGAGCAAGATTCATGATTATTGCTTCAAAAATTTGACTGCTAGAGTGTTAACAAGGTTTTCTGCCGGTTGGACCTGGTGACCTAGTTTTTGACACCTCGTGACCCAGTTTCAAACTTGACCTAGAAATCATCAAGACAAACATTTTGAGCAAGATTCATGATGATTGCTTGAAAAATGTGACCGCTAGAGTGTTAACAAGGTTTTCTGCTGATTTGGCCAGGTGACCTAGTTTTTGACTCCAAGTGACCCAGTTTCGAACTTGACCTAGAAATCATCAAGACAAACATTTTGAGCAAGATTCATGATGATTGCTTAAAAAATGTGACCGCTAGAGTGTTACCAAAGTTTTCTGCTGATTTGGCACGGTGACCTAGTTTTTGACTCCAAGTAACCCAGTTTCGAACTTGACCTAGAAATCATCAAAACAAACATACTGAGCAAGATTCATGATGATTGCTTCAAAAATGTGACCGCTAGAGTGTTAACAAGGTTTTCTGCTGATCTGGCCGGTGACCTAGTTTTTGACCCCAAGTGACCCAGTTTCGAATGTGACTTAGATTTAATAGAGGCAAACATTTTGAGCAAGTTTCATCAAGATTGGGTTAAAACTATGACCTCTAGAGTGTTAACAAGTTTTTCTTTTGATTTGACCTGGTGACCTAGTTTTTAACCCCAAGTAACCCAGTATCGAACTTGACTTAGATTTCATAGAGAAAAAAATGTTGACCAAGTTTCATCAAGATTGGGTCAAAACTGTGACCTCTAGTGTTAACAAACTAATTGTTGACGACGAACGACGGACATAGGGTGATGACAATAGCTCACCCTGACCTTTTGCTCAGGTGAGCTAAAAATAGATTTTCAAGATGGCAGCCATCTTAGATTTCTGATCGGCACGATTTTAGCTATTTTTTATCTACAAGTCACCCCGATGCTTCCTAGCCAGTTTGGAGTCAATTGGCCTTTCAGTTCAGGAAGAGAAGCGAAAAATAGATTTTCAAGATGGCTGCCATGGTGGCCATCTTGGATTTCCGATCGGCACGATTTTAGCTATTTTTGATCTACAACACACTGATGCTTCCTAGCAAGTTTGGAGTCAATTGGCCTTCAGTTCAGGAGGAGAAGCAAAAAATAGATTTTCAAGATGGCCGCCATGGCGGCCATCTTGGATTTACGATCGGCATGATTTTAGCTATTTTTGATCTACAAGTCACCCCGATGCTTCCTAGCAAGTTTAGAGTCAATTGGCCTTTTGGTTCAGGAGCAGAAGCGAAAAATAGATTTTCAAGACGGCGGCCATGGCAGCCATCTTGGATTTCCGATCGGAACAATTTTAGCTATTTTTTATCTACAGGTCACCCGGATGCTTCCTACCAAGTATCGAGTCAATTGGCCCAGGGGTGCAGGAGGAGTAGGCTTTTAAAGCAATTGTTGACGCCGCACGACAAATGACAAACAGGACACTGGCTGCGGAGGAGATGTCTTTTAAAGGTTTTTCTATTTTTAGATCTTACCACCATTTTGTTCAGCCAAGCGGAGCCATTGGTGGAATACTTCTGTGCAAATAGGAGGGGACTTCAATAAGTTCGTAGAACTCGGTATTTTTCTATACAATTCAAGATTTCTTTTTTCATTTTTGTGCAGTGTAAACCTTTGTGAGTTGAATGATAACAGCCATTAAGTCAATATGTACAGTTTTTGCTCTTACTTTTTGTTTGAAAACCTATACCCATAGGCAAAAATGGAAAGTCAGAATATTGAGTTCAGAGCAGTCATAAAGTTCCTCAGTAAGGAGGGTGCAAAGGCCAAAGAAATCCATCGGCGCATGGCTGATGTGTATGGTGATAGTAGCTCAAAGTATTCCACAGTGGCGAAGTGGTCAGCAGAATTTAAACGTGGGCGAGACTCCTTAGAAGATGACCCAAGGCCAGGTCGCCCTACTGATGTCATCAGCCAGGAGATGAACGACCGTGTTGAGAGACTTCTGCTAAACAATCGATGAATCAAAGTTGCCGAACTTGCTTCAGAATGTGGTATATCTAATGGAAGTGTTTACACTATAATCCATGAACATTTAGGCATGTCAAAGCTTCTGCAAGGTGGGTACCCAGAAACCTGAACATGCAAGATCATCAGCAAAGGGTGGAGTCAAGTCAAGAACTTCTGGAAGTGTACAATGCCAATCCAGAAGACTTTCACACTCGTCTTGTAACAGGAGATGAAACTTGGCTTCACCACTGGGACCCAGATACTAAAACAGAGTCCATGCAATGGAAGCGCCCTTGCTCACCCCTATCTAAGAAATTTCATACCGAACCATCAGCCAGCAAGGTAATGGCCACTGTTTTCTGGGATTCCAAAGGGATTATATTGATAGATTACAAGCCTGCTGGTACTTCAATTACAGGAGAATACTATGCCAATGTTATTAAACAATTAAGGGTTGCTATTAAAGAAAAACGAAGCGTGTCCTTCTTTTGCATGATAATGCCCCTGTGCACAAGTCCAGAGTTGCACAAGCGGCTATTTGTGAGTGCAAGTTCGAGCAGTTAAATCACCCACCATACAATCCAGACCTGGCCCCAAATGATTATTATCTGTTTCGAAATTTGAAGTCCCACTTTTGCGTGGAACGAGATTTCGGGACGATGATGAGCTCAAGGCTGCTACAGAGGCTTGGTTTGAGGACCAAATAGACGACTTTTATTTCAAAGGCATAGACTGCTTAAAAGAAAAGTGGGCCAAATGCATTGAAGTAAAGGGGGATTATATTGAAAAATAATGTTTAAACCATCTTCCAATCTGTGAGTTAAACCCTGAGTTCTACGAACTTATTGAACTCCCCTCGTATTTTGAAATCGGGCCATTGGCCGAGATGTCGTTTGAAGATTTTGTATTTTTTAGCTCTGGTGGCTATCTTGTTCAATGAAGCAGAACCATTGTGGTCATCTTGGATTTTTAACTGACACAATTTTAGCTTGTTTTGATCCAGAAGTCATCCTGTTGCTAAAGAGCAAGTTTTGGCTCAAAGCAATCTAAGGTTTGAGAAGAGATGTCGAAAACTGATTTTCAAGATGGCGGCTGTGGTGGCCACTTTGGATTTTCTATCAGCTGATCTAGGTATTTTGTGTCTCCTTCGATTCAACTGGATTATAGAGGAGATGTCCAAAATATGAATTCTCAACATTTTTCCCATATAAATGTATAGGGCCCATACAAATGCATGGGAAGCAAATTTGACTTTGCCGTAAAAAGGTCAAATGTCAAAGTAGGACCATCATTTTAGCAATTTTGGTAGATCTCCTGTCCCCGAGGATTTGTGCAAAGGTAAGGCCCCAGGGCTTATTTTATTCTGGAGAAGAAGATTTTTAAAGGTTTTTACCATATATGGGCACGGCAGCCATCTTGGTCAATGGACAGATCATTTTAGCAATCTTTGTACGACCATCATTTTAGCAATTTTGGTAGACCTCCCATCCCTGATGATTTGTGCAGATTCAGCCCCAAGGCATCCTCTGTTCTGGAGAAGAAGATTTTTAAAGGTTTTTACTATATATGGGCATGGCGGCCATCTTGATCAGTGGACCGCGACCATTTTAGCAATCTTTCATTCCCGCAACCCAAGGAGGCTCCACATGAAATTTGAGCAACATTGGCCCAGAGGCTTCAGAGGAGAAGTCGTTTGAAATTCTCAACATTTTTCCCATACAAATGTATGGTGCCTATACAAATGCATAGGGAAGCAAACTTGACCTCGCTGTAAAAACTTCAAACGTCAATGTACAACAATTATTTTAGCAACTTTGGTAGACCTCTCATCCCTGATGATTTGAGCAAAGATACAGCCCCAATCTACAAATGGCCATAACTCTCATGAAATTTTTTTTCAGAATTTATTCAAAAGTTAATCAGGTTTTCTTCTCATCACTACCCATCTATTCATCAAGTTAAGAGGCTCTGGCTCCAACAGTTTTTGAGATGTTTTGCTGACAAGGGAAAAATGCCCAAATTTACAAAGGGCCATTACTCATGCCCAGAAGCAATAGGCCCCTCCAACTTCCTTCTCATCACTACAAATCTATTTATCAAGTTATAAGGCTCTAGCTCCAACAGCATTATAGATATTTTGCTGACAAGGGGAAAATGCCCAAATTTACAAAGGGCCATAACTCATGAAATATTTTTCAGAATTTATTCAAACGTTAATCAGGTCATATATTCATCACTACCAGTCTATTCATCAAGTTTCAAGGCTCTAGCTTCAATAGTTTTTGTGATATTTTGCTGACAAGGGGAAAATGCCTAAATTTACAAAGGGCCATTATTCATGAAATATTTTTTCAAAATTTATTCATGAAATATTTTTCAGAATTTATTCAGAAGTTAACCAGGTCATCTACTCATCATTACCAATCATTTCACCTAGTTTCAAGGCTCTAGCTCCAACAGTTTTAGAGATATTTTGCTGACAAGGTTAAAATGCCCAAAATATCAAAGGGCCATAACTCATGAATTATTTTTCAGAATTTATTCAAACGTTAAATCAGATCAGATGGGAAAATGCCTAAATTTACAAAGGACCATTACTCATGAAATATTTTTCAGAATTTATTCAAAAGTTAATCAGGTCAACTACTACTGTCCTTTCAACATCTTTTGGAAAGTCGCTTTTTGCCTGGCGCTGTACACAAAAGAAGTAAATTTGCAAACTTTTGTCATGATTTAATGCAAAACCATTTGTCGTAACTACCTATGCACAAAAAGTTTTATTCTAGTCATTGGTTTTTAAAAAATCAAGTATTTTCACTTTTCCCCATAGTAAAAATGAATGCAAATTATGCAGAAATCTGTAGGGTAGGTAACTTGGAGGCAGATTTTCAACAAGTTCCGCTTGTTCAATTTTTCTGAAATTTTCACAATATTGTTGTGAAACACCAATAATTCAATTTCTGCAAAGAAACATGAAAATTACTTTCTTAATCAAAAATTCCAAAAAATCACTTTACTATAGAAATTGCATAGGTCAGACCAATTTTTGGCCATAAATTTAATTTTAGGGTACATATTTGAGAACAAAACACAGGAACAGAAAAGACAAATGGTTTCTGATAAGATATGGTCATTCAGAACAAAATATTTCCTTTTAAAAAAAAATGCCAAGCAAAAAATGTCTTTCCGAGTGATGTCGAAAGGACAGTAATCATTATCAATCAATTCACCAAGTTTCAAGGCTCTCGCTCCAATAGTTTTTGAGATATTTTGCTGACAAGGTAAAAATGCCCAAAATTACAAAGGACCATAACCCATGAAGTATTTTTCAGAATTTATTCAAAACTTAATCAGGACATCTTCTCAATAAATTTTTAGATATTTTGCTGACATGGGAAAATGCCCAAATTTACAAAGGGTCATTACTCATGAAATATTTTTCAGAAATTATTCAAAAGTTAGTCAGGTCATCTGCCCATCATTATCAATCAATTCACCAAGTTTCAAGGCTCTAGCTCCAACAGTTTTTGAGATATTTTGCTGACAAGGTAAAAATTCCCAAATTTACAAAGGGCCATTACTCATGAAATATTTTTCAGAATTTATTAAAAGTTAATCACGTCATCTACTCATCATTAGCAATGAATTCACCAAGTTTCAAGGCTCTAGCTCCAACAGTTTTTGAGATATTTTGCTGACAAGGTAAAACTGCCCAAAGTTACTACGGGCCATAACTCATGAAGTATTTTTTTTAATCCAAAAGTTAATCAGGTTGTCTACTCATCACTACCAGTCTATTCATCAAGTTTCAAGGCTCTAGCTTTAATAGTTTTTGAGGTATTTTGCTGACAAGATTGCATCCATATTTTTTCAAGGAACCATAACTCAGGAAAGGGCATAATCCTGTCGAGATAAAAAAATAGGTGTCAGCTATTTTTTAATGAGAAATCCATATAGGGAATTTCAAAACAGTAGCATGCACAGTTCTAAAGTTATGCTATGCATCAAAAAGCGTGACGAACGGAAGGACAGATGAATGCTCTGGAAGCAATATATGCCCCTCCAACTTCGAAGTTAAAGGCATAAATATGGGTCAGATATTTTTTCGTAAGGAACCTATATATGAAATTTCAAAACCCTACCATGCATGGTTTTTAAGATATATGCATCAAAAAGAATCTCAAAGGGCCATAACTACATCAATTTTTCGTGGAATTCTCTAAAAATCTAATTAGTTTATCTACACACCATTCCCTACCACTTTAAAAAATTTCAAGACCCTAGCTTAAATTTGATTGTGTTGGGGTTTAACGACACGTCAACCCTTGTGGGTCGTCTCCCAGAGAAAGGGAGAAAAGAGATAGAAGAGATAGTAGAAGAGATGAAAGAGAGAGACAGGGAAGAAAGAGGAACAGGGATGAAAGTGAAGAAACAGAAGAAATAAAAAATTCCCCCTCTACCCTTACCTGCTACAAGGGTACCAGGCCTTCCCCAACTGTAAGCCAATATCAGTTGGACGCCCCCGTGATGAAAGATACACAACACCATCCCACCACCATCCCACCCCTCCCCACCCCCTCCAGCTATACTTTTTGAGATATTTTGCTGACAGTCAAAATGACAAGAATCGCAAAGGGCCATAATTACGTCAATTTTTCACGGAATTCTGTAAATATCTAATCAGTTCATCTACACATCATTCCCAACCATTATATAAAATTTCAAGACCCTATCTTGAATACTTCTTGAGATACCTTGCTGACAAACTCAAAATGCCAAGAACAGCAAAGGGCCATAACTACGTCAATTTTTCACATAATTTCCTAAAAATCTAATCATTTCATCTACACATCATTTCCAAGCACAATATAAAATTTCAAGACCCTAGCATAAATACTTTTTGAAATATCTTGCTGACAAAGTCAAACTGCTGAGTATTGCAAAGGGTCATAACTAGGTCAATTTTTCACGGAATTCCCCAAAAATCTAATCAGTTCATCTACACATCATTTCCAAGCAATATATAAAATTTCAATACCCTACCTTAAATACTTTTTGAAATATCTTGCTGACAAGATTTATTTCTCATTTTTTCAAAAGGGCATAACTCTGAAAGTACAAATATGTCCAAAATGAAACAAGAGGCCCTAGGGCCACGATTCGCTCACCTGAGTGACATAGCCACTGCAGACATGCAGATGTTATGCAACATTTTTCCAATCCTATCATCGCAACTAATGAAAATATCATCATTTGAACAGTTCTTAGTTTTGAAGAAGAATATATGGGCCTGACAGTCAATGGAGCATGATCATTTGAATAAACTATCAATCACATTTCAACAGAAGGATCAATGTGAAATTTGGTGGTTTCTGAAGAATCGTGATTTTATACATGTAAACAGCACAGTGGCAGGGAAATATTATAAATATAAACCAGATGATGGCCATCTTAGATTTCCAATCAGAACAATTTTAACTACTGTTGATCTACAAGTCACTTCGATACTTTCAATATAAATGTATATGGCCCACACAAATAGGGAAGCAAATTTGACCTTGGAGGCAAAAAGGTCAAATGTCAACATAGAACCATCATTTGAGCAATTTTGGTAGATCTCCTGTCCCCCGTAATTTGTGCAAAGATTAGGACCCAGGGCTTATTTGGTTATGGAGAAGAAGATTTTTTGAAGGTTTTTACCATATATGGGCATGGCAGCCATTTTGATCAATGGACCATACCCATTTTAGCAATCTTTCATTCTCCTGCCCACGGAGGCTCCGCATGAAATTTGAGCAACACTGGCCCGGAGGCTTCAGAGGAAAAGCCATTTGAAATTATCAACATTTTGTCCATACAAATGTATGGGGCCCATACAAATGCATACAGAAGCAAACTTGACCTCGCCGTAAAAAGGTTAAATGTCAATGTATGATAATTATTTTAGCAACTTTGGTAGACCGCCCGTTCCAGATGATATATGCAAAGATTCAGCCACAAGCCATCCTCTGTTTTGGAGAATAAGATTTTTAAATGTTTTTTTCCCATGCAAATGCATTAGGAAGCAACTTGACCTTGCCGTAAAAAGGTCAAATGTCAATGTATGACCATTATTTTAGCAACTTTGGTAGACGCCCTGTCCCCGATGATTTATGCAAACATTCAGCCCCAAAGCATCCTCGGTTCTAGAGAAGAAGATTTATAAAGGTTTTTACCATATATGGGCATGGCGCCCATCTTGGTCAACAAACCGTGACCATTTTAGCAAACTTTTGCTCCCCCTACCTAAGGAGGGTCCATATGAAATTTGAGCAAAGTTGGCCCAGAGGCTCCAGAGGAGAAGTTGTTTGAAATTCTGAACATTTTTCCCATACAAATGCATAAGGAAGCAAAATTGACCTTAACGTAAAAAGGTCAAATGTCAATGTACGACCATTATTTTAGCAATTTTGGTAGCCCTCCTGTTCCCGAAGATATATGCAAAGATTCAGCTTAAGGCATGCTAGGTTTTGGAGAAGAAGATTTTTAAAGGTTTTTCCCATACAAATGCACAGGGAAGCAAACTTGACCTTGCCGTTAAAAGGTCAAACGTCAACGTACGGCAATTCTTTTAGCAATGTTGGTAGACCTCCCGTCCCCAATGATTCCTGCAAAGGTTCAGCCCCAAGGCATTCTCGGTTCTGAAGGAGAAGATTTTTAAAGGTTTTTACCATATACGGGCATGGCTGCCATCTTGGTCAACAGACCGCAACCATTTTAGCAATTTTTCGTTCCTCCACCCTAAGGAGGCTCCATATGAAATTTGAGCAAAATTGGCCCAGAGGCTCCAGAGGAGAAGTTGTTTGAAATTCTGAATATTTTTCCCATACAAATGCATAAGGAAGCAAAATTGACCTTACCGTAAAAAGGTCAAATGTCAATGTACGGCCATTATTTTAGCAATTTTGGTAGCTCTCCTGTTCCCAAAGATATATGCAAAGATTCAGCCATAATGCATGCTCGGTTTTGGAGAAGAAGGTTTTTGAAGGTTTTTCCCATACAAATGCATAGGGAAGCAAACTTGACCTTGCCGTAAAAAGGTCAAACGTCAACGTACGACAATTCTTTTAGCAATTTTGGTAGACCTCCCGTCCCCGATGATTCCTGCAAAGGTTCAGCCCCAAGGCATTCTCGGTTCTGGAGGAGAAGATTTTTAAAGGTTTTTACCATATATGGGCGTGGCGGCCATCTTGGTCAACGGACCGCGACCATTTTAGCAATTTTTTGTTCCCCCACCCTAAGGAGGCTCCATATGAAATTTGAGCAAAATTGGCTCAGGGGCTTCAGAGGAGAAGTCATTTGAAAATGTTAACGGATGGATGCACTGACAGACGGACGGACGGACGGACAGACGATGGACGAAAAGTGATCACAATAGCTCATCTGAGCAGAGCTCAGGTGAGCTAAAAAGGCCTTATCTGGAGTTATGTGTACAGAAAAAACAACAATAGAACTCCTCCTCAGCTGTATCGCAACTAGGTGACACATGATAGAGAGACGAATGCAGGACAACAAGGACAATGCAATCGTGGAGGGTGGGGGTTCGGGACAGAGGTTGCTGAGTCCAGGAGGCTCAAAGGCGCACTGTGGTTCGGCCAGTGGTCTACAACAGATGCCAATACTGCTCCCTCCTGGTTTGTCCCGGCTTTGTCACCAACTGATGGGGTCCCTCACGTTTCTAATGTACTGACCAAGGTCTGAAGATTTTTAAGTGTTTTTACCATGGCAAAACCATGGTGGGAGGGAGGGGGGCACTATGCAAAATTCATCAAACCAAAGATGAATCAAATCGGTGATAAGGCTAGGAAATAATGAGACCTTAAAAACTTAAATGAAAACTAACATTTTTAATAAAATTACAAGTCTAAGACCTCGACCCCAAGGTCACGGTCATGAATACTGATGGTGCTGATAAAAACTTTGGACCAGTATACATGTATGTCATGATACCAAATATAAATTAAATCCATTGTTTGGTTTAGAAGTAATGAGATCCTAAAACTTTGACGTAAAATTTTAACAAAAATTCTGACGACTGTGACCTTGACCTTAACAGGAACTAGAGGGTGAGGATGGAACTAGACAAAATTTTGGACCAATATGTATCATCATACCAAAGATGAATCAAATCAGTGATAAGATTAGAAAATAATGAGGTCTTAAAAACATTAACAAAAACTTTAACATTTAAATTCTAAGTCTGTGACCTTGACCTCAAGGTCACGGTCATGAGTGCCGATGGTACTGATAAATACTTTGAACAGTATCTACCATGATACCAAATGCCGGCCTCGGTGGCTCAGTTGGATGCGCCGTCTGACTGGAGACCAAGAGGCCGTGGGTTCAACCCCCGCCGAGGTCAGCAACATTCTTTCGTGGAGATTGATCATGAAATATTTTCTATGGTCATTCTCTCCCTTCCGCTGATTCAAGAAGGGCAGTTGTCAGTTTCTGGCGAAAGAATGTGCACAAATCTGGTTAACCACTTAGAGGACTAAGCCTGCACAGTAAACGTGTGGTTAGGTAAATTGACCGGGCTCGACATGACCCCACTGGGTTGACTGGGCCGTAAAACCTAAACACAAACAAATAATACCAAATAGGAACTAAATCCATCATGTAGTTTAGAAGTAATTAGATAGTAAAAACTTTGACGTAAAAATTTTAACATCAAAATTCTAAGTCTGTGATCTTGACCTTGACATGACCCTGGGTGGTGGGGATGGTACTGCGCAAAATTTTGGACCAATATGGATAATCATACCAAAGATGAATGAAATCGGTGACAAGGTTCGGAAATGATGAGGTCTTAAAAACTTTAACAAAAACTTTAACATTTAATTAAATTCTAAGTCTGTGACCTCGACCTCAAGGTCACGGTCATGACTGCTGATGGTGCTGATAAAAACTTTTGACCAGTGTCTATCATAATGCCAAATAAGAACAAAATCCATCATTTAGTGCAGAAGTAATGAGATCCTAAAACCTTTGACATAAAATTTTAACATGAAAATTCTAAGTCTGTGACCTTGACTGTGACATGACCTAGAGACATGGGGATGGTACTGCGTAAAATTTTGGACCAATATGTATCATCATACCAAAGATGAAGCAAATCAGTGATAAGGCTAGGAAATAATGAGGTCTTAAAAACTTTAAAGAAAACTTTAACATTTGTGGACGCCGACGCCGGGGGTAGTACAATAGCTCTCCGTGAACCTTGTTCAAGCAAGCTAAACAGGGTTTGACATTTCAATCTAACTGTTCTTTCACTTAACACTTCAAGCCCTAATCACAACTACAGCAGACAAATCTCTCTGAAATATTTTTATTTTAGAGAAAACAAGACTTGATGAATCATGTAAATGGTCCACCAAGCAAATAATTCACATGAAATGCCATGTCTTTTTTTTTTTCCAAAAAAATAATGAAAAAAAAACAAACATTTAGAATGTCATCTGCTATAATTTTTCTTAGTGCTTCAAGAGTTAATCGACATTTGACTTGTGCAGCAAGCTGGCATGTCAAGAATCAGTTCACTCCCTAATTACCCTCTAAAACCTGCACGAAGATAAACAAAGTTTCAAATTGTAAAAGAAGCTGAAAAATCAAAGTTAATCAAATCGATTCTGGAAAGTAAAATGGCATGATTACGTCAATGCGCGCCCAATACTTCTGTAGCCGACTATTTTTGTAGCTTTACCAGGGACACAATCTATAATTAATGAATCCAGTGTGCTACAATTTCTATTCTTGATATCATAAATAACTCCTCTTTTAGCAGCGAGATCTTGGGTACAATTAACCATTAGCCTGCTGCATTTGAGGATAAACTGGATATACTTCGTACATTTTCTGCCATTTTTTACAAGGCAATCAACTTTCTGCATACCAAGCCCTTTCTAAAAGTGGTCTACTCTTAAAGGAAAGAATTTTAGCAGTGAGATCTTGGCTACTATTAACCTTTATTCTACCACATTTAAGGCACACACTTCATACATTTTCTGCCATTTTCTACAAGGGAAACAACTTCTGTGACTTCTTTTTTACTCTTAATAAAAGAAAAAAAATTGTTCCCAAGGAATCAAATTCTTTCCTTTCAGAGTGGACTCCTTTTCAGAGGGGCAACAAAATAAGTCTTCACATGGCAAAAATAAAAAACTAATAACAAAAATGTCTATCTCAAGTTTACGTGTGCATTCCAATACTAAAACACGCCTATTCAAATATATAGAAAATTTCACCTCCAAAAACTGAAAATTTTCAGATAAAAAAATTTGAAATTTTTTTCATATTTCTGTTCAAAACATAGATTGTGGGTACTGGTTAGAACCGCCTCACCGAGGCAGTTCTAACGAGTACCCACAATCTATGTTTTGAGCAGAAATAAGAAAACTAACGTATACCCCTGTAAACCCCAGTTTTACTATATAAAAGTGGGGTTTAAAGGGGTCAAAATTATACTGGAGTGTTTTCGTGATGTGTGAGCCTGTGGGTGTCTATGTACATCAGTTACACAAACATATGTCAAATTATTCAAAATGTGCAATATTACCAGGTTAATAATACGCACAGAATGACATGTTACCATTACTAATGATCTCAGTTGACGTAAGTTAGAACCAAGTATGGCCCACAGCAAATATCACATCAGCTGTATGTAAGGTCAAAAAGTATATGACCCACAACATGGGATAATGTACCTTATCATAGTGAACAGCCTGAGGAAATACCATGCCTGACTCATCCAACTTGTCCCATTTCCCTGAGGACAAGTAAGAAATTCCAATTTACTTGTCATGGAACAAGGACTTCATTATTAAGTTCTAGCTAAGAAGAGTATCCAGATTATGAGATAAATGTTTTTCTTATTTCTCCAAGAACATGTGGGTATTTTACATTGATTTTGCCACAACATATGTTTTCTTAGAGAAATAATTGTTAAAGAATTTCAGTACTGCTTCAGCTGCTTTTTAACATAACGACATAGCAACATTGTTTACACTTAATGACCTTACATGCGCATAAGTATCCTGCCTATAAAGAGGAGTATTGCTCAATATTATCAGACAAGCACGATTTAATGTACTTTCACTTTCACAACAACCGAACACTCAGTCGGTGAAGAGCACAAAGGGAATATCCACATACTTTAAGTCACATTTTTGTGACCCCGTTGTGCTGCTGCTGGCCACTACATTTTTTTTCTTTCTTTTTTTAGACAGTAAAAAATTAATATTTCATCCTAGTGCAGCATCGAGGCCCAGCGCTTTGGCAGGTTGAGCAAGTTAAAATTACAATGAAGGTGAATGAAGCACATCAAACAGATCTATTAAAATTGAATAAACAAATTCGCAACTGCGAGACAAACATCTTTAAGTGTTGTAATGCGCGACCAATCAGGTATGAAGCCAACCCTATTATACTTACCGTAACAAATCCAAGTGTTGGGACAGGCAGGCATGAGCAAACAGAGTAGACCCAGATCAGATGCCCTAAAACGTGATAATCAGCAGATCGCTCCAGGTGATTTCCAGTACATGGTTAGTGTTATGTTTTGACAAAAGGTTTGTTTGTTTTTATAGCTCCAGATAAGGCGTAAATTTTGAAGTTGAATATTAGAAAACATGAATTATTATGGATCAATTTTTGATGACCTTCTGAAGTGAAAATTGGTCCAGCTCTTCAAAAATCAGTCTTGGACCGAAGAGCCAGCATTTCCTCCCACCCTGGTTTTGACCATTTACTTGTCCTTGGACATGTAATAAAATTTGGTAATTCCACAATCCTGACAGTGATGACTCAGACCAAAAGCATTAAGGCAATTTTTTCATGTCCAAAAACCATATTTGAGCCAGCGCTTGACAAAACTTACAAAATGGCATGTGTGCCCAGCAAAGACTCAGATCAGCCTGGGAATCCACCCAGTCTGATCAGAATCTTCACCTTCCACTCAGTGGGTAGCTAAGGCCCCAAGGTTTCTTCAAGCGGACAGGGAAGACTGATCAGACTGGACGGATGCCCAGGCTGATCTGAGTCTTCGCCGGGCACACATGCCATTTTGTTGGTTTTGTCATGCGCTGGCTCATTTTTCTTATCTCTCCACAAAAACATACCTTGTGGGTACTCATAAGAAGTGCCTTGCCCAGGTGTTTCTAATCAGTATACCCATAACATGTTTTCCTGGAAAAATAAGAAAAATATTCATCTGGACACCCCTCTTAGGTGAAGACTGCTCACATCAGCCAGCACATCTGGGCAATCTAATTAGTGTTGTCTAAATAAACCTTGCATCCTCATCTATCCACCGACTGCCCAAAGAGTGATAAGACAGTGTGGATCCCAGCTGCCCAAAGACTGATGTGACAATGTGGATACACAGCTGCCCAATGACTGATGAGACAGTGTGGATACACAGCTGCCCAAACACTGATGTGACAGTGTGGATACACAGCTGCCAAATGACTGATGAGACAGTGTGGATACACAGCTGCCAAATGACTGATGAGACAGTGTGGATACACAGCTGCCAAATGACTGATGAGACAGTGTGGATACACAGCTGCCCAAAGACTGATGTGACAGTGTGGATACACAGCTGCCCAATGACTGATGAGACAGTGTGGATACACAGCTGCCCAAAGACTGATGAGACAGTGTGGATACACAGCTGCCCAAAGACTGATGTGACAGTGTGGATACACAGCTGCCCAATGACTGATGAGACAGTGTGGTTACACACCTGCCTAATGACTGATGAGAGAGTATGGATACACAGCTGCCGAAAGACTGATGTGACAGTGTGGATACACAGCTGCCCAAAGACTGATGAGACAGTGTGGAGACACAGCTGCCCAAAGACTGATCAGACAGTGTGGATACACAGCTGCCCAAAGACTGATCAGACAGTGTGGATACACAGCTGCCCAAAGACTGATCAGACAGTGTGGATAACACAGCTGCCCAAAGACTGATCAGACAGTGTGGATACATAGCCGAGTTCAGTCTTCACTGGCCGCACATGTCGTAAGGTACAGTTTATTACGTTACAGCTTATACAATTAATGCGTATGCTAATGTTCATTTCATACATCATTTCATAGGCAAGACAGATCATAAATTCTTACTAATACATTAAAACTAAGATGACATTCTTATTTTCTTTATTATTATTTTTCAAAGAAAATAAGACTTGGCATTTCATGTGTATCATATGCTTGGCAGATGATTTACATGAAAAGTTAAGCCTTATTATTCCCACATTTTTGAAAAAAGCAATGGGTATATTCTGAATGCCTCCATCTGTCCATCTTTCCATCCGACCGTCCGTTTATTTTGAGGTTTTACGGCACAGTCAACCCAAATGAGTACTTAGGTAGCTTTATTTGACGGACAGTTTCAGTGTATTTAAATGGGATTTATTCCACAGACACATTAAAATCTTGAATTGTGCACCCCTAAAAATCAACTTGTGGGGCTATAAAATAGTCATATAAATATCAAAATTACTCTGAATAACAACTTAAGTATCCATTCGTTAGAATGTCCATCTGTACGTAGGGACGAGAGTATACTTGTGTGTTTTAAAATTATGGACACTTCAGTTGGATGCACGTTTGACTGGTGATCAAGAGGTTGCTGGTTCATCTCCCGCCGCGTCAGCAACATTCTTTCGTGTTGATAGATTGTGAAATATTTTCTACAGTCATTCTCTCCTTTCCGCTGATTCAAGAAGGGCAGTTGTCAGTTTCTGGTGAAAGAAAGAGGACTAAGCCTGCCCAGTAAAAGTGTGGTCAGGTAAATTGACCATGCTTGACATGACCCCATTGGGTTGACTGGGATGTAAAACCTCAACACAAACATAGATACTTCCTTCAAGATGTTCGTCCCTCTGTCCATCTGTCTGTACACATGAATGGGTAGTTAGATGGCTAAGAATTATGGACAGTTTCAATGTATTTCAGTGGGATTTATTCCCTCAGCCACATAAAATCAGTCTTTTATGTGGCTGATTTTCTGTTAGGTGGCTATTTTTCAGCCACATGAGTATGCTAAAATAGTGATGGTAGCCACATAACTATCCATTTGTTAGAAAGTCCATCCATCTGTCTGTCACACTATCTCCTCCTAAACCACTGGGCAGAATTCTACCAAACTTGCTATATCACTCCCCCTCATGGTAAGGGTGTGCAAGAGCAACATTATTTTTCCATGCTTGTGTCAGTCCATGTGTGTCGTCCGTCCATTTGTCTGTCACGCTATGTCCTCCTAAACCAAAAAACTTAAACGCAAATTGCTAATGCCGGACGCCAATGGAGACAGATGGACCAGTGTAACACTTTATGCCTTTTCCACAATTCTTCTAATGGTGGGTGAATAAAGTCTTTATCTGGAGCTATACTTTCAAGACAGGGCAAAATACTAAACACTTATGAGATTTAACAGATATGGTTGGTTGAATGATAACATTTAATTTTTTTATTTGTATGTTACACTCAGTCGTTCAGTCAAGAAAGTGTCCTGCCAACACCAATGACGACATCAACGCCAATGGAAACTGCACCAAATTAATGTGTCCCCCCTCCCCTTCAATGTGGTGACATAATCGAAGATACAGTCAACACTTGTTATCTCAAACTACAAGGGACAAGAACTTTTGGTTTGAGATAGCAGTAGTATGAGACAAGAGTTGAAATGTAAAGAAATTACAGCAAAACTAAACCAATTCATTTTGTTTGACTTAAGCGGTGATTTCAGTTATCAGTGTTTGAGATCAACAGATTTAACTGTATATTGAAATGAAAGACAAAAACATAATATTCTCCTCTGTTGATGCAGTGAAAAATAAAAATGGAGACCATCCAAGTTTTAGAGGATAATTTGTTTGTGTTGAGGTTTTACGGCCCAAACAACCCAATAGGGTCATGTCGAGCGTGGTAAGTTTACCTAACCACATGTTTATTGGGCAGGCTTAGTCCTCTAAGCAGTTAACCAGTATTGTGCACATTCTTTCGCCAGAAACTGACAACTGCCCTTCTTGAATCAGCGGAAGGGAGAAAATGACCATAGAAAATATTTCATGATCAATCTCCATGAAAGAATGTTGCCAACCTCGGCGGGGGTTGAACCCGCGACCTCCTGGTCTCCAGTCGGACGGCCCATCCAACTGAGCCACCGAGGCCGGCTTTCAGAGGATAAATACCGCTACAAAGAATATATCTAAGCAAATGCCTAGAAATTTCTTTGCCATATCTTGCTGAGACAATTCAAATGAAGATTTGAGGCAATTCCATAGTGTAGAGCTACAATATATGTTCTGGTAATAATAAATAATGAAATTATCCTAAATTATCACTTTATCTGAAAGTATAAAATTTCCAGGCTAAATTATGACCAATTACACCATTCAATTAAGCTTCAAATTCCAAACAAACTATTGATTTTTTCCTTAGATTAGCCCCAATCTGATCTCTGTAATGACTTTATTATGTATTATGTCTAGCAACAATGTCTATGTTTACTGGTTATGATGGTCTCAACAACTACCGTATTTACCTGGGCCCAGTTGTTCAAAACTAACGATGTTGTTAGTTAACGATTCGTTAAATCTTTGATCATTAAATATGGCATAAATGCTAATATTTTTGCTGGAAAAATGTGAGTAGCTTTTGCATTTGCAAAAGCTACTCACATTTTTTCAACAAAAATACTTGTGAATTTGATATTGTACTTACAAGAACAGTTAATATTTTGACCACTAACAAGCTCGTTAAGCTAACGATGCTATGAACAACCGGGCCCTGAACTGTTTGGACAGCTTAACTCTTCACAATACAGTAGTCCATTTTGCTGCCTCTTCTTGTATCTGAACAATAGTTGGACCAATGCCAAGCAGTCAGACCGTGCATTATGCAGTGTTTATTTTCTACACTGTTTGCTCAAGTCTGTTTGTCCAAATACTGTGGGTAAATATGGTAAATTTGTGTCATTGTATTACCTGAAGTTTTTCTGTCAGTCCAGAGCCAAGCATCTGTATAATAATCAATATTATCACTCTTAAAGAGAATACTTTTTCTTATTTCTCAAAAAAAAAAAAAAAACACAAAAAAACACACACAAAAAGACATGTTCTGGGTACTCATTAAAAGAATCTCACCAAGGCACTTCTAATGAGCACCTACATTATATATTTCTGCAAAAAAATAAGAAAAATATCAATACTTTTTGGATGGAAAAAGCATCTTAACTGGAGCTATGCATCACGAAAACACGCCTTAAACCCCACTTTTATACAATAAAACTGGGGTTTACAGGGGTATACATTTCTTATTTCTGCTAAAAAAAACATAGATTGTGGGTACTCGTTAGAACCCCCTCGCCGATGCAGTTCTAACAAGTACCCACAATCTATGTTTTGAGCAGAGATATGAAAACTACCAGAACTTTTCATTTGAAAGTTTTCATTTTTGGTGGTAAAATTCTCAATATATTTGAATAGGCATGTTTTCATAATGTATTTACAAGCTTCTTTCAGGCAGTCAGGTACATTTTCCCACACTGCAATTTTTCAAACAATTCTAACACTGTCAATGCCCAAATAAAATATCAGCATATGACATTTTAATGTTTTATTTTTTCTCATTTTCCCTGCAAAACTTAGGATTTGATATTTTATTTGTCTTCATTGAAGAAAACTGTTCACCTCCAGATTGCTAACCTTTTGCCATGCTGAATGAATTAACCCTTGTCATGCTGAATAAATTAAGATGCCACACCCACTTTCAATTTTTAGCTAATCAGATTACTTGATCCAGCTTTTCAATACAAGTTCACATACTTAATGGTAAACAGTGCAGATCTAGATCAGTTGGCTTTTTCAGAAGCCAACTGATCTGGATCTACACTGTTTGCAAAGGCAGAGCCTATCCGAGTTCAGCAGGACAAGGGTTAAATTGCCATGCCATGGATCTAAGGTTTATTCAGGTGGACAGCAAATGAAGACTGATCAGATGTGCAGGCTGATCCATGTCTTCCCTGAGTGCACATGTGAGAAGACTCATTTTCTCATGTTATCCCTAATATCTAGAATTAAGCAAGAATGAATGTCCATATATATGTAATCCCAGGATGCCAAATATTCTACTCCCACACAAGCTAGATAATAGGATTTTGAGTCAAAACAACAGCAATGTTATTGCTTTCTTCTCTATGTCAATGAACAGGTTAGGTTTGCAACTTGTCTGATTACTTCAGTTCAGCAGTACTCTAAGGCACCAATCACAACTGCAGCAGACAACATTTCGAAAGATTTCTTTTTATTTCTTTGAGAAAATAAGGTTGTACATTTCATGTAAATTGTCTCCTAGGCAGATGATTCACATGAAATGTCAAACCTCATTTTCTCTGAAAAATAATAAAAAAATTTAGAATATCTGCTGCACATAATTTTGCTTTGTACTTTGAGGGATAAAGAAATTGGGTAAAAGTGCCCTGCTTTCAGACACACAGTAATACAGACAAAGTATAAAGGGCAGATAACCTTGCTAAAAGCTAACCCAATGAAACAATTACATGTCATACATTTCTACTCCTCATGTTGATCATTTCAGTGAAGTTTAACTCACAGTAGATGTAGTTAGCTCCATGAACACCAGTACACTGACAAACATAACTCTTACACATATCAAAGATTGCGTGCCACATCATTCAACAAGGATTATATGAAAAGCACACACACATCTTCAGACTATGGAGAAAACAAGTGCAAAGTTCCAAAAAGATTAGTATAAAATTGTACGAGGAGTTGTGCTCACGAGGTACCCACTGTCTATATATTGAGGGTGAAAAATGACTAAGTTCACAATGTGGAAAAAAGTAAAAAAAAATAATCGCAATTACATCCAAACCACATGCACATTCTCATATCATGAAGAAAATGCATACAAAGTTTCATAATAATCGGTACAAAACTGTAAGAGGAGTTGCGCTCACAAGAAGTACTGTATAATTATTCCCCTTTGATCAAATTAAAGAAGGGGAGATAATAAAAGTAGATGGAGTTAACTTAACTGTAACTCAGTTATCCATCAGAAGAAAAGGTATACTGTTTATATATAAAAGGTGAAAAATGACTAAGTTCACAATGTGGAAAAAATGACAAAAAATAATTTAACAATTATGTCCAAACCACATGCACATCCTCATACCATGAAGAAAACATATGCAAAGTTTCAAAACAATCGGTACAAAACTAAAAGAGGAGTTGCGCTCACAAGAGGTACTCATTGTCTATATACTGAGGGTGAAAAATGACTTCCGGTAAGTTCGCAATGTGGAACAAGAGGCCCACGGGTCACGGCTCGCTCACCTGAGTGACATAACCACTGCAGATATGCAGATGTTATGCAACATTTTTCCAATCCTATCATCACAACAGTAGGATCAATGCAAAATTTGGGGGAAATTGGCTAAGAGGTTTCTGAAGAATCATGATTTTATACATGTAAACAGCACTGTGGCAGGAAAATATAATAAACAAGATGACGGCAATCTTAGATTTCCAATCAGAACAATTTTAACTACTGTTGATCTACAAGTCACTTCGATACTTTCAATATAAATGTATATGGCCCATACAAATGCATGGGGAAGCAAATTTGACCTTGGAGGTAAAAAGGTCAAATGTCAACAAAATGACATCATTTTAGCAATTTTGGTAGATCTCCTGTCCCCCATAATTTGTGCAAAGATTAGGGCCCAGGGCTTATTTGGTTCTGAAGAAGAAGATTTTTAAAGGTTTTTACCATATATGGGCATGGCAGCCATTTTGATCAATGGACAATGCCCATTTTAGTAATCTTTCATTCTCCTGCCCGAGGAGGCTCTGCATGAAATTTGAGCAACACTGGCCCAGAGGCTTCAGAGGAAAAGTCATTTGAAATTATTAACATTTTTTCTATACAAATGTATGGGGCCCATACAAATGCATACAGAAGCAAACTTGACCTTGCCGTAAAAAGGTTAAATGTCAATGTATGACAATTATTTTAGCAACCTTGGTAGACTGCCCGTTCCAGATGATATATGCAAAGATTCAGCCACAAGCCATCCTCGGTTTTGGAGAATAAGATTTTTAAATGTTTTTTCCCATACAAATGCATAGGGAAGCAAACTTGACCTTGCCGTAAAAAGGTCAAATGTCAATGTACAACCATTATTTTAGCAACTTTGGTAGACCCCCCGTCCCCGATGATTTAAGCAAAGATTCAGCCCCAAGGCATCCTAGGTTCTGGAGAAGAAGATTTTTAAAGTTTTTTACCATATATGGGCATGGCGTCCATCTTGGTCAACGAACCGCGACCATTTTAGCAAACTTTCATTCCCTAAGGAGGCTCCATATGAAATTTGAGCAAAACTGGCCCAGAGGCTCCAGAGGAGAAGTCGTTTGAAATTCTGAACATTTTTCCCATACAAACGCATAAGGAAGCAAAATCGACCTTATCCTAAAAAGGTCAAATGTCAATGTACGACCATTATTTTCGCAACTTTGGTAGACCTCCCATTTCCGATGATATATGCAAAGATTTAGCCACAAGGCATCCTCGGTTTTGGAGAAGAAGATTTTTAAAGGTTTTTCCCATACAAATGCATAGGGAAGCAAACTTGACCTTGCCGTATAAGTCAACTGTCAATATACAGCCTTTATTTTAGCAATTTTGGTAGACCCCCCGTCCCCGATGATTTAAGCAAAGATTCAGCCCCAAGGCATCCTTGGTTCTGGAGAAGAAGATTTTTAAAGGTTTTTACTATATATGGGCATGGCGGCCATCTTGGTCAACAAGCTGCGACCATTTTAGCAATCTTTCATTCCCCCCAACCTAAGGAGGCTCCATGTGAAATTTGAGCAAAATTGGCCCAGAGGCTCCAGAGGAGAAGTCATTTGAAATTCTGACATTTTTCCTATCCTCACCGTAAAAAGGTCAAATGTCGATGTACAACCATTATTTTAGCAACTTTGGTAGACCTCCTGTTTCCGGGAAAAGATTCAGCCACAAGGCATCCTCGGTTTTGGAGAAGATGATTTTTAAAGGTTTTTACCATATATGGGCATGGCGACCATCTTGGTCAACCAGCCGCGACAATTTTAGCAATCTTTCATTCCCCCAACCTAAGGAGGCTCCATATGAAATTTGAGCACAATTGGTCCAGATGCTCCAGAGGAGAAGTTGTTTGAAATTCTGAACATTTTTCCCATATAAAAGCATAATGAAGCAAAACTGACCTTAACGTAAAAAGGTCAAATATCAATGTACGTCCATTATTTTAGCAACTTTGGTAGACCTCCCGTTTCCGATGATATATGCAAAGATTCAGCCACAAAGTTCCTCGGTTTTGGAGAAGAAGATTTTTAAAGGTAATTCCCATACAAATGCAAAGGGAAGCAAACTTGACCTTGCCGTAAAAAGGTCAAATGTCTATATACAACCTTTATTTTAGCAATTTTGGTAGACCTCCTGTTCCCGATGACTTATGCAAAGATTCAGCCCCAAAGCATCCTCGGTTCTGGAGAATAAGATTTTTAAAGGTTGTTACCATATATGAGCATGGCGGCCATCTTGGTCAATGGACTGCGACCATTTTAGCAATTTTTTGTTCCCCCAACCTAAGGAGGCTCCATATGAAAAGCAAAATTGGCTCAAGGGCTTCAGAGGAGAAGTCGTTTGAAAATGTTAAAGAACAGATGCACAGACAGACAGATGCACGGACGGATGCATGGACAGACAGACGGACGGATGACGGACGAAAAGTGATCACAATAGCGCATCCTGAGCATAGCTTAGGTGAGCTAAAAAGTGACAAAAAATGTTCTAACAATTATACTCAAACCACATGCACATCCTCATACCATGAAGAAAACACACGCAAAGTTGCAAAACAATCAGTATACAAGAGTTCCACCAAGCGGGGCACTATATGCCCGTGGCAAGTAATAAGATGCATTACATAAACTGGCTCCTGTATAATTCTGTGCTCCAGATATAAACTGTAAGTGGAATTACAAAAAAAAAATTTGAAAAATTTTCATTGGGGCATAGCTCTGCTGATATTTGGTGAACTGTAACCTAAGGGTCCAAGCTGGCCCAGAAATAAAGGGACAAGTGACTTCTCCCTCTGGGGAAAATAGTGAGAAGTTTGCTGCATCTAGGGAGAAGTGCTTTCGGATGAAGGACACACGATAGAAGCATGGCTATATTATAAGCTCATATGAGCCTTTGGCTGATTTGTTTTTCCTGTACTTCAATATCGGACCAAACAATAACAAAACAAAAATAAATAACCAAAAAAAAAATGCTGCAAGAAATTTTTTTGTAAACCTTTTACTTGTTTTCTACTGATTTTATTTTTGTTCTTCAAGGGAGCCAACTCAGAAGAGTATTAAAAAAAAAAAAAATAAAAAAATAAAAAGGATTCTGTTTATAAGTTTTGATATTAGTCAAGCTTCTTAATTCTGTATCATCTAATAAATGTATTTATAAAGATTTAATAATGGCAACATTTCCTTGAAAATCTAATAAAAGATGTAAAAAAAAACAAAAAAAACTTGCCCATATGGCCATAACTTTAGTTATTTGCAAAACATATAGTTATTTGCAAAACATATACCTATTATAAAATAAATTTTGCACATTATTTACGTTAAACAATATGCTGCGAAAAATTTACAAAAACTTTCAAAGGGGCATAACTCTGCCAATATTTGGTGCACTGTAACCTCGAAATAATATGCGCTGCCGGAAACAAAAAATTAATAGAAACTTTCAAAGGGGTTTAACTCTGCTAATATTTGGTGGACTGCAAACTTGAAACAATATGCGCTGCTCCACATCATGGTCTAACTACAAATCAAGTTTCAGCTTGATCGGATGTAAACTATAGGAGGTGTTAGCCGGAAACGAAAAGTTTACAGAAACTTTTCAAAGGGGCATAACTGCCAATTTTTTGTGCACTGTAACCTCGAAATAATAAGTGCTGCTCCACATCACCTATATGTGAACTATGTATGAAGTTTCAGCCTGATCTGATGTAAACTGTAGGAGGATATAGCCACAAACGAAAAATTAATAGAAATTTTCAAAGGGGTATAAAGGAAACGAAAAATTTACAGAAATTTTCAAAGGGGCATAACTCTGCTAATATTTGGTGGACTGTAACCTCGAAACAATATGCGCTGCTCCACATCATGGTTTAACTATAAATGAAGTTTCAGCTTGATCAGATGTAAAAAGTAGGAGGAGTTAACCGGAAATGAAAAGATTACAGAAATTTTCAAAGGGGCATAACTCTGCAAGCATTTGGTGGACTGCAACCCCGAAAGAATATGCACTGCTCCACATCATGGTTTAACTATAAATGAAGTTTCAGCTTGATTGGATGTAAAATGTAGGAGGAGTTAACTGGAAATGAAAAGTTTACAGAAATTTTCAAAGGGGCATAACTCTGCAAATATTTGGTGGACTGTAACCCCGAAACAATATGTGCTGCTCCACATCATGGTCTAACTATATACCAAGTTTCAGCTTGATCGGATGTAAACTGTAGGAAAAGTTAGCCAGAAACGAAAAAGTTTACGGACTGACGGACGGATGGATGCCATACCCCGTAACATAATATGTCCCGTTTTTGAAACGGGCATATAAAAACTGTAAAAGGAGTTGAGCTCACAAGAGGTACCCACTGTCTATATATTGAGGTGAAAAATGACTAAGTTCACGATGTGGAAAAAGTGACAAAAAATAATCTAACAATTATATCCAAACCACATGCAAATCTTCATACCATGGAGAAAACACATGCAAAGTTTCAAAATGATCGGTATAAAACTGTAAGAGGAATTGCGCTCACAAAGACACCCAGGGTAAATGTTGACGGAAAGATGAACAGATGGACGGATGGAAGAACAAACTGTGACTTGCACGCCTAAGTCGCCCATGCTAAAGCAGGTGCGACAATAAAAACATGAAACAATAATTTGTTTGTTTGTGTTGAGGTTTTACGGCCAGTCAACCCAATGGAGTCATGTCGAGCGTGGTCAGTTTACCTAACCACACGTTTACTGGGCAGGCTTAGTCCTCTAAGCGGTTAACCAGTATTGTGCATATTCTTTTGCCAGAAACTGACAACTGCTCTTCTTGAATCAGCGGAAGGGAGAGAATGACCATAGAAAATATTTCATGATCAATCTCCACGAAAGAATGTTGCCGACCTCGCCGGGGGTTGAAATCGTGACCTCCTGGTCTCCAGTCGGACGGCGCATCCAACTGAGCCACCAAGGCCGGCATGGTGAAACAATAATATCTAGAGCTACCCGCACAGTAAAATCAGGCCACAATTCAATGAAGAAGTTCAGGAAGGACCATAATCAGAGAGCACAGTGTAACTACAATAAGGAGAGGAGAAGCAAACAAACAGGAACACCTACAGCTGCAACGTTACTAAACTAAGAGCCAAGCGGCGATCTCACTCTTCCCCAAGAGAGGTGATCACAAAGCTAGACAAAACAAAACAAACTCATGAAGAAGGCACTAAACAGGATGGAACAGCCAGGTAAAGGCCACCAAGAAATACACAGAATAAATCCAAGACACCTCTAATGAGTACCCAGAATGTATTTTTTTTGTGCAGAAATACCGTATTCGACCTAATTACCGCACTGTGCGCTTAGGTTTTTCAAAATTACTGGGAACACTCAGATGTGATAAAATATGTACCTATACCTATTACGGATACACTATAAAAAGATCAGAAAAGGTCTAACTTGATGATGATTATGCGATTTTTTTTTCTGATTTTCTTTTTAAAGGAAAGTCGATGCAATTCAAATGAGAAGCCACAACATATGCCTTTATAAAAAAGTAAATAAAAAGTACACTGGCTGTAATCTGAAGACTACGGAAATTCATGAGTGTGCGCTTATAGGGGTATGTGCAGTAATTAGGTCGAATACAGAATGTTTTCGTGGAGAAATAAGAAAAATCTTTACCTGTTACTCCTTCTTATCTAGAGCTAGGTCAGGTTGGATTCCACTGGAGGTGGAATTCAAATCATCTCTCTATGGTCCTTCATTGCACAGAGCTTCTCACTCTCACCCTTCAATCTTCACAATTTCACTTAAATACTCACTTGGGCATAGTTTAAACTTTACCACTCTGTGGGCATATTCAGCAGACAACAACTTGATCAAAATTTTCTTATTTTTCCCAGAAAATAGGAGACAATTTGCATGAAATGGCAAAGCCTATTTTCTCAAAAAAAAAAGAAGAAAAGTATTTCAAAATACCATCTGTTGAAATGTTACCCTGAATACTGAGTGTTAAGTTAAGTCAGGACCATCACTGGAGTTGGAAATGTGACAAGGTGAAACAATTCTGGGTCAGGAACCACTGCCACAGACAATCATGGGACATTAGCAGTCTCAGCAATTCTAAAAGACTTCAGGAAGATAAAATATGCATGTCATGCTAACTGGGGCAACCATTAATCTTTAGTCTGCTGAATTTAAATATTTCCACATGCCATTGCTCCAACTAAGGCAATTTTCTTCAGTTAAAAATACTGATATTTTTCTTATTTCTCCAAGAAAATGTATATTGTATGGTGCCTGGCCAAGGAACTCACAATACATGTTTTCATGGAGAAATAAGAAAAATGCTTCTAGGGTATGCCCACATATCTATGAGATGCACGCTACCTGGACAGTTTTTGCTATTTTTCCCTTCCAATATGAGGTTTGACAGATCATCAAACACTATGCTTTAAAATAAATATGAATTAATTATCAAAGCCGTAAAAATAGAGAAAATATGATTCATTTTAAAATAACATTTGGCTTTTTTCTCCTAAAGCATGCTAAAGGTTAATATCAGAACAGTATGCTCCTTCCCCACTAGGTCATACATGACATGGATTCTAATCGGTGATAATGGCTTTGATTGGCTGTTTTGATTGTCAAAACTGATGTGATTGGGTAATAATCTGGACTGGTAGCAATGCTCATACAGATTTTATCTACACTGAGACTGGAATTAATGATTCTGGAATACTAAATATGCTTCAATACAATCTAAATGGTACATCATCAAGAATTATGCAGACTCCCAGTCTGATGACTTTGCAGTTTACCCTTTAACCTTTAATATTGGAACATCTTAGATATTTAGCATATTTCTCCTAAAATTTGAACATGTCTATTTTCTACTTGTTGATGAGTCTAAAAAACTGCTGGATGAGGGAAAACAAATCCTGCATTCTATTGTGTATGAGCCATACATACAGCAATATCTTTTAAGTTTTGCTTGGGCCTGTCTGACCAAACGCTAAGGATAAACAAGAGGACCATGATGGTCCTATATCGCTCACCTGAGCAAACAGCTTTGCATACTTACTGTTGAAGTTTCAGCCAAGTTCACTGCTCTAAGATTTTTGTATAAATTTTATAGCCCGCACCCCAGCGGAAATGTTTTTTTCATGCATCATGATGGCATGAACTGAATATTGAAAGAGGGTCACCAAAGGAACAATTCTGCCGTTATATTGAAATTGGTCCAGTGGTTTCTGACAAAAAGATTTTTAAAATGTCTTATATAGATATATAGGGAAATTAAGCCCCACCCCTAACGGCCATGTTTGTTGACAAATCATGACAGCTTGAACAAACTTGGAAGAGGGTCACCAAAGGAAAAATCCTGCCAAGTTATATTGAAATCCGTTAAATGGTTTCTGACAAGAAGATTTTTAAAGTTTTCTATTTAGATATATAGGGAAAATAAGCCCCACCCCTAGCAACCATGTTTTTTGACAAATCATGATTGCTTGAACAATCTTGGTAGAGGGTCACCAAAGCAACATTCCTGCCAAGTAATATTGAAATCAGTCAGGTGGTTTCTGACAAGAAGAATTTTAAAGTTTTCTATACAGATATATACGGAAAATAAGCCCTGCCCCCTGACGGCCATGTTTTTTGACGTATCATGAAGGCGCAATCTTGGTAGAAGGTCGCCAAAGCAACATTCCTGTCAAGTTACATTGAACTCAACCCAAGGGTTTCTTATGAGAAGATTTTTAAAAGTTTTCTATATAGATATATAGGGAAAATATACCGAGTCCCCTAGTGGCCACGTTTTTTGACGAATCATGATGGCTTGAACAATCTTGGTAGAGGGTCACCAAAGAAATATTCCTGCCAAGTTATATTGTAATTGGTCCACTGGTTTCTGAAAAGAAGATTTTTAAACTTTTCTATATAGATATATAGGGAAAATAAGCCCTGCCCCCCTGGCAGCCATGTTTTTTGATGTATCATGAGGGCGTGAACAATCTTGGCAGAGAGTCAACAAGGAAAGATTTCTGCCAAGTATTAATGAAATCGGTCCAGTGGTTTCTGACAAGAAGATTTTTAAAATTTTCTATATAGATAAATAGGGAAAATAAGCCCTGCCCCCTAGCGGCCATGTTTTTTGACAAATCATGACGGCTTGAACAATCTTGGTAGAGGATCACCAAGGATACATTTTTGCCTTGTTATATAGAAATCGGTCCAGTGCCTTCTGACATGAAGATTTTTAAAGTTTTCTATATAGATATATAGGGAAAATAAGCCCCACCCCCTGGCGGCCATGGTTTTTGACGAATCATGACGGCTTGAACAATCTTGGTAGAAGGTTACCAAAGAAACATTCCTGCCGTGTTATATTGAAATCTGTCCAGTGGTTTCTGACAAGAAGTTTTCTATATAGATATATAGGGAAAATAAGCCCCGGCCCCTGGCGGCCATGTTTTCTGACAAATCCAAATGGCTTGAACAATCTTGGTAGAGGATCACCAAACGAACATTTCTGTAAAATTATATTGAAATCGGTCCATTGGTTTCTGACAAGAAGATTTTTAAATTTTTCTATATAGATATATAGGGAAAATAAGCCCCGCCCCCTGGCGGCCATGTTTTTTGACGAATTCAAATGGCATGAACAAACTTGGTAGAGGATCACCAAAGGAACATTTCT
The DNA here is from genome assembly GCA_964016985.1 of Anodontia alba. Classification (NCBI taxonomy): domain Eukaryota; kingdom Metazoa; phylum Mollusca; class Bivalvia; order Lucinida; family Lucinidae; genus Anodontia; species Anodontia alba. Next base: position 80,217,076 of record OZ024831.1, on the reverse strand, counting down.
GCAAAATTATATTGAAACTGGTCCAGTGGTTTCTGACAAGAAGATTTTTAAAGTTTTTTATATAGATATATACGGAAAATAAGCCCCGCCCCCTGGCGGCCATGTTTTTTCACAAATCCAAATGGCTTGAACAATCTTGGTAGAGGATCACCAAAGGAACATTTCTGCAAAATTATATTGAAATCGGTCCAGTGGTTTCTGACAAGATTTTTTAAATTTTTAGTTAAAAAATCTATTTTTAGCTCCTGTGACCTAGTTATGCAATGAACCGGAACCATTTAATTTTGAAAGAGGACCAACCAAGGATCATTCCTGTTAAGTATGGTCAAAATCCAATCAGTGGTTTAGGAGATGTTGTTTAAAGATTGTGAACGGATGGATGGATGGACGGACGGACGACGATGACGACGGACGGTGAGTGATCACAAAAGCTCACCTTGAGCCTTCAGCTCAGGTGAGCTAAAAAGGTACCATAATAACCCTAAGTACAGATAGGCCTTTGCAAACAGTATAGACTCAGATAAGACGCCGCATACTAGATGCCGCAGAATGCGGTGTGTGATTAGGGTCTACGCTGTGTGCCTTACATATGGCAATATTTTAGACACATCAAGAGGTAGTAGAATGGACTATTTCAAATTTTAGGCCAAGTATGAGAAGTAGATAAAGTATCCCAATACTTAGGTCTCATTCAACAGTATTTCAGTTATATGAAAACATGGAAGGATAATAATGAAAGGCCCTATTGCAATGAAGCCTTATACAGCCATTAGTGAAATTTCAATTCTACAAGTACAGTCATGTATTTGAACCTGGGACACTGTGAGACATGGACATGATGATTTCATACTGCGGTAATCTGCAAAATACTGCAGCATACCGTGGTACATTATTTTTGGCAGTACCAAACATTAATCAAGACAAACATTTTGAGCAAGATTCATGACGATTACTTCAAAAATGTGACCTCTGGAGTGTAAAGAAGTCTCCCTTTGATTTGGCCTGGTGACCTAGTTTTTGACCCCAAGTAACCCAGTTTCAAACTTGACCTAGGATTCATCAAGACAAACATTTTGAGCAAGATTCATGATGCTTGTTTAAAAAGGTTACCTCTAAAGTGTTAACAAGGTTTTCCTTTGATTTGGCACGGTGACCTAGTTTTTGATCCCAAGTGACCAAGTTTCGAACTTGACCTGGAAATCATCAACAAACATTTTGAGCAATTTTCATGATGATTACTTCAAAATATAGATTGAACTTCGATGAAGCTGACATGGCACGCACCCCCCCCACCACCCCCCCCCCCCCCCCCACCCCCACCAAAAAAAAGCGATATTTGTTTCAGGTAAAATAAATTAATATGGGAATTTCATTGAAATCACATGCGTATTCTCCTATGATGCATGAGAAGTTGCGCTCAAAAGTTACCCACAGTCTACACACTTTCACAAAATCTGAGGTAAGAAAAAGACAAAGTTAAAGTGGAAAAAGTGACAAAAATACATTTAAAAATTATATCCAAACCACATGCACTTCTGCAGACACTGGAGAAAACATGTGCAAAGTTTCAAAAAGACCTGTATAAAATTGTATGAGGAGTTGCAATTACAAGGTACCCACTGTCTATACATCTGAGGTCAGAAAATGACAACATTCACAAAGTAGAAAAAAAATGACAAAAATAAATGCAAGGATTATATCGAAAGCACATGCATAAGTTCAGACTATGGAGAAAACATGTGCAAAGTTTCAAAAAGTTTGGTATAAAATTATATGAGGTGTTGTGCTCATGAGGTACCCACTGTCTATATACTGAGGGTGAAAAAAGACTAAGTTCACAATGTGGAAAAAGTGACAAAAAAAGATCTAACAATTATATCCAAACCACATGCACATCCACATACCATGAAGAAAACACAAGCAGTTTCAAAACAATTGGTACAAAACTGTAAAAGGAGTTGCGCTCACAAGAGGTATCCACTAGGGCTGGCTAATCAGAGTTGAGAAGATAATTGATTATCAGTCCTGCCATTGTGACCGATAATTGATTAGTAATCACTAAAGATTAGGTCATAATTTTACCTGAGCATGACTCTTCACATATGCTATTCTTTACTGTACATATTTGGCCAGACAGGCCTGAGCAAACAGTGTAGACCCAGATGAGATGCTACAGAATGAAGTGTCTCATCAGGGTTTGCACTGTTTGCAAATCATTCAGCTAATTTTAGACAAACATTGGGTAGTAAATAGTGCTTGTTCAAAGTATGGTAAGGAATTGAGGTGACCTAATACTAAGGGTAAATATGGCAAAGTAACAGACACAGAAATCAAATAATCGATTATTAGCAAATCTGTAACGATAATCATTTTTGTGGAATTTATCGATCAATTAATTGATTATCTGATTATCCGATTAACTGTGCCAGCCTAAGGCTGGCACAGTTAATCGGATAACTTATCCACTATCCATATATTGAGGGTGAAAATTGTGCAAGCCTTAGTATCCACAATTATATCCAAACAACATGCACATCCTCATACCATGACGAAAACACATGCAAAGTTTGAAAACAATCGGTACAAAACTGTAAGAGGAGTTGCAATTTCAAGATACCTACGGTAAATGTTGACAGACGGACGGATGGTTGAACTGACATTAACTTGCATGCCTAAGTCGCCCTGCCAAAGCAGGTGCGACAAAAAGTACCCTCTGGACTGTTAACAAGGTTTTCATTTCATTTGGCCCAGTGACCTAGTTTTTGTCCCTAAGAGACCCAGTTTCAAAATTTCAAAATCATCAAAACAAACATTTTGAGCAAGATTCATGATGATTAAGTCTAAAATGTGACCTACAGAGGGTTAACAAGATTTTCCTTTGATTTGACCTGGTGACCTAATTTCTGACCCCAAATAACCCAGTTTCGAACTTGATCTAGATTTCATAGGGACAAACATTCTGAGCAAGTTTCATTAAGATTGGGTCAAAACTGTGACTTCTAGAGTGTTAACAAACTAATTGTTGACAATAGACGATGGACATAGTGATCACAATAGCTCACCCTGAGCTCAGGTGAGCTAAAAATTGGTGTACTGTAACCTCAAAAATAAGTGCTGTATCACTTCAAAGTCTCAACTGGTACTGGTGAAAACTGTAGGAGGAGTTAGCCTGAAAGCAAGTGAAGATGCTTTAATAAGTAATAATTCTATGAAAATTTGGTGTAGTGTAACCTTGAAAGAATATAAAAATTTGCTGTACTGTAACCTGGCTGCAATTCTCCACATTCTCTCTATACAACAACTTAAAAATAACAGCTTGATCAGATGAAGATTATAGAGACTATAACTATCAAAATTTGGTGAACTGTAACCTTGAAACAAAAGGCCCTGTACCACCTCACTAAGCTCATGGTCTAACTGTTCACCAAGTATCAACATGATCCAATGAAAACTGTAGGAAAACTTGCTGTACTGTAACCTCAAAACAATATGAGAAGTAAAAACTGTATGAGAAGTTATCCGGAAACAAAGTGCGGAGGGATCGACGAACACCAGAGGATATACCATACTACCCACCACTATGGTTTGTTTGTGATGAGGTTTTATGGCCCAGTCAATCCACTGGATCATGTCGAGTGCCATCAGTTTACCTAACTGCACTTTTACTGGGCAGGCTTAGAAAAATATCAATACTTTGGGTTGATAAAAGCAATTCATCTAGAGCATTAGTATTGTGCACATTCTTTTGCCAGAAATGCCACTATCATGAGGAGGGGTATAAAAACTATATACCCCTACATACTTCGTATGCTGCTGGGGATATAACTAGAGCAAGCACAGTCACATATATCCCCGGCTATTTCAGTATATGCTGTTTTATTGCAAATTGTGCTGATCTGTTTTTGCTTAACATTATTTTACCTAACTAAAACAAGTCTTGCATGCATACATCTTTTCTTTCTTTTCCAGAAAAAGATCAGTTGCCAATATGCTAATTGCACTTCTGATTGCTTAACACATCAAACTTTATGCATAGCTCTAGTTGAATTGCTTTTGTCAACCCAAAGTATTGATATTTTTCTTATTATGGGGCATATTGCTTTTGGGTCCTTCATCATCATCTAGTTGTAACCTTGAAACAAAAGGCCCTGTACCACCTCGCGATGACAAAGTCCTTTTTGTTTTTTTGTTGTTGTTTTTTTTTTTAAAAATAGCCACAGTTACCTTGACCTTGAGCCCAGCAACCTTAACCCTTGTCCTGCTGAATAAATTAAGATGCCACGCCCACATCTAATTTTCAGCCAATCAGATTACTTGATCTAGATTATATCAACAAATACACATACTTAATGGCATTGATATATATACGCATACTTAATGGCAAACAGTGCAAATCCAGGTAAGTTGGCTTCCAAGCCAACTGATCTGGATCTACACTATTTGCAAGGCAGGATATATCCGGGTTCAGCAGGACTAGGTTTAAAGTCAAGCTTGCTTGAGATATCATAATACTCAATAATTTTGTGAAGATATATTAAAATCCATTGATAAATGCTGGGGCTAAAGCTATGACAAAGTTTTCTTCTAAAATTCAACAATCTTTCATTAGCCATATAATAAAGCTAGGTGTCTGATGTGAGAGGGAACTGTAAGATGCCCTTTTATGGTGCTGCTTCACTGGAGTATCATACATAGGGAACTGTAAGATGCCCTTTTATGGTGCTGCTTCACTGGAGTATCATACATAGGGAACTGTAAGATGCCCTTTTATGGTGCTGCTTCACTGGAGTATCATACATAGTAAGACAGATCATCAGTCACATTACCTTCTTATTGCGGAGCGCCAAGTGAAAGAGCAGCTGCTAGCATCTATTTTAGAAAGTCATAATCATTGCCTAGCTGGGGATCAAACCCACAACCTCCTACCAGAAGGTAGACGCTATAGGAACTGAGCCATTCAGACTGAGATCAGTGTGATCTCCCTTTGAGAAAAGGAAATGGTATGTGAATATATGACTTTTTATTCCACTAGTTCCATCAAAACTTGTGGAATAATGACATTCTACTGGAAATTTCCATTGAATTTCACTGCTTATTTCAGTAGAATAACACCTTTCATGCAAGTGCAACCATGGAATCCTGCAAAATTTAACTGGAAATCTAGTTCCACTGGACTTCCTGCAGCATTCCACTGGGTTTTTTTAATCCACTGAAATGTCTTTGTTGAGTTCAGTTCAAATGGAATCCATTGGATTTCAAGTGAATTTTTCTTGAATCCAATTGTTGCTTTTTCTGTAGAGTATTTATCTTGTCATTTTTTTACCTGAGGTCGGTCTAATCTCAGTCAACAATTTTTCAGCCATGTCAAGACATGGACTTTTACCTGCCCTGACTGACTGATGAACTAAAGTCCTGCCTTAAGTTACTGGCAACTCTGTGGCAGCGGCACCAGGTAGCTATATAGTTCATGGGCCCCTTTGGGCAGGGGCCAGTCTTTGTATTTCTGTACAACAACTATTGCTGGTGTTCACTTACTGATTCCAATGAGTACCATAACCTATGTATTCATGTAGAAGAAAAACCTCAGTAGTTCTTGGTTGCAAATACAGTGTCTTTTATCTATAGTTGTGATTTTCTCAGTAACATCTCAGCTAAGTGCAGCAGCACTCTTCATGTGGTATTATATAACAATTCTACATAATTCATAAATCACATGTTTCTGACCTTTCTAACAAGATAAATTACAGATTAAATGAGACTTTTGTGTCAAAAATCTTCCCAATGTTAATGATTTAACAATGCTGGGTGTTAATTGTAAGCCTAGTGTGTGTTACTGACTGCAAGTCTGTGGTTCAGTTACCATACATGGCTCTAGATAAGAAGGATATTCAGGTAAATATCTACAAACATTGGTTAATGATCACCTATTGCTAGCAGCTCTTCTTTATTTAACTGCAAATATGGAGGCTTCATCGCAGAAGAACTTAGAAGCATTTTCTAAATTTCACTGGCCTGTCATTGCCAACAAAACAAATCAAGCAATCTGCCTTCTAGTCAGAATGATATACCATTAGTGTTTGACTTTCAAAGCGAAATGCTGACACCATCAAATGACAGGAACACATGCTCAAGAAATTGTCCCCACTGCAAAAACTGTTTAGGATAAATATACCTTATTCCAATCTAAAGTAATTCTTGTTATAAATCAAAGGTAAAAATGCCTAAACCACCAGCATAATGCAGACAACAAATTAACCCATTGATTGTGTTGGGGTTTATCACCATGTCAACCCTTGTGGGTCATTTTGTTTCATCTCCCAGAGAAAGGTAGAAAAGAGATAGAAGAGATAGCAAAAGAGATGAAAAAGAGGAACAGGGAAGAAAGAGGAACAGGAATACAAGAGGACCATGATGGTCCTATATCGCTCACCTGAGCAAACAGATTTGCATACTTATATTAGTGTTGAAGTTTCAGCCAAGTTCACTGCTCTAAATTTTATAGCCCTGCACCCCCCACCACCCACCAAACCCCCACAGCAGCCATGTTTTTTTCTTTTTTAACGCATCATGACAACTAAATCTTGAAAGAGGGTCACCAAAGGAACATTTCTGCCAAGTTATATTGAAATTGGTCCAGTGGTTTCTGACAAAAAGATTTTTAAAGTGTTTTATATTGCTATAAAGCCCTACCCCCTTACAGCCATTTTTTTCTTTTTGACGAATCATGACACCTTGAAAAAACTTGGTTGATGGTCACCAAAGGAACAATCTGTTTACCAAGTTAAACCAAGTTAAATTGAAATCGGTTCAGTGGTTTCTGACAAGAAGATTTTCAAAGTTTTCTATCTAGATATATAGGGAAAATAAGCCCCACCCCCTAACAGCCATGTTTTTTTGACAAATCAGGATTGCTTGAACATTCTTGGTAGAGGGTCACCAAAGCAACATTGAAATCGGTCAGGGGTATTTGACAAGAAGAATTTCAAAGTTTTCTATACAGATATATACAGAAAGTAAGCCCCGCCCCCTCTGGGGGCCATGTTTTTTGACGTATCATGAAAGCTTGAACAATCTTGGTAGAAGGTCACCATTCCTGTCAAGTTACATTGAATTCGGTGTAACGGTTTCTTAGGAAAAGATTTTTTAAAGTTTTTTATATAGATATATAGGGAAAATAAGCCCCGCCCACATAGCGGCCATGTTTTTTGACGAATCATGACAGCTTAAACAACCTTGGTAGAGGGTCACCAAAGAAACATTCCTGCTAGGTTATATTGAAATCGGTCCAGTGGTTTCTGATAAGAAGATTATTAAAGTTTTCTATATAGATATATAGGGAAAATAAGCCCCACCCGCTAGCAGCCATGTTTTTTGACAAATCACGATTACTTGAACAATCGTGGTAAAGGGTCACCAAGGAAGGGTCACCAAGGTAACATGTCTGCCAAGTTATATTGAAATCAGTCCAATGGTTTCTGACAAGAAGATTTTTTCAAGTTTTCTATATAGATATACAGGGAAAATAAGCCCCACCCCCTAGCAGCCATGTTTTTTGACAAATCATGACGGCCTGAACAATCTTGGTAAAGGGCCACCAAGGAAACATTTCTGCCAAGTTATACTGAAATCGGTCCAGTGGTTTCTGACAAGAAGATTTTTTTTCAAGTTTTCTATATAGATATATAGGGAAAATAAGCCCCACCCCCTTGGAGCCATATTTTTTGACGAATCATGATGGCTTGAACAACCTTGGAAGAGGGTGACCAAAGACACATTCCTTCCAAGTTACATTGAAATTGGTCCATTGGTTTCTGACAAGAAGATTTTTAAAGTTTTCTATATAGATACATATATAGGGAAATAAGCCCTGCCCCCTGGCGGCCGTGTTTTTTGACGAATCCAAACGGCTTGAACAATCTTGGTAGAGGATCACCAAAAGAACATTTCTGCAAAATTATATGGAAATCGGTCCAGTGGTTTGGGACAAGATGATTTTTCTTGATTTGGGTTTTACGGCCCTTTCAAGAATATTTCACTTATATCGAGCCGATCGTTCATCGAAGGTGGGCGAAAACCGGAGAACCCGGAGAAAAACCACCTGACCATCCGTAAGCAGAACTTGGCTTTCCCACATATGACCCGAGCGAGGCTCGAACCACAGCGGTGAGAAACCTAATGGATTAAGAGTCAACTCTCTTATCCACTAGGCTTCGGGGGCCCGCTTCACAAGATGATTTTTACATTTTTCTATATATAGGGAAAATAAGCCCCGCCCCCTGGCGGCCATGTTTTTTGACGAATCCAAATGGCTTGAACAATCTTGGAAGAGGATCAACAAAGGAACATTTTTGCAAAATTATATTGAAGTCGGTCCAGTGGTTTCGGACAAGAAGATTTTTAAAGTTTTCTATATAGATATACAGGGAAAATAAGCCCTGCCCCCTGGTGGCCATGTTTTTTGACAAATCCAAATGCAGGCTTTCAAGTGCTCTCCAGTGAAAAAGTAGGGATAAAGTAGGGCTTAAAATTTTGAAAAAGTAGGGCAAAAGTAGGAATTTAAATCATGAAAATTAGGGATAGTAGGGATGTTCTGAGTGTTTTCAGACTTAGAAAAAGATAAAATAAGAAAAGTTTTCTCTGAACAATAACACTATATCACAATGGTAAGGAAATACCAAAATAAATGTTCCAAAAAAGGAGTTACAACTGAAGTAAAAATATTTCATAAACTTTTGCATCCTGACTGCTCAGATTAAGTTGATCCAATTTTTACAAACTTCGAGCAAGCGAGGAAAAAAATTACAATTTTTGGTCACTTCAAACATTTTTGAACTAAAAAGTAGGGATAGTAGGGCATTTTCAGAAAAAAGTAGGGAAAAGCAGGAACACAAAAAAACAAGAGGACCATGATGGTCCTATATCGCTCGCCTGAGCAAACAGCTTTGCACACTTACTGTTTCAGCCAAGTTCACTGCTCTTAGATTTTTATATAAATTTTATAGCCCTGCTCCCCAGCTGCCATGTTTTTTTTTATGCATCATGATGGCTTGAACTGAATCTTGAAAGAGGATCACCAAAGGAACAATTCTGCCATATTGAAATCGGTCCAGTGGTTTCTGACAAAAAGATTTTTAAAATGTTTCATATAGCTATATAGGGAAAATAAGCCCCACCCCCTAATGGCCATGTTTTTTGACGAATCATGACTGCTTGAACAAACTTGGTAGAGGGTCACCATAGGAACATTCCTGCCAAGTTATATTGAAATCGGTCCAGTGGTTTCTGACAAGAAAATTTTTAAAGTTTTCCATTTAGATATATAGGGAAAATAACCCCCACCCCTTGCAGCTATGTTTTTTGATGAATCATGATTGCTTGAACAATCTTGGTAGAAGGTCATCAAAGCAACATTCCTGCCAAGTAATAATGAAATCAGATAGGTGGTTTCTGATATGAAGAATTTTAAAGTTTTCTATACAGATATATAAGAAAAATAAGCCCCGCCCCCTGGTAGCCATGTTTTTTGATGTATCATGAGGGCGTGAACAATCTTGGTAGAAAGTCACCAAAGCAACATTCCTGCCAAGATACATTGAACTTGATCCAACAGTTTCTTTTAGAAGATTTTTAAAGTTTTCTATATAGATATATAGGGAAAATATGCCCCGCCCCCTAGCGGTCATGTTTTTTGACAAATCATAACGGCTTGAACAATCTTGGTAGAGGGTCACCAAAGAAACATTCCTGCCAAGTGATACTGAAATCGGTCCATTGGTTTCTGACAAGAAGATTTTAAAAACTTTTCTATATAGATATACAATGAAAATAAGCCCCGCCCCCTGGCGGCCAGGTTTTTTGATGAATCATGATAACTTGAACAATCTTGGTAGAGGGTCAACAAGGAAACATTTCTGCCAAGTTATAATGAAATGAGTCCAGTGGTTTCTGACGAAGATTTTTATTTTAAAGTTTTTTATATAGATACATAGGAAAATTAAGCCCCGCACCCTGGCAGCCACGTTTTTTTGACAAATCATGATAACTTGAACAATCTTGGTAGAGGGTTACAAAAGAAACATTCCTGCAATGTTATACCGAAATCGGTCCAGTGGTTTCTGACAAAACGATCATTATATAAAAATATAGTTAAAATAAGCCCCGCCCCCTAGCGGCCATGTTTATTGACGAATCCAAATGGCTTGAACAATCTTGTTAGAAGATCACCAAAGGAACACTTCTGCAAAATTATATAGAAATCGGGCCAGTGGTTACTGAAAAGAAGATTTTTTAAAGTTTTCTATAAAGATGTAAACGGAAAATAAGCCCCGCCCCCTGGAGGCCATGTTTTTTGACAAATCCAAATGGCTTGAACAATCTTGGTAGAGGATTACCAAAGGAACATTTCTGCAAAATTATATTGAAATCGGTCTAGTGGTTCTGACAAGAAGATTTTTAAAGTTTTCTATATAGATTATACAGGAAAAATAAGCCCGGCCCCCTGGCGGCCATGTTTTTTGACGAATCCAAATGGCTTGAACAATCATGGTAGAGCATCACCAAAGGAACATTTCTGCAAAATTATATTGAAATCGGTCCAGTGGTTGCTGACAAGAAGATTTTTAAAGTTTTCTATAAAGATGTAAAGGGAAAATAAGCCCCGCCCCCTGGCGGCCAAGTTTTTTGACGAATCCATGTCTTGAACAATCTTGGTAGAGGATCACCAAAGGAACATTTCTGCAAAGTTATATTGAAATCGGTCTAGTGGTTTCTGACAAGAAGATTTTTAAAGTTTTCTATACAGATATATAGGGAAAATAAGCCCCGTCCCCTGGCGGCTATGTTTTTTGACGAATCCAAATGGCTTGAACAATCTTGGTAGAGGATTACCAAAGGAACATTTCTGCAAAATTTTATTGAAATCGGTCCAGTGGTTTCTGACGAGATGATTTTTAAAGTTTTTAGTTAAAAAATCTATTTTTAGCTACTGTGACCTAGATATGCAATGGACTGGAACCATTTGAACAATTTTGAAAGAGGATCAACCAAGGATCATTCCTGTGAAATTTGGTCAAAATCCAATCAGTGGTTTAGGAGGAGATGTTGTTTAAAGATTGTGAACAGATGGACGGATGGACAGACGGACAGACGGACGACGACGACGGACGGTGGGTGATCACAATAGCTCACCATGAGCCTTCGGCTCAGGTGAGCTAAAAAGTAGGGAAAAGTAGGAATAGTAGGAAAAGTAGGGCCTACTTGAAAGCCTGAAAATGGCTTGAACAATCTTGGTAGAGGATCACCAAAGGAACATTTCTGCAAAATTATATAGAAATCGGTCCAGTGGTTTCGGACAAGAAGATTTTTACATTTTTCAATATAGATATATAGGGAAAATAAGCCCGGCCCCCTGGCAGCCATGTTTTTTGACTAATCTAAATGGCTCGAACAATCTTGTTAGAGGATCACCTAAGGAACATTTCTGCAAAATTATATGGCAATCGGCCCAGTGGTTTCTGACAAGAAGATTTTTAAAGTTTTCTATATAGATATATAGGGAAATTAAGCCCTGCCCCCTGGCGGCCATGTTTTTTGACGAATCCAAATGGCTTGAACAATCTTGGTAGAGCATCACTAAAGGAACATTTTTGCAAAATTATATTGAAATTGGTCCAGTGGTTTCGGACAAGATTTTTAAAGTTTTCTATATAGATATACTGGGAAAATAAGCCCCGCCCCCTAGCGTCCATGTTTTTTGAAGAATCCAAATGGCTTGAACAATCTTGGTAGAGGATCACCAAAAGAAAATTTCTGCAAAATTACATTGAAATCGGTCCAGTGGTTTCTGACAAGAAGATTTTTAAAGTTTTCTATATAGATACATAGGGAAAATAAGCCCCGCCCCCCTGGTGGCCATGTTTTTTGATAAATCCGAATGGCTTGAACAATCTTGGTAGAGGATCACCAAAGGAACATTTCTGCAAAATTATATTGAAATCGGTCAAGTGGTTTCTAACAAGAAGATTTTTTAAGTTTTTAGTTAAAAAATCTATTGTTAGCTCCTGTGACCTAGATATGCAATGGACCGGAACCATTTGAACAACTTTGAAAGAGGACCAACCAAGGATCATTCCTGTGAAGTTTGGTCAAAATCCAATCAGTGGTTTAGGAGGAGATGTTGTTTAAAGACTGTGGACGGACGGACGGACATACAGACGACGACGACGGATAGTGAGTGATCACAAAAGCTCACCTTGAGCCTTCAGCTCAGGTGAGCTAAAGAGGGCAGAAACAGAAGAAATAACAAGAGGCAGAAAGAGGAAGACGAATAAAAGGGCAGAAACAGAAGAAATAACAAGAGGCCCATGGGCCAAAATGCTCTACTGAGTTAACTGCTGTAAGTTAATCAGGTCATTTACATATTCCCTGTCAACCTGTCAAGTTTCAAGGCAATGGCTTCAACAGTTTTTAAGATACATTTGTATCTTGCTTACAAGGTTAAAATGCTGAAATTTTCAAGAGCCTGAGTCAAAAAAAAAAGGGGGATAAGAGGAACATTTCTGTGAAATCATTTTGAAATCAGGCCACTGGCAAAGGAGATGACGTTTAATGCTGTTGTTTTTTTTTGTTGTTTTTTTCTATTTTTAGCTCTGGTGGCCATTTTGTTCAGCTGAGCGGAACTATTTTTGCAATTTTGGTAAAGGGCCATAAAAGGAACACTTCTGAGAAATTACTTTGAAATCAGGACGCTGGCTGCTGTGGAGATGTCTTTTAAAGGTTTTTCTATGTTTAGCTCTGGCCGCCATTTTGTTCAGCCAAGCGGAAACATTTTAGCAATTTTGGTGGAGGAACACTTCTGTGCAAATATTTTGAAATCAGCCATTGGCCAAGGGCAAGATGTCATTTGAGGATTTTCTATTTTTAGCTCTGGTGGCCATCTTGTTCAATGGAGTGGAACTATTGCGGCCATCTTGGATTTCCTATCCACACAATTTTAGTTCGTTTGGATCCAGAAGTCATCCTGTTGCTACAGAGCAAGTTTCGGCTCTAACCAACCAAAGGTCTGGGAAGAGATGTTGAAAACTGATTTTCAAGATGGCGACTGTGGCAGCCATCTTGGATTTTCTATCGGCTCATTTAGCTATTTTGTGTCTACTAGGCACCCTAATGCTCTTCATCAATTCAACTGATTTATAGAGGAGATGTCCAAAATATGAGATGTCCAAAATATTCAAGAGCCTGAGTCAAAAAAAAAGGGGGATAAGAGGAACATTTCTGTGAAATCATTTTGAAATCAGGCCACTGGCAAAGGAGATGACGTTTAATGTTGATGTTTTTTTGTTGTTGTTTTTTTCTATTTTTAGCTCTGGTGGCCATTTTGTTCAGCTGAGCGGAACTATTTTTGCAATTTTGGTAAAGGGCCATAAAAGGAACACTTCTGAGAAATTACTTTGAAATCAGGACACTGGCTGCTGTGGAGATGTCTTTTAAAGGTTTTTCTATTTTTAGCTCTGGCCGCCATTTTGTTCAGCCAAGCGGAAACATTTTAGCAATTTTGGTGGAGGAACACTTCTGTGCAAATATTTTGAAATCAGCCATTGGCCAAGGACGAGATGTCATTTGAGGATTTTCTATTTTTAGCTCTGATGGCCATCTTGTTCAATGGAGTGGAACCATTGCGGCCATCTTGGATTTCCTATCCACACAATTTTAGTTCGTTTGGATCCAGAAGTCATCCTGTTGCTACAGAGCAAGTTTCGGCTCTAAGCAACCAAAGGTCTGGGAAGAGATGTTGAAAACTGATTTTCAAGATGGCGACTGTGACAGCCATCTTGGATTTTCTATCAGCTCATTTAGCTATTTTGTGTCTACTAGGCACCCTAATGCTCTTCATCAATTCAATTGGATTATAGAGGTAATGTCCAAAATATGAACGACTGACTGATTGTGTTGGGGTTTAACGACACGTCAACCCTTGTGGGTCATTTTGTGCTGTCTCCCAAAGAAAGGGAGAAAAGAGATAGAAGAGATAGTAAAAGAGATGAAAAAGATGGACTGAGAAGAAAGAGGAACAGGAATGAAAGTGAAGAAACAGAAGAAATAATATATTCCCCTTCTACCCTTACCTGCTACAAGTTCCCCCTCTACCCTTACTTTGCCCAACTGTAAGCCAATATCAGTTGGACACCCCGGTGACATAAGATACATGACACCTTCGCACCACCCGACCACCCCCTCATATGAACTAGAAAAGGTTTTTTAGAAAAAAAAAACAAAAGTCCCCTCCAACCCCATCAGAGTTGTCATTCTTGTAGGTGACATGCGTCTCGTCCTGTTCTACATTTCTACCAAGTATCATCAAAATATTGTGAAGGGTATTTGAATTGCAGAGTAGACACGAAATCAAATTTAAACACAAGAAGGGGAAATAAGTTCGAAAGTAAGAAAGCCTGAGTTGTCATTCTTGTACCTAACACATCATCTCATCCTGTTCTAAATTTCTACCAAATATCATTAAAATATTCTGAACGGTACTCTTGTAAGAAACATTTGTACCAAATTAGAGTCAGACTGCCTCAGTGGTTTTGGAGGAGTTGTCCTTCAACGTTTTTTTTTTTTTTTTGATTTAATGTTGCCATGGCAACCCAACTAAATGGTTACTGGTCATAAAACTCATAAACTGGGTAGACAGACAATCATTAAATGATCATAACTGTCAAATATGGTGCATGCACATCACTTCACTGGTTATGGAGAAAATGCAATTTAACCATTTTCCCATTTTAAGTCTATAGGAGCTTTCTGTTGCCATGGCAACTGAACCATGAGACAGATCACAATTATTTTAGCTGATTTTAAATCTCCCTACCCAAGCAACATTCTTACCTAATCAGTGACAAATCGCTTCAGCTTTGGAGGAGTAGTTGTTTGAAAGTGTTAGCAGACGGACAGATGGCAGGCAAAAAGTGATCACTATAGAACATCCTGAGCATAGCTCAGGTGAGCTAAAAGTGCTGAATACCCTAACAAGACTTGACATTTAATTCAAATCATCCCTTTATGAAATTTCTAGTTGCACTTTTACAGGAAAGCCACAGCCTCTGAAATCACTCACCTGAGAATTTCTGCTTTAAGTGCAAAAATTGATATTCCTATTTAAATGCAGTAGTCTTGGCACATAATGATTTATCCAATGCAATGTAGATCTCAAGACATCACTGGACATCCACAGAACAATCAAGTGAAGTTTGTTTGAAAATGGCCCAGTTATCAATAAAAGGTTTTTCCATTTTTGGCTCTGGTGCTTTTACACAGTTTCATAGTCTGCAGGGTCCCTATGAGTTACAGCGACATTATATGAATTTTTTTTTTCCATTTTTTGCATTGGTGACCATTTTGTTCAGAAGAGCAGAACGGTTTGAGCAATTTTGGTAGAGGACCTCCCAAAGAACTATCCTATCAAGTTTGGTTGAAATCCGTCCAGTGGTTACGGAGGAGATGTTGTCTAAGTTGGTCTTTTTTTCTATTTTTAGCTCTGGCAGCCACTTTGTGCAGCAAAGTGGAACAGTGAGCAATTCTGGTAAAGGATATCCCAAGGAACAATCCTATCAAGTTTGTTTGAAATCCGCCAAGTGGTAATGGAGGAGATGTTGTTTGCAGTTTTTTTATTTTTAGCTCTGGCCGCCATTTTATACAGAGAGGAACCAAACTATTCAAGCAATTTTGGTAAAGGACCTCCCAAGGAACAATCCTATCAAGTTTGGTTGAAACTGGCCAAGGGGTTATGAAGGAGATGTTGTTTGAAGTTTTTTATATCTGTAGCTCTTGCCACCATTTTGTGCACCTTAGTGGAACAGTTTGTGCTATTTTTGTAGGGAACATCCCTAGGAACAATCCTATCAAGTTTGGTTGAATTCCACTAAGTGGTTACGGAGGAGATGTCATTTGAAGTTTTTCTGTTTTTTTGCTCTGGCCTCCATTTTGTGCAGGGGAGCCAATTTGAGCAATTTTGGTAGAGGACCTCCCCAAGGAACAATCCAAGTTTTGTTGAAATCTGCCATGGAGGAGATGTTGTTTGAAGTTGTTTTTTTTCTGTTTTTAGCTCTGGTCGCCATTTTGTGCAGCAGAGGCCATTTTGTGCAGCGGAGAGGAACATTTTGAGCAATTTTGGTAGAGGACCTCCCAAAGAACTATCCTATCTTGTTTGGTTGAAATCTGCCCTGTGGTTACCGAGGAGATGTTTGAAGTTTTTTTTTTCTATTCTTAGCTCTGGCAGCCATTTTGTGCAGCCGAGCAAAAAGATTTGAGCAATTTTGGTAGAGGACCTCCCAAGGAACAATCCAATCAACTTTGGTTGAAATCCTCCCAGTGGTTACAGAGGTGATGTCATTTGAAGTTTATTCTAGTTTTAACTCTGGTCGCCATTTTGTGCAGCGGAGCAGAATGATCTGAGCAATTTCGGTAGAGAACCTCCCAAGGAACAATCTTATCAAGTTTGGTTGAAATCCTTCCAGGGGTTACGGAGATGTCATTTGAAGTTTATTCTATTTTTAGCTCTGGTGGCCATTTTGTGCAGCAGAGAAAAAAGATTTGAGAAATTTTGGTAGAGAACCTCCCAAGGAACAATCCTATTAAATTTGGTTGAGATCTACCCAGTAGTTACAGTGGAGATGTAGTTTGAAGTTTTTTTTCTATTTTTAGCTCTGGCAGCCATTTTGTGCAGCTGAGCAAAATGACTTGAGCAATTTTGGTAGAGGACCTCCCAAGGAACAATCCAATCAACTTTGGTTGAAATCCTCCCAGTGGTTACAGAGGAGATGTCATTTGAAGTTTATTCTAGTTTTAACTCTGGTGGCCATTTTGTGCAGCAGAGCAGAATGATCTGAGCAATTTTGGTAGAGAACCCCCCAAGGAACAATCTTATCAAGTTTGGTTGAAATCCTTCCAGGGGTTACGGAGATGTCATTTGAAGTTTTTTCTATTTTTAACTCTGGCGGCCATTTTGTGCAGCGGAGCAGAAAGATTTGAGCAATTTTGGGTTAGGACCTCCCGAGGAACAATCCTATCAGGTTTGATTGAAATCTGCCTAGTAGTTACAGAGGATATGTCATTTGAAGTTTTTTTCTATTTTTAGCTCTAGTGGCCATTTTATGCAGTGGAGCAAAACAATTTGCGCAATTCTGGTAGAGGACCTCGAAAGGAATAATCCTATCAACTTTGGTTGAAATCAGCGCAGTAGTTATGGAAGAGATGTCATTTGAAGCAAATTGTGGAAGACAGACACATAGCAATCAAAATAGCTCACCCCGAGCACGTTGTGTTCCGGTAGCTAATAATGTAACAAGCAAAATTTGCATGACATTTTAATTTAGTGAAATCTGATTTTGTGTCGTCTCCCATAGAAAGGGAGAAAAGAGATAGAAGAGATAGCAGAGGAGATGAAAGAGAGGAACAGGAAAGAAAGAGGAACAGGAATGAAAGTGAAGAAACAGAAGAAATAGAAACATTCCCCCTCTACCCTTAATTTATTCAGCATGACAAGGCTTAAATATCTCAAGTGATGA
The DNA here is from genome assembly GCA_964016985.1 of Anodontia alba. Lineage (NCBI taxonomy): Eukaryota > Metazoa > Mollusca > Bivalvia > Lucinida > Lucinidae > Anodontia > Anodontia alba. Next base: position 80,199,515 of record OZ024831.1, on the reverse strand, counting down.
GTTGGAATACTGAACATAGAATTTTGTGGAGAAATAACATTTGAACCCTTGTCCTGCTGAATAAATTAAGATGCCACACCCACTTCTAATTTTCAGCCAATCAGCTTACTTGATCCAGATTGTTGATATAAATTCACATTCTGAATGGCAAACAGTGCAGATCCTGATCTGGATCTACACTGTTTGCAAAGGCAGGGTATATCTGGGTTCAGCAGGACAAGGGTTAATAATACTATTGGGACACCTTAATTTCTTACCTTACTTGTCCTTAACATTGAACATGTCCAGTTTACTAGCTGTTGATGTGCCAATAAACTGCTGGATGAGAGGCTAACAGGGCAGACCCTTATCACATGCTGCATTTTGTGGTATCTGATCTGAGTCTACATACACTGTCTGTCCCAAAACTCAGGCTAAATATGATAATATAAAAAAAAAAAAAAATCTGCATACCATATTTACACTAAGTGTTTGAACAGATAGGTCTAATTAAGCAAACAGTGTAGATCCCAATCAGACACTGCACAACAGCCTCTGGCTCAGGTTCTACAGTGTTTGCCTTTTTAGTCACATCAACAGGCTGTAAAATGGACTTATCCAAATTCAAGAACAAATATGGTAAAGAGTTAAGGTGTCCCAATATAATTTAATTCAACCTCTATGTCTGAATTTATACCAGCAATGTCACAGAAAAACGTCTCTGAATATTTTAACCCTTTCACCCCTGCTTTTCTGAAAAGTACTCTTCTATCTCTGAATCTAGACAAAGTCCACTGTTGCAAATAGGGGTGCCAGTCAAAAAACTAAAACCCAACAGCAGAAAGTTTGGATCCTAATGAGATGGCTCATTACAAGCCATCACGTCTGGATCTACATAGGTATCTGTTTTAGTCGTATAGGGCTGAAAGAGTAAACTAAACATGGTAAATAAAATAATCTGCATACGCTGCTTTTCTTGGGTACTGAACTTCTGATGTAATCATTTACGAAATTCACAACCATCTGTTGCCAAAACTTTCATTTTTCTCCCATTCATAAGTCTACCTACTCACGTCACACCATTGTATGCATTCCATTTACTTTTTCTTTTACGCAAATGGGTTTATAGCGTTCTCAGGGAAACTATTTTGGGAAAACCAACAGTACTTTTAGTAAACAAACACCAATCACATACCGTAATAACCCTTAATATTGGGCCAGACAGGCCTGAGCAAACAGTGCAGACCCAGATAAGATGCCACAGAATGTACATCTAATCAGGGTCTACACTGTTTGCCACTCATTCAGCACTATTTTAGACAAAATCAACAGACAGTAAAATAGACTTTTTTTCAATTTTTAGGACAAGTTAGGAGTTAAGGTGTCCCAATACTTATGGTAAATATGGTATATATACAGAACAATTAGCAGAAGTCCCAGACAAGACCAATACCGAGCTGCTAAGCTGTTCTTGATCGCTAATACTACACAAAAAGACTAATCACAGCTCCAGATACGGCGTTTTTTCAACCAAAAATAATTGATATTTTTCTCATTTCTCCATGAAAAAATATGATGATGGTACTCATTAGAAGGTCTCAGTGTGGCCCCAAAGCCTTTTCATGTTAATAAGAAAACAAGAGGCCCACGGGCCACAACTCGCTCACCTGAGTGAAACCGCCACTGCAGATATGCAGATGGCATGCAGCATTTTTCCAATACTCTTATGACAAGGCAATGGCTTAAACAGTTTTTGAAATATCTTGCTTACAAGGTTAAAATGCTGAAATTTTCAAAACGTTACAAGTAAAATAAGTCACCCCCAATGCCTCCTACCAACTTTTGAGTCAACTGGCATTTCGGTGAAGTAGAAGAAGCAAAAAATAGATTTTCAAGATGGCTGCCATCTTGGATTTCCGATCGGAATGATTATAGCTATTTTCTGATCTACAAGTCACCCTGATGCTTCCTACTAAGTTTCAAGTCAATTGACTTTTAGGTTTAAGAGAAGAAGCGAAAAATAGATTTTCAAGATGGCTGTCATGGAGGCCATCTTGGATTTCCAATTGGCACAATTTGAGCTATTTTTTATGTACAAGTCATCCCGATGCTTCCTAGCAAGTTTGGAGTCAATTGGCCTTTCGGTTCAGGAGAAGAAGTGAAAAATAGCTTTTCAAGATGGCTGCCATGGTGGCCATCTTGGATTTCTAATCAGCACAATTTTAGCTATTTTTGATTTATAAGTCACCCCAATGCTTCCTAACCAGTTTGGAGTCAACCGGCTTTTGGGTTTCGGAGTAGAAGCGAAAAATAGATTTTCAAGATGGCTGCCATGGTGGCCATCTTGGAATTTGGACCCACACGATTTTAGCTATATTTGATCTACAAGTCACCCTGATGCTTCCTAGCAAGTTTGGAGTCAATTGGCCTTTTGGTTCAGGAGAAGAAGCGAAAAAGATTTTCAAGATGGCGGCCATGGCGGCCATCTTGGATTTCCGATCGGAACGATTTTAGCTATTTTTTTATCTACATTTCACCCTGATGCTTCCTACCAAGTATCGAGTCAATTGGCCCTGGGGTGTAGGAAGAGTAGGCCTTTAAAGCAATTGTTCACACCGCATGACCCATGATGGACGACGGATATTGACTGACCACAATAGCTCACCATGAGCACTTCATGCTCAGGTGAGCTAAAAATCTGAGCAAATTTGGCTCAGTGGCTTCAGAGAAGTCGTCAAATTCTCAACAATTTTCCCATATAAATGTTATGGGGCTCATACAAATGCATAGGGAAGCAAACTTGACCTTGCCGTAAAAAGGTCAAATGTCAACGTACGATAATCTTTTCAGCAATTTTGGTAGATCTCCTGTCCCTGATGATTTGTGCACAGATTTAGCCCCAAGGCATCCTCAGTTCTGAAGAAGAAGATTTTTAAAGGGTCTTACCATATATGGGCATGGTGGCCATCTTGGTCGACCTACCGCGACCATTCTAGCAATCTTTTGTTCCTCTGACTTAAGAAGGCACAATATGAAATTTGAGCAAATTTGGCTCAGTGGCTTCAGAGAAGAAGAAATTTAAAATTCTCAACAATTTTCCTATTCAAATGTATGGGGCTCATACAAATGCATAGGGAAGCAAACTTGATCCTGCCGTAAAAAGGTCAAATGTCAACGTACGATAATTCTTTTGGCAACTTTGGTAGACCTCTCCTTCCCGATGATTTGTGCAAAGATTCAGCCCCAAGGCATTCTCGGTTCTGGAGAAGAAGATTTTTAAAGGTTTTTACCATATATGGGCATGGCGGCCATCTTGGTCAACGGACCGCGACAATTTTAGCAATCTTTTGTTTCCCCACCCTAAGGTGGCTCCATATGAAATTTGAACAAAATTAGCTCAGAGGCTTCAGAGGATAAGTCGTTTGAAACTCTTAACAATTTTCCCATTCAAATGTATAGAGCTCATACAAATGCATAGGGAAGCGAACTTGACCTTGCCGTAAAAAGGTCAAACGTCAACGTACGACAATTCTTTTAGCATCTTTGGTTGACCTCTCGTCCCCGATGATTCATGCAAAGATTCAGCCCCAAGGCGTCTTCGGTTATGGAGAAGAAGATTTTTAAAGGTTTTTACCATATATGGGCATGGCGGCCATCTTGGTCAACGGACCGCGACAATTTTAGCAATCTTTTGTTTCCCCACCCTAAGGTGGCTCCATATGAAATTTGAACAAAATTAGCTTAGAGGCTTCTGAGGAGAAGTCGTTTGAAACTCTTAACAATTTTCCCATTCAAATGTATAGAGCTCATATAAATGCATAGGGAAGCGAACTTGACCTTGCCGTAAAAAGGTCAAACGTCAACGTACGACAATTCTTTTAGCAACTTTGGTTGACCTCCCGTCCCCGATGATTCATGCAAAGATTCAGCCCCAAGGCATCCTCGGTTATGGAGGAGAAGATTTTTAAAGGTTTTTACCATATATGGGCATGGCGGCCATCTTAGTCGACGGACCGCGACCATTTTAGCAATCTTTCGTTCCCCCACCCTAAGGAGGCTCCATATGAAATTTGAGCAAAATTGGCTCAGCGGCTTCAGAGGAGAAGTCGTTTGAAAATGTTAACGGACGGACGGACGGACGGACGGACGGACGGACGCACGGACGGACGGACGGACGGACGGACGGACGGACGACGGACGAAAAGTGATCACAATAGCTCATCCTGAGCAGAGCTCAGGTGAGCTAAAAAAAAATCTAGTAGTCCTCTACTCTGGAGCAATGGATATGTGGAGTTTCCTCTTGGTGACACCACATGATGGTAAATGCCAGAAAAAGGGGCCCTTACTGCATATATCAGCAATAAAGGCCTAGACTAACCTGCACTTTTGTACAGTCTTCATTATTTGCTTGCCTATTAATCATTGAACTGTAGAATATACTGACAAGCAAAGAATGCCCTGATCAGACAGCACAGAAACAGGCTGATCTGAGTTTGCTGTTTGAAATTGGCATAAGGGGCATTTTCTCTCATTGCAAAACACATTTCATTCAGCAAGAGAGAAAAAAAAAACACTGAGTGAAACTAGCAGTGAGTCTGGAAAGAGAACAACAATGTCAGAAAGATAAACATCTTTTGCCACTATAAGAAAGACCTCAGGAAGGCTCTGAATTATGGTTACACTTTCCAGCAATCAAGAAGTCTGCTGCAGCCATACAGGCTAGTCAGTGTCTAACAGTCTAACAGTCTACCTTACAGCCTTTGTTGGTCAAAACAATGACTTGGCCTACATACATCTACTACTTTCACTAAAACTGAAGCAGCGGGCAGGTACTGTATTCACCCCGAGTATTCAGGCAAACAGTGTACACCTAGATCAGATGTAACAACCGATCTGGCTCTACAATGTTTGGCACACATCTAGCAGTTTACAGACACATTAACACACAGAAAAAACAAGAGGCCCACGGGCCACAGCTCGCTCACCTGAGTGACATAGCCACTGCAGATATGCAGATGTTATGCAACATTTTTCCAATCCTATCACTGCAACTAATGAAAGGATCATCATATAAGCAGTTCTTAGTTTTGAAGAATATATGGGCATGACAGTCAATGGAGTGTGATCATTTGAACAAACTCTCAATCACATTTCAACAATAGGATCAATGTGAAATTTGGTGGAAATTGGCTAAGTGGCTTCCGAAGAGTTGTTTAACATCATGATTTTATACATTAACAGCACAGGGGCAGGGAAATATAAAAACGTCAAAAAGATTGCCTTTGGAAACAAAGAACTCACTACGGATTAGAAAATGGGAGTCTCAGATTTTACTGACTCTTGATAAGCAGTAATGAAGTTTACAACACTGCTTACTGTGGTTTTGGAGGAGCTGTCATTTAAAAAATTCATTTTTTTTTTTTTAAATTTAATGTTACCATGGCAACCAAACAAAATTGTCACTGGTCATCCAATGATCATAACTGCCAAATATGGTTCACATTACTTCAATGGTTATGAAGAAAATGCAATTTAACCATTTTCTCATGTCTATAGGTATTTTCTGTTGCCATGGCAACCAAACCAAGAGACAGATTAACACACTTTTAGCTATTTTCAACTGCCCAAAGTAATTTAAAAAAAAAAATCTTTTTTTTTTTTTTAAATTTAATGTTGCCAAGACAACCAAACAAAATTGTCAATGGCATAAAACATATAAATTGGGTAGACAATCATCTAATGAACATAACTGCCAAATATGATTCACATCACATCACTGGTTACGGAGAAAATGCAATTTAACCATTTTCTCTTTTAAGTCTATGGGAGTTTTCAGTTGCCATGGCAATCAAACCAAGAGACAGACTGGTGGACTTTCAGCTATTTTCAATTGTCCTTACCAAAGCAACATTTGTACCAAATTAGAGTCCTACTGCTTCAGTGGTTTGGAGGAGTAGTCATTAAAAAAAACTTTTTTCAAATTTAATTTTGCCATGGAAACCAATCAAACTGCCAATGGTCATGAAATGCACAAACTGGTTAGACAATAATCAAATGATCATAACTGCCATATATGGTTCACATCACTTCAATGCTTATGAAGAAAATGCAATTTAACCATTTTTCCATTTTAAATCTATGGGAGCTTTCTGTTGCCATGGCAACCAAACCTAGAGGCAGATCACAATAATTTTAGCTATTTTGAATTGTCCTTACCAAAGCAACATTTGAACAAAATTAGAGTCCTATTGCTTCAGTGGTTTTGGAGGAGATGTCATTTAAAAAAAACAAACTTAATATTTAATGTTGCCATGGCAACCAAAGAAAACAGCCATTGGTCATAAAATATGTTTACTGGGTAGACAATCATCCAATGATCATAACTGCAAAATATAGTTCACATCATTTCACTGGTTATGGAGAAAATGCAATTTAACCCTTAAAACGCCAAGAAAACTTGCATCTGAAAATGTCGTCTGTTTATGTTGTCTGCTGAATATTCTTGCAAACTTTTCAAATCTATTTTTTGCATACAGGCAAACCTAAAGCAGCAGTCTGATCTAGGTCCAAAATGTTTGCAGAAATGACTTTTAAAATCACATGCAGGTGACAAAGCAGATGACAATTGTTGTGATTGGCAGTTTAAGGGTTAACCATTTTCCCCTTATAAGTCAATGGGAGCTTTCTGTTGTCATGGCAACCAAACAAAGAGGCAGATCACCATAATTTTACCTATTTTGAATTGTCCTTACTTAAGCAACAGTTGTACACAGTTATAGTCATACTGCTTCAGTGGTTTTGGAGGAGTAGTCATTTAAAAAATTTTTTTTTTTAAATTTAATGTTGCCATGGCAACCAAACAAAATAGCCATAGGACATAAGACACATAAACTGGGTAGACAATCATCCAATGATCATAACTGCCAAATATGGTTCACATCACTTCTCTGGTTGTGGAGAAAATGCAATTTAACCATTTTCTCATTTTAAGCCTATGGGGGCTTTCTGTTGCCATGGCAACCAAACCAAGAGGCAGATCATCATAATTTTAGCTATTTTGAATTGTCCTTGCCAAAGCAACATTTGAACAAAATTAAAGTCAAACTGCTTCAGTGGTTTTGGAGGAGATGTCATTTAAAAAATTCCTTTTTTTAAAATTTAATGTTGCCATGGCAACCAAACAAAATGGCCATTGGTCATAAAACACATAAACTGAGTAGACAATCATCCAATGATCACAAGTGCTAAATATGAATGATTCACATCACTATGGGTCTAAGTCTATGTATATATATATAGCTATGTATATATGTATATAGCTATGGGAGCTTTCTGTTGCCATGGCAACCAAACAAAGAGGCAGATCACCATAATTTTAGCTATTTTTAAAGGCCCCTAACCAAGCAACATTCTAACCAAGTAAGGGACAAATTGGTTCAATGGCTTTGGAGGAGTTGTCGTTTGAAAGAGTTAACGGGCAGACGGACAACCGGACAGACCACAGACAAAAAGTGATCACTATAGCTCATCCCGAGCACAGCTCAGGTGAGCTAAAAATGGACTTGTTCAAATTTTAGGACAAATATATTAAGGAGTTATGGCATGAAAACTTAAGAGTATATATTGTAAGCAGGCCTTGTATATCTTCTATATACTAAAGCAATAAAACTTGTAAAGATTATGACTATGGACTCATTCTTGGACCTAACTCTCCTGCTTCTTGCATTCTACTATGCAGTAATTCCTTATGCATTCTATCAGACTGTCCTGAGAGGCAGTCACACCCCACCAGCTGCAACTTATAAAACAGAACTACCCAGTACTACATCTGGCAAAGTCTTATATAAGTCTGCTACCTGTCTACTGATAGATCTATCCAAAACTACATTTGACCCAAAGACCTTGTACAGAATCTGTAACCTGTCTATTGATGGGCCCATTCAACAATGCGATAGAGAATAAGGCCCTGTACATAATCTGCAAACCTGTCCACTGACACTGAAATATCCTATACTACAATTGACAAACATGAAAGATCAAGCCCTATTTTCTATGAAAAGTAAAAGTATGTTTTCTGCCACAACTTTGAATGACACTTTTTGGGTTAATAAGAAAAACAAACTTACCACAATAAGAATCTGGATTCTGAATCATTTTGTCCCCACATCAAATCTCTAGTGCCATAATTATTATGTACATCTAATATTTTGTTTCTCTTGTCTACAACCGCAGTATCTGTCTTTAAGTCAATTAAATCTACTATCTTTAAATTAATATGATTGTCTGTGCACTTATTTTCCAATAGTTAGGCTGTTTTTCACTGGCACTCAATGCTTACAGCTGCAGAAGTGTCTGTCTCTAATGCATCATTCAACTCTTATAGTGCCAATCACAACAGCAGCAGACAACACCCTCAAATATATATATTATATATATATATATATATATATTTTTTTTTTTACCTTTTGAGTGAAAATAGATCTTGAAATTTCATGTGATCATCTGCTAGGCAGATCATTCACACGAAATGTCAAGCCTGATTTTCTCTGAAAAATCAAATAAAATTGAGAATGTCATCTGTAGGTAGCCTGCTATAATCCTAAATGGCACTTAAAGGGTTAAAACATCCAAGGATTATTCAACTCTGAGTATTTCCAATCTGACATGACACTGATCAGAATCCATACTACATGCCCTCAGCTGTACTCCAAGGAGCTAAATATGAGGGGAGTTCAATAAGTTCATAGAACTCGGTATTTTTCTATACAATTCAAGATTTCTTTTTTCATTTTTGTGCAGTGTAAACCTTTGTCAGTTGAATGATAACAGCCATTAAGTCAATATGTACATTTTTTGCTCTTACTTTTTGTTTGAAAACCTATACCTATAGGCAAAAATGGAAAGTCAGAATATTGAGTTCAGAGCAGTCATAAAGTTCCTCACTAAGGAGGGTGCAAAGGCCAAAGAAATCCATCGGCACATGGCTGATGTGTATGGTGATAGTAGCCCAAAGTATTCCACAGTGGCAAGGTGGTCAGCAGAATTTAAACGTGGGGGAGACTCCTTAGAAGTTGCCCTGCTGATGTCATCAGCCAGGAGATGATCAACCGTGTTGAGAGACTTGTGCTAAACAATCGCCAAATCAAAGTTGCCGAACTTGCTTCAGGATGTGGTAACAGGAGATGAAACTTGGCTTCACCACTGGGACCCAGATACTAAAAAAGAGTCCATGCAATGGAAGCGCCCTGGCTCACCCCCATCTAAGAAATTTTGTACCCAACCATCAGCCAGCAAGGTAATGGCCACGGTGTTTTGGGACTCCAAAGGGATTATATTGATAGATTACAAGCCTGCTGGTACTTCAATTACAGGAAAATACTATGCCAATGTCATTGAACAATTAAGGGTTACTATTAAAGAAAAACGAAGGGGAAAGCTAGCAGCTGGTGTCCTCCTTTTGCATGATAATGCCCCTATGCACAAGTCCAGAGTTGCCCAAGCAGCTATTCGTGGGTGCAAGTTCGAGCAGTTAAATCACCTGCCATACAGTCCAGACCTGGCCCCAAGTGATTATTATCTGTTTCGAAATTTGAAGTCCCACTTGCGTGGAACGAGATTTCGGGGCAATGATGAGCCCAAGGCAGCTACAGAGGCTTGGTTTGAGGACCAAATAGACAACTTTTATTTCAAAGGCATAGACTGCTTAAAAGAAAAGTGGGCCAAATGCATTGAAGTAAAGGGGGATTATATGAAAAATAATGTTGAAACCATCTTCCAATCTGTGAGTTAAACACCCGAGTTCTACGAACTTATTGAACTAACCTCGTAAATGACTGTAAATTTATCCTAAATATTTAGACAGAAGGCCTGAGCAAGCAGTGTAGACCCAGATCAAACAGTTCCTAAAAGAGTTATTGGATCAGGGGTCAAGGTATTTACCCTAAGGGTTTGGACAGACAGGTCTGTACAAAAAGTATAGACCCAGATCAGATGTTGCATAACATGGCAACTGTTCAGGGCCTACACTATCAGCTACTCCTCCAACGTTTTTTGTGACACATTCAAATTTGAGGAGTTATTAACCCATTGTAGTCTAGAAAACCCGAAAAGGGTAATTGGCAAACAGTGCAAACCCTAAGATCAGACGCCGCAGAATGGCTACTGTTTGCAAATAGTTCAACCATTTTTGTTCAGGAATGTCTAAATCACATAGCCTAATATACCTAAAATCAAATTGGGAGTGTCCGGAAGATTATTCAGTCTACAATGGGTTAATAATATTAAGTATGGTGAGGAGTTGCCCAGTATGAATATTTAGGATAAACACAATATCTCCAGAATTCACTTGTGTAAAGCCCCAGTCACATATCAATTAACCTTTACCACTCTCTGGGCATTTTCAGCAGACGACAAATTGATGATATTTTTCCCAGAAAACAGGATTTGACATTTCATGCAAACTGTCTCCCTAGGTGACAATTTGCATGAAATGCCAAATCCTGTTTTCTGGGAAAAATAAGAAAAATATTTCAAAATGTCATCTGCTGAAAATTTTACCCAGAGTGCTAAGCGTTACCTTATATGGGCCACGACATGAATCAGTGTCTTCAAGCACAACCTAAATGTACAGATACAAATCCTGTATATCAGTAGTCACAGCTCAACATATTCAAGCATATCCTACACTTCAGCAAGAGGACAGTGTTGGCCCCGATCAGACCGTGCAAATATTGAGTCTGATGAAAGCCAAGCTGTTCACCTATAACTTGAAGACACCATTTCATCCGGAGTGACTCAAATGTTTGTAATTAGCCGCTGCAAGGTAATTACTTCTGTAGAAATGGGCTGTATTGGCAAATTAGAACTCACAACTAAATCTCCCACATGGCCAAGCAAAATAAATACTTCAAATAGGAGAAATACACATATGGTATAAGTTGTCATATGCCAAAATTTAAACATTATCAGACAATATTTATCTGAGGAAATAGGGCTAAACATTTCATGCATATGAAATGTCAAATTCTGTTCCCTTAAGTATTGAGACAGACAGACCTGAACAAATAATATAGACTCAGACTTAGACACTGCAGAATGTGCCATCTGAGAGAGGTCTACACTGTTTGTACACTCATCCAGTCATTATAGGTTTGTCTGTGTTGAGGTTTTACGGCCCAGTCAACCCAATGGGGTCATGTCGAGCGAGGTCAGTTTACCTAACCACACGTTTACTGGGCAGGCTTAGTCCTCTAAGCGGTTAACCAGTATTGTGCA